>CM043721.1:33427685-34027685 GCA_023969325.1 Oryzias curvinotus
ACTTCAGTTATGGTCCAGTGGTACATCCCATGCAGGGGTTTGTCCTCCCATGAGGATCTGTCCTCCAGCACTGTATCCTCTGCTCTCCATTGCCTGAGACATTCACTGAGCACACTGTCAGTTGGGGCCTTGAGCTTGATGTACTCATGGATCTTGGATGTTTCATCCTGGATAGTGGCTTCTACGCCACTAGTCCTTGGCCTCCTTCCTTGCGGCTATATATATATATATATATATATATATATATATATATATATATATATATATATATATATATATATATATATATATATATATATATATATATATATATATATATATAATGTTAATGTTTAGCTTACGTAGCATTCTAAAGTTATGTTAAATCCGCCCTTGGCAACGCACCTTCCAATGAAGAGTCTATGTAAACACCTTTTAGGGCTTTAGCATTCAGAACTCTCACATTCATGCGTACTCAAGCTTTTACAACCACTTTTGGACTTGGATTTGGTAGTCACGTATGGATTTGGTTTATCTGGTGAACCCAGCCTGCCCATGTTGGCGTTTGTTTTTCAAATAACGTTAAACCGGGACCACTTTTCTGACACATTCAAGGACTCTGGCAATGAACCCAACTGTTCCCGTCTCGTGCCCAAATCCAGACATTTGGACCGCTTCAACATTCTGCACCAAGCAACAGTACGTGGCGAACATTTGTTAGGAAACAGCAGGAGAAAACATAGCCCCTCCCTGCTTGACCAGTGTGAACACCCTGGGCTTAACATGTCAGATGTGTTTCCATAGCTTTAGAATTTGCAGTTTCTTAGGGTGTTTTTAAGATGTTAAAGGGCTTAAAAAAGGAAAACTCAGAATCCATGTTTTCCATAAATGTTCTTCTTTCTGCATTTTGCTTTCAGGGGTCACTACATCAAATCAACTTTCACTGATTCACACATTTGGTTTGGCAAGATTTTTGAATTCTCCACTGTGTTTTATAAATGTCCTAGGTCATCTGAGTAGTATTCTTGAACTCATTTAAACCTGAAGTCATTGGATTAAACAGTAAGTATGTAAAACTGCAAGGACAGAGTTTGACCAAATATAAAGTCATTCTGTAAATAGAACGTGACACAAGTTTAGACGCAGTTGGAATCTTTCATTTATGTATTTAGTCATTTATTTTTTTAGAAAGAAATGACAGCTAACTGACCAGAAGTTTTACTTCAGATTCAAAGGATCAGAATAAAAAGTATTTTTGTCATCTTATTTTTTGTAAGAAAAAAAAAAAATACCCGACTTAAAATAATTCCACTGGTTTTTAATTGAATGTTTATACTTTCTAAAAGCTTTTAGTTGAATTTGAATGAGCATCAGAGGGAGATTACAGACTGTTTGACACAGAAACAAAAGTTTTTCCATTTTATCAAACAGAAGTTGACTTTGGCTAACAACAGCGCTCGGAGGCGACGCAGAAGATTTACACAGTTAACTTTCATGATGAAGACGAGGCGCCTCTGCTGAAGAAGACGCACTGACATCTGTGTAAATAATCATCTCTCTGCTGTTTGTGATGGGGATTAATAAGTAGATTGATGCGCACTCCTGGGTTTTAAAGTCAGGAGAGAATCATCGGCTGCATGTTCTGCTACGTGCCGAACTGCTTTGAAAACAGAAAGCAATTCTCTCTTCCTCAGAGCGATTGAGTGGCACTAAACTATTTTAAGTCGACCCCGTGACCCCCCTCTTGTTCCCTGTTTTCGTCAGATAATTTCAATTAATCGCCGCGGCTGGGGGCTGTGAGTGGATGTGACTTTTCTGATGTAGCAGCGTGTCTGCTGATTAGGTTTTGACTAAAACGGTGACGGGAGGCTGAATAAGTCAATTTCAGAGCTTGTTTGTGTGCAAAGCGGTTTTGTGCGAAACACAGACGTCTGTGGTGGAGTAAAAACACAAACGTCTGTGTTTGGTGAGGGAGGCTGGAGTCATGCGCTTCCAAAACACGTCTGATGTCTCCTTAATTAAGGTGCTGCGTCTCTGAACGGCTTGTCTTCGGCGCTCAATCTTTAAAAATCTTTTATTCTACCAATAAAATCTCATAAGTTCCAGCTTCTAAATTAAACATCAAATTTGCAGCAAAAAAAAAAAAAAAAAAAACGAAAAACACTTTTAAAAGAATTGAGATTAAAAAGCTAATTTTAGACTAGAAGGAGCTGTTTTCCAGAAGAAAATGAAGGGTTGATGCTATATTGCTGAATGAAAATGAAACTTTTAAGGGGAATAATTGGCAAAAAGAATGAATGATAACATAAAGAAATGATCAAAGTTGACCATAACTGAAGTGAAAACACCACAATAACAAAAAAGAGATTTATGTGAAAAATGCCAGAGGTGGGAATCGAATCAGCGAGCTTCTGCACCACAGATTCCCCACGGATTTCAATGGAGACAGAAATCCCGGAATATCTTACATAGTTTTAATAGTTGAATATTTAACATAGCTGAAAAATTGTAGGAGGAGGTTTATTTACAATTTGCAAAAAATTCAATAAAGCGTCATTCTTAATGATTTCATCCTTAAAGGTAAATTAATGTTTGAACCTGTCAAAATTCCAGTAACTGTAGAATTTAATTATTTTGGTTTTAAAAAAGTGGGATGTAATCCTCTGCTTATATTGTACCATAATGAGGAATATCTCCTTCATTTGTAAAGATCAAAATGTTTTATTGTGACGTCTGTGAATGAATGGTATTATAATAGGGAATTTCTAGTGTGCATAGATGGTCACTAGATTGGCAAATAAAGACCACAATGCATTGCATTTGAATTATATTTCATGAGAAAAAAATTATTTTGATGTATTTTTTATAAATTATCCAAGTTTTCATTATCAGATTTGGAAATAATCGCTGTATAATGTTCATATTTATTAGGATTTTACTTTGCAAATGGGTGAAATCCTCTTGGGCGTAAAAAAAAAAAAAAAAAACAACAAACAAAAAAAAAGTAGTGAGCTTGATGTCATAATTTCTTACAAAGTCCAGGTCACCAAAGTAAAAGTAAAGACATCAGAGTTGCAACAAAAAGGGACATTTTCATACATTCATTTTGTGTCTGATGGTGCCAGTGAGGATCTACGGCGAGCGGGAAGGTTCAAAAAAGGTCAAAGTGCAAAATAATTTTCCCAAAGGAAAAAAAAAAGGCTTTTAAGGTTGACTAGAATGATCCTGTAAAGATGACCTTGACATAAATATTATTTGTTTACAACAAATCCTGGGGACCTGAAATATCTTTCTCCTCTGAAATAATCAACCACCCAAAGAGAAACTGTCTGACAAAAAAGAGCAGTTTAAAAAAATTATTGACCTTGTGTTGTTCGGTTTGAAAGGTTACACACACATTTATGCACCTTTGAGCCTCCAGGAAACACGGGGAACAACTGTGAAACAGTGGAGAGCCATCAACTGACAGTAAAAAAAAAATCATAAAAAACACAACAAAATGCAAGGAGGACTCATCCTGGTGTCATTAGAGCAACAGAAGTTTAAAATCAGGTCAGAGGTCAGCAGAAAGAGACTTTTAGACAAACATGGATCCACGGGACAGCTGAATGAGAAAGAACACTGAGGAACATCTGGACGATCCACATAACAAGCATCTAGACCTAAACCAACAGTTAGAGAAGGATCAGAGCAGCAGCCCTGCATGGTGGTGGTAGTGTGATGGTATGGACTTTTTATTGGTAGAAATAATATTTTAACCAAATTATTTGTAGAAAGTATCAAAGAGTGTTAGATAACTCTTTAAGTTCCTTAAAACTCTGTATTACAAAGTACAACACTTGTTAGACGCAGTACTTTCTGCCTCCATGTACCTATCAGACAATAACATGGATTTTTTTTCTTGCATTCTACTCAATCATCTCCTGACCGAGCCCATGTTGGTGAGTTTTTCTCTTTCTAATTGTGAAACTTTGTGCTCTAAAGGAGCAGAAAGTAAAACACGATTATCAGGCCGATATGGCGGAGAGACAATCGTGTTATTTTAGAGCCGTTAGCTGTCGTGACCGGCTCTGCTCAGCCGCACAATGGAGGGTTTATGTGACAGGGGTCGCGATCCCTAAAACCACAACAAAGTCTATTGACGCGCTCACAATAAACATCCCCCGAGACTTCTCCGCTCCGACGGGCCGCAGATGCAACTTGTTGATAAAAACAAAACCTGCTTTGAATTGAGAGAAATGATGCTGCTTTCCCACTAGGACTGAAGGAAAAAGCATATATGGATGGATTGTTGTGTTTGTGTGTGTGTGTGGGTGTGTGTGTGTGTGTGTGCAGAAAAGCCATGCAGGGTCTGAGCACGCCTGCCTTAGATCAGCTGCACGGTTGCAGCATTGCCGTCTCTGAATGGCGATCCTCTGTCCGTTTCCAGGACGACGCCGAAGCCTCCATATCAGGGGTCCGTCTGCGTCTTCGGCCCCGCTGCTCTCATTCCCCGCGCAATGAAATTATGGCATGGCGAGCCCGCCTCACGGAGGCAGATCCAAGGCCCATTTATTTGAGATTGCTTTTAGTGTAATTCGATAAAGGCTTTTTTACTCATTTATTTCCATGGTGAAATTCATGCTGAGGAGAAGCAGGGCTGCATTTCCTTCATTAGCAGTAATAATAACAATAATGGCATTAAAAAGCAATCATTCGATAGGTCCTACCGCCGGTGCCGGTCTAAAAAATGTAGATGGACATCGTTTCATTTTAAAATCAGAAAGCAAAACATGTGGGTTTTTTAAGTTTTTGGTGGAATGTGAGCTTCAAATGTTTGAATCGAACAGAGGACTTGAAAGGGAGAAAAGGATTTAGGAGCATCCACAACTCCACTGTCGGATCCATTTCTCACCACTGGAGGCCAACTGGCTATCAAGATGGAGCTGCCCCCGCCGTTTCACCCAGGAAACTTCCTCCTCCTGCTAATCTGTGGAGCAAGCTCAGCCTCCCCGAATGCCCTGCAAAAATAAATATTTGAATATTCTCCGGCACTCCTTAACCAGCTTAAATTGGATCATTTTATTTCGCCGCCTGCCCTTGCCAAAATGCCAAAAGAGTGTGGGTCTTGGCGAGCCTTTCGCGCCCGAGCGTGCCACCCTCCCCGCGGCCCTGCCCACCCCTCTGCACTATCAGCTGACACAGAGACTGCCCCCGGGGCCGCCTGCTTTCTCCTCGGCCACACTCCCGCTGCGTAGAGCTGGCACGGCGAGGCCCACGCGGACGCCGGTCCTCGCCGGCCCGTGAGTCCAGGCATCAGGTGGGGGGAGGGGCGCGGAGAGGGGGGGGAGCTGTGAGCAGAGGTGGTTTCCGGGCTGAGCCGATGTCTCGCTGTGGAGGATGAAGAGAATTCTCAAGGAAAACAAATTCAATTGTCATCCTTGGAAAGTTTTCTGGATTCTGCAACTTTTTCACTTTTGCGAGAAAAAAACAACTTGATTCACAACTTTAGGCAAAAGTTCTGAACTTTCCCCAAAGTCTTTTAGCCGCCGCCCCACTGTCAGAGTTTGGAGTGAAAGCAACAACACTTCAAGGCCGCGTCCCACAGCCACTATGAACAATTTTATGAAACGTCGGTCTTTCGTGATACACGTGGGACAGTCGTGATCGTTCGGCGTTCGGCGACGCGCTCAGAAGTCCTTCGAGGGTTTCGGCCAACGGGTCTTTACAAGAATTCAGATTTGAATTGTTCAAAAGTTTTGGTCGGTTGAGAATTGCCAATTTATGGGTATTTTATGTAGTTTATAAGCAATTTTTACGTAAATCTTACCCAATTGTGTGTCATTTTTGCCAGATGCACCTGCAAATTTGTGGCTTTGCACAACCTTTCCATGTATGTCGCACAGACTTCTCACGCCTGTACCACCGGCGTATAACTTTTGTGTACCGTTGACAGCGCACATATCATTTTGAAATTGGGTAATTTGACGCACAAATCACTAATGAATTGCATCCAAACAACGCAATCATTGCGCACGATTCCTGTTCTACTTTGTTTCACGTGTTCTTTGCGTGGTTTAGTTGTACTTCTTCAGTGGTTTTAATGTGGTCCATTCGTGATACATCAGTAAATATTTCAAGTACAGACCTCAACTTCTCTCACTTTTTCCACGTTTATTCACGTCTGACCAATTTCTATCGATGCAAGATGCACGGAATGTACGCAGTGGCTGTGCGACACGGCCTTCAATTACCATGACAAATGGTGAAAACCATTATAATTAGTCACAAGTAATCCTCCGTGACTCTATTCTTCTTCATCGCTGCAGCCCAGATGAGACTTTATTCTTGAGAAAAACTTCTCAACATTTCTAGAAAAACTGCATGCTAGCTTTTAGTTTTCTAGAAAAAAACACTGCAACCTCAAAAGACTAAAAGATGAATGAAAAGAAATGTTTTTGATCGATTTTTATCATCCAGTCAAATGGTCTCCATCCAAAGCGGGCCGGTACCGGCCAATGGAACGGTTGGTACCGGGTCACAGAGACAAAAAAACACAACCAACGTTTTTCCATTTCATTTACAATCTGATACTACAGGAAGTTGTACTTTGAAAATCTACTGGATTTTCCCCCCCTCCTTCGTGATTCATTCCCACAGACCATAATAATAATAATGCATAATATTCAGCAAGCAGCTGTGTAATCTTATGACATCCTACTAATGAAGTTGTTTAAACGATGGATTTAAGTTTATGGCTATATTAAAAAAATATCTGTTCTAATTACTGGGGGGTTTTTTAGGGGGGGGGGGTATTAATCTGTCACAAAAATTGGGTGGCTGTGACAAATTTTCATTGGATCCCATTTTTATTATATCCAATCCAATACAATGTGTATTTTTAATCATTTCCTGTCGCTGGATGAGTTCTGACCGGATGGATGGCTCCAACATGGGTCGCCATTTTTCTTGCACTGGTATTGTTAGATTGGGGTTGTGAGGGACTGTAAGCTAGCGGGAGAGAGCGTGAGCAGATGGGTGACGGGAGCAGGGGGCGGGCTTACTCCTAAAGGAACTCCTGCAGAAACTATGTCCTAGAAAACGACACAGAAAATGGCATAAGTGTAATTGAAAGAACACTTTGAAAATAGATCAAAAGATGATCGGAGGGGTCTTTAACCTTTATGGTGGAGTGATGAAGCCATCCCTTTCGCTATGGGATGTCCTGCAGGGGCGATTACTCAGTTTCTTGTTTTAATTACCTTTTTCAATAATGATGTCATGGTGTAGAGTTGCGTCTGTACTTTTATAACTGGATAATATTTATTTGATTGGGGCCAGATCTTTTAACTAAACATAAGTCTGAACCGTCCGACGCGAAGTGAAGTGTGTTATAAAGTGATAATGCACACTTCACAGGCCATTAACCCGCTTATACCATGGTCACCTTCAAAAGAAATAAATATTAACCAGTTTTAGTCCTTAATTCTTGTTTTTTTTTTTCGATTTGGATCACTTTTTTCATGAAAAGTGGACCATTGTTATGTCCACCGCTGCAGTCAAGATTCGGCGATATAAAGCGATTATACATATATATGCTGATCTTTCCGCTGGGTTAAATAAAGCATCAGTTCAGAGAGAAAGTTCTCCTCTTACCGCTTGTTTTTGTCCAGATGATGAAGCAAAAGGTTTTTGTTAAAGATTGCCGGCGCAGTGATACAGAAGATTTGAGATAGAACTTCTTTTTGGGGCGTGCGGCTATCACTTTTTAATGCACACCCAGCAGCCAATCAGAATGGAGTACTCACCCGGACTATGGTATAAAAAAGTTATAACCCACAACATTGGCACAAGTGAAACCTGAACGGATGGAGCGAGTTGGGTGGAGCTGCCCTCATGGGAGTTGATGCCTGTTTGGTTGAAGACTGATTGCACTCAAAAGTGACTGAAGGATTACAGCTCCGTTCAGACTCGGATGCAGAAACGCTGAAAGGGAAACAACAGGCTGCTGGATATTTTTCTGATCTTTTTCTTACTGAAGTTTTCCCAGAACTTTGTCCAGCACCTGCATGATTAATATTTAATTTTGCTGTTTTGGAAGGAAGTATTTACACGGCCTTTAATTATACGGGTTAGTTCAAACGTACATTTATTGCGGCATTTTTTTCCCTGATATTCCCTCGTTTTTGTGAATCTCATCAAATGCTTTCATCAGTTGTTTGTAATTGCCTCATTAAAGTTGTCCTAATTACAGTGATCAAGAAATCTTCCATATGTATCAGGAAAAAAAGGAAAAAAAAATCTATTTGGTTATGGAAATTCTTAAAATCCCTTGCTGACGATGATCGGAGCACTGCGATGGTCGTGCGGAGGCGGGGCCTTCTGGATTCATCTGTTCCGTAACCGTCAGAGTCCTTCAGACGTTTTGCTCCTTTTTGTTGCTACACAACCCTTTAAAATGTTCAATCACAACACAAACTCACCAAAATGTGCACGCACAGAGTACCTGCTGATGACGAATTTTGCGCATGGTGAACGACCGCCCCCACCCCAAAAAAATGATGACATCACAGCAGGAAGACATCACATTTTGACACAGTATTTTGACAAGAGATCACTTTTGTTTGAGCGATCTGCACAAAATTTCACCACCAGCTTAAATCTACAAATATAACCGAAGTTTTGTTGACCTTTTGTTGAACGAGACACTTCAGGGTCACGGCTCTGCACTCTGACCTTTGACCTGTCTGCAGCAGGTACATCATAGACTACCACTAAAAATAAAAATAAATAAATAAATAAATACAACCCTCACTCTGGAAAGCTGAGAATCTCCCTGAAGTGAGGTGTCGCTCTCATAGCAGTCGTTTTGTTTTTGAATCATTTTAATAAACAGAACTGTAGCTGACCGGTCTGCAGAGATTCATTTCTTGTCCCTATAAACAAAAAACTGTCTGCAGAGAAATTTAAATGTGCTTCGGGTCTATTCGGATTGACCTAAAAGTGTTTTTTCCATCTTTAGCACGAGGGATACTTTAAATCACTCAAAAGTTAATATAAATCATTCCTAAGGTTTGTTTGATAACGTGATAATAACCTTTGATTATTTTTATAGTTTTAATGTAAAATTTCCCAGGATGCTTTGAAAAAGTTTATGGCTTTGAAATGTTTGGTTATAGTTATACAACATAAGTGTGATACCCCTTAGAATTCATTTTTGGAACATCCAGCGGAGCTTCACCTCTCTTTAGACCATTTTCTGTTTCCCTTTGCTTTTGGATTCTTACATTTTTATTTTGTCTCTACATGTTTGATTTTTGCTATAAAGCATAATTTATTTGTGCTATAAATCATCAAAATATCACAAAAATTAAGATCAACCACTTTTTTAAAGTAAACAAACTAACACAATGTATCACTTGGAATTGAGTTTTTGTAAAGTTTCAGGTTCGTTGTGGAATAACTGAGTAAAATACTAAAAAAAATATCTGTTTAAGAAAATGGATTCAAAGCACAAACGGCCTTAAAGATCAATTTTTAGATAGAATTGTAAATAAAATACATTAAAATCCTCAAAAAGGTTCAGAAGTATTGCGGGTTAAATAGATCTGGACCCAGAATTGGCCAAATTTTGTCATCATTGTGATCAACATTTTCTAAAACTCTCAGTTTCCATGTTTGGTTCTAAAGAATAAGCATTTTATTTGTTGACTGCATTAAAGCTAATGGAAAGTTTGTCCTTAAATTTGATGCGTTTTTTTTAATCATCATTCATAATAATAAATGTTCTGGTGGTTCCGACAAAAACTGGATATTTGCAGGAAACATTCTCATATTCTTGTTGGGCATCTCGACTATAACCAGTTAGAAATAACTAATCAACTGCTTTGTATTAACTAGAACATTTCCAATCGCATGTAAGGATATAAATTACGTTTAGATAGGATTATTAGGAGTAAATCTAAGATTGCTGAAGTCTACAGAAGCGTTAAATATCACACCAGCATTCGAATAAATTACATGTAAACTTGTTTTTGAAAAATCCCGTCTGCTCGCTGCATTTTCATCTCAATCTGCAAAGAGTCATGTCTGTTATAAAAGCCGACACAAAGTGCGACATGAATACTGGGTAATTTTGGCGTCATAAAACAGGGGAGAGTGGGAGATAATGAATATTTCTCCGTCTGGCCCATTCAGCCCCCCCCCCTCGTTCTTCATGTGTTTAACTCCCCCCCTTCTATCTCCCATGCAGCTGTATCGTCCTTGGGGCTACTGGCTAACCAGATCGGGTGCTAAATTCACTAATTGAATAATTTCAGCGAGCTCCACAATGGGCTCTTTGAAAGGCGCCTGCTCTTTGTGTCCGTCCTCAAGTGACTGAAAGAGCTGCGGCGTTCGGGGCGAGAACGTGGGGCGGGGAGGCTGCGTTCTCTGCGTTTGTGTTACGCTGTCGTCAACCAAAGCGGTGAAGTGAGTTTGATATAGGAAGACAAGTGCAGTTTGCTTTTTGTGATGTCATGGGTGTCCAAATCCGGGCCTCGGGGACCGGCTTCCTGCTAGTTACCCAGAAATCCTGCATCATCTGCTGTTGATTACCTGGGCCACGTGTGTTTAGCCAATAAGGAGCATCAATGGCAGGTTTGTTGGACAACGGCCCTCGAGGCCTGGATTTGGGAACCCTTGGTCTATTTTGTTGCTAAATTAAAAAATAAAGTGAAAGTTCCTCGTTCAGATAAACAGCTCAATTCTTTATAGAGTCTGATGAAAAATGTGTTTTTGTTGTTTTTAATGTGTTCTTCTTTCTGATGATAGAAGACATTTATAAAAAAAATTAAGCTTAAAGCTGCATTTCTGCATATTTCTTTATTCAAATGAATCAGGAGCAGAAAAAAAAGAGCTGCTTGAAAAAGATTGCAGTTGTGACGTAGAAATACTCCTGGTGGGCTACAGGCTAAGGTGAATTTCTAATGAACTCCTGCTGCTCTGCACAAACTATGTCCTAGAAAACGACACAGTTTTCTTTTTGATTTTGGCCTAAAACAATTGATCAGATAATCGGAGTGGGACTTTAAATGTTCAGTTTTATACACTAAATCCCAAACTCAGTCTGAGTAGAAAAAGCTCTCCAAATCCAGTAGTAAGTCAGACTCTTTCTAAGTCAGACTCTTTTTCCATCTTTCTTCACACATTCGTGGAGAAAATAACACAGCGGCTGACAATTTAGTAAATGTAATATTATGCAGATGATATGTGTGTTTTTCTTATAGGTCATGAGGTTTTGGTGTTTCCATCCAAACCAGCTGGAATGAGAGCCACACCTCCAAGCTGAGGCCATGGCTCTGTCAGAAAAAGATGGAATCCATTCCAAGGTTTGTCATCAAAAAACCAGTGAAGGGCGGAGCATCAGCTTGACCAACAGATCGGAAGGTGAGGCTCTTCATCGACCTGTGTGTTCCTAAAAGAGCTGGAGGAGACAGTTAGAGGGTAGGAAGCAACAGATGAATGGATGGACAAAGATAGAATGAGAGTCTTTTATTGTGAAGGAGATTTTTTTTCTTGGCTCAAATAGCACATCTACGTTTAATCCTGGTCAGGGTTTTTTATAACAGTAATTTTTTACGTTTGTGCATCTCACTTTCTTGCACGGACTGCAAATTAATATCAAAGTTACTTCTTTTGTGTATAAACCACAGCAGAATTCGTCTGCAGTGCTTAAATGTATAAACAGAATGTAAAAGTAAATAAAAAGACCACTGTCCAACTAAAAAATACAAAATTTAATCAATATACATCAGCTTCTGCTTGGGGTACAGAGGTCTAACAGGAAGTGTAGGGTCTGTGCTTTGGAACGCTTCGCCGCTAAACATTAGAGAAGATTCTTCACTAACCATTTTTAAAACTTATTGTTCTAAAGCCCACATAAAATATTGCTGTTTTAGGATGTTGTATTTACTTTTTTATCTGATTTGTTATCATATTGGTCTTTTCAATGATGATGATGACGATACATCTATTATTTAAAGTCTCTTTTCCAACAGTTTCATGGTATCAAAAGGCTAACATGCGATTTCCCGCTTTAGTAAATGCAGAAAAAATCTTCGGCCCTCCTTTAAATCTGACTCCGTTTCTCTGATGACCTTCTGGAAAAGTCCTTGTTCTTGGACTCATTTTGGCTGAGACGAAGGGTTTTTTTCCGCTATTGTAGAATTTGGGTCACACTGTGGCTCTGGGTAATTATTGGTTTCTTAAATAATTTTCCAAATAAAAACATTTGAAAGAATCTTAAAGAAAAATCAACTACAAACAAATTATTTGTAATGTAGTCCTTTTTTTGTTACTTTAATTTGACCCAAAACAACAGTTTGGACTCTCAGCCTGGAAGCACCATATGAACTGCATAATCTCTTTAACTACAATGCAAAAAACTGTTTGAATGATAATTCTGCAGCTTTTTTTAAATCCGGATTGGACTTTGCAGTCAGAATCCCATCAGAACCGGGCCTTTTACTGCTGCATCCTTCACTCGCTCTGTGTCGGAGTCCTCCAAAGCGCTGAGCTCCTTCCAAACTTTCTTGCGACTTTGAAGCCTTCTTTGTGCCACTTTGGAGCCAGGAGCCTCCTGGTCACGGATCCCTTCATCCGATCCATCTCGAGAACTGATCGGTTTCTGGCACCTTCTCCTCCCCCTCCCCTGGAAATCTCAGTCCCCAATTCTCAAAGCTTACGTTTCAAATCTTAACTCCTCTCTGAACTCCGTTTTTATTTATTTAACTTCTGACCACATTTGCCTACTTTAGATTGACCTCTTTGATTCCTGCCTTTGTGCCTCAGCCGGGATTACCAGGCTGAGTGACGAGCTGCCTTTTCTGCGCCGCTCAAGCCTGAAACCTTCCCCACTTCGGCCTGAGCCAGTCTATATGACTTATGGAGTTTGGGCCCCTCCACTGCCAATCCCACTTAGAGTGCAGTTTTCTGATAAACAAAAGCACATTCAGGCTTTAGCTTCTCATTTCACACTATGTGCTTTGGCTGGAGGCAGTGCTTTCCTGGAGCCCCTGGCCTACAGTCCAAAGAATGGCTCCAGTTGGCTTTGCCTTAAAAAAAAACAGGGGGGGGGGGGTGCACCACATGTGGAGGATTAGGCTCCATCTTTCATCCTCCACGCTCTCTGCTCGCCCTCTGCGACTGGAGCCATCGCTGCTGCCCTGTGGACACCGAGGTTTGCTGCCTCCGCCGCCCCACTCGGATCCACCTGAACCCCCAGCCCTCCAGCCCTTCTCCCCATGACAAACCATTTAGTTTTAGTTTGGCACTCACTGGCTGCCGTAGGAGGGAGTTGTGGGTGACTTTTAGGAGCAAAGCTTTGTTGTCGACGATATTGTTGCTCGAAAAGTTTTGAAACTCCGCCGTCTTCTCCACACAAGAAAAGAAAAAGGCGAATCGGAAAACCGCCAGCGAGGAACACCTCGGCATGCATACGCGGGGTTGACTCGCCGCCACCGACGCATGTGTTCCAATCCTCAAATGCACTTAACCTGCAGGCGGGCGCATTGAAGAGGAGCGCCGCCTCATCAGAAACGTGGGGGGGCTCACATCTGAAGGGGAGTGGCACCCGTCACGGCCTTTTGTCTCTGGATAAGTGCGCACGTAGCAGAGCGGTTATTAGCCATGCACGTGAAACGCTAGCCAAGGCGTGCGGTGACCCCAGGGGGGAGGGGGGCGCGCGCCTGTCTCGGGGAACAGCTGTGCCGCCCACTCGCAACAGTTGTACCCTTCCCACAGCGGCCTTGTGGGAGACGCCGCGGCCTGAAGATGATACCTCACTTCACTGGCGCTCGCGCCGGCTACATGGCAGGGGGGGAGGGGAGGCGGCGTTTCTCTAAAAGAAGGGATGAATGCTGGAGGGGGGGGGGGGGGGTATTTACAGGATCAATATTTACCCAAATTCTGCTCGGGAGCCAACACCTGCTGCATCTTTGCAAAGTTGGTGAGATGGAAACTGGCTGCTTATGAAGATTTTCATTAACCCCCCCCCAACCATAACATAAATGGTGATCAGATTATCGGGGTATTAAAACAGAAAGTCAGATTCTCTTCCTCTGCTCAGTTTTTGGTCTATTTTTTTTTTCTCCGACGGCTCATTAAAACAAATGATGAAGATTTTAAAGGCTTGGCGGTGCCGAGCAATTTCCTTTATTATTCTCTAATCCTTGATGAAGAGTTTCATTTACATGTGGAGAAAACATGCATTTCAATGCCTACAGACTTGATTCATCTCCTTGTAATGCAATAGTTAGTTTTAATTGCTTTTTAATGCAGTCGCTTGGCTGTATTATTGCAGAAAACAAACTTTGTGTTGCGTCCGTTTTGAAGTCAGACACTATCTGAGGGGAGCAGCGGCGCCGTTATGAAACATTGCGCCTTAATAAAAGGATGTTTGAACTCACAGCTTGCTGTCAGATCAAGATGGAGATGTGTGCTGTGAGCGTTGGCACCGCCGCAGATGAACTGTGACACCTAAATCAACAACTCGCAGAAGGACTTTGCCCCAAAATTCATTTGTCAATAGAGCGAGTCAATACTCGCTGATCTGCGCGCAGCTCCAGAGCCTTCTGTCTTCCCGTCGACACACAGGACAGTGTCTGGCTAGACGTCTGGCCATCAACCCGCATTATCGGTGCGTCTGCTGTGTAAATGCAGCGAGCGCTGGATCGTCCCGATCGCAGCCGCGTCCCTCTTTGTTCCAGCGAATGAAACCCAACACGACACAAATGGAGTCCAAACTCAGTCTCTGGGAGGCGGCTCCTGACTGATTTAATCACGCTAAGTGGTGGGAAGTCACGGAGCGCTGGTTCAACGCCGAAGATGTCGGGGAGTTGTGGCTTTTATTTCAGCATCAAACATTTAGGTTTGGAAGTTGGGGGGAATTTTCAATCAACTCTAAGGTAACCTTTAGGATCTTCTGATGGAATAAACGTGTTAAATGACAAATGACGACCATAACATGAAACTATGGGAGGCTGCATCAGTTCTTACATCAGGCACCACAGCAAAACTACTAGAAATTACAGTTTATAGGTAACTTTTTATAAAAATAGTACGATTCATCTGTCAAATTCTGGTCTCTCTTTTGACTTTTGCTGCTAGTTGCTTGTCCAGAAGTGGGTTCGTAAACTTGACGCTCCTGACGTGTGTGGGAGAAACTACTGTCAAATGTTTTTAGCCTCAAATCTACATGGAAGCCACACATGACCTTGTGAGTCGGAGAGAGCTCGGAGCAGAAACGCTTCTCGTCCACATCGAAGGGAGCCAGTCATGGTGGCTCGGGCATCTGGTCTGGATGCCTTCCTTGATTAAGACCCGAAGTCCCCTAAAGGAACAGTCCCATTCCCCCAAACACACGCAACAAAGTAGGGTTTAGGGGTCTTGCCCCAGGACACTTTGACGTATGCGTAGGCAAGAAGCGAAGCAAACCTGAGACCCTACTTGAATATGATTTCTGGATGGTCTCTCAAAAGGAGAAGCTTCAGGTTTCTGTTTTAAGACGTCGAAGGACCAGAATCAGAACTGTTCTAGACTCTAAACTGATGTGATTGGCGCTAAAAACTAAATCTGTGTTCTTTTATCTTTTCCTGTTCTTACCCTCTGACTTTGACTGCTTCAGGTGTCCCTCGTTTAAGTATCAGATGATCATCAGTTTTCTCGATACTCTGGTTGCATGAATGCGAGCAGCAAACCTGGTTTTTCAGGGAGGATTCTGTCACAGCAGCAGCAGCAGCAGCAGCAGCAGCAGACACAGCAGGTCAGACAGAAGAAAGACATCTGGATAGGAAAGGAGGGTGATGTCTCTTTATTTACTACAGGAGGTGGTCGCCTGCTTCCTGCCCTGCATGTAAACCTGTGTGGGGACTTCTCCTGATGCAGTCTGTCCCATCACATGCTTTTAAGAAGTGTCTATTTTTTTTAACCCTTGTGCTGTCTTGGATGACTCCACCCTTATTTTGACGTGTTCTCCCTACCATGAAAAAGGTGGATAAAGGTGGAAAAATTTTATGTAATCCATTGAACCAGTGAAGATCACAAATCATTGAAAAAAAAAGGTTCAGCGCACTCTCTAGTGGGTCTAGATGACCCAACTCCCAACAGTAAAGTGCCTAGGATAGAACAAGGGTTACAGAGTCTCTGACTGTCACGACAATAAGAGGACGTGCTATATCAAGTATTAACTCCTCAACGCTTGGGTCCAAAACACTGATAGAACACAAGAGCAAAGCTGCAGCTCTTGAGTTACGTTGTTTTCTTTCCCCCATCCCTCCTTTTTGTCAGAAAAACACCTGATCCTGGTCATTTGCAGCAGGTGAGGCGGATAAATCTGTAAATTGCAGGAAAACAATGACCCTCCTGGAATGCAGTTTGACTACACTTTGTTCTAAGACGTGGGGAAAAAAACAAATATTCATTTAATTCCAACAGATTTCCTTTTTTCTTTTGTTTACCTGAAAACCCTCCGTCCTTGAAGCCTCTAGTTCCAACTGCCCTTACGGGCGGATATGTACGGAGCCCGTGTCCTGACATTAAAAAACGAAAATACATCTCATTCCCACAAATTAATATCTTGTTTGCACAAAATACTATTCCGTTCCCACAAGATCATATTCTGTTACCTCGAAACAATGAATTTGTGCAAACAAAAAAATTTATTTGTGCGAAACGAATAATTATTCACATCATAAGTCCTTCATAAACACCGATATGCTCTCCGTCCAACTGCAAAAGCCACTTTCAGCGGTAACTTCCGTGTCTCCGTGACCCACATTCAAAAACGAGAAACAAGAATGATCAATTTATTATTGTCTAAATGAATATAAGAAAAATATCATAAGATTTATGATACCTAGGCTTGTTGCTTTGCCATAACATTCACCAGACCTAGCTCCGCCGCAGAGCTCTTTAGTTTTACTTGTCATGCCGGCATTCGGGCAGCTGGCTGGCCAGTACACAGACAGCCAGCTGATATTGTAGTTTAGGGTTGAATAGGAATAATAATATTGTAGCTTTTTAATGTCAAGTCACGGGCTCCGTAGATATGGGATGTCTGCGGGTGAAAAATGATCAAACCTGCAAGCAGGTGACCCGCACAAAATGTCTAGGTGGTAGACCGTCGAGAGAAAATGTTCATGCATGTTTTTTCCTGGGGGCGTGCTGAGCAAATAGTATATATAACACGCGTTTAGGGTGAGATGCAAGCGTGTCCTGAGGACTGTACAAATAGTACTAATAGTACTATTCACATGATATGTGCACGCTTCTCACGTGATACATGCGCGCTCCTGACTGTTAATAATGTGGGGTCAGCAAGGGTCCGGTGTTCGCACCTTACCAACGACTACAGTGTGGTGTAGGGACGCCGTACGACAGCATCACCTGTACGTCTGAAGTGCGTGCAACTTCCATTATCCTATTAAAGACTTCACAAAACACTTACCACACACGACAATGGTACGTTCCATTTTCATGACGCCAATTGAGGAAGCTGTACGAGCCTTGAGGGAACTACAAGACACACCTGCTGTCCCATTAAGATGCAGCAGGTGACCCACCATACGAGTGCATGTGACTGAGGCACAACATACTGCCACCTACTGTATGGAGGGTGAAATGGGAAGCTTACCCTCAGACAGAAGTTTTTTTTTCTTTATTGATAAAACACTTGAGGTGTAAAATTTGTGACAGTTGTATACAATTATGACAAGTATAGAATAATAGAAAAATGTAAAGGACATGTACAAACAACAAATGCAATATCAAATAAAAGAAATTATAACAATAATACAGAGAAAATACAAACTCAAATAAAAGATAAAAAGATATAAAAAAAGATATTAAAATAAAAAGGGGGTTACATAGACATTTTAATGATTCTTAACTTAAGGGGCTCTAAAAAAGCTGCAAGTTACATGTGATGCGGATGAAAAAAAAAAGCAGAGTTCTTTATCAAATGTGAAAAAATATGGTTTGATTTTAAGGAATCAACATTTCTGTATATAGAATTTATATCATGGCTAACGTAAAGGACAGACCCAGACGCTGGAACCCGAAAGAAACACAGGTGAGTTTGTGGGTGAGAGAAAGAGGTTTTGATATTGATTCTCGGTTAGTAGATGGGTCCTGGCGGAGCTGTGGCGTCCCTGGGGAAACCGATGGCGGGGATGGTTCGGTTCGGCGGCCCGAGGCGACACTGGTGGAAACGACCGTAAGGAGGCAGAGGAGCAAGGCTTAGAGAAGAGCAAAACAAGGACTGTGGCTAAGAATGTGGCGACCATGCTATGCACCATAGAGGAGCAACGAACTGGCGCTGAGTCTGGGTCCAGGATCTCCTTATGAAGGCCGGTGGAAGATGAGGTGAGTGGAAACAGCTGTGTCTAATCAGGAGCCAAGCAGAGAGGGGAGGGGGAGGAGTCTGACAGAGGCACCATGACAATTTACCCCAAATAATTACAACATTTAAAATAAGTTCTGTGTTTTTGTTTTCTAAAATAAACCCATAAATGATGTCCTTGATAGAAAAGTCTGCTAAAACCTTCAGACAGAAGTCAGACCATGTCGTGCTCTGACTGGGTTTAGTACGAGTTCTGAATGTGAGGACGTCCCGGGCCATCGGGTGCTGATCTGGGTTCTGGGCCACAACGATCTGACCCATGGCCACTTCTGTCCAAAATCTCAGGGATCTTGGAGTTGTGTAGGCCAGAGTGTTTTTGAATAAACTTTTTTATGCCCTGAGTGAGTTTGACCTTGAACTTTTCCCACTTGTTTATTAACATGTCCTGGCCTTGTTTCAAAAGAACCTTATTCATAAATCTGGCTTTGCGTTGACAGAACTTCTTAAGAAGAGTTCACAGCTGGGTTAAATTCTTGTTTCCTTCACTCCTGGTGTCTGTGGACCTCCAAGTATGAAAGTAGAACTTGTCTGAATTTTGTCTTGTTGGTTTGATAAAAAGTTGATTTTTAGAACCATCATGGCTTCTTGGTTTTTGTGAAGAACATGAAACATATAAAATCCCAAATAAGGACTTTTTCTGTCAAAATTTTGAAAAATGACCTTTTTTGCATCTTGTCATCCATCAAAATAAACGAGATGAAATGGAAATTTAGTTTAAGTAAAACTTTCACACAAAACTTTGACAAAACTTTGACACAAAAGTTCAGAGATTGCATTTATTCAAATTAGAAAAACAGACTTTTTATAGTGTCAAATATGATATTTTTGATATGTTTCAGTCTGCATGTGAGAAAGAAAGTAGAAAAACTCTTTGCGTACAAACCAACAACAGTTTAAGGCGTTAAAAACCGTAAATATGAGCTATAAGTGGGTTGTTTTTTTCCAGTTGGTAAAGTTTTGTCAGGTTGGACTCCCAGCAGCTGTTTTTTTTTTGCCTCTTTATGAATTTACTGGCACAAAAACAACAATCAGATTTTTCTTTTTTTTAATGTAAAAACAAAGATGTACAGAATGTTTGCAGCACCCACCACAACACCGTTCACATTTCAGACAATAAATCATTAGTAACAACCGTGGCATCTCCTTCCCTCTCATCTCCTGCGCGCCCCCCACCCTCTTAATGCCAATGAGAGCAAGATGGGAAGATTCCATCCAACTCTCCAGATCCGGCATGTTGTTTCTCCCAGAGGGGAAAAATTAATTCCTCCTCCTCCTCCTCACCATCCTCCTCCTCCTCCCTTTTCTCCGCCAAGGTGCAGTGTGCTCCTTCTCTTTTTCTCTCCCCGTCTGAAAGACTACAAGAGAATGAGAACCTCTCCTGAGGGGATCCAGCTTATATACTATTTCATCCGCATTTAAATCCTCTGATAAATGCCAGTGTGAATGCCTTAGCGGGGAACTTGCAAAATAAAGAGAGATTATTTTCTGGAGATACTAATATTAGTCTTTTGGCACGGAGTCGAGTGAATACGACACCGAGCGTGGGGAAGTCTATTGATGCTGATATTTAATCTACTGTAAGCGTTGCTCATTGTCAAAGGAGTGGAAGAAAGGGAAGAGGAATGCGGGTTTTTTTTATTTTTTTTTATTTACGTACCTGTGAGAATGGAGATTCATTCAAATAGATGACTTATCAGTCCAGAACAGAACCTCCCTCTCCCCGCAGGCAACGAAGAGGCAGATAAACAAGTTAAGGCTCACATTATTCTGACGGGGAACGCTTTCTTGGTCGGATCTGGTTTCTCTGCGTCCGCACTCCAACTTTTTTAACGAGTTGAAGCGTTTCCTTCAAGTCTTCGGGAAGTCCTGTTCCGCTCCTTTCAGGTACAAGGCGACACTTTCCAGAGATCACACGGAGACCAAACATCATCAGAAGTGTACGTTGTTGTTCTTTGTGTTGATTGTTGCTTCCCGCTGCGTCTGCGCCAGAAGATGAAGGTTTTCCGTCACTTGAATTCCTTTCAGGGCCCGTTAGGCCGTGCTTGTCATCTGAATGAAAAGGAACGGTGGGGATTTTTGTGCTTGCCCTTAATCTCCCTAACTGATGCTGGGAGTGCAAATCCAATCCAATTACAGGCGATGCGGGGCCTTCAGCCTCTTTGAGGAAAGATACTGGAGACACTGATGGTTATCTCCTTTTATTTTTCCCTCTCCGGGCTGCTTGCAAGCAGCTGCAGCCAGGGAGGTCACAGGACCCCACTTGTTTCCTCTCATTTCCTACATCATACCTCCTCCTGTCAGGATCATGAGGCACAGAAAAGGGCTCATTTTAAGGGGCAATTAATACCTCAGCAAGAGGGTCAAACATGTATGTGATCTTCTCAATTCCACCTGATCAAACGCAACTTTTCTTGTGGAAGCAAGAATCGACCGTTTCTAGTTCTGAAGCTCGGATAGGTTGGGATAAGTCTGACGTTTTGTTACAGAGCAGAGACGTGGAGAACAGTTCTGAAGAATGGAATGGTGCTGATTGGACGGGACCGACCCGACCTCAGGACTTTTAGTGGAGGCAGCAACTCCAAACTCCACAGGAGTGGCTCTGCTCCAGCTCATTTCTGTACTGAAAGCCTCGATTTTGTTGTCTGAGAAAAAAGGATTGAGATCAAAGGTTGATGCCCGAATCTTGCTTGATTTCTTTTACCAACAAAGATCTTTATTTGTAATAAAAATCTAAATATTTTCCCAAAAACTCTCAAACCTTTGAAAAAAATGTAGGTTGAACTAGAAAAACTTGCATTTCCTGTTGAGATGAATATGAATGATGATGCAGAAAGATGTGATCCAACTGCAGAAACCAAAAGAAAATGTAAAGAAAATTTTAAAAAATAAATGATAAAAAAGACAGATAAGTTCATATCCTGCTGTTTTAAAATAATTTCTTTAACAGTCACGTTAAGTGCTTAACATTTCTAACTAAAGAAACACAAGTCTTAGATCCAGATTCCAGCTCAGACCAGGAAAACATATTTGTCTGTAAGTGGATTATCAGAATGGAGCGGAGCAGAGAGCATGTGACCCCGCCCAGTGTATTTCTGACATCACAAACACAGATTTTCTCAAAAGTCATGTTTTCATCTGCTCCTGATTCACAATGATCTGCATAAAAAAATGCTCAAAAGTCTTAATTTTCTTTGTATTTATGTCCATCATGAGAAAAATGCCACAAGAACATGTTAAAGACACCAAAAAACACAAGTTTTCATTGTAGTGGGTCCTTAAAAAAGTCATTTCTTGATAGATTTGGATGCAGCATAAATTAAAGGGTAACTCCCAGTGTTGTCTGTCACCGGGTTTGACGACTGAAGGTTATTCAGAAACACAAAATTACAACAGAACATGTCATGGTAACGCTGTCGTTTACAGTACGGTACTTACAGTGTACTTAAGTGTTATTTACATGGTACTTTATATGGAATTTATTGGGTACTTTATGTGTCTACTTACATGGTACTTGCTGTGTATTTATGTGGTACTATTTGGTTCATACTTATGTGGTACATACTGGGTATCATATACATACTGGGTATTTACATGTTGTGCAAAGGTGTCTTTTGTGGTACCTACCACATGTAAGAAAAAGGTCAGTACATATAAAGTACCTTGAATTTAAGTCTGCACTCGTATGTTTCATGGTATTTACCATGAATTTACCACAGAAACTACCCCTTAAGTACATTGGGTTAGTCAGCCCTAATTCCACTCTATTACATGGTACTTTCAGTAGTAAATGCTGGGTATGTTCACGTATTCCTGCCCGTACAGTGTACATACACACTTGGTCTTCTGACCGTACCAAATGAGACAATGCTAACTTGTTGTTAAGGGTGAAGTAACTGCATTGTAAAAACATATTCTGGCCTGATTATTTCTTGTAACATGAGGCAAATTTAAAGAGAAATAAATACAGCAGTGAAAACAACAATCTTTAATATGATTCACTTCTGCAGCATACAACGTGTCATCACAATGAAATTTGTTTGAAGTTCTCAACAAAACGGTAAAAAGGAGCATTCCAAAGAACAGATTTTTTCATATTATTGATCTTTCCTTGCAGTTTTGTGTTGTTCCAGGAATGATTCACACTCCTTTGCATAGCTCGGGAGTTTGTCACCCACCGTGAAAACAGGAAATGGCCCCAGATCCTCACCTTCTCCAGCCAAAGTCATTTCTGCAATAGTTGCAGTCACATCTATTGTATTTTTGTCTTTATTACACTGGCAACATGTGAGGGTCGTGCTTTTTGTCCGTCGAAATTCCTTGAGCAGAGTTTGGTAACGGAGCAGGACTTCTTCAGGGTTTGTAACTACCTTTCTTTTTGTAACTACCTTTACCAAAAAGTTAGCATGGTCTCATTTGGTAAGGTCAGAAGGCCATTTACTACTGAAAGTACCATGTAGTTGAGTGGAAATAGGGCTGACTTTCTTTTACAGTCCAGTTTCAGTGTACTTGAGGGGTAGTTTCTGTGGTAAATTCATGGTAAATACCATGAAACATACAAGTGCAGACTTGAATTCAAGGTACTTTATTTGTACTTACCTTGTTCTTACATGTGGTAGGTACCACAAAAGACACCTTTGCACAACATGTAAATACCCAGTATGTATATAATACCCAGTATGTACCACATAAGTATGAACCAAATAGTACCACATAAATGCACAGCAAGTACCATGTAAGGACCGAGTAGACACAAAAAGTGTCCAGTAAGTCCCGTAAAAAGTACCATGAAAACACCCTGTAAGTACCCAGTAGTTTCACAATAAGTGCCATGTAAATACCACTTAAGTACACTGTAAGTACTGTACTGCAAAAGACAGCGGTACCCGTGTCATTGATGAGGCTCATAGAGTTCCACTGTAGCATCAATCAGACCCTGAAGGGCAGATTCTCATCTTTGTCTCCAAACAGTCACAGTTTGGTCACCAACTCTTCCCAGATTTCCCCAAAAGTGAACTTTGACATCAGACTGTTTTATAGCTCTAAATACCATATTTTTCTTTTTGTTTAGAATATTGTTTCTCTTTTAACATGTTTTAACAAGCAATCTTTTTAGCTGTAGCCAGCAAACGAACACTCAATTCTGCTGTTATCATCTTTACGTCAGCTTCAGGGAAAATTCAGAATTTAATTGAAAGTTTTTACTCTTTGAACTCAGCACGGACAAACTCCGACATATACTGTGGAATTCCCCTCCTCTGTCGTTACGTCAGATCGGCTCTTTTGAGTTATAAAACTCAGATGTTTCTATTCAGAAAAGCTTTTAGTTGATCTCAGTCCAGTGGTTTAACTCTCATTTGGACTTTTAGTGAGTCCCGTCAGGCGTGGATGTTAAAATCCGTCTCTGTTTGGGTTTTATTTTTGTGAAGCACTTTGGGATTTTAATCTATGAGAAATGCTAATTAAATAAAATTGAATTTACTTGCTTTACTTCCTTAAAGTGACTTTGTGATTCACGCAGGAAAGGAAGGAATTTTCGTGAACTTTTTTCTTGATTATCGTTCACAAAACGCAGCGGTCTCTGCCGCTGGTACAAATTAAGATCATCAGTTTATATTTGACTTTGATGATTGGATAAGTGTTGCTGGGACTTTGGCTTTCTGGGCACTCAAAGTGTCTCTGCTGGTCCCATTCTCATCTCCAGTCAATCTCAGTTTGGCTTTATTTAAGTCATGGAAAAATCACAACGTTGACCAACATCGCTTTTCCCCTTCTTGCTCCAAGATACTATAGATTATTATATAGATTATTTCATACACAAAAGAAGATGGTTCATTTTTGTGGAATTTCAGCAACAAACACAACATCAAATAAAAGGATAAATGGGGGGGGGGGTCATTTTGGCATGTCTGATGAAAAAAAAACAGAATGGAAAATAAAATTGAACAAAAATGAAAATTCACCTTAAAAATACAAAGAAAAAGTCAAACGAAATTGAATTTTTGCAAACAATAAAAAAAACAAAATAGCACTTTTGAAAAGGGATAAAATGTTAACATTTCACCTGTGCTCCCTAAAATATTTGACAAAATCAGAAGTTTTCTTGTTTACTATTTTAAAACATTTACATTAAATTTAATAAAAATGATTATTACAAGAAAAAAGCCAGTATCTGCTTTCCATGTCTGTGCATGTAAAATATAAAACTCTAAACGCTGCTTAAGTTCTGCTTCTGTATTGATGTAAATGCTTTCAAAACTTTATGTAAAGTTAGAATTCTTTTCAAAACTGTAGGTTTTTAGCGCTGTATGTCTGACTAACTGTGTTTTTGCTTGAATAAAGCCTGAAACGCATGTTTGGAATCCTGACACAAACTCCTGACATCTTTAATCCTCGCTCCGGAGAGCACGGCTGACAATGCGGCTGTTAAAACTAATCTACGATTACAAAATATTTCAAACTCAAACTGAGATTATTCAAATCCCCCCGTGGTGTAATCGCACCCGGTTGCCGCCGTGTAATCTGGACCCAACGAGGCCCGCATTCATCCTCCTGCTTCCTGCGTATCAGCAAAGCTTTTTTTTTTGGGGTGGAAAAACTTAAAGACGTCGCTGCTTATTTTGTATCATTAAAATATTAATCGCAGATTAAGCTCCTTAATACCCCACGGATTGCCATTTTTAAAAAAACAAATACAATGCCTCCCCCGCTCTTTTCTTTGCAGAAACCTCCTGGCATCTCAGGAATCAGCCGCATGTTTGTGTGCTGAAAGAAAGACAGGAAAGGATAGAACTGTAATCCCCATCAATGCACTTTACAAACCACCTTCTTGCTAAAATGTGTGACTAATGGGCACAAATCTGCAGCTTTAGAAGCTGTCAGCAAAGACTGCCGAGGCTGTTGTTCCAGCATTCACGCACAAACCTAATAAACCCTCTGCTGTTTGTTTTTCTGCAGGAGTCTTTTAGCCTGCGCGCACAGCAAACGTACCTTCAGGTCTTCTTTCTCTTTTCAGGCCTTTTCTTTTTCTTTTTTTTTTCCTGCGTTCCTCCTCCTGCCTGGTCTGTGTGCCGTAATGACATTAAAACGCCAACACTTAAAGGGCTTTTGATGGGAGCCGCTTTGTCTCCTCTGAAGGCTTCCAAAAGGAGGCTTTCATTTTGTTGTGGGATTTAATGCTAGTGTGTGTTACCTGATAACATGACGGCAGAGCGGGGAAGCGGGAAACACCGTCAGGGACGCTGACAGCCAACGGGATTGCGGCTGACGCCGGCCGTCTGTGTTCGTTCCGAACGGCCAGATTACGGAGGAACTTCATCCCAGAACGAACCCCGGCCTGAAAAAGGAACGGAATAAGAAATCTGAGAGAAAAGTCCTCCCTTTCCTCATTATAAATTATGTATCATTTGCCTCATTTGGTGAAAGTTTAAATTCCGATTCCATCTTCTTCATTCAGACCTGACCTAGACTTGAAACACTGAGGAAAACTGTGTCGTTTTTTTTGGTGTTTTAAAATGTTCTTTTGGTATTTTTCTCACAATGGAGGACATGTGTAAAGAAAACTAAGATTTAAACAGCATTTTTAGTATTTCTTTATTTAAAATGTTGTGAATCAGGAGCAGACAGACAAAAATGCCATTTGAAAAAGGTTGTTTTGAAAAATCTACAATCGGCTGGACACAAGCTCCATTCTGATGCATCCACTGCCTTGGTGGGAGGGGCTGTAAGCTAGCAGGAAAGCCAACAGTCCCGCCCACAAGTCAGAGGAGGATTCCTCATGAACTCCTGCCGCTCTGCAGAAACTAAGTCCCAGGAAACGGCACAGGTTTGGGGCTTAACGCAGCATGATCCTTCCAAAAACCACCATGAACGCTTTGAAAACAGATGAGAAGATGATGGGAGTGGGGCCTTAGTGAGGAAACCAGTCAATCAGCTCAACCCCTTTGATGCGCAACATGGGTCTAAAATGACCCACATTCATTTTCTATGTATGCTTATGATGGCTGAGTTTTTATTTTGTTGTATCGTTTAAAATATGTATTTTTTTATTGTTGAATATTCCAAGTTTTCTTTACATATCTTGTTTTTTATTGTTTGCTATTTTATTAATAGAGGGGTAGTGATACAAAAACAGTTTTTATTCAAAAAGTGAAAAATGAAAAAATAAGAAAATCATGTGTGATGAAAACAAGTTAATTGAGGAATACAGTGACTGCGGAATGATGATATTAATTTATTGCAAAGATTTCAAAAATAAAAAACTCCGCCGGGTCACTTTTGACCCATGTTGTGCATCAAAGGGTTAAAGATTTAAGAAAAAAAAAAAAAAGAAATTCAAAAAAACAAAAATACTCAGAGTGAAACTGTAACAAAGACGTTTTTGGAGCCATCATCCACACATGGAGAAAACATGGAAAAGTTTGGGAATTCAGCCTGAAAGTGATTCCACAGGTATTTTCTTATCAAACTAAGAGCATTTCTGGAAAACTTCACAGAGTAACACTCAGACATGGCGGTGGCAGTGTGATGGTTTGAATCCAGATTACCTGTTAGAGCGGACGTCTGTATTTTTTTCCCTTAAATCCACGTCCTCATGGATTTAAAAAAAAAAAAGTTCTCGCTAATTCTTGCTGATCCCACTTGTTACTGTTATAGTTATTGCCTGTAAGTCTTTATCTTCAGGCAAAAAAGTTCCAAATAAAAAATAAAGTTGCAATAAATGTAAATCAAAAACTGTTCAGCCAAACAAGTATCTCAGATAAATAAGGGGGTTAAAAACAGCGCTGTAAGCAGAGAAGGTTTGTAAAAATTCACACGTCTTAGGGCTGGGCGATATGGCCTAAAAATAAAATCTCCGATTTTATTTTTTGTAATTCGATTTCCGATTTTTTTCCCCCCCTACTTAAGGAAAGCAATAAGTACAAACGGCAGACAACTTAAAGCAAATGTTGCTTTTATTGCAACACAATGCAAGACAAATGTAACCCCCATTTCTGGGATGAATAATAAATAAATAAACACACTCTTGGAATCAAAGTTAAGTATAAAATTTTTCTTCTTCTCACTCCCTTTTGGATTTGTGTTTATATAATTTTGTTGTTTTATATAATTTTTTCTTGGTTTTATATAATTTTTGTCTTGTTTTTTTTCTTATTTTGTTATTCTACTCTTGTTTTCACTTGTCCAAAATGAAAAGGTTACTTACTTCAAGTCCCAGCTGTGTTTTGAGTCACACTTTATAGTCTAGACTAAAATGAGACAAACATTCACCTTGAGAGTAGCAGCATTTTCTAAAAAGTTACCAATACAGCTCATATCTGGGTCTAAAGTGTTAAATAAATTAATAAACCCCGTCTTGATGATGAAGCAGCAGGTGTCGCGGTTACCCCCCCCCCCCCCCCGCCCACCTCCACCTCCTCCAAAAACAACATCCTACGGTGGCCGCGTCGCAAATGAATATACAAGTAATAATTACAACGCAGTATTCTTTATTAACAAATAACAGTAAAAAATAACTATCTAACTAATGAACTAACTATACAGGCGTTGTAGAATGAGTATGTGTGTCAGGTCGCGTGTGTGTTAGGGCACGTGCATGTGTAAGTAGACTGAGCGCGTGCCACGCGACCGCGCGTGAGAGCCTTTGACTCCGATGGGCTCCTTTAGGTAAATGTTGCAGCGTGGAGACTCTTCCTCCATGTCTGTGACAGTAAAGCCACACCAGTTCCACACAACAGATGAGTTTATTTCTTTCTTGGGAACAAACTGCCCACTCTCACCGGTAGCCATGCTGTCGCGTGCTGTTTCCTGTGTTGTTTGTTGCGTGCCGTGTGAAACTAACGCTACGGAAGCTCTGAGGAGCCAAAAATGCGCCACATAAAAACTCGATTTAGTTATTTTTGAAATCGCCCGTAACAAAAAATTCGAATTAATTCATTTGATCGATTTATCGCCCAGGCCTAACACGTCTATATAAAAAAAGTGAAGGAATCCCTGTATATCTGGACGCTTTAACCTCCACTGTGTAACTAATTCTCAAGCACAAATGAAATCCAAACAAAAAGTAGTTTTTGTTTTTTTCACAGCATGTGATTTTTTTTTTTTTTTTGCATCTAAACTGATTTATGCTGCTGTATTTTTTGAGTGTGACAGCAGTTAAATACACTTTGGGAAATGAGGTGAATGAAAACTATAAAACGAAGTTTGCTTCCAGCTGAATAGTTAATTCAGTGCTCTGCTCGCCCCCGCCCCCCCCCCCCTCTGCCGCAGTTGAGGGAGAAATAATGACAGTGTTTTGGCGTTGTTTGATCATCCTTAGCACATTTGAATGCCAAATTTGTTTTGCAGGTGTTGCTCATGGAATAATTGAGCTGCATAATGCGGGTAAGGTGTTGCTACCATACTACACTTAATACGCATTTTAGGCACCGAAACCGCTCCGGTCGCGGCGGCAGCCTGAAATCGAGGACGAGTTTCATTTTTCAGCTCAAAATTGGATTTTTTATGGAAACGGTTAATCGCTGTGGGGGGGGGGGGGGGGGCGTGTTTATGTGGAAAAATGGCATAAATAGGAATGCAGGTTAATTAGACAAAGTTCTTAGCAGTCGTCACCTGCTGCAGGACGTGGAACACGAGCTTCTGAAGAAACTCGTGAAGATCCAGGAGCTCCGCTCGACTCTGAAATCCACTTTTCGACAAAATGATGTTTCTTATGTGTAGATCTGAAGCCAAAGCTGCTCTTTTTAGGACAGACATTTAATTACTATACTAGAAACTTTCAATGTATTGAAGTTTATTTCAACTGCTTTAAAAAAAAAAAAAGGTAAAGTTTTAGTCTCTGATTCAGCTTCATAAACTCTGTCCTTATTTAAGGTTAATAAATCAACTTTAATGATAGAAAAAGGTTGTCTGGGGTTCTGTTTAAATGTTTTTGCAATCTATAGACATTATACGTTTCATTTCACTTTGAATATTCATAAATGGAAAACTTTAAAATAACTCTGCACGTCTTAGATGGAACCAGAGAGTTTTAAAGTTTGGGACTTTTATTTCAAAGTTTAAAAACTCTGGAGAAAGTAAAGAATCCTGATGGTAACAAAGGAAGCTGGGCTCTACTTTTTATTTTTTTCAAGCACAAACACACTTATATATGGAGCTTTTGGCCTTAAGTTCTTTAAGAGACGTGTTTGATTCCCAAAAATGTCCACAGCTGCTTTTATTTTTGAGCATAGATTTAAATTGATGTTGAAGAACCAAAAGTGGATTTTCGTGCTTCAAACTTTTCCTCTATTTTAAGTCAGAACAAGTCTTCTTATCTTTAATGTTTAGTCTAAGAAGTTGGAGTTTCTGAAAAGTAAGAGTTATAGTTTTGCTGGTTTTCTCTTTTTTTTTTTTTTTTATTTATTTTTTTTTAGTATCTTATATGATCCTAACGTACGGAAGAGGATTATGGTCATAAAGAAAGAAAGAAAAAAAAGGCATTGAAAATTCTGACTGTAATCTCAGAATTTGGACTTTAATCTCAGAAATAGAAACCGGACCTGTCAGCTGCTTCCTTCAGTTGTTATTAGCAGCTCAGCGTTTGGCGTTTCATGGCCGCCATTATTTGAACAAACGCAACGATAACTGAGGGAGGAACCTTACAACCGTGCAATGCTAACCAGGTGGCCCTGCATTTTACAACTGCACGGCTGCAATCTGCGCTCCTGCAGGCTCGCTGGGTCTGCGAGCAGTGTTCAGGGGGGGGTGTTTGTCACTTGGGGGCGGTAACCTTTCTGGCGGATCTGATTGGCCGACATTTGCAGGTCAAATCCTGTTGAGGCAGCTGGGCGGGACTTTCATTTTTTTAGACATAGAAAACGTCACGTGGATCAGAACGTTAACGAACGGCCAAGAACTAGGTGAGAAAGTGTGGCGGGTTTGTTTGTGCTGTAAGTTTTCTCGTGAAAATCACTTTACTAGGTAAATATTACATGTAGACTTTAGTTAGCCGGAGACAGAGCTACTACACAACTCAAAGTACAGGACGCGTGTGTTAGCATGTGGCTAACAAATGCTAACAATGGAGCAGCACCTCACCCATGTAGCATAAAACGAAAATGCTTAATTTTTTATTATTGGTTTTAAATTTTGTTTCATTATCATTTATTATTTTTTGCATGTTTATATCTACAGTTATATCGGTTCGTTACATACGTGTCTCCTTTAACTTCTGATTTCCGCCCACCCCCCACCCCGGTCATCTTCCCAGGCCTGGAAATGATCCAAAAGGGGTAAAGCTTATGGAATGAAGGAAAACAGATCAGCATTACATCAACAACAGTGAGATGCTGTAAAGTGATTTTCACATGAGAAAGACTTACAGCAACAAAGTATAAAATAGAACAGAATGAATTAAAACTTGATTGATTCTGTAATAAGTCAATTATCTTGTTACCATGGCTCCAATAAAAACTACAGACAAATAAATAACACCAGAACAAATGTGCTTACAAATACTAACCAGAACAAGCGCCCAGTGTCTGAGAGGCAAAGTAGAGTCTGTCTGGTGGGAAGAAAATGTTCTGCAGCGACGTGTTGCAGAAAAGAAGGGATGTGAAACGCCTTTTCTGCATCGTCCACGGAGATGACATCACTGTGGATCTGCACAAAAGAAAAAAAATACATTAGTTACCAAAAATAGCAAATGAGTTTTTTCTGATGCCACAGTGAATAAACAGGATAAAAATACATCCAGTAGTATTATTTATAGGATTATGATTATATTAAGATATTTCTGAGATTAAAGTCGGAGATCTGAGAAAAAAAAGTCTGAATTCTGAGATTAAATTTTCTATGCCCTTTTTTTCTTCCTCCACGGCCCAAATCCTCTTTCGTACAAATGAAAGCAACATGTTTGTTTGTTTTTTTAATAAAACTTGAATAAAAGCTGAATCTTATTGTGAAAAGACCCAAGATTCAATAAAGAATGTCTAATTTTCTGTCTTCCAAAAAATACATTATTATTGATAAAGCTTTTTAATAGCAAAATAATCTCAGTTTAAGAAAACATTTCTTTAAAAAAAATATTAAAAAAAAGAATTCTTGGTTAGACCGTTTTTCTTTCCCCATTCAAAGATGTTTTTGCCCGGTACTTTTATGTCAAGGAATGTTTATAAATGAATAGATAAAGATGTTAGTGATCGACTCGAACCAAAACAGGACAGGAACATGCCATCTAAACCCCCCATCTCAACAACACCACGAGAAAAAACAGAAAAGGTGAAAGAAAATTGTCAAAAATGAGTAAAATGGACATCACGAGACCAACTCGGACTGTTAACGGCTCGAAAAATACAAAAAATAATGTGCTTCTCTTTAAGTCCCACTCTTATCATCTTGTGATCTACCAGTGGTCTTTTAATTATGGTGATGTCGTTTTTAGCCAACATTTAAAAACCTGTATCGTTTTCTGGGACACAGTTTCTGCAGAGCGGCAGGAGTTCTTTAGAAATTCACCTCTGAGTTGTGGGCGGGACTGCTGCCGTGGAGTAAGCCGCGCATCTACATGCCCTCCTGCTAGCAGTGCGGCAGAAATGGCAGCAGCATCGTAGCTGTCCATCCGTCCAGTTCTGATCCAGATTCCAGCTCAGACGTTCATGGATCTGTGTGTCTGCAGGTGGATGGATCAGAATGGGGCGGAGCTGGGAGCTTCTGGTCAGCACAGCATATTTTTCCAAGGTCGCAAATACGACCTTTATCCAACCGCTTTCTTTCGTCTGCTCCCGATTCACAGCAAAGAAATACTCGGAAGCACAATTGTTATCTTCATTTCCTTTATAGATGTTCTCCATCATCATACAAATTAAGAACATGTTAAAAACACCAAAAACATGATTTCCACTGGAGTAGGTATTAATATTCATGTGCTCTATTTTTAGAATACGCATCAAATCTCCTGGATACTAGAAGGAGGTTTAAATGACCTCCAATGCAACAGTAAGAGCTAACTTGCTAACTGTGATCTGAAGGCTATGATGTATACAAAACATCCCAATCAGCAGACGAGAAGAGCAGGTAAATTAGGGAAGGACCAAACTTACTGTAGGTCAGAACCGGCTGGGGCTTTAGCGAATTTCCCGGTGACTTTGAGTGTTACGGATCATATTTTATTAATATTATTAATCTGTCTTTTATTAATTTATACCGATATTAAGCCACGGCTTAAAGATAATTCATAAAGATATAAGACAGTCAATAGCTTGAGGTTGACGTGGATTTCTAAAACCAAAAGTGACTGTCAGCAGGCATCAGTGCTCCTGAACACCTCAGTTAACCTGCTGCTCGCCCCCACAGGCCCCGCCCCTTTTGGATTTGTACTACATCTGAACCTAAACCGTAATGATTATAAACATCCAGAAACTCGTTGCTTTTTGCTCCTTAATGGTACTACCCCCCCCCCACAATCACCTTCCTATCCTCCTCTCTCTAACATCCCTCTCTCTTCTTCCCTCCTTTTCTTTTCCGTCCGATCCAACAAAAAACTGTTACAAATATAATTAAAATGAATAAAGTTTAGCCTAAATTACGAAAGAGGTTTATTCAAACATACCTCTGGTGTGTCAGAAGATTGGTAACCCTTGTGGTAAAAGTAAAACATGTCCAACACTAGAGGCCTTCAGCTCTCATCGGCTTGCTCAGCTGTTGGACAGGACGAGTAAAATTAAAAAAGGGTTTACCTGCTGGCATCAAACCACCTATCAGAAGAGGCCTGGCCTGACAAGCTCCGCCCACCTGGATCAGTTCATTCTGAGGAAAAGCGTCCTCCTGTTCAGGTGAAGCTGCAGGCGGGTTCATGCGCGCACCTCTGTCCACGCACAGCCTGAGCCACGTGCACACCCACGTGCACTCCAAACAATGCTTATTAGCATGCACACCTGGGCTCCCGCCTGCACCATCCTCCTAATATCCTTTAAATCTTCACATAAGGTATGTCTTCCATAGGGCTTACAATACCATTTGCTCTAATAAATTCTTTTGGCAGCGCCGAGTGCAAGCTGCTCCTCTGAGGCCCCAGGAGGCGCGCGGAGGGGAGCGGGAAGGGAGAGGCAGCCCAAAATATGAGGATAAATAGTGGGGAATCCTCCAGGACCCCAGCCCCAGTAATCAACGTTCTTCCAACTGGAAACATTTTCCAATTCTTCATCTTCATTTAGCTCCCTTACCTAGTAATTCCTAACAGCGGGCCGGCGTAATTTGCACCGACGTTTGAATAAAAATGGAAGAAGAAAAGCAACAAAAAAAAAGAAAAAAGGTTTTATTTTAGGGGGGGGGGCAGGCGTGGAATTAATGACGGCCGGTGTTTGCTCAGCGCAGACAGGAAGGAGCACGGAGTTGAACACTCCACGCGGCGTGAAGTGGCTAATCCGAGCTCCCTCCATCTCAAGCCCCTGCGTGATTACAGCCTCCTCACCGTGAACGCCGCAGAGCAGAGCGGCGGCCTGCGTTACCGCGCCAACAAGAGGCTCATTAAGACCAAGAGAGAGGGAGGGAGGGAGAAAAAAAACCACTTCCAAGTGTTGACTAATAGAGAAGCTCCGAGGTATTTATTTCTTATTGTTTCCCTGAAAAGTCATTATGCCACACTGGAGGTTCTCTCCGGCTCCTGTGTGTGTTCTCCTCCTTCCTCTCCTCCTCCTCCTCCTCCTCCTCGAGGCGGATCTCCAGCTCTGACGTTTGCTGCTGCACGTGGACGGTCACTCCTGGGGTTAAACTAAGGGCGGCAAACTTTCCATTTCTTTCCCTCCTCCTTAAGTGAACTTTTTTTTTAGAGGTGGCAGTTCCTCTGATCTGATAAGAAGCTGCTCAAAAAAGACACTTTTTTTTTTTCCTTTTTTAGACCATGTTTCTCAGCAACTTTGACATTTAATAAACCCTTAAGTTTTTCTCCAGCTGCCAGCTGAGCTCCGCCTGCCGAAAATATTTTAAAGGTTAAACGGCTTAATAGTAATTAGAGCTGGCAGCATGTGAATATCACAGTTTGATCAGCTCTCAATTGCCTCAACAATAGTTTAATTGTCGGCTCGGCCGCCCACTCAGCAGCCAGCAAAAACAAAAACCACTGATGGCTCAGAAAAAGAGATGAATGAAATCAAAAACCACCTGCTAACCTCTTCTCCTCCGCCTGGAGTTTGTCCTTCCTGGAAAAACCCCCCAGAGACGGTTCACATCGTTTCCCTGCAGATAAAAAACAAAAATCCAGCAGGTTTCACCAAATCGAGTTCCTTCAGTGAAGGAAAAGCCACCCTGAATATGTTAATCAGTGTGTGATAATTGTTGAGGGCTGAATAATCACTTTGACTTTTCACAGCCAAAGGTCGAAGGTGCTTCTGCAGATAAACACTTCAGGGAGAGAACAGCACCACAGCAAAGCATGATGGGACGTCAAACCCTTTTTCTAAATAAGATCAGGGTACATTTAAAAAAAAAAAAAAAGCTTTTGGAAAGGATTTCATCTTTGTAAAGGTGTGGAAAAGTGTCAAACACATGAAGATGTTTGTGTCACGGCAAAGAGTGAAGCGAAGGGTTTTAGGAGTTTAGACCGTTTGAAGGACCTTCTAAAGGACTTTTCAATGCAGTATTCAGGTCAGACGTTAGAAATGACAGTGGCCCTGAGGAGCAAAAACATACTAAAGACCCCAACGAAAATGGAAAAAAGCAAACAAAAATAACATTTTAGAAATCGAAACAAAATTCCAGATACCAAAAATTAATTCTAGGATAACAAAACACAATTAAAAAAAAAAGAAACACAATGAAAACTAAATATTTCAGAAAACAAATTCAATTTGCAGAAATTAAAATTAAATGTTTTTTAAAAATGAAACAAAATAAGAAATGAGGACATCCCTGATGTTTGTTCACCTTTTCAACAGGAACTTATTTGATATCTTCATAATCATGTAACATCAGCTTTTTGAGCTTTTCAGTGTTTTTTATTTTTCATTCCTCCCAAAAAACAACCCAAAGTTGAATTTTCATCCATTCACACATTTCTGAGTATTCCTCTAAAACCGTCCCTCTGAGCACCAGCCCCTCCCAACCCACGAAAACGAGTGGGTCCTCATATTGTGACATCACAAAGTGAGGAACAGCCAGCCCCGCCCCCAGGCTCACACACACACCCATTGGCCAAAGGTTTTCCTTTTGTATACACAATCTGCTCATCCATCTTTGCAGAAATTTTGGATGTTGTTTGTTTTCATGGGAAAAGCACAGACACGCTGCCAACGCCGGCTATGGTTGATGTCATGGAATGGGCGGCGCCCACAAGGAGTCGTCTTCCTGGTAGAATGAGCTGTAAAAGTAACCTATATTAATAAAGAATGTGTCCTTTAGTGTGCCGAAGGAAACATATTGATATATACATGGATATAGTGTTCTCTGAAAGGCAGAAGAAAAGCAGGATGAAGGCTCTTTAAGTTATTGGCCACGCCCACTGCAAAAGGTCAGTGATTGATCAATCAACTCTTTACTCCAGTTCAGGTTAAACGTCCTGCTTTTCCTTTTCTTCAAAACTCAAACATCATCCAATCGGTGACATCCCACAATACCTACCTTTAATGATCTCTTATTTCTTTTCTTATTTTTTAACATTTCCTTCAGATTTTTGGAAATATTTTGGTTTTCTGTTTTTTTTCCCCCCCACGTTTTAGTTTCAGGAATTTTGTTTAGATTTTTTTAAATATTTGTTTTGCTCTTTCTAATTGTTGCTGTGATCTTTGCTTGTTTTTGCTTTGAGTGATTTGGCCTTAAGGGCCACCATAGCAGGACTTTCTCCACCATGTTTGACTCTCAGCTGTGTCTTTTTTGCTTTATCTCACGTTTTTCCAAAAGTCTCTTTCTGCTGTTCTTTCTGGTCTTGACCTCTGACCTGGACAGAGTCCAGAGAGGTCCAACCGTCTTCTCCATCGTCTGTCTTCTGCTTCCCTGATGACCTCCTGGATGAGGTCTGGTGTTTCTTTTGGTTCCTCCTGGAACGTTTTTCTTCAGTTTCAGGTTTTTACAGGTTGTGGATGTCTAAAGTTTAATTGTTTGAAACATCTCAGAAGCTTTGTTTTAGCTGAACCCGGTGAATTTAGTGATTCAAGGCTGTGCTTACAAACAACCGGAGCGAAATGAGCCACAAACGTCAACCCTGTTCAGGTTTTGCCTTTCTTCCGATGGCAGCAGGAGTTTCCCTTTTAGTTTTTCGCTCAGGCCTGAAAAAAGGCCTCAAACACGTCTGACGACAATCAGGCAGAAAAACAAACACTTAAAGAAATCCAGACTGATCCCCGGGGATGAGCGGTGAAACGTTGCAGAGAAAGAAGACTTGAAGTCCAAATGCCAACATTCAACTTCAGAACGAGATCACCTGGATTACGGAGACTTTTAAAAAACCTGGGGGAAAAAAAGTATGTTTTCTCAGGTAAATACATTTGGAAACGGGCAGAGTTTGTGAGATCAAATCTGATGTCAAAGTGAAACTTCTCTTAAAAATAAAAGCGGGCGCAGCCAGCAGCACTGCAGGCGCGTTAAGCAGAATGGATGAGTGGGAAGGCTGGGTGACGGCATGAATAACTTACATGCATGGATTGATTTGCTGTTGCTGTTGCAGATGGCACAACGTTCAAAACTCGCTGGAATAAACGGAGATAAACCTGAAGACTCGCTGGAGACGGAACTTTATTTACAGCTCGTTTTTCTGCTTGTGTTTTGTACCTGCAGGTCAGACGATCTGCCTCAGTTTCATCAGCTGTAAACTGTTTCTGCAAGGAGCGAACAAGGTGGAGGCAGGCAGTGTGTGTGTGTGTGTGTGTGAGTGTGAATAGGACATACCCCCCCCCACTCACAAAAGCCAGCCTTTGCTCCTCTCCCATGGGGGAGGGAGGGAGGGGGGGTGCTTGATTGAAGCCAGAATTCCTCCACGTGTCCGTGCGAAAGCGTGCTCGGGCCCATCAGACAAAAGAGATGCACTTGCCAGCAGCTGTGCTAAAGGCAGCCGCACCCCCACCCCCCTCGTTGGTTCCTCCCAGAGTCCGGCGAGGAGACCAGAGCGGCGCCGGCGCCTGCTCCAGGGAGAAAAAAGAAAGAAAAAAAAAAAAAGGCCCTTTGGGAGTCCTGGAAAGTGAATAAAGGAACGCAGGGAAAGAGCAAATAAGCATTTTTCATGCTTTTTTGTGCTTAATGTCATTTCCAAAAATAATGTGGGCCTCAGAAAACAGTAAAGATTCAGAGGGAACCACATTCACACACAAACACACACACACACTGCAAAAATGCCAGTTTGGGGAGGATTGCTGTGAATACCTTATTCTTCCCCCTCTTTTTTTTTTCTCCTCATCTCCCTTTAAAAATCTGCAAATCCATTTGCTAAACAGCTGCACCTCTGTAGTGCACAGATAACAACCTGGGCCAGACTGGCTTTGCGACAGAGAGTGGAGGCAGATAGGCCCAAATCTCTGGCCCTCTTTTCAAAAATGCTAATGACGAAAGAAACACTTCCCTGGCCAAGAAAGAGAAAAAAAAAGGAAAAAGAGGGAGAACGAAGCCTCTTGTAGATCTGTCAATTGCAATTTTGACAGATATTTTCTTGTAAGTACACACAACACTTGTTCCCCGTGTCTTATCTGCTGCTGTGCAGAACACTGACCTACATTACATCAAGCACAATATGATGCACAAACATGCTGCTGTTTTCTTTCTGCCGCTCCACTCTTTCTCACCTTAAAAACAGATGGATTTAAATGAAATGGCTGCAAATCCCACCAACAGAAGGTATTCTTTCTCAAATGAAACCCGCCGGCTTAAAGGGAGAATCTCGCGACCATCTCTAGATGTGTGATTGCTCCTCAAAGGCGCCGGCGTTCACAGGAGGAGAGCAATTATTAGAGAGGATTGCCACAGATTCCCCTCTTTGCCTCCAAACACAACGGCAGTCCTCATGAATGTGACGTTCTTCAGCCTCTGGTCAGGTGAGGAGGCACCAGAGCAGCAACAACTTCAGACGATTACAAGCCCAGACCTGACATGTGGGCAGAAACTCCTAGAAGTCCAGAACTCGTCAGCTGTTATAGTGCGAACATTTGTCGAGGCGGGTGGAATCGCGTCATGCGAGGGACGTCTCCATGCTTTGTTCAAACTTTGATCTGTCTGTTTCAGGAGATGCCATGGCCATGAGATTTAAGATTTAGGCTATAAAAAGGATTTTGGGATTGTAGATTGGAACAGCACTACAGAATGGCAAACGCACGATGCAGTGCACAGTGAAGGAACTGGACACAAACTTCGTCCCAACTGTCCGGGTGAAAAATTCTCAACTCTGAAAGGTGAACACAGGTGGCTCACATGAAATATGAATGTCGTAGAGCGCTCAGCAGTGAACCCCTAGAGAGAAGATGTTCATGTACATTTATTCTACGGGCATGCTGCGGGTGACAGGTCGCAGTGAGCACTCATACAACACAAAAGGACGTAGGTGAGACACATGCATGTCCAACGGTGTTTTCTGAACCCCCCCACATCCTGCTGACTGCGCTAGTGCTGTTTGTGTGATCATTTCTCCCTCCTTGCTGCAGCCTGACTGTTAGAAATGAGGAAATTAGACAAAAGGGGTGTCGTCTGTGGGGACGTCCTATAGGTACTTGCGTGTCACATTCCCGTATGGCCAGGAAGGAGCCAGTACTTACAGCTTACTGACAACCAGAGTGTGGCATAAGGACGCCGTCCGACAGCATCACCCGTACGTCATAAGTGCTGTCATAAGTACTTCCCAATACCATCAGTACACACACAACAATGGTATGTTCCAGTTTCACGAAGTCGCCCGTCAGGGACGTGCCGTAGATTTTAAAGGCACAAAGTCTTATACACTTATTATTTTCCTTTTAGACAATGTAGAAATTAAGTAAACTTCTAATAGATGACTATTCTTTCTATGATACCTGTGTAGGCGAAAGTGACATAACTGTCATTTTTGTATCTAAATAGATTATTGTCAGCATTAGTTTGTTAACTTTCTCATAAACTTGGAGGCTGTTTATGTTGGCACCATGTGCATCTGCAGGCAGGAATCAAGTTTAATCCAGATGGAAATAGTTTAAACACGGACTTCCTACAACTTTCATCCCCAGAATGCTGAAATGATTCATTATATATAATGTTCTTTTCTTACTGTTGCCGTGAGGATTGTGCAGTTCGGTTTTTCAGTGGTTTTTTGAATCATGTTCTGTTCTCTGTCAGTCACTCCAGGGTCGTGTTACTCGTCCACAGCTGTCTTCATTTCTGTTAAATGTCTGCTTTTCAGGTCTACATTGTCAGGTCATCTGGTTGTTGCTTCTCCACGGTTTTTGTCCTGCTTCCGTTTATTTTATTAAATGTTCACGTTTCTGCCTCCAAGCCTCCTACACCTCCAGTTCCTGGCAGCTGGATCCAGTGTGACTTCGGTTCTATGTTGGGATTCACGGTTAATTTCTCTTTTACGTCTTATCCTCTAAACACAGCCTTTTTGTTGTAACTGGAAAGGTTTTGATAGAAAAAGATGGTGAAACTGAATAATCCAGATTTTAAAGAATGCAAAACCAATCAGAAAACAATACATTAAACAAATACATTTGGTGTCAGAAGCTATGAACTTGCCATAAAAACTGGTCCGGTGTTTTGTTTTGTACTGCTATACCCAGCGGATCTGCTCTGTGTTGAACTGATGCGCCGCTCAGACATGAGGCTAAAGTAAAAAGTTTCTCCTCGACTAATATAGAGCGTTTTTTCTGACATTTGAACCATCTGGCGGCTCTGAATCAAGGCGGAGCCGCAAAGATGGAACCCCCCCGGGTTACAAGAAAATGGGTTTGATAGAACACTGGGAGGATTTGTATCCACTATTGTTCTTGTATTGATGGCAGAACTGTATTAATGTGAATGAAAAAAAGGGGGGGACTTTTTAGTACGAAGAAGGGTAGGTGCTCAAACACCCCTATAGTCGTTGACTAATCGACTACTGACATGTTTGTTGGTGACAGCCCTGTTTACCACGTATATTTACTCATGACCAATTGTTATCGGTGCATCTAAATGTACTTAGAGGTTGTGAGACGCGGCCTTTAGAGGAAACCAGAGCTTTCAGTTTTCCTGTTCACAGCTTGAACCCTGTGATCTTCATCCTCGACCGCCTTGTTTGCTTTATTTCCGTCTTAAGATGTTTCATGAAAGCATCAAAGCTCCTTCTAGATAAGATCACGTTTCCTCATTAATGAAGCAGGACTGACTTGAAAAGTTTCCTAAAAGCCTCCAAAGATGAATGGATTTCGTGTTTTTCTGTGAATGATCTCCCAGTAAACGTTTTCTCCACCCTGTGGATTTTCTTTGAGGGGAATGAAACATTCACTGATTAAAAACAGCAACCTTCACTCAGCGAAGTGACTGACATGAAACCACTAATTTACTATTTATAAGTTTGGAGTTGATCAAACTATCTTGACAGACAAACATAATTCTGACCACATTATCTTCCATAACCAGCTATTAACTTCCCATCAGCTGAAGTCCTCGTCGTTCAACTGCAGGTAATTACAGGTTCTGCCTTCTCTGTAATTATCAGTTCATATAATTGTATTTGGACGTATTAGAACGTATAGCTCATCCCTCCTCCAGTCCATCATGCAGACATCCGGCTGTTTGTCTGGAGGAGGTTTTATAATCGACGCCCTTTTGGGTTTGAACCTTTTCTCCGTGATGGCAGGTGTGTTCTGCACATTAAAGAATCTGTTTAGCACTAGAATGAGTTGGAGTCTGTTTTCTAGATGAATCTATATAGTTGATGTAAATGAAGAACTTCCCAGTGTTACAGTTTTAAATGTCTGTTTTTTGATGTTTAGTCGTTTAGAGTTCTCAGTCAGGTTGAAAGGACTCTGTTTCAGTTTGGGGGGGTCAGCTTGGTGTTTCAGGATGAAGCTGGAGTTTGTTTTTCCGTACGATTTGTTTTCCGTCTTGTGAATTCAGACTTGGACTTCGTTAGCTGACGAATGTAAACGATTTTCAGTCCCGAAGCTCGGGGAAGAAAAAGTGCAAAGTTTCAATGCTACATCGCTCCGTTTCTCCCTCAGCCAGTTACTTCCAAACGACGGAGTATTAGGGACAAAAATGAATACATTTATGAGAAGGAAGTCATCATTTTTAAGCAAAAGTCATGCTTTCTGCTGACCTAAGAGGAGGAGAGGGAACATAAGGCTGTGCCATCAAGGATCTGTGCATAAACGATTGTCGTACTAGAGGCACTACTGTACTACATAATAATAATAAGGCCATGTCTATACTATAATGAATGTATAACCCCAGGATATTTTTAAAATACCGGTTTAATGCGGGGGTCTGTGCTCCTGACAGTTGCCTCCCCCAGATAGTCCAGTGGTTCGGTCCACTGGCGTCCCCCATCAAGCCGTCTGTCAGGAACCTCGGGGTGACCCTCGACCCGGTTTTATCCCTTGACTCTCATGTCGGGTCACTTGTTCCTTCTTCTTTTCACACTTTTATATCATCTCGTCTTGATTACTGCAACTCCATCTTCACACGTTTAAGCAACAAAATCTCTAGAACGGCTCCAGGTTGTCCAGAACGCTGCTGTGAGGCTTTTAACTAAGTCATCCAAGTTTTCACACGTCACCCTGTTATGAATCCAGCTGCACCGGCTCCCCATCCGCTGCAGAGTGCAGTTTAAAATCCTGGTTTTAACATACACAGCTCTAAATAACCAAGCACTGCTCTATATAAAAGACCTTTTGCAGCCGTCCACTCCCAGCAGGTCCCTGAAGTCATGTGACCAGGGTCTGCTGGTTGTTAAAGACTGAAGGTGCCAGAGTCTTTGCAGCAGTGGCTCCATCCCTCTGGAACTCCCTTCCTCTCAGATCCGTAGACTCAGTGTTTTCTTTTCTAAAGCAGCTAAAAAGCTATCTTTTTAAAATAGCTGTTTCTTTATTCTTTTTTATATTCTGTATTTTACTGTGAAGCACTTTGTGATTTTTATCTTGAAAGGTGCTATGCAAATAGAATGTATTATTATCATTATTATTATGGATGATCCATGTTTTCTGCACACTGATAATGTCTCCCCCCTCTAAACGGCCAAAAGATGAAACTGACTCATCATGTGGAACCACTGACTGTATCTGAGAACTGGACTGAGCCTTCTAACAAGCTCACTCCTGATTGGAGAGAGTGGTTGCCATAGAAATGTAGGCGGACCTTTTGGCTAGCGTTTACACAAGACGGTAAGGAGGATAACACTGCAGCATCTTGTTGCTTAATGATTGTTCTTTCTTCAAGTTTAAAAAAAAAAAAAAAAAAAAGATATGCAGATGGACCAATCACGGCTCACTGAGGACGTCTGGTTCCAACATGGCGACCGACGTATCAACGCAAAATGCAGACTGAATTGACTTCAACTGGTTGGAATTGGAACAAGGCCTTTTCTATGGGTGACGTCACACGCCATCCATCCGGTACTATACGAGGTGTAGCCTCTTTGTGGGCGGGGCTTCAATAGAAACCTAAAATAATAGAATCCTAAGAGATTCTTGAGTGATGATTGAACATTGGGAATGTCTTCCCAAACTTTACTTTTCTACCTGCGAAGGGGAATAATAAAGCTTTTTGAGCTTTATTTTTCCGTCTGATCCTCCGACCCGCCGGTAAAAACACCTCCTGATACGCGCCTACTTTTCTCAAGGATGTGAATAAACCTGTCCACAAAAGAACATCAGCGTTGCCTGTGTTTGCCACAATAGGCCTTAATGCTGCATTGAGTGATGCTTGCCGCCACATGCCGCCAAAGAAAGCAGACAAGACAGAGTAAACAGTTTGTTCCTGCGAGCAGCTCGATGCCAATCAGCAATTAATGAGGCGATGCTGCATCCAGCGGCTGAGAGGAGTTAGACTGCGCCGAATTAAGGAGCTATATCATCCCTCATGCAGGTGCTCGGCGAACGAATAACTGCTTTAATTACAGTTATTCAATCATTTGCTTTCTTTCCCCGCGCCTCGTCCCAACGCCGCTCCCCTCCTTCCCCTGTCAGTCATCAAACTCCCATCAGACACCTCACCTGAAGGCTTTGCTCCTGACTCTAAAGCACCTGTGACCCGGACAGAGGAGGGAAACAGAAAAACGGTTCCCGGCGGACTGATCGGCTCCTCTTCTCAGTTTACAAACTCAGACGGTGGACGTTTGCAGGAGTCTGTGATGGGCAACATCTGTGTGTGAGATGGGGGGGGGTATTCATGGATGGGGGAGGAATGAATGCACCTGCTTCCACACACAGACTCACAGTTTCTATTCTTCCGGCATACCGTCAAACTGAGCAATGCAGATTGCAGATGACAGTTTGGAGCTGCAGTCAAATACTGAATGTTTGACAACCTCTGATTTTGTCATCCAATGCTAAACGAGTTTACAGATAAACCGTCACATCCAACTTCACTCTGAAAATTTTGGAATCTTCCAAAAACATTTACAGAGAAAACAAGAGAGGAAAAAACAAAAAAGAAAATGTAATTCTGAAAATGTTACCTCCTATTTTAGGAATAATCTTTTCCCTTTAGTTCCTTAAAGGTTCAACCTGTTGGTATTTTCTATTCTTTACAAATAGAAAATACCAACATAATCCTAAAAGTGTGAAATGCTGGGAAGCAATAAATAAACAACAAAATTAAATCCCAAATGATTCTCCTCTTTTTTTATTTTCCTTCCTCCGTTTAATACCTGCCTGCTGTCTGCAGAACTCTGTCAGACCGAATGGAGGATGTTCACTCTGACCCAGATGCTTTTTGGTTTTTAATCCATGCAGGAGTTTTAGAACGAGCTCAAAAGGTGATGTCAGTGAGATGTTTTAATATTGTATTTGCTGCTGTCAGGTGGCCAGTAAACAGTTTAAACAGCTTTCAAGAAAATTGAGATTTCACCTCATAAGGCGAGTTTGATCACAAAAGCGAAAGGCTTTGGTTCCGTTTCCAAGGCAAATTGTTTAATTCACCCTTTAAATCGACAGACCATAAAACATTCGAAACAGTCAGAACGAGGGAATCTAATGTAGACATTTTATTTCACTTCATTTAAAGTGAAAAGCTGATCTATCAGATGTGCTTTTTGCTGAACAATTCTCCCACATTCATAGATTTGAGGGATATTTGTGAGCTAATCGTAGAACAGCCACAGACCGGCATCGGTCTTTGAGTGTGTCGCCTCCCCAAGCCGACCCCTCATGTGAAGACGGATCAAATGTGGCCTGTATTCACCGGGGAGGTGCAGGGGAGGGCCGTGGCGGCAGGAGCACAATAGCTCCGCAGGATTTGAAAGGATTGAATCTGAACAAACGAGGTGATTTTCCTGCGAGTCAGAGGAGGGATCTGTCTCCGTAGAGCTGACGAGCGGCGGTCCCCGGGGACGCCGAATAGAGACGTTAGAGCCGGCAGCTTCCCGCCGTCATGCTACCAAACATCTGGGAGAGGAGGAAGGAGGCGGGACTGTGATGATATGGGCTGAGAGGGACTCCAGTCACGTGTGTTTAGGAGGTGCCGTGTAAAGTGTTGGGAATACTTTAAAAAAGTAATTAGTTATAGTTACTAGTTACATTGCCCACATAGTAAATTACTCAGTTTGTGTATCTTAAAAGTAATATTTCAGTTAAAATACAGCAATTAATATTCTATTTTTCCTCAGCTGCCCGCCAACATAACAAATAACTTAAATGTAATATTTTTTCATGGAAGTGAAACTTCTAGTGTGCTGGTGTAGTTCTACCAAAGAAAGTATGTTGTTTAATTACAATAGTGAGACAAAAATAACCATATCAACGTCACATAAACTGAGTGTAAAGAGTTTAAATTCTTTTAGTTACCCTAATTTTTGTTGAGAAAATAGTTTTATTCAGTGATAGACAGTAGTAGTTTTTAGGGATGGGCCGTACGGGCGATTCCCCGGGGCGCAAATTTAAAGGGGGCTCAGAGCTTGGAAACAAACAAAAAAAAACCCCAAAAGAATCTGCACCACTATTGGTTTTATCTGTTATATCCCAGAGTTTGTGACGGCCTGAAATCCAACTCGCCACGGGAGGAAGAACCTTTATAGAGCCGTCTGGTCATAGAGGGGAAACGTTGGAAACGCAAAATCACCAAGAAGAAGAATTCACAACAAAGAAGAGACAACATCTCTCTGCTGCACTCAAGTAATCCTCCATCACTGTACCTGAACCTGAACTTAGAATGGGTCGCACTACAAAACTGCAGCAAGAAAAATAGAAACATAAAATAAATAATAGTAACTTTACATGAGCAGAAAAACAAACTTTGCATAAAAATAAATGTCAATGTTTCAAATAACAACATACATTTCAAGTGTCCTATGAATTGATGTTTTTATATGTTTTTTTTTTTTTTTTTCATTTTTGTCTTCTTGTCATCGATGTGCTTTATGAACATTTTACAGCAGGGAGGGGCATACCGGCTGGGATTCAGCAGTGGTTAGGAGGAGGCCTCCTGTATATCCACAGTGATCATCATTCTGGTCCTTTCTATGCGACTTACTGGGCAGTTTTAATGGTTCAATTCAGTTTTATTCACATTTAAGCAAGAAAACTTTTGTTCCACCGATCTTCAAAAAATTTCACAAACATGCTACAAGGTTAAGGTTACATCCACCAGCACAGTTTTGTTGACCTTTGACCTTTGGAAGGGGCCGCCATCTGAAATTTAGAAGAAAAAAAAATCCTCTTAAGCCCGGCTATAAATGTATTCCTCTCTTCTCCTGACTCCCAGAGCATCATTTGGAAGCTTCTGGGGAAAAATACTGGTTTTAAGTTTGGTAGACTTGGAATTTCGTTAGCGTGGCGAGCTCGCAAAAGTGGCGTTTTTCTCTTACTTTCTACCAGAATAATGTGAAAACCTTCTCAACATACATGAAAACCCGCCAAAATGTCCGAATTTGTCCGGTTTGGCGGAAAATTATTTATTTTAAAGTAGTCAAGCCCCCCCCCCTCCAAGTGATGACATCACTGTGATATTAAATGCACGGGAATTTGAACACAACCACAGACTCTGTGAGAGGTAATGGAACAGCAGGGCTTTGCTTGACCTTTGACCCTCATGAAAGGGTGCCAAAGACCATGTAAGACCCAGAAGGAGTTTTGCCAGAGCATTAGCAGGGTGAGATGGGAGGGGGGGGCAAGGCTTTAGGAGGGGGGCTGCTTTGAATCTCCATTTAAATAAATTTCTCTTATTTTCGAATCCTGTTTCAAATCAGAAATCCTCGAATTGTCCACTTTGAGCTTCCAGCAGGTAGGGGGTGTGATCTCAGGTAAACTGGTCTGTCTTGAGCTCCGCTGTGAGCGAACCCTGCTGATGGTGATGGTGGGGGTCTTCCTGCTGGTCCTGCTCAGCGCTGCAGCAGCTCTGTCAAACATGCTCCTCTGACCCCCTCACCCCCCTCACCAGAGAGCCCGGATTTTTTTTTTAGAAAAGCGAAGCTCTGCAGATGAAGAGTGAGGAAGACGCGCCTGCTTCTTCATCCACAGACAATCACACAGTGACTCACAATTGCTGTCAGCGTCTTCACTCCTGCGTCTTCTCTCTGATGCTTTGTTTTGGGTTGTTATTGTTTATGGTCGGTTTCATAAATAGATTTTTTTTTGTTCTCTTGAATGAAATTTGAAAGTAAAGTAAAGTCAAATCTATGTGTTTGCTTTTGTTTGGTAACTTCTCCCGTGGTGATGAGGTTATTTAGTGAAACATCATTTCAGATGCACAATAAGGAATCGCAGTTTTTAATTTTCCTCCAGCGATAAACGTTTTTCAGAAAGTGTCATCTTTTGTTTAATGCTTGGCTGCATGTTTTGATGGCCGCTCTTTTCATTTGCAATCGGAATCTTGACAACTTCTACAAAAAGCTGGAGAGGTTTGTTTCAGCAACAATGAAAGTTTTCCAGAAAGAAAATGTCATTTCGAACAGAGACTTTTTCTTTTAACTATTATTACCAGAACATTTTCTCAAGAAATTAGTGCAGACACTGTTTTTCTGAAGTTTATGTTTGGGTAAATTCAAAGGAATTTAAAGGTACTTTATGGTTATTTGTAGGGCTGCACGATAAGAGGAAAATATGCGATATCAGTGGTTAATATTGCAACGACAATATAATTTGCGATACATGAACAAATAGCAAAACAAACCATAACATAAATGAGAGTTAACATACCTTAAATTATCCTCCAAATGACCTTCGTCTACATCTAACATAATAGGACTCCATCTGATTGGTCAAATGCATAAAGGGATTACTTTGATTCGTTAAATACTTCTAGCTGCCATAAGATTATTTTAACACATTTAAGGTAACCATTTATTGCTGTCTTTTGCGATATGCGTATTGCACATTATTAGCAGATGTGGCTACATCAGTAGTTTGGTGACCCGCATGAAATATGAAGGTGGTCGATCGCTCAGGGAACCCGTGGAGGGAGAACGTTCATGTCAATCACAGTGAACACTTACCCCCAGTTCATGCTGGTCTGTCTGCCGTGCGCCTCACAACTGTCGGTCTATTTACATGGACTCCGAGTGGTTTGTCCCGTAAACCCCATGTCGAGTAGCTCGCCCCGCTCTCTTCTCTCATCCAACACTGAAGCTATGAAACCCCATCTTTCCTAGCTAAGTGCCTGTCAAATGCATTTATGTGTTGTTTAACCTCCAAAATTAAAACTTTCTTCGCCCACGGTGGCGTTATCCGCGGTGTTAACGTACGTCATCACATGAGCGTGCAACCGCCAATGGGAAATAAGTCTTATAAAGCTTTATTTTGAAAGTACAACGTACAGTTTTATTTAGAAACCTGCACCCGTTTCCTGGGTTTTACGCGAAATCGATGCACCAACAGACGGGAAAAAGAACTCCCACGTGGAGCTTGCACTGCGTTGTGGAGGGACGGATGTTGAACACGGACACGGCGGAGGCGACGACAACAGTCTGATGGATTAATACACACTTTAATTCTGTAGTGTCAACGCAAGACAGACTCAACGGAAACGGACCAGTGGAAATTAGACACATGAATGTGAAATAGATGAGACGCAGGCGTGTCGTATGGATTTAGGACTGTTCACGTGATCCGTGCGCGCTCCTTGCTGCAGCCTGTTAGAAATGAAGAAATTAGACAATCAGACATTTGCGCGCAGTCAGTCAGGGGTCAGGACTCACACCTTACTACCCACTATTGTGCACTCCCCTCTAAGGGCGGATTTCCAGCGGTCCGTTTGAGGTGCGTAACTGTTGACACACAAGACGTTTGTTTAAATCACCTCCGGCGTCTGACATCCGCCTCTCCGCGCCACAACGCTAGCCTTTACTTTCAGGGTAAGATGCAGCCAATCCTCTCCACAACCCTTCACGGACCCGGACCAGCCAAAACCTACAGCAGTCGCACAGGTCAACCCCCAGAGGGGGGGTGCATGTGACTAAGGCTTAACATGCAGAATGCTGACTCAGCTAGAACTAAAAACAACTCAGGTGAGATGGTGAATGCAAAACTAAAATCCCACTTTCAGAGGTTTCTGTTTAAAAACCGGGCTCAGTTCTCTGTCCTTCCACTATACAGGTTTCTTTTTGTTCACCAGAGAATATTCAAAGGAAGTCTTTTGTTCTGTGGTTTCTGGCTCAGAACCACAGAGACTTCTTCTGGATTCCTTTCATCAGAACTTTCCAATGTTTTATGATTAATGCTCCTTTTTCCCTGCCGCGTTCAACCAATTTAACAACATTTACAAGAAGCTTCTGTTTCATGAAGAGGCAGATCCATAAACCAGCTCCTGTTTTGGATCATAGCAGCACATGTGCGGGGAGAAGCAGCCCGCCACTCGCCGCTCGCCGCTCGCCGTCGTGTCAACATCTTCATGCTGCAGGGATCAATCTGCTGCTCTACAACTCCTCACGGGGACGTGGCAGGACTTAGTTCGCCGTCCTCACTTTGAGCTTTACTCCTGTCGTGTAATGACGATAAAACGGCTGCAGCGCTAATCCTGGAAAACATTCAGGTCATATGGTTAGCAGATTACAATGAGGGGTAAGCAGGTTAGCTAAAGATGTCACTCATTCCTGAGTCAACAGAGATCACAGGGCGTGACATGAAAGGGGGCTTAGCGACTGCACACAACAGGACTTGGCGTGCCGTTCATGCATCGCTTCATAAAGCAGGGCTTAATATGTCTGCAATTATCAGATTGATTTTTTCCTTTTTTCCTGTAAAATCATGACCGGGTCAAAGGTTAATGTGGATGGTGGTTTGGGCGGAGACTTTTGAAGTTCCGCCTTCAGATGGTTTTCATCTGAAAGTCTTGAAATTCCCTCCCGCCGAAACATTTCAATGACTTCAAATGCAGATTTGACGTAAAAGTCAACATTAAACAACCGAAAACTACCCCCATGATTACCAAAAAAATGAAATAGTTATTATATTTGGTGTTCCTTGCTAATTAACGAGCGAATAAAGCCTGCGGGCGTGGGACGTCATGCATAGAAAATGGTTCATTCCAGCTCCAACCAAAGAAAGGTCATTTTTTACGCGATACAGTTGCCGCCATCTTGGAGCCACATGTCATCATTGAGCAGAGATTGGTTGTAGTCGGTCTAAGTATTTATGGCAACCACTCTCTTCAATCAGGAGTGAGCTTGTTGGAAGGCCACACCCCTATGCTGCACAAAATCTGTCACTTGTTTCAAACGTCGGACGTGGGGGCCAGCAGGCTCCCCACGTCCGACAGGCTCCACCCACTTTTTTGGGGGCCTCTGATTGGTCAGTTTACATCTTAAAAAAACTTAAAATAAAGAGAACATTTTGAAAAATGAGGATTGTCAAGAACATGTTAAAAAACAACAGGGGGGGAGGAGTGACGAAGTCCAGTTCTCATTTACAGTCAGTGGCTCTTTTCTTGAAGGGTTTTCTTTCTAAATCAACTTAGTTTTGTGTGTCAGAGCTTAATCAGGGGTGTGCTTCATATGGGTGGAGCTTCAAGACTTTTTGTCTCGTCTTTTAGCTGTTCTCAGAATGTTTGCTGCTGGGGGGAGTGAACTCTGATCCCGTCCCACTTCCAGCTTCATTTTTGTTGCTCCAAAAGACTCTTCATCTTGTTCTGCACGTCTGTAAGCTCTTGTTGTGCGTCGGTGCAGCTCTGTGGCGGAGAGTTGTGTGTGGGCACATCCCAAAGGCTGACATTTCCTTAAAATTGTGCATAAAAGGCTTACGGTGACTCCAAGGCCGTGTCACATAACCACTACAAAGATTTGGGGCATTTTAAGGCATTTAAAACTTTGGTTTCTATTGATCCGTGCGTGATATACTTAATTCATAAGTGTTTCGTCATCCGTCGATGTTCGCAGATGTCCGTCGAGGGTTTTGACTGACGGATCTTAACATGAATTCCGTTTGGATCCGTTTGAAATTTTCGGTTGGTTGAGAATGACGTAGTTTATGCATATTTTACGTAGTTTAAACGCAATTATTGCGTGGGTCTAATGCAATTGCGAGATGTCTATTCAAATTTCTGGGTTTACCCAACTGTTCCTTAAATGTCTAACAGAATTTTCACGCATGAACCACCAATGTATAACTTTTATATCGCGTATGTGGCGCACTCGTCATGTTTTAATTAGGTAATTGACGCACGGATCATGAATGCTTACAATCGGCACAGTAATCGCACACGCTTCAGGTACGATTGACGTATTGTCTGACAGGAAAATAAATCGGCCGATCTTTCACCCCTCCAGCAGTCTATACCGAGGGGGAGACTGCTACCTCTGGACCCCCAACCCGCTTGGCTGGGACCTAGCATCTGACTAATTCATCGCAAGGGCCCGGGGCTGGAGCTGACCGTGGTGCTGATGTGATTTCTGCTCAATGAAGCGTTGGTGTGCGTGCTCTTTGCGAGGTTTATTCGTACTTCTTCCGTGGTTTTAAAGTGGTTCACTCAAGATACATCTGTGACATTTTTTTTTGTAAAGTACCACAACTTTAGTCACGTTTCCATGTATATTCACCCCTATTATCTGTGCCAAATGTACATAGTGGCTGTGCGACATGGCCTTTAAATATTGTGAACTTTCAAGGCCACTTTGCCCGACTGTTTCATTTGTTGGTCTAGAGCAGGGGTTAGGGTTGTTAAACTAACCAAACTAACTGTCTTTCCATCCAGACAGAGGCAAAAACAAACTTGGAAACATTTAAAACCCAGATAAACCTTTTTAATCACAAGTTACATGTGTTTAGAAATGTTTAGAAACATTTAAATATCAAATAACCAGAATTAATTTTACATTTTCGTCCTGATTTGGTCTTGTTTTCTATTTATTAAGTGGAACAATTTACAAAAGAGTTAAATGCAACATATTCAGACCCTAAAAGGAAAGCTAAAAAGCACAGAAATGGGGAGAAACTGACTTCACTCTTAGTTTGCTAAAGAATGTGGCAAAAGCCTCAAATCACAGAGAATTTCTGTTAAAAATGGGAAAACAGGAATGCAGCCGCTCGTTGGTTCATGTGCAGCCTGCTAATGGAAAGAGGTGCTGCAGCTGCTGGAGCGTCAGCCCTGAGCAGAGTAATGAGTCCATCGCAGGACGGGAATCATCCAGGACCGCAGCACGCTGGAGGCCCAGCGGTCTCCCTCTTTAGCCGGCGCATTGCCGCCCCAGCCTGCTGAGAGTACGGCGTCATTATGGCTCTCGCAAACATGTGGAGACAGAGGCTCCTCATTTAGCCAAACGATCACTTAACCACAAAGCTGCAATGAGATGCTGAAGCCCGTGGAGAGCAGGAGGTGTTTGAGGAGTTATTCAAACATTTGCAAAGCCAGTAAGTCCACTAAATCTGCCAGGATGTTTGGTGTTTACTGTTGGTTTCGCAAACCCTCCCACTCCTAAAAACAATAACATGGCGTCTGGAAAAATGAGCTCTCGGTGGCGTGATGACATCCTCTTTGGATCTCAGCTGGCGTCAGGTGTAGACATTAACCGCAGATGAAACTTTATTAAACCTAATTGTGCTGATGAAGGAGTTCAGCTGGAATCTGGAGGAAAAGTGCACGGATCCTGGAACAAAGAGATGCCGACTTAAGCTGTGAATTTATGGACAAAATTATGGCCGTTTTTGAGTCTTCTTCAATTATCCGATATTTCATTTAATAATAACTGGAGATATGAATTTTTTACAGGTTGGACTGTTAAGAATGATTTTTTTTATTTGATCATTCAGTTTGAAAGAAAACCTGAATTCTCTTTTTGTCTAAATCAATAATGTCAAAAACAGGTCCTTGACATAAAAGATGCATATAAACATTAGTAAAACAATGAAAAGTCACAAAAAATGCAATAGATTAAAGGCAACAACAAAAATGTCCAAAATAAAAACTATCATTATTAAACATGATCTAAAAATTAAGAAACACAAAGTCATACTCAAAAACCTAAAGATTTACATTTTTGTTAGATGTAATTAAAATCTGAATCTTAAAGAAAGAAGCTTTTTTTTAATTTGCGGAATATTTGAAGGACGAATTGTTAGAAAAGCAGACGTTAGGAGCTGCAGCATTTAATTTCTTTTTGGTAACAAATTTCAAGGTAAAAAGAAATCTGAAAGTTTGGGGGGCTAAATATAAATTAAAATAAAAAACTCTTATCTTCTACAGGAAGTCAGACTTTACTAAAAGAAATTCAAAAATGACGTTTTTAACAAAGCACGAAGATGATGACGATGTTTAAGAAACAGGTTTTATTATTTTTCAAATATCAATCTAAAAGTAAACATATTGACTTGCCGTCTGATCAGAAATGTAAAGGAAGTTTAGTCTTTGTTTTGCTCATGAGTGACAGGCGGCAGTGGAAACTGACGGCAGAGCACCGGCGGGTCTGTGGCTTTCTCCTGAGCTGTAGGTTTGAATGTCAACGCTCACACGGAAACACGCGGCGGGTGCACCGTGTGGGACCCTTTTAGGAATTTTTATATGCAAATAATTTCCGTCGTGTTGTGAGTGTCGGCCACATAAAGGTCAGAAAACTCGCTGACTGAAACTTTCTTCTTTGGTTCCTTAAAATCCCCGGAGCCCTCCGTGGGTGGGTTGGAGTGGGCCGCCGTCACCTCCAAAAACACGCCGGTGACCTCGACGCTCCTGACATATAGGAGTTGCAGATAATACTGCCTTCATTAGAATTGTTGACATTTTTCATCCACTTTCTGCAGGATCCTGTTCTCTGATGAGGTTTGGAGGGAGAGAGGGGGGGGGGGGTGTCACATCAGTTCATTTCTGTAGAAAAAAAACTAAAAGTTTCAGAAGTGATGCTCAAAAAGTAACTCAAAAAGAAATACAGTCCTTTTAGGCAATGTTTCTTTGTACCACTCAGCAGTTGGTAAAAATAAAAACAACTGGAGCTATCAAGGAAATTAAATCAAATTTGTATGAACTTTTTCCAACATCAAGATCTCGTTATGCTCCTTTATTTAAGCAAAACTTTATATTGAAAACCAAAAATGTACACAAACTACAAACGATGGAGATTCTATAAATAATGCAATAAGTTCTTAAAGACCCACTCTCATGAAAATTGAGTTTTTGGTGTTTTTAATGTGTTCTTGTGGCATTCTATATACATAAAAGAATTTAAGATTTCTGAGTATTCATTTATTCAGATAGTTGAAAATCACGCAGTTCGACACTGCAGTTGTACAAACGACAATAGGTGGGCCACAAGCTTCCAGCTCTTCTCCATTCTGATCCTCCATCTGCAGACAAACAGATCCATGAACGTCTTTGTTTTCCTCGTCTGAGCTGGAATCTGGATCAGAACTGGACGGCTGGACAGCTCTGATATTGTTCGCCTTTTTCAATGCACTGTAATGTTAGACTATGGGGCTGTGAGGGGCTGTAAGCTAGTGGGGGGTCGAGGGGGGGGTTTTAAACAGGCGTGACAGCAGCCGCTGAGAGATGAATTTCTCATGGACTCCAGGCGCTCTGCAGAAGCTATGTTCTAAAAACGACAACACAGGTTATTTGATTTTGCACTAAAACGGCAGAATTAAAGATGACTGGGAACGCTTTGACAGCAGGTCAAACAATGTGGGACTGGAAGTGTTTTAAACCAATTATGGAAACGTTTATGGAGTCAAATTCCTCCAGAACCGTGCATGATAATCAGATCTAAACACCTTTTAGAACGGCTTGTAATACCGATTATCTTCTGTATTATTGCAGTCTAAGAGATTTTGGCTTGCTTGAGCCAGTAGATACTTCCTGTCTGGAACGCCAAATGGGGGTGGGGTCCCTCAGTGCAGTTTTATATGCAGTCCATGTGTAAAACCAAATTTAGCATTCAAATTTTTTTTTTTTTTTGTGCACAACTTTGTCAACAGCCGCATGTTTCATTTTGACAGTTATCGTCCCTCATATGCCCGACTTTCTGCACATGTAGCAGGATTTGAGTTCACATCAAAATGAAGGTTGTTGCATCACCGTCGTGCTTCCTCTCAACACGGCGACTGTGAGGCTGCGAGCAGAAAAAAAAAAAAAAAGGCATTTATTAGGACAGTAATTGCTGCACGATTAGCAGACGTGCGGTTTGGCATTGCTTTAGCGGAGTTGGGAAGAAGCGCACCTACTGGAGCCTCCTGATACAATAGAGCTGCCTGGGTGGCCATACATCCTCCACGTCTTACTCCCCTTACCCCTCTGTGCTCCCCGTTCGCCACCCACCCCAGCAGGTCTGTCCCTCTATCAATCCTCTGCCTGCCTGGACCAGGACCAGCTGGCTCCATTAAAGGCCTCCTCCATTCCACACTGCCTGGGTTTTTCTGTTGCACATTTTTCAACAGTTTTTTATCTTAAGCGCTGTCCATCCCTGGACCCTCATGCATATTTTCCTGGCAGTTCCGTAACCACACAACTGGCTTCTAATGAAACAACCCATGTGTCCATTGTAACGGCCTTTCTTTTTTAATTAATCTTTGTGTCTGCCACCTCCCGTCTTTTGGAGCCTCATTGTTTGCGATCGCCGGTTGAATTTTAATGATCCGCGGCTGAATTTGGCGGGCCGGACTTTGAAAACGCATCCGACTCCACCTGAGCGGTTCTAAACTCCATCGCCCGCCGTTCATTTCAACATGACGGTTATTTAAATGAGAATAATAGCAGTTTAAAGGGGCCTCCTCAATCCACTAACTTTTCCAAATCCCTTCTAAACCCACGTAATCTTATAAAAGCCTCCATTATAACTGAGAAGTCAAACAGTATTTTCTGTCACTGTGTCTCTGTTTGACTGAGCTATGCTGTTGGATGACATCCTCCACTGATGGAGGCACCAGTGACTTTCTCACCCTGCTTTTTTATTACTTTGCCGTTATTTGGTTTGGAGGGATAACAGGACTGGTGACTAGACCGCAGATGGTCGTGTTGATTGTTTCTTGATAGGGTAAGGTTGATTCGCAGATGGCACAGTGAAAACCGATGTCTTCAGTGGGCAGAAAGCATCCGGGCTAAGAAGTCTCCTCTGCGTAAGCCTTTTGTGTAATTTCAGTGTTTCTTTTGGAGCTCCTTCTAACAAAGTAAATGTGAACAGAGGTTAAGAGGACTTCCAGGAACGCCTCGGTCCTCAGGGCTAAAACTGTTACAGCTTTTCATATGGATCTGTGGCTCTTTACTTGGGACAAATGTGGAAGTCCATGTGTAATGGAAGATGTTACAGTAAAGGTATGACATTTTCTGAAAACCGAACGTTCAGTGCCAAAACTGCAGTTCCTGAAATCACCACCGGGGCTCAGAAAAGGGGACGGGTGGTTCTTTTAAATTCTGAAACCATCTTTTTATCTGCCTTCCTTTTCCTTGACTTCTTTGGCAAACATCCCAGAAGAAGAAACAGAACAGATTTAAAGGGGAAAAAAAAGAATTAAAAAATCTGTGTTTGAGTTTGACATCGCTTCTGGAGCCGCATAAACGAAAAGACATCGGCTAGATTCAACACAACGCTACCTATAATTAGTGCCGTAATGCCATTCATTTTTTGAAAGATTCAGTAATTATAATCTTTTATTAATTAATCCAGTTACTGTATTTTTAATCTAACGTAATAATTGCTGTGAAAAGCCTCATTTTGAGGTATTTTCAGTCAAATTTGTGACATTGTGGTTCAGTAAAAGATCAAATTACAATTCAAAAAGTGGCTGTATGAAGTTTTTTTAATAAAACAGACTTCCAGTCTTTTACACCACCAAGGGGGATTATTTTTAATATAGAACAATTAAGAGAGCAAAAGCTTTTAGGTCCACGGTGCTCTAATGTAACACATCAAAAAGCAATAGGAGCACTTTTCTGAGCAATCCAATAAATATGTTGACAAACTGAAAGTTATTCCACAGTTTATCACAGCGGAAAGACAGTTTCCTTAACCCGTTTGATGAATTTGATCATTTTAAAGACTGGGATGAAGTGGACGACAAAGAGAAGGAGAATATAAAAACAGAGGAGATGACACATGAAGAAGAATTCAACTATTGCTTTGTTATGAATGGACAAAAACAAGCGCTAAGAGGTGCACCTTGACTTTGAGAAGTATGTCAATTTAGCGAACTGAACACATTTTGCACAGAACACACGGCACGGAGGAGATTGATAGATGATACAGTCAAACAGAGGATGCAAAAAATAAAATAAAAAACAGCAAAACCATCAAAGATTTTTAACTTGATTGTGCTTGAGTCTCAGATGGATTACCAAGACGCTCCAGGCTTATTTATTGATTTATTATTATCAGAGTGTATGGTGGTGTAGTGCTTAGCACTCACACTGAAAAGGCCCAAGTTCAAATCCGGGCTAGGTTGTATCCATGGGGAGTTTGCACGTTGTCCTCGTGCGTCCTTGCTTGAGTATTTTTCAGGAACTTTCTCCCACGGTACAAAAAAATAGATCATCGGTTGAGTCGGGATTCTAAACTGTCACTGAGTGTGGTTGTGTGGTCCTGCCATGGACTGGGAGCGAGACAGGATGGACCCCACATTCACCTGACGGTTGGGATAGGCTCCAGGAACAGGAATGGAGCAGGTTTAGAGGATGGATGGATGGATGGATGGATGGATGGATGGATGGATGGATGGTAAATTTGAACCTTTTGACTTAAATTACATAACAAAAACCAATAAAGTAGGTAAAATCCTCTTTTATTAGTAGCTGCCAGTAAGACAGAAATGTATGGATTTAACTCATTTCTAAACACAAAACTAATGTCTTTTGATTTAAATGAAGGTTTGAAGAAGTTTTAGTTCCAAAGCAGACCAAACATTGGATGCCTGGAACAAGGTGCACAGCTCTGTGGCTGTACATTCTTTGTTTGTGCTTCTGGCATGCAGCTGCCTGGTGGAACGATTTAATTTGATACTTTATTTATGACGCGTCATCATTTATTTATTTGATTATTTTGTAAATTATTTATCTATTGAATTATTAATTCTTCTTCATGACTTTTCGCTGCATTATTTATGACTTAATTTTAAATGATTGCATCAAGATGCCGCATTGTTGCAGTGTCGGATCGCCTTTTCACATGGAGTCAGACAAGAATATTAAATCTCCCTCTCAGGCTATTCTAGTTGAAGTGAAGGAAGTGGAAAAATGATCCTGAAAGCTCGTTATTAACATGCAACCTGTCGTCTTAATGGAGGGAAGAAGCAGGATTCCTGTGATGACAAACATTGAATTAGCCTTTGATGGATTGGATCGTCAGAGCTTCAGCTGAAGTTCTCATTTTTTGTATTTTTTTTATTTAAGCTTTATTTTACCAGGAGAGATAAAATCTCTTATTCGAGAGAAACCTGGCCCAGAGGCATTGACACACACACACACACAAGAACAAGGAAACATAAAAACAGGAAAATAAAACTAATTTTAGTTTTCCCAAGATCTGTACGGATGCTGGGAACGAAGAGGAGAACCGGTGTGAGGAGCAGGAGTTGTATCTATGGCATAAGTATGATAGGAGTTTTCCAAGATGAAATATAGCCAGTGTGTTTGTCGTCTGAGGTTGAGAGAAGGCCATGAAAGCAGAGAGTGCTGTTCACAGTGATGGGGATAAAGCGGAGGGAACTGTGATAAACTGAGTCCAGGCGCTGGAGAGCTGAACAGAATGTCCCCATAATCTAGAACCAGGAGGAAGGTGGTCTGAGCAAGTCTTTTTCTTACAGCAGTGTTCAGGCAGGTTTTGTTTCTGTAAGGAAAGCCCTGCAGAGCCGTCAGTGTTTTCTGCAGACGAACAACGTGAAATGTAAAGGACAGCTGATCATCTATCCACACATCTAGATATTTATAAGAAGAGACTTTTTCCATTTCCACTTCTTTCAGAGTTTGACAACCAGCCTGTAAAACATTTTATGAACAGTTTGGTCTTTTTTGCATTGAAGAGCAGCTTCAGCTGAGACACTGCTGGAAAGCACTCTGGAGATCATTCACTGCATGACTAGTGGAAGAGGCAGTTGTGTAGATCAGCGGTTCCCAACCCCTGGGCTGTGCACCGGTACCGGTCCATGGGTCATTTGGTACCGGGCCGCACAGAAAAAATAAAATCCCTTACATTACTTCAGTTTTATTTAATTTGGAATCTGAAAGATGTTTTATTTTGAAAAATTGCCAGATTCTCTGTTCCATCCGGCTATGTCACTCTTGACGCAGGCCAAGGCGCTCTTCTCTGTCATATGATAGGTTACCGCTAAAATAAAACCCAGGAACTAGCAAAATGAGTAAAAAACAAACTTCTTTGGAAAGTTTCTCTGCTGAGGGGAAAAGGCCCAGCCGGGAGACAGAAGAGGAGCCTTCCACTTCCAGAAAAAAAGAAAGCTACATTTAAAAGACAGTAAGGATAATGACACCTGTACGATGTACATGTCAAGTGTGTCAAAATAAAAGCTCAGGGTTCGTACTGTCACAACTCTGTTCCTCCTTCATCACAGTGTAAGGACAATAATCTGCCTGCATCTTAAAGACCGGTACATGAAAACTATTTCTGACGTCATACAGGTCCGTGACGTTATAAAGGTTAGGGACTACTGGTGTAGATGATTGTATCATCTGCATATAGATGGAACATAACTTTTGACAATTGATTGCCCAAGTTGTTTATAAAATTAGTGAAAAGCACAGGGGCCGAAATCGACCCTTGCGGAACTCCTCTGCTGATATTTAAGAAGTCTGATTTCACATCACATTGGGTTCTCTCTGAAAGGTGGTCCCTAAACCCCTCAATGGCAGAATCACCCACACCAATGTTACTTAGTCTGTGTAGTTGTAAATGGTAATCAACAGAGTCAAAGGCAGATAGATCAACAAAGAGAGCAGCCCAATGCAGTTTTCTATCCAAAGCATTGATTATGTCATTTATTACACACGCTGTTTTTTTGGAAAGCTTTCTGATTAAATATTTTTTTGTTATTATTTTGACTAAAAACTGTCTCTTCCAGACATTTTTTGTGCTCAGCAGGCTTACATTAACGAGCTCCAGTCTTGAACTTGCGACCTATTCTCCTGTTAAAGAGCTTAAGAACAAAGCTGGATGTGGTACGGCCACTCCACCAAAGCTCTGAGTTTGAAATTGGCGATCTGGTCTGACTGTGACCTTGACTTTGACTGGAACATTACTATAAAAAGTAAGTACTAGCTACTTAATCCAAAAAGTAATGTTGTCAGTGACCTAATTACTTATTAACCCTGAAGCGCCCAGGAACAACTATCTTTTAAGGTTTTGAAGTTAACTTGTCTTTTTAACAGCAGCCAAAAAATAAACAATAATGAAAAATAAAAACACGATAAAAAAGTTTTTTAAAAAATCAAAAAACAAAGACAAACTAAAGAACAGTGACCAAATTTGACCCAGTGGGTTCTGCAGGGTTAATAAAAATATAGAAATTTATTAGAATTATTTAAGTAACAATAGTGGTTATAGGTCCAAATTTAGATATTTTTTAAAAAGATCAATTGGAATAAGTAAAGCAGACATGTACTTGTATAAAACTGCAATTACTTTACTGCACATCAACAGACAGCAGAGCAAAGGATTATCTTTGCAATAAAAGAATATAATCAAAAAAAATAATTTATTCACTTTAAAAATATTTTTTAAAAGGATTTTTGTAACAAAATAAAAATAAACAACATTTAAATACCTGAAAGTGCATTTAACGCATCTCAGATTATTCCTCTAAAAACCTGCTCTTTGAGTACCAGGCCCTTCTAATCCACGAAAAAGAACGGGTACTCACATAGTGACATCACAAAGTGAGGAACCGCCCCTTCCAGGAAGAGTCTGCTCTGCCAACTCCGCCCCCACGCTAACAAACACCAACTTTTTCCACAGAGCTAGCGGTGATCGGCCTGGTGAAACATGTTAGATGGTAGGAGGCCTTGTGGTTGAGCCAGATCACATTGGAGATTCCATGCACTGGCTTTGATTTCCTCCCTGGAGGAAAACGAGGAAGACTGTGGTCTTCTGGACTAGAGCTCCAGATTCATCTAAGATGGATAACTCTTCCATTTGATAACTGCAAAGATCAAAGCAGACAGTGGAGTCAAAGCAGCTTTCAGTCCAGCAGGAGATGAGTTTGGTGTTGTGGCATCTATCATTGTTCCAAACACAGATTATTCAAAATCTAGGAAACTTGTAAAAATGTTGTTCCTCAAACACTTCTGCTGCAGCCAGAAGCTCAAAACATCCTGATTTCATCAGAGCAGGTCTCCATTCTCAGCTGAGCATCCAAATAAAATTGTGGACCTGCTGTTTGTTTCTGCAAAGCTCTAATCTCCTTTCCTCTCCGTCACACACCGTATGTTGGCTTTACAGAAACTTCTAATCCGAAACTCAACGACAGACTTGTCAGGGAAACGCTTCTGTAGGACTGTGAATTTTTAAACTCTTCATAATCTGAACGATATAAAAGCTTAATTCCGTATCTCCTTGGTCGTGAGCGTTGAGAGGAGCTTCCGGTATAAAAGCTTAAAAAAATGTAAATATGAGGGAGTGCTGCGTGGAAAGCAAATCAATTTCCTTGCATCTTATGTGAATGTATTAATGTAACGTTGGATGGAGGCTGTGCGTCATTATCAATCACTTCTTGAATGCTGCTCTGTATACAAACCACTGATAGCATAATCTCTGCATCAAAGAGTATGTGCACACACGACGCATTCTCTGCGACTTTCTGTATTTTTGAAAGCCTGTTTTGTCATGTGTACATTATTGACAGCTCAATTCATATCAGCCGACATCTCCTAAGCGCTTCACGCTGGATCAGGGCCGCAGTGTTATCTGAATTGGAAGTGGGAAAGTAAAGGAAGCTGTCATGTTTGATTCAGAGAGAAGAGGTGTGTGCTGCGGAGTCTGATGTATGCGCTGCAGAGATAACGGTCCCACGGCGGCACGCTGGGGCAACACAAATATTCCTCTTCATCACTTCAGCGCTGCCACTAGCACTGTGACACAGATAATAACAGTTTTTATGCGGCCCATCTCAGAGCAGCAGCTTCCTCTCAAAAGCTCTCAGGAAGCGATCTGTTCTCCTGCTCCGCGCGGTGACGGGCGTGCACGTGTCAGATGTTAGCTAACATTGTTGCAGCTTCATCTCCTCACATCCTCAACCGCTTATGATCAATTTTCTTCCTTCAGATACACAAATATCAATATTCATCCCGGTTTTAGATCCCTGTAGCGTGAGCCTCAGTCATTTGGTGACATTCAAACGAATAAATATTTGTCTGAACTGGAATAAAAAAAACTCAAAGCTGGTGAGAAGAAACATTTATTTTGTCTGTGAATAATAAACTGCATCCACTGCTGCCTGCTAAAATGTTAATGATAAATGTCTTTGAGGAACAGGAGGCAATTGTTTCTTCCTTCCTCTTTATCAGAGGTTTAGACTTTCAAACAGGTTTTGTTTCTTAGTCGCCTCTTATTTGCTCAGTACAGGAATTACACTGAAAATCCTTTTAAAAACTTTTCTGAATGGTTCATTTCAAATTGAGGCTTCACTATTTCTTTCATTCTTTTTCTAAAATCCACGTCTCTTAAAATCCCACTCCGATCGCCTTTTGATCTGTTTTCAAACGTTCCCAGTGGTCGTTTAATTTTGATTATTCTGTTTTTAGCCCAAAACCCAAAACGTTTTCTATGACAAAGTTTCTGTAGAGTGGCAGGATGTTATTAGAAAATCACCTCTTATCTGTGGTTGGGACTGTTGGGGCAGAGTAAGCCCTTCCTCATTTCCCATCATTCCTTTGCTGACACTCTCTTCTGCTAGCTTACAGCCCTTCACACAACAATACTGGTGCAACAAAAACAGTTTTAATTCAGATTCCAGCTCAGATCGGAAGACAGAAACGTACATGGATCTGTTTTTCAGCAAGGGGCTGCATCAGAATGGAACAGAGCAGAGACCTTGTGGCCCCACCCACTGAAGTTTCTACGTCAAGACTACAATCTTACTTCAAATTACCTTTTTTCATCTGCTCCTGATTCGAGGATTAAATGAAGAAATAATCAGAGATGCAATGTTAATATTCTGTATAAATGTCCTACATCATGAGAAAATGCTAAAGGAGATGTTAAAAACAGCAAGAAAACTATTTTCATTGGAGTGCGTCTTCAACATATGCTTATTACCAAAAAATCTCTCATTTTTAGCCCCCTTTTTTCTTAGTTTACTATTAAATATAAATAATATGTTAATTGTTATTTATTATTTAATTAGTTAATTTGTTATTTATATGTCATTATATAAGAAACATATTATTATGTTTTTTATATAGGTTTATAACTAGATTTTATTTTTATATTTCATATTTTTTATTATTATGTTTCTTATATTTTCAAGGTTTTTTTAACTATTAATATTATATTTTTACCAGTATTTGGTTATTTTTTTATTGAAATTGTTGATTTTATTGTTTGGTGTAATTTTTGTTCATAAATCTCATCTTTATAATTTTTTGTTCACGATTTTAAAACCAGATTCTCTAAGTAAATGTACATTTTTCAGATGCAATGCGATAATGTTGCAAAAAACAAATTGAAACGAGTTCCAGTGGATTTTAGATGACACCTACACACTTTGTATTAATAGTCTTCCTGTCTTTATGTAATAGAATAATTCCGCTCTACGTGTGAACTTGTATTCTAGCGTCTACATATTGAACACATGTGCTGTTCGTTCCACTCGTCTGTTTTCCGTGTGTTTGAGACAAGCGGCCGGTGTTTTATGGCTGCTCTTAAAACACTCGTCCTCCGCCGCTCCTCTCACTCCTTTCCCGCTAAATCCTCATTGTGCAAACGCCTGCGATTTCACAAACATCTGCCTTAATGATGCCCCCCCCCCCCCCCGTCTTTCCCAAACTTGTGATTGACTTGACTATAAAAAGTAGATGTAACTGTAAATCATGAGACGTATTGCAAAATGTACTTCTGCCTTTCCCTGCTCTGTAATGAAGCAGTCATTATGATTATTTTATAGGACTGAAGTTTTTAAAAACTACAAGAATGCATTACTCTGCATAATGAACAGATGTTGTGGCAACAAGCACATACATTATGCATAAAAAATTATTTCAATTTTGATTGTAGACGCTGATTTATTGAGACAAGCCAGGCTTACAGCAGTAATGGATTTAGGATGTGCTTTTGTTGTGTTATTTCCATAATTAATAATAGGAAGGCAGCAAATTATATATGCTTTGTATTCATAAAGATAAGAGGGTTTGAGTTATAACAGATAAAATACCACTTGATGAACTTTAAAACCAAGCGTGATTAATTAGACATAAAACTTAAACTTGTCTGAATGACAAATATGACAAATTTTTCTAATGCCTTATTGCCTCTTGTCTGCATTTTGATGTGTTGAAGAAGTTGAGCACGACAGATGAGTTGAAATGAAGGAAGTGGAGGATAATTATCACAGCATGATGAACTGTACAATAACAGGAAGTCATCCCGATCCGAGCGCTATATTTATCTCTGTGGTCTCCAGAAGCCACATTAGGATCCATCGTTGACAGAAAGCGGGACGTTGGAGATAAATGTCTCTTATTTTGGTTTATATCATTTCAAAATGCTTTTTTTATTGTCATCTATACTTTACATTCAATGAATTCACACCGACAGATTTCACATTTATGACAAAAGAAAGTCATTTTGGAGAGATTAAACGATGATCCTTATATTTGTGTTCGAAATTATAAAACTTATATGATGCCTGACATTTGCATGATAGTGACCTGTTGAGTCAGCATTATAAAGTTAAGTTACAACAGGGTCCCAATAAAGTTATTTCATGAAAAAATAGGTTAAGTAGGTTAGAACTATGTGTTTTTTGGTTTTTAAATTAAGGATGGTGTCCCTCAAAGCGCTGATTTAGGCCCTACTCTTTTTTCTTTTTGAATATCTACCTGTAACAAACATTTATGTTAACTGTTAACTGTTTTCTTATGTCTTTAATTTTAGTATCTCATCGTGATTTTAGCCCCAGTAATCTTGAGGGGATCTTTTCTTCCAGGGCTTGCCGGCTTGGTCGGTGGTTGTTGCAGCGGTTGTCGCCCTTGCTGGGGCAGCTGGAGTCAAACTTTGAACCGTCACCGCTGTGAAGTGGACCCCGTTGCTGTCCCAGTCTGGGTGGGTGCTGTGGCGATGCCCCCATGGCCAAGCTGGCTCCTGGTATGAAGAGATTTTCCAAATACTGTTTCCTCACAGCAGACCCAGGCCTTGTTTGTTTGCTTGTTTGTTTATTCATTTATGTATTTAAACAGTTACATAATCATTATTCATTGTACGTGGGGGCCATGGGTCATATGTTTTAACGGAGGGGAGTGGGAAGGGTGGGTTGGATTTTTACTGTAATAATGTGTGTTTTCTGTTTTTAATGTTGAAGCGCTTTGAGCTGCGCGCCATGCGTGAGAAGCACTATTTTATAAAGAAAGTTTGATTGATTGATATATGTTTATTAAAATAAAACTAGTTAACTCTATAAAATGTTCAAACACAGCTATGTAGTTTCTACATGTTTTCTTCTGAGAAAACAGACATTTTTGCTTTTTTCTAATTGGCTGGACGGTCTGTCTGGTCGTTGTGTTCCTAAAGTTCAAACACATGAGATGAAGTTGAGTCTCTGCTAGAATCTTGCTACTTAAAAGGAGAGCAGATGCGACAGTTTGCCTTTTGTTGAAGCTACAGTTGTTTGCATCCATACAGTTCTTGGGCCGTCTGGGACTTTGACGCCCCATATAGAGGAGCAGGCGAATCTATCAAGAGACGCCATGAAAGTGGAACGTACCATTGTCTTGCGTATGGCAAGTGTAACGCAAAGTATTCGCAAGGATAATGGAAGTTACAAGCACTTATGACATCCGGGTGACGTTGTCATGCTGTGTCCTCACGCCACACACTAGTCATTAGTGAGGTGTGAGTACCTACTTCCCGTTGCATGTTGTATACGTGTTCACTACGACCTGTGGCCTATAAAAGAAAATGTGCATTAACATTTTCTCTTTACAGGGTCACTGAGCCGTCTAGCACCTTGATGATGATGATACAGGTTTGGCCGTTTTTCACCCATGAGGGCCGTTGGCTTTAGTCGTCATTGTGCATGATTGCCATACCATCGTCAGCTTTTATTGCTGAATGTGATCGTCATAGCACTTTTTTAGACTTTTTTAGAAGTTTAATCTGAAACGCCTGAACTCTTTCAGGGTCATCAGCAGCTTGTTTTATGAACGATATAAATATTTCACATGGAAACAAGGATCTCCTCCTGTGATGCAGACTAGAAAGTACAACATGTCAAATTCTTTCTTTTGTTTTCCTGAATGTTGTTGCAGACGTTCTTGCTTTTTGCGCGTTGATTCCCTTTTTTCTTTGTCTGATTGTCGCATGAATGTTGGACGTTGTGCTGCTCAGGACCTGAGCCACACTGAGCTCCTCATATAGACTCCAACTTCGTGGTAACAAACCTAAAAATATAAAAATAACCATATAATATAAAATGTAATAAAATATTAAACCCATTCAAATGAATAATTAAAACCACAACCCTAACCGGTGAATCCAGCCACATGCAAAGCAGCTTTTTTTGTGGTTATAGTGCTTATTTTTGAAAAACAATATAATATTTTGCATCCCCTTTTTCCTTTGAGTTGAAATTCTGCAGATAATGTAAATGTCTTTGTTTGGCTGCTGGTCCCTGAAGGACAGGAGGCAGCCCAGTGTGACCCTGTTTTTGGACACAAACATCTGACTGCCGCTCCGCTGGACGCTGCCATGCAGATGTCTGCCCAGCAGAGCAGAACCTGGTGGAACAAGTCCAAGGTCTGGTTCAGGAGGAGCTACATGAAGTGGGACGGTGTTTGGCTCCACACAGTAGAATTAATGATTTGAAGACACATAGTTGGTGAATAATTGATTCCAGCCCCGAGGATGGTTAGGAGCTGAGTAAAAGACTAATAAATCATTTGTGATGCTGCCAGTTGTCACTTTCAATTATTTCTGGGTTTGTGATAAACTGCTGCACCTGCCAGCTGCTGGTCTCGCCATTCCTCGGGGCGGAAAGTGACAACTTTACCCCAACTTTGCTCTCGGCCATGCCCGATTGCAAACAGCTGCCCTTTTGCAGGCGTGCATAATTGCACCAAATTTTCTTTGAGAAGACTTTGCACACTAATAAATTGACCCCCTTTGTTGTTTATTACCGTTGCGGTTGTTCCTGGGAATTTTGTTTTCCTGTCTGTCGAGACTGACAGATGCAGCCCCGATGATTTAAAGGGCCGTGCTAATAAAAAAAAAAAGTGATAACGCGCATAATAATCGAATAAAAGTAATTCTGTCGCCTCCTCACACAACTGACAAATCAAACTGATTAATGCAGTCTTACACACACGTCTTCCTTCTTGTTTATTTGAATTTAACAACTAGGATATTGTTAACGTGGCGCAGCTGCTTTTCTGGGTGTAAAGATGCCTTTTTAATGCGGCGCTGCGGCAACACTTTGCAGCCGTCAACATATGTGAGAATTGTCAAAAATTTTGTGTTTTGTCGTATTTAAATGCCAAACGTTCCACATTGGAAGACCTCGTGAAGTATTGTTTCGGATCAGCTGAGAGGCGGGGCTATTTGCTGGGGGCAGCTGGATATGTTGTGACCCTTTGACGTTGGTGCTGGGCTGCACAGCGGCTCAGCGCTCAGTTAGCGTGTTCTCCTTGTGCATGCGTGGGTTTTCTCTAGACACGCCAGTCAAAAACCTGCTTCAGAGGTACTAAGTTACCCAGATGCGTGTGTGTGTGGGTGTGTGTGTGTGGGTGTGTGTGTGTGTGTGGATGTGTGTGGCCCTGCAACAGAGTGGTAACCTGTTGTGGGTGAGCCCTCCCTTTGCCTAACAGTAGGTGGGAAACGGTCAGCAACGCCATGACCCGTTATAAAAATGGATGACTGATGGAACATCTGAGCTGCCCTCGGTGACAGCAGATAACTCAGGACAGTAACTCTTCATCTGTTCATGGAATTAACGTCATTTCAACGGATTCTGACGAGGAGAAGAGCAGCTTTGTGCCGTCATCGGCTGGTTGACGTTGATTGCGTCAACACTACTGTAAATTGTTGCAGATCAGCACGAAGCTGCTTTTCTTGGCTTCCAAATCCTTTGGAATTTTATAAATTGTAGAAATGGTCGACAAATTACAGGAGTTGAAAGAGCCTTTATCATGCAAAATAAACTTTTTGAGCTTTTAAGTGTATTTTTCATTCATTCATTCATTCATTCATTCATTCATTCAGTGTATTATAATGTTATTTCCTCACTATAAATAACTCCAAAGTTGTATCTTGATCCATACATGCATTTCTGATTATTCCTCTACAAACCTGCACCCCTCCCAATCCAGGAAAATGAGTGGGTTCTCACATGGTGACATGACAAAGTGGGAAACAGCTCCTTCCAGGAAGAGTCTGCACTTCCAGCCCCGCCCTCAGACTAACACCAACACCCACTTTCTCCGAGGAGCTAGCAGTGTTTGGGAAAAATGTTTCCTTTTATTTGCACAAAATGCACATCCATCTTTGCAAAAGTTCAGATGTTATTTGTCTTTGTGGACGAGACGCTGCTGAAGCCGCTGCTGATGTCATGAAATGGGCGGAGTTTCATAAGGAGTGAAAGGCGGGGCCTAAGAGATCGAGTCGTCTTACTTTTGGGTAGAAATATGAGCTGTAGAAAAAAACTAACATTTCATAAAAAATGTGTTCTTCAGTGTTTTAAGATAATATATTATTATGTTTGCTCTGAAAGACTCTAGAAAAGCAGAAGATAGGAGGCCCTTTAAAGAATGTCAACACTGGACCTATAGCTAATGCGTTGATTCACCCCCAGACCTCACGAGCAAAGGAACTTTTGTGCGTCTTAATCCTGCCTGGCTTGGTGCCGGTGCCTCCCCAGCGCTCAACCTCCCTTTTACCAGACTTTGAGATGTCCAATGGCAAAAAGTAGCTGCATATGGATGGATAAATAGACATACAGACAGATGGATCGATACACTGTATGTATCCCAATCAGGAGATACTCGGTCGTCTGGTGACAGCTCAGTCAGAAATACACACAATACATACAAAAGTTAACAAATGAAAACAAAATGCTTACTTTAAATGCTTCCTAAGAGATATTATTAAATCTTCTAGTGGCTAGAAGAAAAGGTTTTCAGAACCGCTCAGTCCTTTGATCCCATCACTACAAGAGGTGTAAAAAAACAAAAAAATTCTCTGTGTTCCAATGATCAGACTTGGATGATTTATATAAAAAAAAACACACACATATATGTACATATTGTTCAATTCATTATGGTCTAGATTCGCCAATCGAGTCAGCATCAACGGACACTAGTTTTTCGCTCAGACTTCTGGGAAATTTCCAGGGAACTGAATTTTGGAACCAAACATCAGAGGCAATATATAGGACTAAATCTCTGTCAACACACCATAACACTCCTTCGGCTCCAGCTGGTTGGTCGTCACCAGGAGGTGTTCCTGACTGTCATTGGCTGAACACAGCTGTCAATCAACTCCACCACTAAACAAACACAGCAGTTTTAAACATCCTTGATCCTTTCATAAACAAAAGTAGTTTATTGCCTAAACTTCAACAAGAATCGAACGAACGGAGACGACGTTCCAACAGGAAGCTGGAGCTTGTTACAGAGTTACCTGCGAGTGGAAAGCCTGACGCGTCTCATGACTTTGGCTTCCATCGAACATTTTCTGCATTCCTTCCTCAGAGTGAACGCAGATGTTGTTTGTCTCCAGTCAAAGCCCGGACTGTCCTGCAGCTAAAATACCCACCAAAAGTGAATTAATCCACGGATGAAAATAGTTCCCAACAAATTTGGGAAGGGAATGAGCCACAGGCACGGCTGTTTTGACTCATCCAGGCTACGTTTTAAGGAATATCGAGATGAGAACATTTTAAAATTGTCTCTATGAATATCTGTTGATTCATAAAACACTTGCTTGTTTTTATTTATCAAGAACTCTGATGAGGAAAAACCCAAATCAGAACAGGAAAAAGCAGAAAGACGAAGGCTTAAGAGAGGAATCGAACACTAATCTGAAGAAGGAAATCACTGGAAAGTATTGAAAGTCAGAACAGAAACCCACAGGCGAGGCCACGCCTCAGCATTGAGGGCCTCGCCTGTGGAAAAAAAAGTGGCATAGTCCAAAAGTCCAAGTCCAAAGTGGAGCGTCCCAAGAAAAAACACACATCTTTTTAGAATAGCTTTTACATGTCCACCTGTTTTAATTTGGTTTATAAAGTTGATTAATAATTAATTTGATTTATTCTGATTGTACTTGTGGGATATATATGTGTGTTGGGTCTTTTGTGGATTTACTTACAACATTTTTACCATGTTTTCTATTTAAACTACTTCATATTTCTATTATTTATTATGGAGAGAACTTTGAAATGCTTTGTAGAAAGAAAAATGCTGTAGAAATAAAGTTGAATTTCAAAATCATTTGTCCATTCAGCAAATAACTTAACCAGAAATCATATAAGTTCCTCAATCATAAGTCGTTTTTTGCTAGTTCTAAGCAAATGGTTTGTATTTTTGCATTTTTATAAACCTGATTGTTGTTCAGTTTGATTCCAGTGACAAAACAACTATTGTAATTAGTGGAAATGACTCAAAAAACTATGAACAAAAGGAAAACTTAGTACAACTCTACCTGTCTCAATAAATCCTCATCAAATCTCTAACTAGCACTTACCAAAATTTACAGTGAGATTTGACTTTTTTGAGTCTTAAATCAAGTTTTTCTATTGTCAAGAGTTTGGAGCAAAGGAATTTTTACAAATTTTAATGATAATTTTCCCATTTCTAGATCGTAGCTCTTAACGTGACGGAGCACAGATCATGTTTAGTTATGTCATTTATGCACAAATCACTAATGAATTGCATCTAAACAGCGCAATAATCACACACGGATCATTTACGTGTTCTTTGCGTGGTTTTAATGTGGTTCTTTTGTGACGTGTGAAAGTTTCACGTGAAGGCCGCAACTTTTCTCACTTTTTCCACGTAGATTCACATATGTGAGACACAGCCTTCAGGTTACGGCTCATGCACGGATGACTGCTCAACAAAGCAGATGTTGTCCAGTTTTAGTGCTGAATCAAAAGATCTTAACCTTCAGTTCTGGAAGGTGAAGTAAATGATAAATGGTAAATGGCGAATACTTATATAGCGCTTTCTACCCTCTTACGAAGGCCCAAAGCGCTTTACAGTCACAGACCCATTCACCCATGCACACACACATTCACACACACATTCACACACCGATGCTGAACACTGGCGCCAACCTCCCACCAGAGGCAAGGTGGGGTTCAGCGTCTTGCCCAAGGACACTTCGACACATGAGCGTGCAAGGCGGGAATCAAACCTGCAATCTTACGATCATGGGTCGACCGCCCTAAGTCAGTAAAATATGCATGTATATATCATAAACTCTGGAATAAAAATTAAAAAAAACCTAAAGTTTAGTAGAAACGTGTAACTGTGAAGGACACTCCCCCTCGTGGTCGCGTCCAGCGTCTGCCGCTCGGCCTGCCAAAGACTGCCGACAGAGCTGTTGGTTTCGAGTGAGTGGCAGCTGGGAAATAAAGATGGAGGGGAGGGCTTGGCGTGCTGGAGGGGTGTGGGGGGGGTGGGGGTTTTGGAGGTGCGAGGAACAACAGCGTTGCTCCACTGCGTCTGCTCCCTGACACTTCCCTAATCTGATAACGGATGAGGACAGGTTGCCTTGGATGTACCTGGCACATGCCTTCCCCAACCTGCACCGGCGGATTTGGGAGGATAAGGCCGGTCTTGGCAAAATACCGGCGTCCTCTGGAGAATAGTTAAAGGGTGATTAATCATTGTTTAGGCACAGAGAGCGGGGGGAAGAATGGGAAAGCGGCGTTCCACACCTCTGAAGCAATTAATCCCTGTGATCTCCACCAGGTTTGTCTTGTAGATAAGTCAGGGTACAAAACTGTTCCCAATTTATCAACCCACTCATGCCACCCAGCATAAAACACACAATTTATTTCCAATCATTTATAGTCAGATTTTAAAAAGAGTGACTTTGCCACATCCGAGTGTGTCTTATATTAGCTCCGTATAAACTAAGTACCCCAGATTACAATGGGAATCTGCTTTTATTGTGCACATCTGGTGGAGTCACAAAGCATTTTCACATTCGCTGTCTGAATTTTTGAGTGATTGTGGCATAAATCATTTTGCTAATCAGACGCATAAGTGACACGAATGCATCTCCCCTCTTGGAACAAAGAAGCAACATATGGCTCTAAAAACACTCAGGTCTTTTATTTCCAAGGTATATAACCTGTGCGTAAACCAATATTATTGGGCTGATTTGCATTTTTCCTTCATTCTCAGATCTCATATCTTGCAGATGACTCCAATAATGGATAAAACCAGCGTTTCTCCCTCGTTATAAATCTGATTCCTAACTTGAGAGCAGTTAAGCAAAACACGGGACTCGGCTGGTGGTTTGCTGCGCGGTGAATTATGGCGCCGTGCTGCGATTTGAGGAGAACCTGGACCGGTGGATGCGCAGACCGTTTATGTAGATTAAAAAAAAAACTGCATTAACGCATAAGATAAAAACAGCATTGATGCCACAAGATGAATTCCTTTATTACGACTGGGCTCTCTCTGGATCTCAGTGCATCCAAATCATATCTGCTTCCCAAAATGAGGGGGGGGGGGATACACATCCTTGCAAATAATGGCAAAATGGCTCCGGCTTTAATTGCATCATTACGTACCCAGTATCAGCATTCTGCCTGCCAATATCAATATTGCCATAGCATGGGTGGAATGCAGATGACCCGGGGTACGCGGGGGTCTTCCATGACTGCCTCCCTGCCAGACACGTCCCACTGCCCGCTGGGCCGGGAATGGGAATGTGGGCCGGAGAGCAGCTCGTCTTCCTAACGTCCCCCCATGCTCCCCTAATGGCTGACGGATCTTGTTTGGATTCCGCCGCCGGCGGCGACGGCTCGGTTTCTGTGATTGCTCCACACAGGAACGTATAGACCTTTGGGGAAACATCGCGTTCCCCTCTACGAGCGTCTCGCCGAGGCCGCATTACATGCAAATGGGAGCTGTTGTTCAGAGGCTCTGGTGATGCAACATGAAGAAGAGGGGTCACCGGGGTCAGGAGGCGTGTCTGCCTCTGAAGTTTTCAGACACTGGAGGGATGTAGAAGTCTGCTGAAGGTACATTCTGTTTAGCATTTCCCCTCCACCGAGGCTGCACATATGGCACGGCGGCAAACTTAACAATTAGTTCCTGCTTTGATGAAGGAAAATTACATCTTGTTGGTCCCACTTTGAATGCACGTCACATATTCATATTAATGCATTCAAGACTGCAGAGTGAAAGATAATTTTGCTGCTTAAATATTTCATTCTAGCTTAAATTTTAGCCCGTAATTAAAACTTCCTAATGGCAAATGCATCCAGTTTGTCCGATTTAATTAGATTGTTGTTTAACTATTAATTATGTATCTTTGTGTCATATAGTTTTGATGCTAACAGATGTTGTAAGGGTTGGATGGGGTTATCATTTATTTACCTACATGCTGTTAGCAAGATCTAAACACTGACAAATGTTCATTTTCTGTTGTCTTAGAAGTTAACTTTTTAGTGACTTATAATAAATAAACGTAACCAGTGCACACTTGTTGCCGTATTTGTCACAAAAACATCTTCTGTGTCACATCTAATGTGCAACTATCGGGTACATATAAGTTCACAAGTCGATTCGCAAATCCCCCCTCCCCAGAAATCTGAGTGAAAAAGTCGTTTTTTTATTAAAAAGGTAAGATAGTTTATGTTTTTGTTAAACCTTTCAATGTTTTTTCCCCCCTGATTTTAAGTCTTAACGCAGGTCAAGAAAAGGTGTTGAATTTGTTGACTCCAGCTCAAGGTCAAGGCCTACACCCCCCCCCCCCCAATTAAAGGGGAAAAAACTGCTGGCTGTAGTTCCTTAAAAGAGCACTGGAAGCAGATGACAGGAGGGAGACATAGTTCATTGAATCCTAATTTCACATAAAGTTTAATTTGAGTAAAATCCCTTTTTTTTTTGCTGTTATTTTTGGCCATGTCCTTTTAATTGGCAGGTGAATGGACCCGCCCCACAAAGCTACCTGCCCTTATGTGTGGATACATGTAAAAAAAAAAAAGGGTTACACCTGTATGAAATATCAAAGTCCTAGAGGAAATGTTCATGCACATTTATTCTAAGTGCATGCTACAGGTAGTGGTGAACACTTGAAGTCTGAATCCAAATTGCTTCCTTACCCCTCTGGCTCCTTCTCATCGCTCCAACTGTAGGGGCATTTGGAGCTTAGTGGTGCCCCAACTTGTTTTTTTGAAGGAGGGGCCAAAGGGACTTAGGGGTGGATATTCCTTCCACTGGTAAGGTGACCCACATTAGCCGAGACGTGGAAGAGAATCGCATTTCTTCACCTGGGTGTGCCCTGAAGCACAGAAGTTCACGTTCAAGTCTAAGTACTGACTTTTGGCTTTTGTGTGACTTTTTAAAGTCATAAAACTGATGTTGTTACGTATTTAACCGAGCGCTGGCAGCTCTGTGCTAACATAGATGACCGGCGACTATTGATGATGTCATCGAGTGGTGGTAACGTCTGAATTTGAAGTTACAGACTATGTCAGAATTCCTTTACCACGCACTATATAGCGCGTTCGCCAATTTGTATTTGCTGTACGAATCTGAAATTCCAAAAGCCAGAATCCTAGACATTTCCCAGCAGTCACTGCGAAAACCCACTGTGCATTGATGCTCACTAGATCGGCCAATATAGACCACAATGCATTGCGTTTAAACAATTCATATCCATTGGATTTTAACTTAGTGATTTCCGTGATGTCATAAAAAGTAGTGAGCGTGATATTCAAATTACTTTCAAAGTCCAGTCCTTTTCCCTTTTTCCAGCCCTTCAAACCCAAGCAGCTTGTCAGTGCTGTTCACGTGTTACGTCCGCACTCCTCATGTGTAGCCTGACTGTTAGAAACAAGGAAATTAGACAATCACAGTGTAGTTTGTGTGAACATCCTACGGGCACCTGCTTATCACATGCACAACCCGCGTGTGCAGCACTTTACTGAGTGTGGCGTAAGGACCCCGTTCAACAATTTCACTCATGCATCATAAGTGCGTGTAACTTCCATTATCCTTCCTTCACGATACACTTACCACACGCATGACAATGGTACGTTCCATTTTCAGGAATTCCCTTAACCCTTGTGCTATCTTAGATGACCCCACCCTTACTTTGACGTGTTCTCCCTACCACAACATAACCATAACAATGGTTGAAAAATTTCATGTAATCCATTGAACCAGTGAAGATCACAAATTATTGAAAAAAAATGGTTCAGCGCGCTGTCTAGTGGGTCTAGATGACCCAACTCGCAACGGTAAAGTGCCTAGGATAGCACAAGGGTTAAGGTGGCGGTGGGCACACCTGTGCTCCTCTTCAGATGCAGCAGCTCCTCTCTGCCACCCTCCATGGACCCAAACAACCCAGAAATCTACAGAACCTGCACAGGTCAAACCCCCCCCCATGATCCCTTATCTGTTTAGTGTGTGTCTGTGCAGTGACAGCGCCCCTCAATCAGTGGTGATGTTTTACGACTCGTTGGACGACTCGTAAAAGCACCTGGATCTGGAGAAAGTCACTTCTGAGATTCCTTCCTGGCTTTCGATGCAGCACCATAATATTAACCTTTATTCTACTTTTCCTGGCAGAGATGTTTGCTGGAGCTAATTTAAAAAACAATTACACTTTTTTTTTTTTATTTGCAGATTAGGAAACTAATTCAAATCTGAGAAAAATTCAAATGAAGCAGGTGGAAAATAACCTAATACGTCACATTTAATGAAATGTTTTATTCTTCTTATTTATTTATTAACGCAGGTACTTACACAGCTTTGCAAGCGATAAGGAACCTAGCAGTCATAAACATTTGCACCCATGTTAATGATATTTGCATATATAGGTTTTTCTTTTTTATTGAATTACAAAAACACCTGGAAGAGGCTCTCAGAGAACCGGAGGCTCAATAGTAGAATGAGAAGTTTTGTGTTTTTTTTCCCCCTTTAATTCGTCTGCAAGGTCTGTGTATAAATATACTGAAAATATTGGCCAACAAAGCTTTGGAAACGACTTGTCCCCAAATATTCAGCCTTTCAGAAACAGTAAGTAAGTAAGTGTTTTTCAGCTCGGATGACCTGCTGTTTCACTCACAACTGGCGGTGTTGTTGTCATACTCGACCGTAAAACTTTACGCACTGCCGAACTTTTGACCTGCGCCGCTCATCCACAACCCCCGTTTTAAACCAGCTCCTACCTTTTACTTCATTGGGGTGGGGGTTTTTTTGTTTTTATTTTGCACCTGGTTTGACTCTGAGCTGCACATTTTGGCTGACTGGTTTTTGTTTTGTCTCCTGATGATGGGCGCCTGTGATTGATGGACGGCGTCCAGGACATCTCCGATCGACAGCTGTTGATAGCTCTGAAATCGAGAGCAGCACTCGGAGCGTAACAATGAGCTCATTGCGCTCTTGGCTTGGTCGTCAGCCCAGCAAACCTGGGGAGGGGGAGTTATGAATTTCAACCGGGGCTGCAAATGTGACTGCACATGGAAGGAGTGCTGGGAAGGACGTGAAGGGACTCGTACTGACGATTACAACCACAACAAGAGAGAAAAAATACCCAAAATTAAGATGTTAAAGCAAGTTATCCAGTTATTGTTTTAAGGTTGCATACCAGTATTCCTGCTAATGCAGCATTTAGCAGTTCATTTATTATTTAAAGCATTGGCAGGGTTTCATTATTTAGCACAATCTTTGCACCAGTTTTACACGTTTTTAGCTAATTTAGCAAATCATTTATCTTTATCAAGAATGTTGATGTGGTACAAAGTACATTTTTTTTGCAATCTTAGGCATCATTCCAACTCTTTAAGCTAACCTTTGCTTCAGCTAGTTGAGCAAAAATAAGTATTTTAGAATATTTTTCCAGCATTTTAATGTAATTTATCAGTTTTGCCTCTGTGCGGTACCGTTTAAGTGTTTTTTTCTTTTGTTTTCGGCTGTGTTAGGCTTACTTATCACTAATATTTTACTTTGTAAAGGTAAACTGACCAATCAGATGCCCTAATAAAAGTAGGTGGAGCCTGCTGGCCCCCCGCCACGTCTGACAAGCTCCTCGCTGATTGGTAAGACAGGTTTCCATAGAAACAGACCGACTCGGGCCAATCCCTGCTTACTGACGGCGTCCGTATCGCAGAGAAACGCCGATTGAATCGCCTTGATTTGGTTGGAGCTGGATGTAATCCGCTCAGTCCAGTTCTGCGATCCAGTCGACGGTTCCTTCACGAGTTCAGTGGTTAACCTTAGCTAAACGTTGTCAGAACGTTTTGATCATTTTCTTTTCATTTTTCAACAACCCCCTTATTCTCCAAATGATTACGATTGATTTGGAATTGCTGTTATAGTTTTGTTTATAGTTTTACTTTTCCTCGTGTTATTATTAGCATTCTATTTTTTTCAGCCACGTCATTAATTTGTGTTTTCTTTTTTTTTTTATTCTACATAGACCTTTTGGATATTTTTTAAGTGAGAGTTAGTTGGATTCCACATCTTTGCAACTGTGTTTGAAGTTCTACTGCTAATTTGTTATTTTGCTGTAATTTACCAGATTTTAGTTCTGCTGATGATTATGGTTTGATTTCTCCACAGCTGTAACATGTTCCATATAAATGAGCTTGTTTAGCATAGTTTAGAATTATGTTATTTGCAGGTGACTTTCAGTTCTTTGTAGATGAACAAATAGATGAACATTAATTTGGCATTTAAATTTAGCATTTGTAGGTTTTTTATCTGTATGTTTTTTTGTACTTTGAGACGCTGCAGAGCGGGGATGTTGGTATAACAGGTTATTCACTGGAGGACCAGACGGCACGCTTAAAAGCAGTCCTATCAGAGAAATCATTCACCTCTTCAAGGTGAAAATACCTTAATGTGAGACAGAGAATAGCTCCTTGTCAGACACTTGAAAGTACTTGTCCTCCCAGCTGTAAGCAAGTTCACCATGAATACAAGCACAGTGATTAGGCCCTATTAATCTGCCAATTATTTTTCCTCACAATTTTCCTCTCTGCAGAGGAGGAAGCTGAAGGAAAATGGAAATAATCACTAAGAGAACAGCTGCCAACGACGGATTCACCGGACAAGCAACGCAGACAGAAAAGTGCCGTGCACAGCATATTCTGCAGGTTAAAAAGTCTGCGTGGACAGGAGGCATCACTCCATATTGTTTTGCGCCTCAAAACTGTCCATTTCTTCGCTTTAATTGGACGGCGTGATGCTGTAATGCGGCGTGGCTGCACAGCTTTGATGGCCAGGCCCCTCTGAGGTTACCAAAGCACCACATCTGAGCTCAAATTAGCATTCTGGGCAAGCAGAACTCCCCAAGCTTAATTAAGGTAAATTCAACGTTGTAGTTCATCATCGGGTTTTATGTAATCCTAAAACCAGTCGTACTTATTTTTTGGCAGCTGTTTATTTCTCTTATTAAAAAACATTAAGGCGTAGATGATTTGGCATCTCAGGATTTTGAATCTGAGCTCCCTATTATGGGAAATCTGAGTTTGGGTTATGATTAGATGCCTAATAAAAAATTCATCGTCGTTGCCAACATCTGTATTGTACTGGCTAACGGCTCACTGGAGTGTGCGAGACTTGTAAAGTTTCCAAAAGCACCGCTGAGAAGCCTGGAAAGTTCACCGAAGAGTTTGCCCTCCTCATTACCAAGCTACTTCTGTGTGTGCGCTTACACTGAGAACATCTTTAATTGCTTTAAAATCTGAATGCATGATAAGAATGGATTAATTTGATTTTTCTGTTCCTACAAGTAGCAGATGGTTTATGTCTTCAGAATGCTCATGTTGTAAAACGAGATCCCCAGCTTGTCTCTGATTGGTCACTGTTAATGAAGCATGCTGGGCTGATTATTGATTTAGAAAATGAGGACAACACAAGCATTGTGTGTTGATGTGATGAATTAAAAGACGAGCCGCACCGTATAGCTGACAGAGCTCTGACGTGAAAAACACAAAATACACCATTTTCCGTTCAGGTGGCCCGTCAAACAAAATGGGATCTTTTGTTTTTTGTTTGTTCGTTTTTTTTTTTTAACAGACACTTTTATGGTTGCCTCTAACAAGCAGATGGTCGACTTGACTTATTTGTGTTTTTGTTTCTGAATGACCGATCAGATGCATGATGGGAAATGCAATGAGCTGCTTGTCAGGGAAGACACAATTCACGGGAGAGGGCCCGCCAAAGCTGCATACATTCCCAATTTAGTCCCATCTCTGTGGTTTTTAAGGTTAGTAATGTTTTTTTTTTTTTGCATTATTATTGGCTGTTGCTCGAGCAGCTGTTCCCCAGCCTCCTTCCCATCCGAATTACCATCCCCACACTGACAGGCAGGCAGCTGATGGGGAAACTCACTGCGTGCATGAGGAGATCCAATTCATGGATGAAACTAATGTGCTGCATCCGCTGGGGGGGGGGGTCCAAAAGACGGAGGCGGAGGTCCAGGTTCACGCAGAGTCTGGGGTCTGTGGGATGGGGGGGGCCAGTCGGTTGGCCTCCGATGGGAGACGGATCCGTCATGGGTTTATTTATTTATTTTCCTAATTATTTATTCATTTATTTATTCACCACCCCCCCCCCCCCCCCCCCGACACCACAGTCACATTTTCTGGCTGCAGATTTCAAACTGGCAGCTCTCCATCCTCAGAAATTAAAACTCCCCAAAACCACAGATGCAGTTCTCCTATTTGAAGGAAAACACTGAGGATGGACACGATGACAGCAACACCTGTGAAATATAAAACATTATAAAAATACACGGCTCTACTATACACAGAAAAGAAGAGCCGGATCGGTGTCGCTGTTGTAAACTTGTGTTTCCTGCGTGAGCATTTGTCTCAGAGCTGTTTTTCTTGTAGTCTCAATTCATGTCAAAGATCAACGTTTAACTCTGAATACAAATGTCAGTTAACTATCCATCCTCATGCTACGTTCACACCCACCCTGGAAATGCGCGTTCAAGCGAACTCTCGCGGTCACAAGGCGCGTAAATGTGCGTCTTAAGGTGCTTATCCACCCGCCGTGTCAACTCGTGTCCAAGCAGCCACTTTTAATGAAAAGCGCACATTCCCACGGCGCTACACATGTTTTCAAGTCCGGCGGCGGACTCTATACGTTCAGTGATCACGCTCTGAAACTTCAACTGGTTGAACTCATGGCTGCTAAATCACAGAAATGCTGGGGAAACGCTCAGGGAGTTGGTCGTGATGTGAGGGCGGCGTCCTTTTCCAAACGTGGAAGTGCCAACTGTTGTTTATCATGGGGGAGAAATGAATGAATAAACCAAGTTTTCCACATATCAGAACAGAGCTGTGAAAGACGAAGCCTTGGGGGGAGTTTCACCACATTTGCACCGATTTGACATTTCCGGCCAAACCTCTTCCAATCGTAGGTGGCGGACAAGCGCTGGTAGACAGTAAAGAAACAAAAGAAGAAGAATCCCCCTCCCTGCCACACCCTGATAGTCTAGTGGTGTATGAACGGCCCGTAATAAAACCGCAGTGGGTTCTTGAACTCACCACATGCTGCCGCTGTGACCCTAGCAGGAAAAGTCTGCGTAAACGCGAGTAAATGTGCATTTCAGGCTTCAGCGTTGCATCTCTCAGAGCATTGCTATTTAAGTTTATAAGACTGTTTTGGGCCCAACCAGTGGTACTTTGACCAATCAGGGACTCTGAGTTGGTACTGACGTATGGATGGTCTACCACCTTAATGGTGGATGTGCAGGTTTGACCCTTTCTCGCCCACAGACAGCCTAAATCCACCCATATATCCAGATTGAAGTCGTCCCCGAGTGGCGCCTTCCGGCGTGCGGTGATGCAGTTTGAACATGAAGGCTTAGGTGTGTTGATGCTCCTAAGAGTGTTGGATGATGACTAAAAATAAACGGAACTATTCTCCAATGCTGGTAAAGAAAACCCAAACCAGAACTATTTAGTGATAATTGACTGACTCCACCAGTGCTGCGGATCGTGCTGACAAAAGAAAAAACCTCCTGAAAGTAGATTTAAGGACCGAGGAGACTTTGAGCGGGAAATGTTTTTCCAAAGATCTCTGAACCCCCCCCCCCCTCCCCCACTGAGCTCCATTTGCGGACATGAGACCCTGCAGTGTCCAACGCAGCGAGCGGAGCGGCAGAAAATGCTTACAAGAGGTCGCATGTTTGCATCTACTGCTATTGACGTGTGGTGCATACATTTCTAATTACCTTTAGCTCTGTGACATCAGTCTCCTTGAATAACCTGCTTTGGCGTTTTACCACCTGTTACTAATCGTTCTGTGACTTCGTCACGGCACCAGCAATGATTCAAACCAACACCGGGGGCCCCACAAGGCCCCTTCAGGAAACGCAGCAACCGGCTGCAGCGCAGCCTTTGCAGAGCCCAGGGAGCGACTTCATAGATTTTTTGCATCATTAACTATTTATGAGTTGCCACTTCATGTTATTTACACTGGACTGATGGTTGTGCTGTTTCAGAGCTCAAACGGCGTGCAAGGACCCGCTGGGATGGCGGGCGGCAGACGGGGGTGGAGGCGAAGGCATGTGTGAATCTGTTAAATATTGTACGGAAACGCCACCTGCAACTGCAAACGTGTTGCGGGGTAAAAGGGGCGAGCTGGGAGCAACTCTGAGGGGACAAGGAAATGCAGCAGACTGCAGAGCATGCTCAGGGGGCCGACTGGGACTATATAATGTATAAGACAAAGCCTCACCACAAGCCACGAGGAGTGTTCAGTTGACCTGGTTTATCTTTAGCTTTGAACCACAAGAGCTGATGGCGTCTCCGCCTGCAGTAAACGTGTCAAAAGTGAAGGATAACCTCCATATTTTCTGTTTTTGCTCATCAGTTTGTCAATTTTGTGCTTCAATCGAAACCCTAAAAGTTTAAAGAACTGAGCCTGCTTTTTGGTGCAAGTGTGTCTGTAACATGAAGGAGTTGAAATCAAGCAGCTGTCACATACGTTCACTGTGCAGATGCTCAAAGATAAACAAGTGGACCTGTCAGAAAAGCGATGTTCTTCTTAAGCCTCTGACAGAAAAGTCAAGATGCAGAGAAAAACAATACAACTATGTTTTTTTTTCTCTGAATGTGTGGAGCGACAGCATCCTTGGAGTCGCCTCCAGACTTTAGCTTTGAACACTGGGGGACTTATTGTTGCCAGGAAACATTGGATGTGAGTTTTCATTATGTTGATAACTGCTGGGAGCGTCGCCCATCCGTTCTGTTTTAGTTCATCAGCACCCCAGGGCTTTTCTATACGTTTGCCAGGAGGGATAGCATCTTTGCAGGGTTTTCATGAAGTGTTTGTCAGCTTTATGCTGTTGTTCATTTCGTGGGACATGCCAGCGCTCCGTGTCCTCACAATTATCACTTTTTATGGGCTTCCATTCGGTAACTTGCATTATCTTTTAGTCGCTTTGATGCTTTGCCCCTAACGTTGGGAGTGGGGTCATCTGGACCCCACAAGACAGTACAGGGGTTAAACCTTCATCTATGACCTTATTTGAAACCATAAAAAAGAAAGAAATAAACTGACTACAGTCTCATCCTGAAGATCTGAGGGTGATGGATGATTTATTGGGTATTTTCCAATGCAGAGTCTCCATCCAGGTTGTCCACTAGTTTTATTTGATTCACAACACATATTTTATTATCCAACACTTAAACAGGGCACTTCTCTATGTGCTAGTTGACCATTAACTAGTAAAAATTGCGCACATTTTAGCATGAATTGGAATTTTTTTTAAAACCTGGCTGACTTGTAAAGAAATAAGCAGATAGATGTGCAACAGTTTGCAGTCAAATCAGGATCAGTGGACGAAAAACCAGATTGAAAATTTGACCGTAAATAAAAGTTTGAAAACAGTTTTAAACTTGAAGGAGGTTTGGAAAATTTGAAAAAGCATAAAAAAAACCTTTAGATTATTTGGTTGCCATAATAATATTTCACTGATGAAACAAAACACAATCAGATTCCTCTCTTACTTTTTAAAATGGAAAACTGACATTAAATCCATGAATTGATTGTTACCACACATTTGGAAATGAAAGAAAGTTTTGTGAATGAGGTAAATATTAAGATCAATCTGTGTTTTTTTTAAATAGATTTTAATATTGTTATGTAGTTTATATTGAGGATGAAAATATAGAAAGTACTGTAAGGGTGGTTGGTATACTCAGAAGGTAAAATAAATCCCTGTTCATGTGTAAAAACAAACATTAATTGGGCAAAAATACTACAAAAGCATTATTTTTAGTTGGAAAAATGATCTTTAAAAAACAGCCTTTAGAGATTTAAAAAAAAAAGAGTTAAAAGTGGAAAAGTCCCTGATGGTCTGCTTTAACTACAGAAGCCCAGAAGGGACAAACATAAAAAGTGGCCCTTTTTTGGGAGTTTTTCCGGAGGGCTGCCATCTTTAATTCACACAGGAAGATGTCGCTGCTGTGTCCTACACAGCGCACCTTTAAACCCCAGATTAATAAAACACAAGTGTGCTAAAATGTCTTGCTCTTTTGCGGGGGAATTTGTTCCGGCTGTCCAAGTTTAGCGTGTTATTTAGGAGGAGGAACGCACATCCCACGTAGATTTGGAGCTTTTAAAAAAATATATAAAAGTGGATTCACAAAGATGGGCAATGTCATGCTAGTTCTGACTCATTTCTCATCAAATTAGTGGAGATAAATGTGGAGTGCAATGTTTTCTAGCCTGTTCAAGCCTGTTTCCACTTGTACTCACCTGCTTCCTCTTGATAGTGTTGACTTCGCTGCCTATGAGGTTCTTGATGTTGGCTCATTGAACGCTCCTCGTTGCCAGTTATTTAGGCTCTTTTACCTCACAGCTTGGAGACAAAAATGTTCCCTTCATCTCACCCACGGAGCTGATTTGTTTGCGATGCCCTAATTTCTCCATTTCTGTCGAGTGAATGACGGCAAACCGGCTCCAAAGTCGGCACTGAGGGTCGGGTCGGTGGGGCTTTGTGACCAGAGCTCACCTGGGTGTGAGGTTTTACAAACAGAGATCAGGTGAGCTCTGCTTCACGAACGGGAGACCTCTCCTGCACATTCAAAAGCTGGTTTGGGCCAAAAGATGGAGAAAACAAGCAGGAAATCATGCAGAGCACTTAAGGTGTTCTCTGTGACTGCTCGCACAGAACAATCATGAATGAATCCAGTTCCTTCAAACAAACCAAACAACATTATTGTCCTTTAGGAGTCTGTAGGGTAGACTCACATAATCTAGAACTTTTTTATGTGTACTACAAATTGCTTAAACCTCAGTACAGCACGAAAAGTGGCCTAAGTTGGCCCCCTTACAAAGACACACATTATCTCAGGAAAGGCAGGTCACAGGAGCGTCTGGAAATGAAAGTGAAGTTCTGTTTTTTTATTTATTCAGATTGTGTTATTTACGCATTTTTTTTTTTTGTCAAAGTTACGCCTACTTTTGCCTTTTTCTCTCCTGGTTGTAGCTGCATGACGTTTCCAGGTGGTTTGATCCACTTTTAACTTCTTAAAGACCCAAAATGGTGATTATGACGTTTTTAACAGGTTCTTGTGGCATTTTTCTCATGATGGAGGACAGAAAATTAAGATTAAAACTGCATTTCTGAGTATTTCTTTATTCAAATTTTTGTGAAGCAGGTGCAGATGAAAAAAATACCATTTAAAAAAGCTTTTAATGTGACGTTCAAACCACAAGCTTCCTGCTCTGCTCCATTCTGATGCATCCACCTGCAGACAAGCAGATCCATGAAATAGCGAATGATATTCGCATTTCAGGCACCGGAACTCGGCAGTCTCTTTCCCCCCTAGGGCGGTAGTTAATTAACTCACCTGTTCAGCTTCCTATTTAAGTCCAGGTGTGCAGCGTTCATTTTCTTTCTTACCGCAGCGCCGCTTCGTCGCCCCACCCTCCTCCCCGGCTTCCACCTGTGGGCTCCGTTCGGGGGTTTTTACCCTAAAGTTTATGGAAGTTATCTAATGGAATTGTACGGAGCCTTATGCCAATCAAAGTTTGTGAATGCCAACTAAGATGTAAATTAAGTATGTGAAAATAAATGTATTCTACTGCAAGAGTTTCGTATGACTGAAACGTCTTTGTTTTCCTGGTCTGAGCTGGAATCTGGATCTAAAACTGTTCAACTGGATAGTTCCAATATTGATCATTGTTGTTGTTGCTCCACTAATGTTAGGTTGGAGGTGTGAGGGACTGTAAGCTAGTGGGAGAGAGTGAAAAACAAAGAGTTGATGGGGAATGAGTGCAGGCTTACTCCACACCAACAGTCCTCCACAACTCGGAGGACAATTTCTCATGACCTCCTGTTGCTCTGCAGGAACCATGTCCTGTAGAAAACAACAGGTATTTTTCTTTATTGCCTTAAGACCACTGGCATCGCTTTGAAAATAGATCAAAAGATGATCAGAGTGGGACTTTTGTGTGGAATGAAATCAAACAATAAAAGGTCAACTTCAGATTTCCCCCCCTAAACCAGAGTTGGATGGACTGTCCTGGTCACCTGGTCATATTAAATTAATCTGCTAAGCTACTTTTATTGATGGATGAAGCCGATTGGTTGAGCGGTGAAATGTTTCAAAAAACAAGGTTTGAAGACCAGTCGCCATGTTGACCGCTCTACCTCTGCGCCCCTCGAGTTGTTGCGTATCCTTGAACGTTCCCATGGATCCATGTTTGTCCAAAAGTCTCTTCAGGTCATGAACTCCGACCTGAAGTCAGTCCAGAGAGGCCTTAGCCTCTTTTTATGTTTGTTTGGTTCTCTAACAACCTCCTGAATCAAATTCACTTTGATTCAAACAACTTTATTTATCCCTGAGAGGCAATTCCTGTCAAGGTGCAGACAGTAGCTTATGATTGAAAAAAAAAAAAACAAATACCACCATTTCTCAACGTAAAGACAGTAAAACCCAGTCAAACAGTATACAACAAAACATGGCCATGGAGTGTGCATGTTCAGTTGAATGGGTGGCACTGATTAGACTGGTTGCATGTCAGCTTGTAGCAGCAGGACCACCCTGGAGACCACCAGGAGGATTCCTGGCTGGTCCCTCTAGGAAAAGCTCTGCACTGTTTTCTCCACGTCTGGATGATGGAAACTCTGTGGTTCTCTCAGTAAAGCCTCTATATACACTATATTACCAAAAGTATTGGCTCACCTGCCGTGACTCCCATATGAACTGAAGGACCGTCCCATTCCTAACTCATAGAGTTCAGTCTGATGTCAGTCCACCTTTTGCAGCGACTACAGCTTCAACTCTTCTGGGAAGAAGGTCATTGGTGAGGTCACACACTGATGTTGGTGGAGAAGGCCTGGCTCTAATTCATCCCAAAGGTGTTCTACGGGGTTCAGGTCAGGACTCTGTGCAGGCCAGTCCAGTTCATCCACACCAGAATCTGTCCTCCATGTCTTCGTGGACCTTGCTTTGTGCTCCTGGTCATGTTGGAAGAGAAAGGGGCCCCCTCCAAACTCATCGCACAAGGTTGGGAGCATGGAATTGTTCAGAAATGTTTTGGTATCCTGAAGCATTCAGAGTTCCTTTCACTGGAACTAAGAGGCCAAGCCCAAGTCCTGAAAAACAACCACTTGGCACAATACGTTCTGAAAAGTACTGGTTTCCTGACAACCTCCAGACCCAGACTCGTCCATCAGATTGCCAGAATGAAAAGTGTGATCCATCTCTCCAGAGAAGGCGTCTCCTCTGCTCTGATGCATAACACTGGTCATGTGTGGCTGGTTGCTGCTGCTCGGCCATGGAAACCCATTCCGTGAAACCCTCTGCATGCTGTACTTGGGCTAATCTGAAGGTCACATGATATTTGGAGCTCTGCAGCCATTGACCGTGCAGAAAGTCGGACTGTGTGCTTCAGCATCCGTCAGTTTTTGTGGTCTACCACTTGGTGGCTGAGTTGCTGTTGTTCCCAAACTCTTCCATTTCATTATGATAGAGCAGGCAGTTGACTGTGGAACACTTAGGAGCGTGGACATTTCAGGACTGACGCTGGAGTTCACTGAGCTCCTGAGAGCGGCCCAGTCTGCATACCTGAGTGCTTGACTGCATTAGGACGCCTGATTCAGATCATTTGGTAATTTCGGTAATACAGGGTATCTTCTATCTGTTCCACCCATGATAGGGTGAAGATGAGGTGAAAGATGAAGAAGAAAGCAGTCAGTGGCAGGACCACACAGACAGAAAACCTCACCGAGTCACAGAATAACTGTACAGAACAGCCGCGTCATGCATCAGACCAGCTAGAACAGCGACAGTAAGGTGTGGAGCTCCGGTGTGACGACCCAGATCCTCCGTTCATGAATGCAGATGTTGATGGAGGAGCCGTCACGTCCAAACAGAATCCGCTCGTCTTGCTTGTGAGGAAGAGGAGTCTTGGTGTCACAGCTGTCAAATGCAAACGTATTGATAGGATGGATTAATTCAAGATGACAAGTTTCCCTCTGTGAGGAGGGGGGCTGGGGGCGCAGTTTTTGGAACCGCACCATTTATTAACACATGAACCCGAGGCGATGAGGAAATCTGTTTTTTGCCCCCCTTTTTTTGTTTATTTGATGCACTCCAATGCAGACTGTGATAAATCCTTTTTTAACACAGGGAGGGGGTGAGAACAGCAGCTTCGCTCTGAAGATTGACACACAGATAAAGAGGGAAACAGTAATACAATGACGGCATGACAATCTCGCCATGCATTTTATGGTGAGGAATAATCAGAAATCCCTTTATCAGTGACACATCAAGGAGCATTTAGTTTATGCTTCTGCTAATCCTGTTGGCTATTTTGTGATTTTTCTCTCCCGTACTTTAATCGCGCTATATTTGTCTCATAAATGCTGAATATTTTGGCAAATTGCTGCACAGCCACAATCCTATTAAGCGGTTGCAGTTTCTGTTTGCTGCCAGTGACATTCTGTTTGGGTGTTGCATTATGGAGTATGACTACTGCACCGTGTTGTCATTAATGGATAATGAGACTATTTGGTATTTTTAGACACTTCGACTGAATTCCAGACTTCCCACTTTTGTTTTTCTAATGTGCCACAAGATCCTTTTCATCTATCAATCAGTTAATTAATCCGTCTTTATCCAGCACTCTAATGAAATGCCATTTAAGAGCAGCCTTTAAAAGACATGAGCGGGCGCTTAAAAGCCAAAGCATAGAAAAGAGTGCATCAATGAGTCAGTCACACTGAATAAAGCTTCTAATTTAATAACGGAAGTTGACTGCGCAACATTGTCTCGCGGCTTTTATTGACACTTCAAAAGACGGAATTCTGTGCTAAATATTGTTTGCGGGTCAGACCGGGGTATTAATTAGTGCTTCCCTTTACGTTCTAATTGTTTTCATCCATAAAGGTTTGGTTATGAACGAGTTTGTTGCCGGATCTGAACGTGACGGACATGGAACCTCAACAGCTTCATGGCTGAAGCTGCAGACTGTGGAAGAGCGAGGCGAAATGCAGAAACATCCTCGGCCTTCAACCGCCTTCGACCCAGCGTCCTGAAAAGGGCTGGTGGCTGTAAACTAGCAGGAGAGAGTGTAAACAAAGAGCTCTCAGTTATGGGTGATGGAAACAGTCCTGCCCACAATGCCGCTCTGCAGAAACTATGTCCTGGAAAACGACACAAGTTTTCGATTTTGGCTAAAAAGAGCATAATCTTAATTTAAAAAAAAAGTAAATAAATAGCCATTCATCAAATGACCTCTAGGGGCCTGTTGAATGAGAAATGTATTTCTAAATGTCTTAAATTCAAAATCGCCTGATTTTATCAAGAAATAAACATTTTTTTACCCTCATTACAGAAAATTTGATTTGAAATCGCTGATAACCTTTCTGAGTGTACATTTTAATATCCTTTATGATTAAAACGTAGCCCTAAAAATGAGCACAAATGGGGGGAATGGTCTTTCAGGAGACGTGTCCGTCTTAATGGGGGTTTTGCAACGTCTGGACGTTCGACGTATCACAAATAACAATTAATCAAGCAACTTCTGAGGTCACCTGTTGATGCAACACCAAAAGCCTTCACAAAAATATCTCTTCCTCAGCTAAACTAAATGCTGCTGGGCTTGACATGTGATCACATTTCATGCACTCTCTTCATCCGTTTGCTTCTATGATGACACAACTGAGGCCTGCAGAGTCTGGGATGCGTCTTTGGGATCCGACGTTTTACTTCCGAGCACTTCAGGCTGCGGCGTGGAGCCGTATTGCTGCATTTCTCTGATCAGCTCTTTGAAGAAATTTGAGGGCAGCTTGATAATAATCTCCTCCACATGATGGGGAGGCTTCCCAGCCAGACAATGGGCATTTGGTTGGACTTGAATGACGTCCTCTTTGCCCCCAGATACCCTCTGATTGAAGTCGGTTCATGAGGTGTAGCTCAAGATGGAAGAAAGCATCTGAGCTTCAAATCCTTTCGAAAAAAATAAAATAAAAAGTCCAATTACAAAGCTGAGTTTGGTTTCAAACAGAAATATAACTCTACTTTTACTCTCCACAGCAGATGTGTCACTCAGAGTTTACCAGTGAAGCAAATGAATCCTTTTCCCTGCGGATTTAATGACCAAAAGCTGTGGTGATGTGGCCTAAAATAAAAGGGTTGAAAGCACATTTCATTCTCACAAAACTACATCAGCCCACTTTGCCACCTGCATTTCACTTCAGGCTCTCACAAACACAACCGTCACAGAAAGTGAAGGGATGCAGGTGCAGCTGTTCTTTTTTTTTTAACTCTTGTGGGCAGAAATAAGCATCTTGACAGCTTAAAAAAAGCTCTCGCTGTCTCTGTTATGGTGAATCTGGTCTGTAAGAACTTTTCTTTAGACTTTTTTTGGTCTAATTTATGAAGGTTTTCTACCAAAAGGAAGGAAACAAATGTTGATAATTAAACAGCAGCGGAGGGCTTTAACCTACCAGTCTACCACAACAATGGCACGTTTCATTTCCATCAAGACGTCCTTTTAGGTGGTTGTACGAAACCTCGAGGGAACTGCAAACACGCCTGCAGCCGCTCCTTTCTTGGGTCAATTTCCTGTACGGCGACGAAGGCTTAAGCTGAGAGGTTCCATTTTGGCTCAGGACGGTGCCCTACGGTGGGCTCCAAATGCTGCACCATTGTTATGGCACCATGAGGTCAGGGGTGAGGTTTCTCTTGTCTTGAGAAAAATGAGCTCAAGCCTCAACCATCTTTATATTTTTTTACCAGTTTTTCACGCAGTGACAAGCATGGGGTGTCATTTGCTGCCGGACGCTGACCCGGCGGTTACCTTGTCTGTCGTCTCTATCTGGGTCATCATCAGGAGGAGCCGGTGTCTTGCGGAGCATTATTGAGTTTTCAGTGACATGAATTATGATAAATTATCAGTCAATAATTCAGCACACGTGTGTCAGAGTACATTTCCAGGCCCGCCCGGTGTTTACTGAAGAGCGGCGACTCTATGGGGAGCAAATAAATAATAGAACTTCTTTTAGGCTGCGCTTTAATTCCATTAAATATTCAGCTATTCGGATGATCACATTTGTTGGTAAATTACAGCCTCCCTGTTGATCGGCCTGGGAGGAGCGGGGCTCCAGACGTGCACGAGCACAGGTGGCGCATGCTGGCATGCGCTGCCTCACCTGATGATGCTGCATGACTGCGTCCAAAATAATGTTTATGCTGCACAAAGCAAGAGCGGATTAATCCCTGAATAATGCGGGCATTTCTCTGCTGTCCGTCGGATCTGCCCCTTTGTCCGACTGCAGCAGTTATTAGTATTAAGCGCTGTTAGAATCATAAGAGGAGGAAAAACTGGCATCCCCGACTATGATATGAGGCAAAATGAGAAATGGAGCAATTAGGGAGGTTCACATACATTATTTAGCTCTCATTAGCTTCCTGTGACACTGTAGGCTCCACACCAATGAAAAGTGTTGGCCACGCTCAGACAATTAGTAAAATTAGTGGCACAGGATTTGGCGTGGATTCAGGCCACATGGCCCCGAAGATACCAGACTGCCTGTCAGTTGCTGTGAAATATAACTTTGCAGATGAAATAATAGGTTTGAAAAATCACCGGGGCTACCAGAGCATCATCCGGTATCATCTAGGCGGATTCCTCTGATTTTTATTTTGGGGTTTTTTGTGCTCCGGTGCATTGAAGTCGGCCATTTTGTGCACATTTGTGTGTGTGTGTGTGTCTCTTTCAGAGAGAAAACGAGGGACAGAGGTCCAAGCGGATGGTAATTAGCAGTCTGGGTTGTGTTTGTTTTCATTTTGCGCATGTTTGTGCTGATAAAGTTTGACTTGCCAAAAATCCCAGCGCCGTGCTGGATTCCGCTCAAGCTGTTCCCCGGCATCCTTCAGGAACGATGGGAAATCTTGCGCTCTGCCACCGGTCACAGCACAAACAGACGGCGGTAATCAGCGATTAGTGGACGTGTTACAGTACGCAGAGATAAGCCTGCACCCCGACCCGGAAACGGGACTCTGTGGCGGCGCAAGATGAGACTCGACGGCTGAACGACAAAAGACTCAGCAGAAATCTGCTTTTAACCCTTAACAGAAAAGATATTTACCTCAAACTAGAAAAGGATTTTTTTTTTATAGGCGGGGGGGGGGGGCAGTTTGTGCTGAAACTGGCACCGTTTGGATCCCTTCTGGTTTGAAGCTTCGGGGTCTGCGGCCAGCTGCAAATGACTGCAGGTCCACATCCAACAGCAGAGCTGCAGCCTCTTTATCATTACAGGGAGTGAAAAAAGAAAAAAGCAAGCAGACCAAAAAACAGGTGTTGTGTGCTTTAGAAAGACCTAATGCTAACGTGTTCTGGAACAGAGAGGCGTAATTATACTGTGGCGGATTATGGAAAAACACTGCGCATGTTAATTACAGCAGGTATGCTCATTGATTCTCTGTTATAATACATAAATGTGTCATTAATAATTCATTTTCCTGCCAGCTCGATCTATTTTTCACGCACCTGTGTTGTTGATTTTGAATGACGCCGTGTCACCGCCGACGATGGCGGCGCAGTTCATCACAGGAAGTAATTTCTGTGGTGACACCTACTTATTTGTCTTTTATGAGGCGCTGACAATGACCGGATTGTGAGGAGCGGCCGAGAAGCGGCTCCTCGTTTTCTGGGTTTTGTTCTCGCTGCCACAGACGAGGAAATTCAGCGACGAACAAACAAACTTCTGTCAGCTTTGCGTCTCTTTCAGACACCTAACTCCACTCATTTTTGCGAGGGCGGTGTGTCAGGTGAGGCCCAGAAAGACGAGGGGCCCCCCCGTAGGCCCAGTCAGGCTCGCCCTTGAATTTCCACACCTGTGACCTTGGAGTTGGCGGGAAACGCGTTTGGTCCCAAACTTCCTGCTTTTCCGGCATTGTCTGTTTGTTCCCACGGAAACTGCATTTCTCAGATGCACCCCCCCCCCCCCCCCTCCGGAGGTGGGTGCTCGTTGGCAGGTGTGAGGAAGAGGAGCTGCCTGACATGAATCTCTTCCTCCACCGCGCGCGCTCTTTAGCAATGTAAATGCATGCCGATGAAGTCGGATCCTGCAACAACGCGGCACATATGTCTCATCCGGCTGAAACTTTTTCACGCTTAATTGTTTGGCAAAAGATGATAAACTGCTGAGGAGTCATGTGAGGCACATCCAAGTTTGGAAGTTTACACACAAAAAAAACCCTGTTTGTTTCTCAGCGAGGAACAACCCGGCTGCAGCAAACCTCCAACTATTTCATTTTTTAAGTCAATTAAGTAACCTTGAGTTGCCGCTGACGAGTGCCTTCCTCTCCCGGCTGCAGATAACACATAATAGATATTGAACTGTAAATTTGAATTGAAAGCTCGGGTCATTGTGCCTCATTGACTTTCGACCACAAAAACCAAATGATGTCTTAGCTGAGAGAAATATATCAAAGGATATCAACAATTACGAGTCATAAACACGCCTGGAGACGTGCCTGGCGGGTGTATAGCAGCGGGAATTAGCATGTCGAGCTGATAAATATGCATGTAAAGACGCTCCCAGGGGAATAACACGCCTGTGATTGATAGCTTCGGAATTGAAGGATGTGTAAATTTCTTTTATTCTGGGGGTTGTGCTGTTGTACCACTGAAATACATAGCACTTGTTAAAAGTTTTACCAACTTTATAATCCGTAATGCCACATCTGTTTGCTGTCTTTATAGCGCCTGTAAAACGTCATTAAATTATTACCACCAGCTGGCCTCATTGCACAATAACCTCACTTATCTGTTATTCTCTGGAAACACTTTTGATTTATAGATCCTCTTAGAATAAATGATATTTTATCCATATGTATGTATGTATGCATGTATATATATATATATAAGTAAACAAGGAGACATGTGCTCCTGTAAATAATTCATGAGTTACACTTTTGAAAACGCTCCTTTGTTGAAGTTTTTTAAACAGGATGTTTGTGGTCGTCTGCAGGAAAACCAAGATATTTGAATTTTGTAAATAAGTGATCTGAAAAACATAAGTTGTATTTATTTACATACATTTTAGATTTTTTTTTTTTAAGTTACCTTTAGCTGTGTGGTTTTTGGTGCTGAAATAATAATAAACTCTGCAGAACAAACCAAGAGACTTCATAAAAAAATAAAAAAGCCCAAACTGTTCTCACTTCTCAGCTTCTCCACTCGACTCTGAAGGATTCCAGCACCCCCTAATGTTAATCTGACGGAACTGGGGGGAAAAACGCCGACTGGCTTCAGCTCTGCAAGAGCAGAAAAATGTCAAATAATCCACAAGCTGGCAAATGCAGCCCAGGTAGCTGAGTGATCTCTGCTGGGGTTTATAAATAGCTCTCACCTTGCAGTGGTAATAAAGGCTGTTTGGGTTGTGTTTAGCGCTCGGTGATATATTATTGCTGTAGGTGGTGGGAGCATGTCATGTGCGCTGGGCCTCTTGGGAATAATTGCTTTAGAAGAGGTAAACTAAGGGGGAAAGAAAACACAAATATATTTAAAAAAAGACTTAACCTATGTTTTTCTTGATGCAAAGCAGAAAAATATGTTGAAAAATGTTACGCATTAAAGTGAATTAACGGCAGTAAAAGCTACATGATGCTGGACTTTACTGAAAAGGACAAATTCTGTGCAAAAAACAAAACTGCATGTTTTAAAATGGAAAACTTATAATAAAAATCCTGAAAGTACAATATGGAAAATCAAGCAATAAATGGCTTATTTTGCAACACATTGTAAATGTTAAAAAAAAAGCTCAGAAAATACAGTCAAAAAATGAGAAAAAAACAGTTAATATGATGCCAAACAATGTTTACGTGATTAAAAATGCATGAACCCTTTATTAAGGGAACTTCATGTTATTCACCAGATGTAAATGAACCAAATGCTAATTTCTGAAAACAACCTAAATGTTAAAGTTAAATGAACAACAAAAGGGTGCGATTTATTTGAAAGGTGCTCTTTTTTTCATGCTTCTGCTTTCATCAGTGTCTTTGTTTTCCTCTCTTACTCATTTATACTATTTTACTTTTAAGTATTTTTACTTTAATACCTTTTTTTATTTAATGTATTTCATGTTAAGGGGGCGCAAAAATAAGTCGACTAGAACTTGGACTTTAGAGAAGCTTTGAATTTCATTGATATAAATGTAAAATAATAATTAAAAAACTCAAAAGGTGCAAAAATCAATTAAAGAAAAACAATGTATAAGACTGAAAATTTAAATTGAGCTTTGTATTGAAAAGTATAAAATAAGAGGAAATATTAATATAAACTTTAGAATCAGAAAAGGCTAATAGCAAATATGATGGACAAGAGCGCAACATCCTTTGCCAAATGTTAAATTAAAGGTTAATATCAGCCAAAAAGAAGTTAATATTTACCCAACATAGTAAGTATAGTAAGAAATGATTTATTAAAATGCAAAATGTGGCTTTAATTGCTAAAAAATCACAAGCTTGACAAAAAAAAAAAAGCAGCTAAGCTTAGTTTAAAATAATTCTGCAAATATGTAAATGCATAAAAAAAGCAAACTAAGCATAAAGGAATGGAAATGCAGAGAAAAGCTAAAAGGACCCAGAAATGTATATCATATTGAGATCCTCAGGATTAATGGGGACGGTCAAAGAGGGCCTCTTTATTAAGTGATTACATGTTTTTATGCTGCCTTTAGAATAAACTCGTCACAAAAGCAACCTCCGTGCTGTAGGACGCATGAGTTCCTGCAAAAGTGAACCCCCCCCCACACACACACACCACAGAGAGCTGCTGCTGCATCTGACAGTTGTCGTCTGCCTGGTCCTAAAGACGATGAACAGCAAAAGCAAACTAAAAGTTGTGTACTTTAAGGCTGCAGAGGAAACTTTCTGCACATTTAATAAAAGGTTCAGCATCTCTGTGAGGCCGGCTGCTGCACCGATCTGCTGCAAACGTTCCTACCATCTCCGAAATCCGTCTTGACTTTGAGTGACAGTTTCCACACGGAGAATATGTTATCTGTAAATAAAAAAAACATCTTCATCCACTTCTTGAACTTTCTGGGGAAGATCCATCAGCATCCTGCCTGGAGTTCACCCGGCACCCATCCTGATGCTGTTTGTGAAGTTTGGCTTTCAATGCGACGGTTACACGAGATTTCCTTTGACAGTCATGTTTTCCATCCTACCCTGCTGAAACACACCTGGTTTCATGGCTGTCAACGTCAGCTCTCGGTAAATGCTGATCATGGGATGAGCCGGGTGTCCATGAGCAAAGGTAGATGGAAAAACGTTGACCTTAAAGAGCCATTCTGATAAAAATGGTGTTTTCAACATGTTCATGGGACATTTTTCTGACGATGGAGGTCATCAATGAAAAAAATGACGCCTTTCTGAGTATTTCTTTCCAATCGTTGTGAATCAGAAGCAGATGGCAAAAAATCAGTTTGCTAAAGATCGTAGGTGTGACATAGAAGCTACAGCGGCGGGTCACAGGCTCCGCCCCATTCTGATGGATCCACCTGCAGACGAATAGATCCATGAACGTCTTTGTTTTCCTCGTCTGAGCTGGAATCTGGATCAGAACTGGACGGATGGACCGCTTTGATATTGCTCTCCAGTTTTGTTCCACTGCAAACGTTAGTTTGGGGGTGTGAAGGGCTAACAGAGTTAGGGGTGGTCCCACCCACAACTAATGAACTCCCGCCGCTCTGCAGAAACTATGTCCTAGAAAACCACGCAGGTCTTTGGATTTTGGCTAAAAACTGCATCATCATGATTCCCTTTGGGGGAATGTCTTCCTCTGGTTTTCTCAGACCCCATAAGGTCTGGTTTAAGGTTTTTAAAGCTGGGGTTGAAGCAGAATGGAATTCCCAGATGGGAATCATTTGTCCTCAATAGTGTTGAGTCCAAAAGCATGCTTCACAGGTCCGTTAGTGTCTTCATGACACATATGTGTGAGTGTGTGTGGCGGTGGAAGAGACTGTTTAGCTGGGATAGGCTCCAGCAACCCCACGATCCTGAAAGGGATTCAGCAGCTCAGAAAAGGACTTTGGGGTCCCCCCCCCCCCCCAGTTAGGTTTTTAAGTGTGTAACATTTGAAATAAACCTTTTTTCTTCATTGCATTATGTGACAGAATGGTCTACTGTAATACGGCTCTACCTGCTGTTACAGTTTTTACATTATTATTTAATTATTTGACTTTTGAAACACTTTAGAACATTTTTTTTTACTGCCAGTTTCAGGTTTTACCTGTTAACAACATACCACAACCTTAGAATGCGGAGAAAAACATAAATACTGTTGATTTGTTTGGGTTTTTAAAGGCCCACTATTAATAAATTAATGTCAACTATTTTTTTCTATTTTTTTTAACTTCTTTTTTGTTATGTTGCTACAAGTAGCAATTTGTGATCCCAAAACTACAAGTTGTTGTTTTGCGAGTGCTGTTTATTTTTCCTGAAGCAGATTTAAGCATATAGAGAAAAGGGGGCGCACACATTTACAAAATATCAATGCTTTTAAAGCAGGAATGTGTGGATGGGTATTATGGCAGCTTATTGCTTTAAATTCTAATTAAAGAAAAGTAAAGAACTTGCATGCGTGCAGCAAATTCCCGCTCACACAGACACACAAACAGCGGCAGTATCAGTGTGAAGCCGAGAATAAAGCAGCCTGTGAATTTGGCCAGGTTTCCGTGTCAGAAGCAGCTCATACGTTCGTTTGCGTCTGCAGGCTTTAGAAGGTTCTTTTTTTTCACACCCTGCTGTTTTCCCCTGATAATTTAATGTCCACATTCTTCTCTTCAGGCATTAAAACCCTCTGAACTTCATTTTCTGCCTTTGTACTCCACCAGGCTGCACAGTGAGGCCAGGAAACACACACCACACTCCGTAGGTTCTCTGTTGTTCTGCCTACAGACTGTCCAAGCAATTACCAAGTTCAAATACGCAGCTATCACACTGCGCTTGGCTGTTATCCTTTGATTTTGGTCTGACTTTTTTTCCTCTTACTTTTCAAACTGAACTTCTTTTTTTGCTCCTTTTAGAGATGGACGTCGATCTGTGAGCGTTCAGCGTCTTCACATGACGAAGCAAATATGCTCGTTTGAACATGAAGCACACAGAACATGCATGAAGAGGAGGAAACGAGGAGCTCAGTGTGGCTGCTAAAGCCTGAAGACTCTTGCTTTGGGCTTCAGGAGATATTCTGTCAATCTAATAATTGAGAACATTTCCTTGCTCCTTTCATCCTAAAAAATGATTTGGTAAAATACTTATTTTACCAAATATAACACCAATACTTATTTTTGCTAGTAAAGCATAAATCAGTCAGAAATTTCCACCAAATATTTCATTTTAGGTTTTAAAAGTAGAAACCTGCAAAAACCAAATCTGGATTTTTCTTTAATTACTTTGTTTTTATTTCTTTTGTACTTGAAAAAGTAAAAATCAAACACTTAAAATCCTATAAGACAGTTTCAGAAAGTTGTAATTAGTGAAAACTCCATAATTGCAGCACCTTCTGCTTTTTCTTTCCTATAGGTGTTTTTCTCTTCCTTACTATTCTTACTCTCATTAGGTAAATGCATCCACACCAGCTGTTTTATTTTTTTTTTTTTTAATTAAAACTAAATCCCTTTTCCGCCTCATGAACGGTGCTGTGAGAATAACACGTCAACAAGAGAATACTTTTTGGAATTTTTTTTTTTTTTTTTTAGAATTCTTCTATTTTTTATTCAATTTTTTTATTGCTTTTCAAATGTTGGTGTTTTTAATATTTAAAGTATATCATATATTTATATAAGAAAACATATTTTAAAATCCTTCTAATTTGCTTGCTTGGTGAGACGTGGCAACAAAAAATGAAACGACCAAGCATTTTTTTTTAGTTTTTTTATCCAGTTAGCATCAAATAACTTTATTTTAAAAGCTATATAATCCCAAAAATGCATAAAGAGCAGGTGTATTAGCTAATCAAATAGCAAATACATTTTTAGACATTAAAGTAAAAACCAACCTTCTCTGATTTTACTAATAATGTATAAAAGCATGAAGGCATCATCTGATTAAAAATGACAGATTAAAAAAAAACAGCTTGTATTGGGCGCTTTAGTTTTTTTTTTAGTTTTTTTATGTCTTGTGTCTTTAAAACATCTTAATTTTAAACATTTACTGTGCTACATTTGACAAATTATTAGTGTCTTTACAATCTCCTGTAAAGGCTTCATCCACAAACACGAAGACGAATTTTGTGACAAAAACCTTCAGAATTTCAGACAATTTTTCTGTGAAAAAAGAGAAACTCTCCGGAAAATGTGCTTTCAAAACATCTGGAACCAAAATCATTTAGGGAAAGAACATTAAAGGTCAACCATGGTGGCGGTAGTGTCATGGTTTAGGTGGAGGTTATTGGAAACATAACTTCCGTTCTCCTGAATTTTGGTGGAACATAATTTATAGTATTTAAAGTATTCTAATTCTTTTTCGTTTGGCTTTGGTGAACCCAAAAACAATTTTCTTTTGGGCCTTTAAAATTAATTTGACCATTTTGGCAGCAACCAACCACAGAAAAACTTCAAAATAAATGTCATAAAAAAAGGCATAAACAAACTGTATAAACATAACTTTTTACAAACAACATATCCTATTTAGATGTAGTGTTTAGGATCATTGACTGTAAATGAAAAATGGACTGACTGACCCCTCCGCCCTCAGCGTTCAAAACATGTTATTGATAATCCTAATTTTTTTTTTTTATCTTTATGTAGTTTAGGTCATTCAAGTTATAAACTGACCGATCAGATGCCTCAATAAAGTAGGCGGAGCTTGCTGGCCCCCATGCCCAACGTTCAAAGTTGTTTGGTCGACAGATTTCATGTAGCCCACTTTCAAGAAGAAGGGCAGAAATCCATTTTCTATGGGAATGTCACACGCACTCAGTCCATTTATTTTATACAGTCGATGTTTGAGATGTGGAAATTAAAAAGCTTTTAAAAAAAAACAGCATCCAGGTTATTTAGTTCTAAATGAAAAAGTAGGTTGCCACATACGGAGCCCTGCAGTGATGCTGGGGGCATCGTCTACATAAACAAGGGCTATAAACAAGACAAAATGTCATATTCAAAAACCGCAGAAGAGCAGCACCCAGGGTATTTTGCTGTAAACGAAACGTGTAGGCCTGATAAATTGCACAAGAGTTAACGAAACCCACATCAGCGTATTGCATCATGCCTCCTTAGCATTTTCTTTTGTCTTTGATGTACAGGTTGGTTTTGTGAGGAAATAATTTCTCCAGAGAGCTCTACATGGTCTGCAGAGAGCCGTCATGTCAGCACACCTGAGCATCTCAGCCGACCCCGCTGACTCCTGCTCTCTGCTCGTGAGGCTCAAATAACTTTCTCAGACTTCTTTTTAATTCTGCAGACAGCAGTCAGTTTAAAAATAATTCTTTAATAGTCACTGATGTCTTTTTCTGAACAGTTTTGTCAGAGAAATGTCAACGTTCAGGCTGTAAAGTGATAATTATTTTAGATAAATAGAAGTTCTAACACAAATCAAACTCACTCACTCAAATGACAGCTTCTTCAAATAATCAGTGCTAATAAGATTATTTGTCAGCAAGTTATTTATGATTCCTTATGCCACTTGTTATAAATGCATTTGCATGCATGTCAACAGATTTCTGTTGCTGTATGACAAGATTTTCTTCTTCCATCTGACCCTGCCATATGCTGTAAATTCCATGTCCATGTATGCAGCACAATTAAAATCAGTCTTCTCTGTCTTAAAAGAACACCAAGAGGGAGAAATGACCAGAAGTACAATGTCAAGATAATACTTATTCTTAGCTTTACTGTTTTTACTTAAATACTTTCACAGTCGTTCATGCAGCTGATTGTTATTACTGGAATGTTTTTTCCTTTTAAATTTTTCAAGACCGGCTAAGATCCACAGACATGTTTGTGTATTGTTTAATGACAGCAAATTAGCTTGGAAAAACAGTTGAGAATCCCCAATATATATTTATGCATGTTGAGATTCAATTTACTTTCAAACAAAAAGGTATTCAGATTAGGTGGAAGCTGTCAGTGGTTTTCCCCCCACGGTTGGATGTGAGCTTGAGGAGATGGGGAAATTCGGCAAGGAGATGGATGAGGAGATCCAGAGGAGAAAGGGGTAATCAAATCTAGATTTGAACATACTTCTGGATGAAGGCAACAGACAGAATGAGGAAGTGATGGAGAAGTTTGGTGTTCAGGACAGGAAAGCAGAAGGACAGACGATGGTGGACTTTGACAAAAGGATGGAAATGTCAGTGGTAAAGGACCATGTAAAAGTGGTTGATTACATCGTGTGCAGACATAAATTAAAATAGAGCCAGCAGTGGATGGTGTTTTGATGATGACTTTGGTGATGATGAAGATGAACCCTGGAAGTTCTGCCAAATGACATCTACAGCTAAAGTGATCAGGAAGACTAGGAGGAAGGTTCTTGGTGTTTCATCTGGAATCAGGAAAGCAGATCAGGAGGAAAAAGTAAGCAGAAGAATTAAAATGGAGATATTCGGTGACACGTATGAGAGCTGTGGGACAGTGGTGAGATGTTAGGTGGGACAGAGGAGATCAAGGTGGATGTGGTGGTCCTGCTCCAAGAATCAGCTTTAAGTTTACTCTTGTGGTGCTAGACAGAAGAACAGATGAGGTTAGACATGAATCTCTGTGAATCATGATGTTTGCAGATGACATTGTGATCTTTAGCTGGAACCAGCTGGAACCTCTCCCTCTGGGTCGGATGCTGTTCAGCCACTGCAGCTCTAGATGGGGACCTGCATCACCTCTTAGCTGGGGTGGAGCGGTCCCCGCCTGTGATGCTGCATTTGGCTGGTCGTGCGGATGTTCACAGAGAGGGAGGTTCCAATCCTCAGCGTTTTCGTGCTCAGCTTATTTCTTATTTCTAATTGTCTTTCCCCATCAATTAGGGGGTGGGAGATGTGTAAGAGGTGGGGGGTTGTGTAGGTACGGGGAAGGGGCCCTATTTTTTTTTTTTTTTTGCTTGCTTATTTTAATCTTCATGCTTGTTTTAATATTATTTATTTTGTTTTGTTTTAATGTAAAGCACTTTGTGTTATTTTTTATATGAAAAGTGCTTTATAAATAAAGTTTGATTGATTGATTTATATAGTGAGAGCAAGAAGCAGGTGGAGGAACGTCTAAAGAGGTGGAGGTTTGCTTTAGAAAGAATGAAGGTCAGCTGCAGAAAAAAATAATCTGTGTGTGGATGAGAGGAACTCAAGTGGGATGGTGAGGTTACAGGGTGCAGAGGTGGAGGACTTCATGTTTTCAGGGTCAACAGTCAAGAGTGTCAGCAAGAATGAAAGGAAAAGTGTAGAAGACTGGTGAGAGCAGCCATGTTGTTGGTTCAGAGAAAGGAGGCAGAGCTGGTGGTAGCAGAGATGAAGATGTTGAGGTTTTCTTTGAGGGTGAGTCAGGATGGATCTGAAAATAGTGAATATTTAATGTATTTCCATATTTTAATCCATCAGGAAAATCTAAATTTTAAAGCCAAGCTCTTAATTTACCGGTCGATCTTTGATCTTTGTGGAGAATTTCGCATTCATCCATCCGTCTTCAGAAAACTGTTTTAGCTCCGTTAACCACAGTCATAGTCGATCAAATCAGGAGAAAATAAGGGAACTAGATGACGTGAAACATAACTCCTTGATATTAATGCAGTGACAGACGTGTGCATGTGTTTCATGTGCTCTGTTCCAAACACAGCCTCACATGACCCTCTGCCACTGCTAATGTATTAATTACTCAACCCACTATTCTTAGATAGACAATGTCACAACACAATCCTTTTGCTGTTTAGTTTGACAGTGTTTCACCTCACACCCCCATACGGCATTGACTTTACTAATTGAAGTTACACTTTAAAACTTAACGGCGAATGTCATCAGTTGGAGAAGAGACACTGATGCAAGCAAAAAGTGAAGGTGTGAATTCTGCTGTCGTGTTGTTTAGCTGTCATGTATTAATGAACTCTAATGAAAACTTAGAATAGAAACTCATTAAAATATGAAATGACAATGACGGATGTTCGTTATTAAGATTTAAGACTTAAATGAGGTGGGATTAGTTCCAGTTTGTTCCAGGTACAAACAACAGAAGACGGAAATGTCACAATTTTCTAATTGTTTTTTGTTTAAAGTTGTTTTTCAGAGGGATAGAACTTCCTCCACTTATTTTTATACGTTTACGTTTTGTGTGTTTATATATCCCAAAAGAATACCCATTTCTCTTTTTTTAGCATTTTATACATATCATTTTTTTCATTATTTTTATCTAGCTAGGTGGTGATGAGGTGATTAGCACTGTTACTTCTCAGCCACACATGAGGCGCACCGCCTCATAGGGCGCCCCCTACATTTTGGAGAAAATGTAACACTTTAAATGGTCATGAAAATACGGTACATTCTTTTTCTATTACCATGAGGGAAAAGTCCATTTCTTCTTTAATGTCTTGTATGTAACCTTGGTTTTGACATCAATTCTATTCAAATGCACTTCTTACTTTCAGATTTGAAGTTGAGTATGTTAATTTTGGAAAGAAATCTTAAAGTTAGGAAATGATTAGTCTCAGTTAGCGTCTAATTCTGGAGAGTGATCATCACTGACAAACATCCTTGCTTCCAAATACCATAAAATTAGGATTGTGTTTTAAAGACCCACTCCAAAGAAAATGGTGTTTTTAACATGTTCCTGTGGCATTTTTCTGAGGATGGAGGACATTTAGGAAGAACATTAAGCTTAAAATGGCATTTCTCAGGATTTCTTTATTCAAATTGTTTTGAATAAGAAGCACATTAAAACACGCTGTTGGAAAAAGCTTGTAGTGGAGACGTAGATGCTACAACAGCGGGCCACAAGCTCCATGCTCCGCTCCATTCTGATGCATCACCTTCAGACCAACAGATCCATGAATGTCTTTGTTTTCCTCGTCTCAGCTGGAATCTGGATCAGAACTGGAAAGCTGAACAGCTCCAATATTTTTCGCCTTTTTTGTTGCACCGCTAATGTTAGGTTGGGGTTGTGAGGAGCTGTAAGCTAGCAGGAGAGAGTGTAAACAGAGAGATGATGGGAAATGAGGGAAGGCTTACTTCGCCCACAATTCAGAGGTGAATTTCTAATGAACTCCTGCCGCTCTACAGAATCTACATCCTAGACAACGACACACTTTTTTACATTTTAACTACAAACAGCATAATCACAATTAAAAGACCACTGGGATCCCTTTATAAACTGATCAGAGGATGATGGGAGGGGATCTTCCACAACAGGACCTTCCACATTTTTTCTGCGCTCTTCAAAGTCCCTTTTCACTGAGCTTTTTCCTCCATTACTTTCCTCCTCCAATGATCCACACTCCGGCTGTGCTGCACCACAAACAGCAGCTTTTCTTTCCAAACTTTCCAGAGCGGGCGAAAAAAGTGGAGCGTGACAGCTGCATTTAAATATGAAACAGCAGCACATTTGGTTTCAGACACCTTCTTCTGTGTGCAAACAAAGCCACCGTTTCCTCCAGAAAAAGAAAAGGCATTTAAACCACCTCTTTGTCGTTGTTCAGGACTGTGTTCCCTTTGTTTCCATTTGTCTCTTTTTATGGAAAAAGAATGGGATGAAATATTTTTAAACAGTAATTACCTGGCTGCGATCCGACATGTGCATGGATTAATGGGTGACTGTGGAGCGCCATGTTCGGCTGTGCGATTGGAAGGTAGGGGGGGGGGGGGGCAGCAGCTGACAAGCTGGGGGGGGACCAAAGACTGGCAGAGTTGGGTTGCAAGTGTCTTTTCTTTCTCCAAGCCCGAGTCACTGCTTCCAGCCAAGTCCATCACAAATGAAGGCGACAGATTTAGCTCTCGTCCCACTCGCTCCAGAGCCGTGCCGCTTTCACGCCCGTAGAAACAATACCTTTGTTTGTTTACACACTGTTTTCATGTTCTTACCTGCTTCGTTGCACGAGTTGTTGAATTTATTTAATTTACACTCTCTCTGCTTAGAATCCTCTTTTCTGTACAACTGAGGATAAATTCAAGTCAGAAAAAGACAGAAATGTCACAGCAAGATGGGTTTTCTTTGCAAACAACACTACCAGGCCCTGTGGTGGCAGAGAGGAGGTCTTGAAAAATGCACTTCCTGTAACTGTTTATGTGCTTGTTGGTTAAACAAAGATGGCCCATGTAAATGTGAAAGGCGGACAGTCTCTTAACAGTCACATTAAATCAAGAATGAACTGTGGAAAAGCTCATTTCTCAAGTCTCTTTATTTGAAGAACTCAAGAACAGATGAGTCTGGAGGGGTCACCAAGTCACCTCTGTGAGGATTGTGTCCTTTGGTCTGTTGGTTGTAGGGTTTTGGTTCACGTCATGTTCCGCTTTCAGGTTTTGTGTTTTTCCCCGTTTACAGTGACATCAGCTTCAGTTTTTTAACTATCCACAACTGTCAGTAATGTCAGTCAAGGATCTGTCTCTGTGTCTTTGTATATTTGGTTTTCAGTTCCTCGTCGACACATTGAACATCTGGAAAAATTCATTTTTATTATTATTGGTTCAGTTTAGAATGTTCCTATTGAATTCTATGTTTTCATGATCCTTATGATTTTATGTTTACTTTACAATTACCGGTACAAAGCCCATTGAGACAACGGTTGTAGTGACTTTGGGCTATATGAATAAAGTTAAATTGAATTGAATTGAAAACCTAAGTAAAGTATCAGGAACGAAGTCCTAACACTCGTTCTTATGGTCCACCAGTAGTCGTGAGAGAGCTGAGAAAAACCAGCATTAAACACACCATGTTGCACTTTTAAATCCAACTTCCCTCAGCTTTATTTACATGGAGCAGATCCCAGCGTGCGCTTGTCAAGGCTTCATCCCACACGGGGGTCAAAACCTCCCGGATTTAAAGACGAAAACCCAATGAGTTCTCTTTGAACAACACTTGGCGACACTTTGATAACAAACAGTGACACAAAACCTTGAAGAGACTGAATTCAATTAGTAACTCAAAAAGCTTGACCTGGCTTGTTTTTCATTAAGGGTGCAGCCAAACGGTTAAAAGCATCTTTTCTCTTCTAGTGGAGTGTTCCCATGATTGAATGCATTTAGAAAACTCAAGGTTAGAGTTTAATGTCTTTCTATCAGTAATTCAAAGCTAATGAATAACAGTCATTAATGATTAGAGACTGCTGGGTTTTCAGTCTATTTTCATTTAAGGCACCGATTGAAAAGGAGGGGAAAAAAACTGGCGAACCCTTAAAAACAAAGAAAATTTCAAGGCCTCGAGATGGTTTGTAAAATCTCCTTATGCGGACCAGTTTGAGATTAATTTAAATAAAGCAAAATGAGAATTCTTCTGCTGTCGAGCTGTGTTCCTAACTTCAAAGTTTTTATCCTCTTTGTCAATAAAAACTACAGTTATTTGCCTGCATTTACAACAGGTGATAAAGCAGCAAGTCTCATCAAATGCTCCAATAATCTACCTGCTCTAATTACTACAGCAACCATAAAGTCAGAATAAGAATAGCGATATAAACAAAGCATAACATTCAGGATGGCGGGATTACTCTGATTAATATAGAAACCATAATTCTCCTATACTGAGGGAACACAGAAGTGCACATCGACATTCAAAGCATATTTTTACGTCTTGTGTCAATTATATATCACTTTAAGAGACACTTTGTTAATGACAACAAACAAAAAAAAAGACAAAGTGCTTCATTAAGACAATGGAGATGTTGGCGTCTGATCACAAAGAGGAGCCAGATATTTTTGTGAGCCGTTATCTGACTTCCTGTCTGATCAGATCACAGGGAAGCCTTAAGAAAAACACGTGTGTTAGGTATCGAAATGAACATTAATGCGATCCGTAGTACACGCCAGAATGAATCTAATAGACTGGTTATCTGGTGTGTCACTGCCGGCGCAACCAATCTGGATGCGATAAGGAGCTGGCGGGTGTCACGTCGGGCCCAAATGTGACAATATCTCCCATTAGGATCTGAAAACAACAAGATGTTTAGAAGCATGAGAGGAGTGATAGCATCTCTGTTCAGTTAAGTGTAAACAGGCTTTTTCTCTTCTGCTGCTCTATAAAGAAGCTGTTTTCTTTTAACAGCAGCCATATTTCCTCATTGATTATTCCCTCAAGTTTACTTCCTATTTGTTTACATTGCTGACCCTTATTTGACATTTTCTCTGATGCGATTACAGCCGCACCCCCCCCTCCCCTCCCTGTTTCTCCTTCTCCATTATGGAAAAATTATTAACATCTGCTACACAGACATCAGGAGAAGTCATGCATGCCTTAATGGCCCCTTGTTTAGTCATTTATGTGTAAGCATGTCATTATTTTGGGATTTATGATCAGCAAGATGGGGAACGCATTCTCCCCGAGTTTCACCTAGCAATTATTTATTTTGATTTTTATGGCAACAAACTTTCGCATCCTCCCTCACTTTCCAATTAATGCTGATGATCAAGCATGTCTTAGTGCTGCTGTTTTAAGGATGTTTATGCACTTTGTTGGAGTTTAACTCCTTTCATTATCAACTCCTCTGAAGAAAGGCGTTCCACGAAGAAAGAAGGAATGGATTTTTTTGGGAGGTCAGCATCGAGGTTCTTATGTTTCCTCCTCAAGTGCATTGAAATATACAGGAAGCTGACTATTGTTTCCTTTCACTTCAAACTCTCTAAACCAAGTCTTATCTTTACATTCACAATGACCACACAGATCATGTTTCACTGATGTAGAATGGAGTAAATCCTAACAAGAACAAACTTGTACACTTTCATTAAAGTAAATCTGCACATCAAACAAGGCATTTTTTTAATATTGATTGCTTAAAGACAAGTTAGTATATTGTAACAAAGCGTTTTTTGTTTGGCCATTGTATTTTATAAGTGCAGTAAGTCAGTTTGAAAATGTGTGCAGTTTGATATATTTTTTTAACCTTTGACCATTTTCAATTTATTGATACACACAGTGGAAAGTGGGCATGTCATTTGTTTGTGTGGCCTGATTGGACACACATGTTTTACAGTGTCACGCGTGGCCCAATCAAAGAGACGCTTTGCACCTGAGCGACACAGTGTTTGGACTGTCCTGTATGTTTTGCGACTCACATTGTATATGAATGGAGCAAACACAAATACTGTACATGAATGAGGGAAACGACCAAACAAGCAGATTGTTTTCATGGTGAAGATGCTGGAGAGGTGCTGGGTGTGGAGGTGGAGGAGTTTGCTCCTACATGTTTTGTACATGGGAGGATTTTGTTTTTCAAATATAAAGATCCTGTCAGTCTCAGAAATACATTCTCGTATTAATTTAGCAATCGTTAACATGATTAATCTTAGTTTGAGATGTATCAAATGAAATTAAAATACATTTGATTCAGAGTTTTACATTTTAAGTGATTTTATATTAGAAAAATTTTGTAAAATAATAACTTTTATCTCAACAAATCACAGAAAAATCCATAACGGGATTAATGTTTTTTAAATATGTAACAATATTCCTTATACGTTCATGTAATTCTAGTAGCCAACGATATTAACCCTTTAACGCTAGAACTTTACTTTCTGTGTTGACATTCTTTCTACCACCATAAATCTTCAACCATTTATGCAACTAATGTAACTGAAGCAGAGAAAAGCGGCTTTGCACAAATCCGTATCAATTTACTAACCAAAAGTGTTGCAAAGCTGATGTGAAAAGCTGCTTTTCTCTGCTTCACTATCAGCTGATGTACATTTATCACGTTAACGGTTGAAGAGTTATGATATGTCAAAGAGTGTGTGTTATTTCGGTGCTGCCGGCTACGTCTCTGGTAGTAAAGGGTGAAAGCATCAGAATGTAGCTATAGACATTTTTAATCTTCCAAAACTGGACAGTGCTACTGTCACTTACTCCTTTTGGCGTACACCTGCATTTTAAATCCCTGCTGTGTCTACATTCACATTGTAGTAAACCACATCAGAGTTCACTTGCAAGTAAACTGAGATTTGGATTGGTTGATATGGACCAAAAAAATAAACTATCGCAGGAAACAGATGCTTTTTCAGGACCGAACAGGTCAGTAGTGAGGCAGCCAAAACTTACAGCTAAAAAACAATTGCAATTGTATTTCAGTGTGATTGTGTTATCAGGCCAGAATGCCATACAAAACAACAGTAGTGCAGCACTAACCATTAGAGAACTTCATAATTTTTTAATTACCAGGGAATAAAGACATATGGACGCACAAACACGACTGAATGCAACAATAAACAACAACTGACGTGTTTCTAAAAGGTTCCTGACAAAGGAAAAGATCATTTTCTCTTTTATCTTGGTTTGTAGTGGGCTCTTTGAGATTCCCTCTAAAAGCTGCATTGTTGAAGTCAACAAACGTTTCCTCCAGCATACACACCCCGTCGGAGGCTGCAGGAAGCTTCCTGCAGTAACGGCATCTTGCACAAACCTTTCCTGACACTCTGTCCCAGCGCCCGGAGCCGCCCTGAGGACACTGCCTCAGATCAAGGCCATCACATCCACAGCGGTCGATGAATTTTGCAGCTATCTGACAGCAGCAGTTTAATCTGCGGCAGAGCCAGATCTGATGCGAAGTGCACCTGCTCCTTCAGAAAGATGACTAATAGCACAAAAGACAAAACAAAGTACTCTCTGAGGAGAAGCAGGCTTCTCTCACATGTTCTTCCAGCAACTCCACAAAGAGATCAGAGGCGATGAGTTTTAACACAGAGATTATTCCTTGAATAACCTTCGAGAAGATGCACACAGGGCGTGTAGAGGGGCAGGCCATCTGCTCCCCATGACCAACAGTGTCATTGAATTATTGAATAATTAGAGGGGGCCGTGTCTCCTCGCAGAAGATGCTTTGGAGTGGAAACATCTGGAAATCTTTTCTGGGCAGAGTTGGAGAAATGCAAACATGTTGGTAAAACATTTTGTCAGAGCAGACAAGGGAGGAAAAATACAGATATTTACTCTTGATGTGAAAATCCCCCAGTGTCTGTGCAGTCAGTGGAGCACCCTCTGTGAGGAAAGCATCTCTGTTGAGTTGACAGACTTTAAATGAGCGCTGCTTTGCTGCGGGCAGTAAAGGATCTTTTATTAATGAGCATTGCACTCTGTCTTTGGGTGAAATCGTCTCCTGACTCTCTTGGATGCCACCCACTGCTACAACACTGAGCTAAGTGGGTTCTCTCAGAGATTTATTGCTTAACTCAAGGAAATTGAGGATTAGGAACTTTCCATGTGGCCAGGTGGGACATCAGAACCAACATAAGGATATCTCAGACTCTTATGAAGAAAATTTGATTAGAGAGAGGAGGCAGGTTTCAGATTTAAGTCTGAATCAGCCAAAAAAATCTCAGATGAAAGATGATCCCAAATGAGTGACACCCACTGCACTCCTACAAAATGCTTATTGGCATGAAAGGAAAATGCATTAGACTCTATTATTAAAGTTGCAGGCTGTACTGAGAATAGTAATTCCCACATAGCACGGATTTTCAGAATATCAGGCTGCAAATCACAAAACAGCTCCAGACATCCATGAAACTGCAACATGTAATGTTCAAGACCCAAATGCAGCAAATTATACATATGAGTAAATGTATTTTTAAGCCAAGAAAAAAATTAAAATCTTTAAACGTTTTAACTCTGAGCATAAACAAATTAAGCGCTAATTTCTTGTCTTCAAATTTTTTTTTTTTTTAACAAAGCAGCAAATGCAGATCCTTTATGTGCAAAGCCCAAGTTCAAACAAATAAGCCATCTTAAGCTAAGGCTATAAAGGTATCTCATCTCAGCATCATGTATTTAATTTGAGCAATTTACACACAGGGGGATGTAGAAAGAAGAAAAACTGTCAGCTAATTCAATTAAAAAAGGGTAAAAAAGCTGTTCCGGTGCAAGTTTAAGTCTAATCCCATCACAGTATATTTAACATAATTAACCCTTAGGCCATGTTTACTCTCAGTTCATCTGGTGCATCTAGTTAAAGTGGTGGGGTGTAATGTGATGCAACAGTTTTTATCCTTCACTTGTTTTGTTCAAACTTTAACAGAGGTGTTGATTCGTCTTTGTGGGCTTGATAGAAACTGGAGCATAAGGTGGAATGTTTTTACCAAACTTTTTAAAATGAGAAAAGAAGCAAAAGGATAAGACGGTTGAGAAATGGTATTTAGAATTTGTTTTTAGGGAGTTGTGTTGTTAAAATTACTAAACTTGATGCATGCAGGGACTGTATCTATTGTCAGTATTCATCTTTGTCGGAGAAACATTTGTTTATTTGGTAAAAAAAAAAAAAAGGTTGGTCACTGAAGTCAAAGCTGGAGGAAAAAACAGAATATGAGCAAGTTGACTAAAATCTGTATTGCTGCAAATCTTGCCCCTTTTTTTCAGAATATTTGTGTAAACATGCTTCAAACAGATTAAAGCTTTGTGATGATTTCAAATAGTTTATTGAGTATCTTTTTATGATTATCAAAAACAAAATATAATTTCAATGTTGGATTTTGCAGTGTGTAACAATAATGTCAAAATTGTATCATAGATTATTTCTTTAACTTGTTTTTAGACAATAAAAAAGTTAGGAAATATTTTTTTTCTGAGAAATAGACTTCCTTTCAAATAAAACATTGATTGATTTGACCAAACTAATTTCCTGTCACCTTAAATGCACCATTAGCTATTTTAGAGTGATTTGAAATGAGTAATTTGATAATACTTAAAAAAATTTTGTAATGAATTGCTTAAATGTTTTTTTTTTAATTCAAATAGACAGCATGTCTTAATTTATTTACAAGCTTTTAATTTCTAAACCGGAAGTTGTAAAGAATGGCGCACTTTCCCCCTTCTAGCTAGTAAAAATATGGAGGCACACGTAGTCCCTTGATTCTTGTAAATCTGCTGCTAAATCAGCGTTTGGACAAGCGAGATAAATTCGCGTAGCATGTAATTCTTTAAAAACTTGAACTTTATTTTCATACATATTAGCTTCAATCCAGTTCTGGCGAAGTTAGCGGAATCAGCTACTTACTTAGCTGCTAGCAGCGGGAGCTAGCTGCTAACTGCGAAACAGAAATGGGACATGGAGGAACCAGGAGTTTTTTGTGGATTAGGATTTTTCCTTTCACAATATGGCAAACCTAACATGGTGACCGGCGAAAAGTCATTGAAAGGTAAATATTAGTGTCGTAAACACGTTCATTTTAATTTCAATCACACCATTGAAACGATGAATGTTTCCTGAGTCTCCATTAGGCTAGCTTTTGGTTACTGAAACTAGCGCCATGAAACTTTCAAATTGAAGTTCAAACACAGCAAAGGACTCTGTTGCTTAAAGCAGATTGTGGAGAAATGTGGATGTTTTTATTTTTTTAAAGCATGAAGTATGACTGCTGAGTGCTTCAATGGTACTTCTTAAAATCACAGTCTCCATTTCAGCATTAGAGCATTAGTTTAGGCCAAAACATAAACAATTTCAACAGTATTTTCTTTAAATAATTTGGAAAACATTTTATTTGCAGCTAAAGTCCTTTAAGAAACTAGTCACTAGTCATTTGTTGGTCTTAAAGTCCCACTCCGATTATCTATTGATTCACTTTTAAAGCGTTCTCAGTGGTCTTTTAATTATAATCTTTAAGTCAAAATTAAAAATCCAGTGTCGTTTTCAAGGATAGGGTTTTTTTTTGCAGAGCAGCAGGCGTTTATTAGAAATTCACCTCTGAATTGTGGGTGGGACGGTTGTCGCAGAGTAAGCCTGCCCTCATTTCCCATCATCTTCTTGTTTGCACTCTTTCCTGCTAACTTACAGCCCATTCTTTTTATCTGCTCCTGATTTACAACCAATTGAATAAAACAAAGTTGCCATTTTTTGGTCTGGGAGTAATGTTGAGCTTGACATTTATCCAACAGAAGTTAAGAAAAGGAGGTTGAAAATCACAGATTTTGACTATCATTAGTTGAATAGTGCATGCATAGTTTGTAACCCAAAGTAGGGGTCAGAAAACCAAAGCACCATGGACGCTTTTGTGTACTTTTTGCTGGTTTTACAGAGATGTGCTGCAGTGACTGCAACATTGGATGGGCCATTTTGATCACTGCTTTTGCATGAAGTATCAAATGGAATGACAAAATACTTGAGTGAAACTCACAGAGGAAATCAATGGTATTCTTTAGTGACATAAAAGTTTAAAGTCTGTTCTTATCTGATGTGAAACAATGCATGTAATCCAGAAAAAACTCAGTTTGTGGACAAAGCATCACAGCACAGATGTTTTGCTTCGCTCTGCTGCTTTTCCACGATAAGTACTTTGAGTTTTGACCCAGATTTGACGGTTTGTGGTTTATGTTGTAATCGCTTGTGTTTGTTGCACCTGCAAAAAAAGGAAATGTTGCAGACAATAGTGACCTTTGCATTTGTTTTTGATTGGATTTTGCTCAAAAAGTGTTGGTGCCGTCGTGTTTTAGTGCAAAAAGGCTGCTTGTCCCCGGTCATCCTTGTCTCCTCACAGTTGTTGTTTTGCATTTGTATTAGTTAAACCAACATATGACTTCTTAAGAATTTCTCTGCTCTTAAAACCCTCTATAAAGCAATTCTGGCCATATGCTCAGCCTCTCTCCCTCTCTGTTTGATCCCTGTTTATATGAAATAGTGAATTAAGATGTCAGGTCTAATGTGTTTATCTTGTCATCCACGCTGCCCTGAGATGTATTTGACAGGCTCCCTGACTCCTAGTCACACAGGTTTTTATAGCATTTCAAGCTTCTCGTTGAAATGATTTATGTGTTTGGCACAGATGTTGCTCAGATCCTGATTTTTCATTCAATTACTGAATCTATCTTTCTGTTTTAATTATGGCTATGAAAAGTCCCATATCCCTCTTCTTCAGCTGTACTCCTCAGCCCACATTAAAGCCCTGAGCTAATGTGGCCATCCATGCTGCTGTCAGGAAGCCCTTCCTCACTCCTTTTCTTCTGTGCTTGGAGGAGGCAGCTTCGCTTTTTGGGCTCGTGCTGCATCTTAAATAGGCTGCTAAGTAGTTTTGAGCCAAGAAGAGACTGCAAGTTTTAACTTTAGTGGAACACAAAATGTTGTAATTTATTTTCCAAACTTTGGTCCTTCGCTGTGGCAGTGAGAATAAATGAAAGGAGCTGAGCAGAGTGGCTAAAGTACAATCTTTTGGGAAAAAGCTTTCGTTTTGGACTTTGGATTGTTAAAAGAGGGTTTTAATTTATATATTGAAATAAAAATCTAACTTCGAAGTGATAAGAAAACCACATTATTGATGAGCAATCTGGTTAAGCATGCAAGCAAACTTGAGCAAAGCAGTACACTGTTGTTGTTTTTAAACATACTTTTTCAATAATTTTCAAGATGTAGAAGACCAAAAACATTTTATCAACTGGACAAGTTAGACAAGATAATATATATATATATATATTTTTTTTTCATGAAATTAACTCTGACAAACCGAACCAGGCCCTTTGTTGTATTTTTGGTGTTTCATCTTAAACTCGGTACAGATTGTCTCCATGAGTGTTTGAAGATATTTAAAACAATTTTTTTAACAAGCAATCGTTATTTTCACACAAATTTTCTGGTCTTGTTGATATTGAACTCAAAAGCCCAAACATAATAGACTGATATTGACTGATATGTACCGGAAAAACTGAATCTGTCCGTTTTTGGCAAAAACCTCTGAAAAGTGTGTCACATTGTAGGTCAGGGGTCAGCAACCCATGGCTCCGGAGCCACATGTGGCTCTTTCATCCTTCTGTTGTGGCTCCCTGTGACTTTGGAAAATAATTAGTATTTATAAAAGTTCAATTTTATTTTAGTTTGTTCATTTTTCATGGCATTTCAAAGGCGCTGCTGGCTCCATACGAAGCGCGTGCCACGTAGAAAACAGCTTCCTTAATGAATGAGCTCGTATTTATCGGCGAGAACTGCAGAGCTGATAGCAGGAGGACACGCGGGGCGGCGTCTATAAACACTCCGGGTCCGGAGTGGTTTTCTGCCGGGAACTTGACGTGCCGCGGGGCAGAGAGCAACTCTCTGATGACAGAGGAATTTGTGCTTCGTGTTTTTAAACACGCATGTGCATTGATGTATGTTTCTTCAAGGACATGAGTGTAGATCACGGGACAGAGAAGAAAAAAATCCACCAGCCAATCAAAATCCTCACTGAAAAGTACGGGACTTGATTGACATGCAGAACGGCCAATCTGACATCCTGACACATACGTCACTGCAGACGCAAGTTTAAATTCACTCAGCGCAAAGTCTGTCATCAGAACGTCTTTTTCTCCCCGCGGCACATCATGTCCCCGGTAGAAGACCAGCAACCGGAGTGTTTATTGAAGCCGCCCCGCGTGTCTCCTCCTGCTATCAGCTCTGCAGTTCTCCCCAGATAAATCCGAGCTGATCAAGGAAGCTGTGAGGCATGCACTTCATACGGAGCCAGCAGCGCCAAATGCCTCATAATATGCCACGCTCCCCGCATTGGACCGTTTACAGCAGAGCATGAATACGATGGTTGCTGCTTTCTGTCTTTGTAATAAAACGCTTCATCTGTTAATACAAAAGTATCTTTATGTAAACTCACTGTGTAGTTTTTAATCATCAATATATAAACAACAATGTTCAAATAAACATGTAACTAATAAACATGACGATGGAAAGAAAGAAGTACTTTTTTTTAAAATCTTTTCTAGCCCGCTAACTTCACTCATGTCCTTGAAGACCAACTGCGATCGACGTAATGAGCACCCTTGATATAATATATACATGCATAGTATATATAATGATGTCAAAACGGGTTGTGGCTCCGGGTGCGTTTTTTTTCATTAGGGGCGGTCCCAAATGGCTCTTTGAGTAAAAAAGGTTGCCGACCCCTGACCTAGGTGCTGCTAAAACAGAAAAGAATAATCATTGAGGTTTTTGCGGTTCTTCAGCAGCAGAAGGAAGAAGGTCTGAGGAACACTGTCCTCACTCATGAACTCTCCTAGCTGTTAGTTATGCATCCATCCTAAGTTTTGTTACAACACACTTCTGCTTTTAACCAGCAATGTAATAAAAAATTGATCATTTAATAGAATCCGTCAGCTAGTAGGCTCTACATGTCCTCATAGGTATTGGACACTTGTGTTTTTAATTGTATTTTCGTGTTATTGACTATCTGTTATTTTCAGCTTTGGTAACAAATCCATTTCTCTGCTGTGGGATCAGTTAAAGTTCTAGTCACTCAAAGCAATAAGACAAAACAAAAGTTGCTCAAGATTGTCTTGACGAGGACTTTAAAGGCCGTGGGCGTCAGAGTTACTACTAGCCGAGTCCTCGTCTGGCAACGATGGAAATTTGTTCCATCTTTAGGTTTTACTGATTTCAAATTTACTATTAAATTTAGTTTATTTGAAAAAAGGATTTCTACAACTTTGATTTTTTTTTTTCTGAACTGTTGCTCTAAATGACATTTATAGTGTTTAACAGCGGCATTTGCTTACGACAGGTGTTGTGGGGATGTTGTTTCTATTCTATTTTCACTGTATTTATAAAATTACCTTTAACGGATATGTTGTTGGCATCAGTTTCTAAAAACGTTCACTAGATCTTAGCTCTAATGACAATTATTCCCTATTTCTGTGATTCTGGTATATTTTTACTCCTTTTTATTGAGCCAAAAATGGACTCTACACTATTTGACTAATGTCAAGTGCATTTGTGAGCTCAGAATGAACAAAACTGTGATTATAACCCTAAATATTTTAACTTTTTGTTTCTCTATCTTTAATTGATTAGAAAATTTTACAAACTGGAGGGTCAAAGACATCTAAACCTGCCTTTAATTTGTTTTCATGCATTTAAAAATGTTAGTTTCCACTAACGGGGCCGACTCAACTGTGTAAGTTTCATTCTCTTCCCCCGTAAGTTTGGAACACTACTCATTAGTGTCACTTCTTTGAAATGTGAGTCAAATGTCCTCAAAGCATTGTGCTCGGCAGGCAAATGGCAGCCTCTGTGGCATAACAAGACGCCACATCTTAAGTTGATAAATTAGATAACAAGATGCACATCCTGAGTTCTTAGAAGTGCATAGCAGCAGCCGTGACGCCCCGCACATCTGTGGGTCTCTTCTCGGCCCGTGGAGCTTCGGCTTAGCCGCTCTTCCTACCTTCTTTCTTCTTTTGACGGTTTTGTTTGTCCTCTCCCCCGCCCTTTTAAGGAAAGGAGTCTCCTCGAGAGATGCAGCAGTCCTTATGCATTTTTATTGCCATCTGGAAAAAAGCAACAGGTTGTGACAGTGAGGTTTTTGAGATGCTCACCCTGGCGACGTGCTCATAGTCTAATGTGACTGACCATAACCAAGTTTGCATTTAACTTTCTACACAGCCTGCATGTAATTATGATCGAAGGAACTAAACTGAGCACAGACAAACCTTTCTTAAATATGCATTAGCTCTTTGTTTTTACGTCTCAAAACACCCCAGTCAACGTGACTCTTCCTCCCCTCTGCCCTCCTTTCCCAGGAGCAGTTTGACGGGTCGTCCCAAGCGCCAGTTGACATTTTGTCCCCAGTCCAACTGGATGTCGCATAAAGAACTTGCTCAGGCAAGGAATACCCAGCTCCCTCCACCCCCAGCAAACGGCTCTCAACGGGGAGTGCAAGGTGAGCAGAGCTTGAGCTTGTCAGGGCTACACACCTCTGACAAACATAAGTAGATGCTAATGGCAAAATCGTGACAGAGCAAAGTCCCACTACCATATGGCTAATTGCCACAACAATATCCTCCGTGTTATTAATCACGTTTTCATAGCGCGCCATGATAATTGGAATAATTAGGAGGGGAGCAGGCGCTGTTATGTCTCTGCAACATGTCTAGTTTGGAGGAAATCAGAAAACGTAGACTTTTTATTTACTCCCCCCCCCTTTCGAGTCTGGGGTTTTGATTTTTTTCTTCCTCCTGACATTAGATTCCTATCTCTTTTTGCATCCATCTTCTCACATTTCCTTAGCTGTTTTTAAGCAGGGACTAGATATCCATCCTGCTCACTGCTGAATATTTGTGTTCAGTCAATCAGAACCTGGAACCACCTGATCCAGGTAACCAGGAAATTATCATGTTAACAAGCAGGATTCGAGGGATTTGTTAAGAGGATAAAAGTTTGAATATCAGTTAACGTATTGGTCAATTTGCTTCAAATGACCAGGAGAAAGCTAATATCCCACATTGCTGTTTAATTTGGTTATAAAATGGAAAAAATGTTGTGTTAAGAGCACGTAAAACAGTATTAATCACTGTGTGCTCCTTGTAGCCCTAAGTCATTGTGTCCTTTGTTTCTCTGCTCTTTGGAAATGTTTCTTCAGGAAAAACATTCCTGTCTCTGTGATTCTCTATTTCAAACAAATCTACTTTACTCAAAATGTTCATTTCTATCTTTTTAACTTTGTTCCAGTTCTCCCGTGCGATACACATCCAAGTTTTTCAGTCAGATCTTAATGAAGATGTTCCTTGATCTGCATGACCTCCATAAAAATAATGAGCACATTCAGGGAGGCTAAGGGATGTAGATCAGGAATGAGATAAAAATAAGGAATCATAGATAAACAGAGTCAATAGAGTAGAAATGTATGGTCGTATGGAGCATATTAGTGCTTTTAGGGATGATATACGGGGAGAAGAAGCCTCTTTTTGGCACAGTCCAGGTCATTGAGGCTATATTGCCATCATAATTTTCATGTAATTTCTTGTAAGGACTTTCTCCGGCTGCTTAACTGTAATCCTCACATGAGTAAAATGTCCATCTTACCACCTTATTTACAGAGATTAAAAATAAAAGTAAAATGGTGAACAAGGTACTGAATAGACCTCCACTGCTGCTTAAAACTCCATGGACCGTGACTTCTTCTGGGTTGGCCTTTAGGGTAACCATTCTGGAAGCTAGCTCTGCGACACAGTACCAGGAGTTGGTTTCATTGAAAGGTCCATGGCAACTAACGCTGCACGATATCAGGAAAAATTGCAAAATTATGCAATATTAGTGATCAATATTGCGATGGCGCTTGCGATACATGAAAAAATAGCAAAACTACAAAAAACATTATTTCCATTTCACTGCAACAGTAACATTTAAATAAGAATCAACATAACTTAAATTATACTTCAAATGACCCTCTTTTACGTTGGAGGTGAACATCTAACATAAAAGAGATCCTAAATAAATAAATAAAGGAGCTCCATTCAATTGGTCAACAACGTAAAGGCGTCTATCGGATTTGTCAAACGAATAAATGGATTTATTTGGTTCCTTTAAAGTTAAAGCTGCCATAAGATTGTTTTAGCACAATTAAGGTTACCATTTATTGCAGTTTTCACTATCTTTTGCAATATGCGTATTGCAAAGCTTGATATCGCGACAACAATAAATTTGCGATTTATTGTGCAGGCCTAATGTCAACCATTGTCTTTTGGTGATGTTACCAATAACTTTTCAACACACATTTTTATTATGGATTTGTTATGTTATATAAGCTTGCTAACCTTTTACCTTGGTAGTAGAAACATTTATATCAAGTTGTAACACTGATAGAATTGTAACCGATGTTTGTAAATGATTGAAAGAAAGTTAAGTAAATGGTGAGGTTTTGTGATTTTTTTTTTTTTTTTTTTTTTTAAATTTTTTATTTGCCACCTGAAAATCTTAACACAATCCTTGTCCATTTGTGTAGTTATTATTACACTGCCGGAGATTTGTTACAAATGCAAATGTAAACTATGAGGTTTTGCTGTTATTTTTACTAACTATAAGGACAGTTTTACCAGTGAAACTGATGTGTTGCTTTATCTGATGCTTTTTATTTGGGGTTTACATACCTAAATATTCTGAACTGACATATTCCACGACTCACTGTCAAATTTTCCCTGAGCATTTTCTAAAAAATTGAAATAATTTGGTGAGTCTTGATGATTAAAAACATGTTTATCTTTGAAGTATAGATGTTGACCCTCATTCTTAACATTCTGACCTTAGTAGTAGAGGCAAACATGTCTTCAGTCACATACAAGTAGATTTAATTTGCTTGTCTTTTTAGTTTTTTTTGTTGTTGAATTTTCTCTGATGACCCTTGGAGACTGAAAAACATGTTACTGGCACAATCATTTGTTGAATAACTTGACTGTTTTCTTTAATTGCTCAGATGGGTCACCGTAATAACTCTGGTCTCTATTTAAGTCATCAGAGACTTGGACACCCTGTTAGCACCGTTCACACCTCCTTCAGTATGTCGACACTTTCGATGAGAAAGCCAAAGACCAGGCTATTTTTTTTCTCCACACTTCCTACTCATTCACTCCACTCTTTCACATCTCTCTCCATTGCAGACTAGAAGCCTACGCAGATCCCTCTCATCTCACCGTACAAAACATAGACGAAATCTTTTCAGTCAGGGAAAATATTTAAAACATAGTGTAAATTAAAGCTATTTCCCAGTTGAGCCAGATTTCTTTCACCATAAGAAGCTTGTAGGCTTGAAATGTGTAGTTTTCCATTCATATTCATCATTACTCATTATCCATTTGGCAGGATTGACGTGTTTGCTTTTTGTGGTGCATTGAACAAGCTTTTTGTGTCACTTTTAGCTTTTTTTTGGCCAAGCTGAACGCTGGCTTTGCTAACTAACTCATGTTGGAAAGTTGGTAATTTTTCGAGAAGGAAAGCAGCTGATCAGCCGGCCGGTTTATCAGCCCAGTATTTGCTATTTTTATTGGCCAGTAACACCAACACGGTAAGCTGATTAACAGGCAGGCAGCTCTACGGGCAGCATAGAGCTGTTGTAGAAAGGAATAAAAAAAGACCCTCTGTCAGTCAGATTGTGATTAGAAAACCTGAAAGTTATTGATCCATAATCTATATACTTCTAAGCTTGTCTGAAGCCTGAGGGGTGGGGGGTGGGGGGGGGTTGTTCTGATTCAGCCTTGGCCTGGCAGAAAACCTGTTTCTCAGGACCAGTTGCTCAGGTTTTAACCATTTCGTTTTTTTAATCTCTAATATCCGGGCACTGGCAATATTTGTGGTCTCATAACTGCCCACAGACTCATGAAACATATCAATGTCTCTCAAAAATCTCTCATACATGTATGATGGATGACAGAAGATAATTATTTTTCCTGTCTACAATTATGAGCGGCTCCTGCTGCTTTTCCTCCCTCCCATGTTGTCCTTTCAGACAGTAATGGATGCAGAGACAGAGAATCAGCTGCTTCCTTGACCATAAAGCTCAGTGCTGAACCCTAAAGTTTAGCTCTAAATGGAAGGAGTTATTTCCATTCAGGGCCATCTTGGGAATCAGGAGAGGAGAAAAGAAGAGGCAGGAAGAATGGGCGGGAGAGGATATTTGGATGGACAGAATGGCAGTATGGATGGCATGCTGTGGGCAGACTTTGGCACAGGCTTCTCAGGGTGTGGGCGGCAGGTTGAGAAGTCTCCTTTGGTTGCAGCTCCTGAGAAGCTCAATACTTGAGGAGAAAACTAGGTCATAAGGGAAATTCCTGTGGATGTTAAATGTGGGAATTTGAAAATTCAAATGTGCATGTTTGGTTACAATAAGGACATTCAGGTTTAGATGGCTTAAAAAGCTTCTCGAGATGATAAGTTTAAGGATTGCATCTTTTTTTTCCTTTGTGTTTTATTTTATTTTTTTTAATAAATATTAACTGGGAATATGATTGGGTGAAGGTCGTTTTTATCTACTGATTTCTACTGTTTCATTTTGTCTTGTCTTTGAGGAAAATGAGAAGACGTGTAGCCATTATTTTCTATATTTTCAGGCTAACCTAACTTAAGGTTAACCGAACTCCATTATGTACCAGTATTTTATGGTTTCATCGTACATATCTAGTAGTCAGCATTGGTTAAGACTGGACTGTGTGCACAGCTCCATAAGATGCTCAGGGTTGATACCAGCACCGTTTTTCTGATGTGGTTGCATACCTGTTCCTGACAAACCTCTCACAGTCTGTGTGTGTGTGTGTGTCTGTGTGTGTGTGTGTGTTGAGGGGGGGGGGGGGGGGTGCATGCTCCACTTATTTGCTTGCTCTTACTCTCATCTCTAGAGGTGAGTTCTAGGTTGCTCCTCATATTAGTTTGCTTTCCACTTAATGAAGCGATGGAGCATGAAGGTCCAAGCACTCCTAAACGCTGTTTTCATTAAACCAACGGTGCTTAATGATGACGGCAAAGGGATTGGCGACCCATTGGCTCCCACTGAGGGCGACCATTAGCTTTAGAACCAGCCAGCTGGGGGAGACTGTGTCACAGTGGGAGGGTCCTGTCACCTGTCAACAACACTGTCACAAGGACGCACAGCCCCAATGCAGCAGAGCCAAAGGATGCCAACATTATCGAGTTTAATTACAAAATGAAAGAAGCTAAGGAAGCCTATTGCATTCCATAAAAATGCAATAGGCCACAATATGTCTGTGTCATAGAAATATATTATATTGAAAAATTAGAGCAAAAAACTGGAAAAACAAAAAAACATATCGAAAAACAAAAAAAAAATTGAAAACAGAAAAAATGTTGTTGAACAGATGGAGAAAAATATCTCGATATATCAAAAATACATTTCAAAATATCTTTAGACAAGAGACAGACAAAGTTGACCACAAAAATGAGAAACATTACTTATAAAATAAGTTATGTACATTTTTAATCTGTCATTTCTTTTAAAGAACCAAAGTTTTGACTTGAGTTCTGTTGTGTTGCTGAAGGTAAGAACTTGTCCCAACAATGAATATAATTAGAGCTGGGATCAGATTAGCAGAATTCAGAGAACAGTATCTCGTAGTTTTATTTTTAAATTAAAAAATTAAATATAACTAACTCAGGACCAAATATGGCTGCAAACCTATTCTATGTTTTGTTAACTTTATGTCCTTTTATTTCATGCAATTTCATGTTTATAATGTACTTTTTAATTTAATTTTATTTGTTTTATTTTATCTACAGTCTCTTGGTGGCTGGCCATGGTCTGCACAGGACAGAGGATGAAAATTAGGCTACAATCCTGCATATGTACAATGTTTCTCTATTTTAGAACACTCCACACTGTTTTTATATGCATTGTCCCTTTATTAAATAGATACAAATACTCTGCAAAAAGTAAGAAGTATACAAAGAAAAGCTGCTGAAGTTTATAGCACATTAGCTGTTTTGAGTCTTTACACTTTGTCAGTGTAAAATATGAAAAAACAAATTTCTCAATAAATAAAAAGTATCAGTACAACAATCAGGAAAAAGAAACTTGAAATCATTGGAAAATGGAATTATGTTATTTTGCCAAAATGTTTCAGAGTTTATTGGCTAAAGGGACATTTTGGTATTTAAAATGGTTGGTTTAGTAGGCTTTTTATTATCAACACCAAAATACTAACCTTTATCAGCTGCTGATGCCAAAACTATCAGAATTTAACATTTGTAAATGAGATCCCCAACAAAAAATACAAGCACGCAAACAGATTCAGGTTTTTTCAACCCTGCTGCTTTGATTTTCATATCATAAACTACTTAAAAAAAATTATAGCTTAAAAAACAGCAAATGGTTTGTATTAGGAATTTGGAGCAACAGTGTCTGTATATTTAAGCCAAAACCAGTCATTTCAGCATTAGGAGCAGATTCTTCTTAAGAAGTTGAGGATTTCAGCTTCCTGGCAGCAACACGTTTCATTTATTCATCAGTGATGTTGGAGGCTGAGATAACGAGTCTTTTACTCTCAACACTTCATGAAGTAATACTGCTCTTCATGGACTTAAAATGTAAATATTGATCCAGTTCTTTTCCCAGTAGGGTTTATTTGAGTATTTGACCGGTGAGGCAGTGGCATACAAACCTTTTTATGAATTGAACTCCTCATAATTTTAACCATTTTAAAAGTATTTACATGTTTGGAATATTTTTGACCGTAAGATGTCAAAAAAAAAAAAATTGTTCCATTAAGTACAAATGATTAAAGATAAAGGTTTAAAAAACTTTTAAAAGCTCAAATTTAGCCTCAGAATTTATTTCCATGATGAACGTAAGTACACTCCAAACCACAACCTCACATTTGTATACACACACGCACATGCACAAAGTCAACATGGCCCTGTCAACACGGGGAAGCGGTAGGGTCAATAACTCAGGCAGAATTGCTCTGAGGTTCTTTATTACACCTCGGTGCATATTTTGGAGCACGTTAGATGTTTGCAACTCATTATTCTTTCATATTTTATGTACACATTGTTTGCAGTAAAAAATATGTGGCTTCATTTTTTATTGTTTGCTTTGTATAATTCAGTAAAAAAGTTCAGCAGTGTTTTTTCTTTCTTTCCAAAAAAAGGCACCCGGAATTAGAAAGTTAAGAAAAAAGTAATTCTGAAAGAAACCCCAAGTTAAAAAGCAGGAAAACCTGTGCAGCTAGCAGATGTTACAAAGACATGTTCTCTGTACTCTTTGTGAAGTGATATGAGGGACAAATGAGGAAAAAAAAAACTACCGGTATTCTCTTTTCTCACCAGAAAAGCCGTCCATTTTAAAAAAGAAAGAACAGAAAAATGCCTAATTTCCCCACAAGGCTTAGCTGTTTCAGCATTTAAACTTAGAGTTTCGTGATGTTTTAGCACCTTATATTTTGGTGAAAAAAAATTTAAAATTGCAAATTCTCCCACATTCGTGCTTTCAGTGAAATATTTAGATTAATTTCTGAACACATAAATGAATTTAAATGTTTTTTCTTGAATAAAAAAGTTATTATTTTTTTTCTTTTACATTTTATGACCTATTTGACTAATACTTCAGTTTGAAATGGCCTTATTTTAACAGATTTATGGATGTTTTTGGGCTGACTACAGTTGAACTGACGTGGTACTGAGCTTTTGCATTTTGTCATGCCTGCTTTGTGGCTTTAGCTACTTAAAGTGCTTTTTTTGAAGCAATATTCTCTTTCTTGAAACATTTTGCTGTTTTTTTTTTGCAGGGAGATGTTAGATGTTGAAGTTCTGGTTAGGTTTAATAAGGACAGTTTACTCGTCGGTTCAGTTCTCTGCTCCATGTCTTAGAAGTGTGTGGCCACTTGAGTGCACAAACTGACACACAAAAACACACACACTGCCAGTGAATTCTCTGTTTGTCTCAGAGGACACACTAATGTATCCAAATATATTTACAACAGATGTTGCATTTTATTTTTCATGATAAAAAACCATTTCAGGAAATTTACTTCATAATGGGCACAGCAAGTTTCTCCTCTTTCTTTCTCTCTCTTTGCTGTCTTCTCTTCTTTGTACTGTGAGAGAAGTGCGCCACCTAATGGCTGCAGCGCCTCTCAAGTTTGCACAGTCATTTCTGATTTATGAGGCCGAGTTACCAAAAGTATAGAAAGTTGCATGAAGACAGTTTTTAAACCTTAATGGATGGATCTATTTTTATTCAACTTTCCTTTCTGCATGTATATTTTGTCAACGTTTTTCTCATTAAATACATGTATTTTGTAATTTAAAAGGACATTTTTAAGGCACAGTTGTACCACTTCAGACACAGTTAATTTCGCAGGTTTGAGATGAGATGAAGATCTCCAGGAAAAGCAAATGATTCATTCGTCAGGCTCTCTGGTTTTCTTTCTTTTGCTGGAGGAGGAGGAGGATTAGAGGTGAGGTGGTTTGCTTGAGCGGGAGGTGGTGGCGTATCTAAAGAGCTGGAGAAGCTGCGCCGCTGTGTGTGAGGGCTAAGTGAGGCCTTTATAAATGAAAGCAGATGCATGGCATTATGAACTTGTCGGGTCGCAGATGGGGATGGTGGTGATGGAGCACTTGACTCCCTGGATGGTTATCAGTCTCCTCCTCTCAACTGCTGAGAGCGAGGAGCAGCCGAGTGTGGGAGCACAGCAGAGAATAAAGGAAAATATAGTAGGAATATATGAAGAATGGGAGAAATAAAAGGTGATGATGTGGACTTTCAGCAGTAATGAGCATTTAAATAAAGGCCATGCATACTTGTTGAAGAGAGAGTGCACGAAGCTCCTTTCTTCCTGTGTCTCCACACTTGATTGATCTGGGTGTCTGGTGTGCGGTGATTGATTGGATTGCCTGCGGAACATCATCCCGCTAACTAGTCGCTCCAGAGTAGGGTGTTTGTCACTGCCATTGATCTCGTTGTAAACGAAATGTTCCATTTCCAGTGCATTTTATTGTTAAATGCAGTTCATTAGCTGCTCAGAGATTTATGGACGTGTCTCTTCTGTTGAGCTAAAAAAAACAAAGGAAAAAAGCTCAAAAAGACGGAAGTGTGGGGTGGGGGGGTGGGGGGGGCAGGATGGAGATGAGCAGCAACGCTTTGGAGCTGCTGCAGATGTGATGGATAAAGCCCAGACACTGTAAGGAGGAAAATCTACGCAAACTTTTGTAACATATATATGCTGGTTTGTTTTAGCTGTTTTTAAGTTATTTGGAATACAAATATGACAATAAAAGATTTGACAGTGGTTTGGACTTAAAAACTTTGTTTATTATCAATTTTTATATCTTTTTTTCCTTTACTTCATTTTATTTTGAAAAGTGAGGATAAATCTTAATCTTTATTGAGACCACATAATTCGTTTTTATCTAATCTATTAGTTTTTCCATTAAATGTAGTTCTGGTATATTTACAGAAAAAAGCTGATTTTCTTCTAGTTTTTATGGAAGAACATAGAATATAATTATTAAAATTTCCACCTTTGTTCAGTTTAAGTGTCATTCTATGTGGAATTTCAAGCCCAAACAACATTTGATTTTAAATGTATGTTTTTCACTCCGTTCGCTAATGTTTCGCCTGCCAGACAAATGTAAAACGAGTCACTTTGGCATGCTAATTATTGAAGGAAAAGATTTTTTTTCACGGTGGCGCAGTGGTTAGCGCTCTTGCCTCACAGCAAGAAGGCCTCCGGTTCAAGTCCCGGCTGGGGGACATGAAAAACAGAACATCAATGGGGGGCCTTTCTGTATGGAGTTTGCATGTTCTCCCCGTGTATGCGTGGGTTCTCTCTCCGGGATCTCCGGCTTCCTCCCACCGTCCAAAAACATGCTTCATAGGTTAATTGGCAACTACAAATTGTCCATAGGTGTGAGTGTGAGAGTGAATGGGTGTGTGATTGAGGACATTCTACCCTGCGACAGACTAGCGACCTGTCCAGGACACCCCCTGCCTTCGCCCACAAGTGGCCGGAATAGGCTCCGGCAGCCCCATGACCCCGAAAGGGAACAAACGGTATGGAAAATGAATGAACGAATGAATGTATATTTTGAAAGGGAACAAGGAATTTAGTTCAACTTTTAAATTTGAGTGTTGAAAAATAGAAGGGAATCTGGCTTTTTGGCAGTGAATCCAAGTTTTCCCTTTTTAAGTAACTCAGCCGTGATGAACACTGTAAATGAGAAGCCAAGAGATGCTATAGATAAAAAATATTAGATTTTTGGGTATTTCTATTCTGCCCTTTTTTTTTTATGTGTAAGGTAGCCGATTCTCATCACTATTTCATATTGAGTTATGGAGAATCTGTAGTCTCACCTTTTTTTTAATCCAAACTCGGCATTTGTAATTTTATTTGTAAAACATTAGAAGTTTAAGAAAAAAATAATTTGGATCTTTTTTTAAACGCCTTTGTTGTCTGATCAACAGATTCAATAAAGAGATTTAACACTATAAACTTCTACAATAAATGTTTATACTTTTATATGTGTTTTACTACATGCTTGACATATTTATGTGTGTTAGTTTTAAATAGCCTATACCATTCTAAATCAGTTTTTGAGAATTTAAATGTATTAAAATGTATGTAAAATATTAAAAGCAGTACTTTGATCCGTTCATGCATGTCTGTATATTCCTCTAAAAACACGGATCTTACTCCAGAGTAGGCAAAGAGTTCATGAAAGTAACTCATTTTTCATAAAAATTTGTTCTTTTGTGTGCCTATAGTAATATATGATTATATATATATGGATATAGTTTACTCTGAAAGGCTTAAGAAAAGCAAGATGTTGGCCTTTTAATGGAATTATGTATGTAAATGCAAACCTGCATAAAAAAAACAAGATTAAAATGATTATATTAGTTAACCAAAATGAAAAACTTAGATTCTTTCTCACTTTACTTTTAAAGCTGGTTCATGATTTGAGTTCCTCATCTAACAGAAACCACGAGATTCTCCAAACGGAATTTCAATCACATCCAAACTCATCAAAAACCCTTCTGATGCTTTGTAAAGTATTTAATAAAGAACATTGGAATATTGCTCAACATAAAGAGTTTTGATTTTATTTTATATTCAGTACAATTGATGTAGCATATTATCACTTTAGGAGTGTCTCTCTGTCATTCTTTGCCTCAAAACCAGGAGCCCGTTCTTTATCATTCATTAAGTGCGAGAGGGCATCTTCCTCTTGAAGAGGTCGGTTTCATCCATATTTAAAAACCTGCTTCGGATGATAATTATCCTCTGCGATTATCTCCCTCGGCGTATCAGGAATTGTTCCAGCTGTCTCTGAGTCAGCTGATTTCTCCAAGCAGGGGCACAAACTTCGGTTAGTATTTATTCGCGGACCGGTGGACCAAACTCTTGCTCGCTGGGAAAAATTCTTTAGCGGCTGGCAAGGAACTGGCGGGCTTCATCTCCGCCCCCCTCTTACCCCGCAGCACACCACCTTCGAACGCAAGTGTCATACTGGCGTCTCCAGCTGAGTTCTTGTGATTAAATAGATGAGTCACATGACTTAAATTTACCAGAGATGCCGACATGCATCTGCTCATTGACCCGGAAACTTTTACCTTGCTTGAATAAGTAGAAAGCGACAAGTTTGTAAAACCCGGAAGTCTGTCTAAAGACTTGACCTTCTCTATCTGACGATCTTTATATCAAAGATCCTGTGCCCATTTGTTCAAGTTTTAAAAATTTGTATTTGAATATTCTAAGGCCAAATCCAAATTCTTCACCTAACCCTACAGCTTATCCCTACCCCTCCAATTGTAGTGGCATTTGTACGGATACGTTTTTTTAAGGGCTAACCCTTAGCGGAGGGATGCAGAGCCCTCCCCTGCGAGGATGTTCTGTGTTGCGCTGTACCACAAAGGAGAATCGCTTTTCTTTACGTGAGTAGGCTCTGAAGTACAGAAGTTTGCATGTAAATGTAAGTAACTTTTTGCATGACCTTTTTAAAGTTATAAAACCAATGTTGTGTATTTTCCAAGCGCTAGCAGCTCCATGCTCTGGAGTAACATCCGAATTCAAAGACACTATTCTTCATAACTCTTCGTTTGGAAGTTACCCTAAATGTAGGGTAGAGAGAAGCTGTAGGGGAAGTATTCGGCCTAAGACTTTAGTTTCTGTTGATTCTAGATAGAGCACATTTTTTCTATTAGTCTAGCAACATTTTTATTTGTATAAAGCACGTTGAATTGTTTGAAAATAGCTTAAAACCCATATTTAGAAACCATAAGACATTTGAGCTTTAATAATAGATAATTAATAATAAAGAGTACTGGTGTTTTTTCAAGGATCTACATTAGATTCAGTCTGTACACATGTACAAGAATACACCAAAATACAGTTAGCATTTGTTATATCAACAAATTCATATTTTGGAAGTATAACAATATAGCGGTGCAGTAAAGAATGAGCAACATTTAAAGGTTATGTAGCCCAGGGATATTGCATAGCATGAAAATAATTTAATGTTCTAGTATATAGAGAAGGAGTTATATACAATGCATGCAATAACTTAGATTGTGATAAATAATTTGCATACGTAAACTGTACACACAATGGATAATTTACATAAAAAATTATACACACTAGTAACAGAATTTAACAAAGACACAGCTGTGGGGCAAATGCTGTCCCCAAACCTTCTCGTTTTGGTCAGGAGGCTCCTCTATCGCCTCCCATTTGGCAGAAGGGTAAAGATACTACAAGCAAGGTTAGAGTTGCCCTGCTTCCTGTCATTGTCCTAGGAAAATTAACTACCTCTGGTGGTTTTTACCACTCTCTGTAGAGCTTTCTGGGCTCACAGAGTGTTCTCATACCAGACTGTGATACGGCCATTCATGATGTTCTTGATTTTGGATTGGTAAATGTTTACCAGGAGGGCAGACAATACTGTTTCAAAGCCCTTAGAAGAAAATGGCTCTAGTGAACCTTATTTACTATGTTGGAGCTGTTGGTTGACCAAGAGACATTGGTGAGGTGGATACTTAGGAAATTTAAGCTTGTAGCTAGTGCTGGTGTGTGATACATTTTTTTGTGCAATTAATTAATCATGACCTGTAATTAAATAATTTAATTTATCTTTTTTTAGTCTAACCCAATAATTGCTCTGAAAACCCTCATTTTGAGGTACTTTCATTTAAGTTTGTGACATTGTGGTTCAGTAAAACATCAAAATAGAATTCAAAAAGTGACCTTATGACGTTTCCCTGTTGTAACAATAACAAAAAAATATTGACCACAAACTAACCTATTATATTTGACATACTTTCTGCCGCAGTTTACCATCTGATGTGATTAGCCCTCCGCATACCCCATTAATTTATGATAAAGGATGCTTTGTCAGGCTTTATCCCATAGGCTACGTAATGGATAATAGTTATGACGCTATGGCTTTGGTTTGAGTTAATTCAGTTAAGAGCTACAAAGTCGTACATTGATGACATCAATGTCAGCGACAGACACACAGAGAGCGAGGTGACGCCTTTTCATTGAGTTCCACTAAAACCTCCATAGACAGACCTTTGTTTTGTTTGAGAACACCACAAATGTTATAAATTAAAAATGAGATCAACGCGATTAAAACATAAAATGACACGCTAATTTATCTGTTAATGATTAATGGCAATTAAGGCGATAATTTGATACCCCTACTTGTAACATGGACCACTGCCTCTCCATTGATATAGATTGGTTCCTGTGTGTCACCGTTCTGCTTCCTGAAGTTCTTAATGAGTTCTTTGGTGTTTGTAGTCTTAAGCAGCAAGTTGCCTGCACATCACTCAGCTAGACAGTCCACCTTTTCTCTATAAGCTGAGTCATTGTTGTTATTGATGACTTAAATCCCTGTGGTATAATTTCCCAACTTGATAGTTGTGTTGCATCTATGTACTGTTTGCAGTCATAGGGGTTTCGAAAGCTTCATGGAGCAGCAGAACCCAAAAAGGAATGAAATTCTTGTAAATAACATCCTCTTGTCCTTTTTTATTGCATCTGTGAACTTAGACATCAGTGTTTATTTGCTAACATCAAAATCACAAACCACTGCAGTCAGTAGTTTTTTTTGTATAGTCTAAAAAAAGACAACATCTGCTGCTCTGAAAAAAAAGAAGTCAAATGTATTAAATGCTTTTACTCTCTCTTTATTTATCTATCCTCCTGTTAGGTGTAATTAACGCATCCTGGGACTCATGATAGAATGTCTGTGAAAACAAAGTGAACACTGAATATTAGAAAAAATATTGTTTAACCTTGTTAACACATTTTTCTTTTCGCTTGAAGTTGCAACTCACAAGAGTCGCGTTTTGTTTTGGGCTATAAGGTAGGGTTGGGCGATGTCCCCTAAATTGGCCGTTGACGATGTTTGCTGTCAACCATCGGGTGGACGATGAACTTTGAAAATAATTTTACATTAACTCTTGTTAACTAATGCTATTCGTTTTTTGCCTTTTTGTTAATTTTAATCTAAAGCTCAGTGTGTGATTCTATGAACTGGGGATGATTTAACAAAAAAGTAACAAACAAAATAGAAAAGAAGTAGTCCGCTCCTGCACTTAACTAGCGAAGTGGACCGGCGGAGTGCGGACTTACAGCTTTGTGTTTGATGGGAAGGGGGGGGGGGTAGTACATGAGCGGTATGTGTGGGAGATTTAAGACTGCGATCCGTCCCGCAGCTCTAGGGGAACGAGCTACCGAACTCAGAACCGGGTCTAAGTGTGTGTCTGAGCACAGCTCGGCTCGTCAGCACACACAGCGGTTTGAGCTTCAAAGCAGAAATGTCGCTCAGTCCTTAGAAAACATTCAAACAATGACGTGGATTTGTGTTTCCAGTCGTCTCCCGATTTAATAAAGGTGGATGTTATTCTTACATGTTTAACGTGCAGCCAGCATGCAGCGCCACCCAAAGCTAATGTTGTTAGCCTGTGTTAGCATACTGCTAATCCTGGCTTCGTTCAGAAAAACCACTGACCACACGGATTAAAATTCAAATGATGAGCGAACAGGTGTTTCACTAATAAACGTAACATTATTAAAAGCACGTTTAGAAGATCGTTCTCGTATTTTACCGAGCTGACATGTCAATGAATATAGCGCTCGGCTCTGTTTAACGTAGTTTTGTATTGAATTGTTACATTCAATAAAGTTTGGAAAAAAAAAGCCGCTCGGCGGAATTTATATCCTTCCGTTTCAAAACCCTACTGCGCATGTGCGAATGATTTATTCCGATGGAAAGTGTGACCTTAGTGACGTTTTATATTCTGAAATATTTTTCTGGGGCCCATGTACACGGTGGATTCTAATCCGCCCATTGATCCCATCAAGATATTTTGTTCATGAACCGCGGCTTATGGGGTCCACTCGCAACGTGGCGGGGGCGTGGCATCACGATGGTGGTCTCTCCATCGGGATGTCAGTCACCCATCACGATGGACGATGATATCGTCCATCGGCACAACCCTACTATAAGGCAACATGTTTGGTGCTGGGTGTTGATTACTATCATGTGTTTGCATTACTCTTCTCCAGAGATGAGCTGCCAATCCAACAGGAAACTTTTCTTTTTCACCAATAACATCACAGTTTACAGCTAAAACTCCAGTTAGACTGACATTAGACTGTCCTATGAAAAATAACTTTAGCTCTTTGTGTTAAAATTTAATCTATAAGCAAAGTTGTGGATCTCTACTGAGGTGGCGATCCGATTTGATTCAAAAATCAAGCCCAACAATTCACAGATCGAATTACAATTTAATGTGTTTTTACAGTTCCAATGTTTGTCTTTTTACTAGATGTATGAAAATTGAAATATATATAAAATGACCATCATTTATGAGGAAATGAATAAGGAAAACTTGGGATTTGCGATTTTAGTTATCAATATTGCGATGACGATATAACTTGTGATAGATAAACAAATAGCAAAACAACCAAAAACATAATTTCCATATTACAGCAACAGATTAAAAATTAAACTCCAAATGACCCTTGTCTACATAGGTGGCGAGCGTCTAAAATAAAAGGGCTCCATCCAATTGGTCAACGACGTGAAGGCATCCATCTTAATGGTCAAATGCATAAAGGGATTTATTTGATTAGTTAACCCTTGTGCTATCCTAGGCACTTTACCGTTGGGAGTTGGGTCATCTAGACCCACTAGACAGTGCGCGGAACCTTTTTTTTTTTCAATGATTTGTGATCTTCACTGGTTCAATGGATTACATGAAATTTTTCCACCTTTATCCACCTTTGTCATGGTAGGGAGAACATGTCAATGGAAGGGTGGGGTCATCTAAGATAGCACAAGGGTTAAATACTTCAAGCTGCCATAAGATCTTTTTAGCACTAACCATGTATTGCAATTTTCACAATTAATTTTGCGATTATGCATATTGCACAGCTCAAAATAGCAACAGCGATAAATTTGCGATTTGTTGTGCTGGCCTAATCATTTATTTAGGACAAAATTGATAAGGCACAGAGATTTAGAGAGAAAAAAATGGTATTTTTTATTTTAAGAAATTCCGCTCTAAAAATGTTTTTGGTCAACTTCCTGATTAACTTCAGCAGAAAACAAATAAAAAATTAATACATTCATATTGAATACATTTAAAAAAGGTAACAACTAGAAAACAGTCATTCCTTTTATCTGACCTGAGAAATGTTTTCAAAAGAAAACATGTTTTACTAATTGTTTTATTTTGTTTTCATTTTTAGTGTAATAATCAAAAACTTCCCTCAACTTCTGGTACATGTCTTTAGATTTAAAGACACGTTTAGGTACGACCTCTCCACCATGCTAACAGTCAGTCACATGACATTACATTTTTGTAATATTTTTAAATGTATATTTATTACACTTTTATTCAAATTGCAGACTATTTAACTCTTTAACAAGCTGTAAATTCTTTACCGTTGAAGTGATCACTGTGAATCAGCTGATTCTGCAGTGGAGAAAAGCGGCTTCATCATCACTTCATCATCACTTCATCATCACTTCATCATCACTTCTTAAATGCTGGATATCATTTCAAAGCGATATCCAATGGGTACAGAATGATAATCATAACCCGAACTATGTTGCAATATAGGCTATATAAATAAAATTTAATTCAACTGAATTGAACTAAACTTCAGTTTCATTGTTTTCCAACTACAAAAAAACTTGATAGTTTTACTTTGAAAATGGAAAGCTTCACTGACACTTTATTTTGAAGATTTGTTTACTTTCGGTGACAGTAGCATTGCACACTTGGCTGGTTTGCAGTTTAGAAACTTAAAATCCAACAATATTCCACATTTTGGAGCGATAATTACATCGTCCCTGAATCGTGTTTTTACTACACTCTGCTATATTTATTAGGGCCACGAATCAGCGACTTTGGACGTCACAAATATTCATATTCTAATTTTCCAGAGCAGATCACGAGTATCTGAGTACTTGGATTATAGCTGTGATGATATGGCCAAAAAATAAAATCCTCAGATTTCTTTCATTCCAAATGACTTTTGATCATTTAAATTTTAATCGATTTTTTTCCTACCTCCTGTAACTTCCTTTAACAAAATGACAAATGACAGAATGTGTTTAACGAAAACTATTTTTTTTTAGCATCTTAACTTTGGAAAATGCTTAAACTCAAATATCTACCAAATACAAGCTGTAAAAAATGTTTATAGATCATTCCAGCAGATATTTAGTGAGCTACTGCTGGCTTAAGGACCTCATGAAGAGAAGCGCTTCTTGCACGTGACTGAATATCTTTTTTAAGTGTTTTGGTAGCTACAACCTTCAAACAGATTTTGCTGCGGGTGGTTTGATGCTCCAAATTGAAAGTCACAGGTCCATTGGTCAACATTTCATTTTTACTCACCAGCAAAGAAAAACGATAGGTGTTATTAAAAAAACATTTTATGTTGAACCCAAAGAGAGAGAAAGTCACAACATGATGATAACATCAGATAAAACAACAGTTTTAAGTGACTTAGATTTCTAATCTGTCTTTGCTCTCTGCTGTTGGCATTTTCACACGGTCTATACAGTGATTCATTTTCTATCATAAATGAGTTGTTTCTTCTTTTTAGTACAGCTAAACACCCCCCCTCTCCTCATGCTGGTACAGGGGGGGTGTTTAGTACAGCTAAACACCCCCCTGTACCCCCATGAGGAGAGGGGTGTCTGTCCATCATTTCTTTTAAGACAATCAAATTGCATTAAAGTAATTTATAAACAGTATGAACACATCTTTAATGTAATCTAGCTAGTAAACTCAAATTAAAACATGCTGAGAAAAAAGGACAGATTTACTAGAGCAGTGTTTTTCAACCTTTTTTGAGCCACGGCACACTTTAACCTTGACAAAAATCCTGCGGCACACCAGCATCCAGAAAAAAAAAAAAAAAAGCAAAAACGCAGTCTGTATTGATCGACAGCCCCCCCCCGCAATCTCACGTGCATTTCCTTGATAATTGTAGCAGAAAAAGATGGAAGTTGCAGCTGTTTTTTCTAAAAGATAAAATAAAAGATAAGTAAGAAAATTAAAAATCTGTTTGATGCGTGTTCTTTGTGGTTTCAAGACGTATAACAAGGAAGACTCATTGTACACTCAGACGCTGTTCCTTTAAGCCAATGCATCATGGGAGATGTAGTGTAAAATCGGACGCTACAGGACGCTAAAGGGCAGAAAGATTAGCGTCTCTGAGCTTCATTGTATTGTTCACTTGTTCTACAGTCTGATACCGGATTCTGTGGAAAGCTACACTGCTAAAGACGAGCTTTAGCTGGTATTTTTGTTAGAACTGAGCGACTTTTTGAGCTAAATTGGAACAAGGAAGTTGAATCTTTAACCACTTCTGATTGGTCAGACTGATGACATGTGATTAAGACTCCAAGAATGATTGGTGGAGACAGTTAAAGGGGAGGGGAGGGACTTTTCCGCAAACACCTTTAGTTGTAGCTAAAGCGCGGTATCGTCATTCTTATCAAAATGTCTTTAATAGAATCAAATAAACACAAAGAATTTTTTTTTATGATCTTTTATATTCCTAACTACTCAGTGTTTTATCAGGGCCTGTTTGGATGAAAAAACAGCTGATTTCCTGGAGATGGGAAATGTTTTTAGATCAGTGAATGAGGGCAATTTCCCACGGCACACTAGTGTGCCGCGGGAGATGGTTGAAAAACACTGTACTAGAGGACTGCAGATTGACAGAAAAGGCATCTTTTACCTATTTATATTTCCAGGTGAAGAAAACCAGCCTAAAAACCTTATATTTTGGATTCTTGTCATGGTGTCATTGACAGTAAAGATGCAGCACTCTCACTGACTCACAGACTATTTCTGGCTCAATCCTAGTTCTGTAATGTTAAATACTGCCAGTTAAGTTTTTTCACAGTCAATTCACAAAGTTATTGTATTTAGAAAATACAGTTTTTAAATCTTTAAACGGAGAACATCTTATTTAGAAGTAGGTTTAGATGTGTGTTGTAAAGCAGAGACCCCGGGCACCTAAAAGAAACCATCTAAAGAAGCAGAAAATATTGAACCCTTTGAAAGAAAATTTAACAGTAAATAAGAATCTGAAAATATGTCTTAAATATGTTTTAATTTGTGTTGGCCATAAGCATTCAAATTTGAAATTCAGTACAAGCCAAATCCAGTAGCTGCAGGTTTTTATTTTTTTGTTTTCTTGTAAAATTGCAGGATTGTCCTCAGCTACACTGTTTGCCCAAGAACAAATGAGCACACAGCTTTAGAGTACAAACCCGCCACCAGCGGTGACGCCAAGACCCTGTTGTGTTTCTCATCCATATTCAGTTCCCCTGAATCGGGAAGGAAACATATGGTTGGTACTTATGCTACCCACCCCCCCATACAAGAAACAAATTCAGAATTGGATTTAGCCCCTCAACTCCCCACTGACCACAGCGACTCACACAATTACCATGCTGGAAATGCCGCACACACAGAAACACATTTGGTGTAATCCAATTAGAACACAGCTAGAGTCGATGCTAGTGTGTTGCAGGATGGATATCAGGTGCTTCAGTCGAATTTTCAAACACAAATAATGGAAATACTTAAAAGCCATCTTTACTGCTTTGCTGCAATGCTGTCTATGCAGACTACTGTAAAACTTAAACTTCACACGATGTGTAGGGAAATGTGTGTTTGGTGATTGCTAAATCGTAAACCTTAAATGTGTTAAAAGAATCTTAAGGCAGCTTAAAGTAACAATTAAAAATACATCTCTTAATGCATTTGACCAATTGGATGGAGGCCTTTTATGTAAGATGTTTGTCACCTATGTAGACCAGGATCATTTGGAGTATAACTTTTAACTGTTGCAATGAAATGGGAATAATGTTTTTAGTTATTTTGCTATTTGTTTATATACCGCAAATTATATCGTTATCGCAATTTTAATCTCTAATATCGCATATCGCAAGTTTTCCTCATATCGTGCAGCCCTAGTTTGTACTATTTGGTTTGTTTGATAATACAGCTGATGGCTCTGCCAAGACAATCTGGAACAGACTGCACAGTCAATCCCTGGTCTCATAGCAACCAGAGTTGTTGGTCATAAGAAAATCAATTTAAGTTGTTTGGATTTCTCTCTACAGAAGAACATAATTCATACATACTCAGAAGTTGCAGTCTTGTTTAGGGACCAATTGAGTTTTCTGATCAAAAAGCGGTGCTGATGCTGTGGTCACATGCCACACGATTTCTGGAGTCGAGGCCAAACAGAATGGTCCTTTGCTGTGACCCGGTTCACCTTTTGTGGTCTTGCTGTTTCACGGATTATTAAGTGCAGTTTTGCAAGCATTTTGTCTTAACTGCACATTGTGTTCTGCGTCCTGATTGGCTTAAGACTATTATCAGTCAATCTTCTCTGTGCCGTGTCTTCTGTACAGAATGTGTTCAGCTTGATAAATGTACTGTAATCTTTGATTGTGAGCAGATCTTTGTTTTCATTCTATATTATTTTGCTATGAAGGTTTGAACTTCAAGAGTTAAGAGAAAAAAATTGGGAAAATGTTCATATCTGTTGAGAGTGTAAAAAGTGCGTAGTGAGAAGTTTTACGGCCTTAAAACATCTATAGTAATAGTAAAAAAAATAAAGATGCCTACTTCACAGAATTCACCTATCCCAGGTTATTTTCAGAGCCCTCCTGATAAATGAGGGACCATCTTTATTTTGGATAATTTAATGGTTACTTTCCCAGCTTCAAGTGTATACTGAACAGGGTTCACTAGAGCTGTTGGGGCAAACTGTCCATCAAACACATGTCCTCTTAAAGTTTAGAATGCTGAGGGCATCAGTGCAGCTGTGGCATTGTCAGTGTTTGGGCTTCAGTCCAAAGTTTAATGAATTTTTGTTTTTCTTTTTTTTTTTTTTGGCATGAACACCCCTGACAATTTCCTCTATAAGTGTGTCCGGGGTCTTCCCTTGGGCCTTGTCCTGGAGGGAGGTGCCCAGACTGTCCTCAGGGAGGCATCCAAAAGAGATGCCCCAGCCACATAAACGGTGGCTCTACTCTGAGCTCCTCCCAGAGGACCGAGCTCCTCACGCCATCCTTAAGGGAACTCCCATCAGCCTGTGGGGGGGAGCTTTGATTTTTGGCTTCTTCTTCACTGGTTAATACAGCAACTGCATTTTTTAAACATGCATGAAATAATTATTAACAATATATCAACCTGGTTTCATTAAACCTCTATAAAAAAATCGTAGACGTGAAAAAGTAAAAGTTGCTTTTGTTTAAATGTCAAATTCTACATGCAGGTACCTCCCCCCCCCCCATTTTATTCATAAAATTGCATAACATAAAAATCCAACCTACCCAGCTCCATTGTGTCCTAATTAAAAAAAAAAAATAGAACAGATGTCTTTAAGCAAAAGTGTTGCTGTTTCAAGGAAAAATCAAAATACAATTTGTCTGAAAAAGTCTGGTTTGTGAAGTAGATTTAGCAGAAGTGTCTTTGTTCTTTGAGGTAATGTGTTACATCCGTCTGTGATAAATGTAACTGCATTGATACTACCTGAAGATTTGATCCTTTTAATTTAGTTTGCGTATTTAGAGATGATGGGTGCAAAATAAATTTACATTAGAAAAATGTTGGGAAAAAATAATTTACTTAATAAATTGCCACGCAGATTATGAGATTATGCTTAAAATACAGTTTTACTGAAAAGTCTTACTTTTTTTCTGTTGTTTTTGTCTGAAATAATAAGGAACATTTTGTTATCTCATCATCACCACTATTTTTATGTTTTCTGGACTTTCTAATTTACCAGTATACAGTGTGGCCTGTAGTATTAGCTGCTTTTAAAAATATATAAACTGAAGTCTAACTGAATGTTTTGCCTTTGTCTGAGCAAATATTTAAAACATCCGTGTCCATAAACTGCTCATTTTATATGTTGATATGAAACCAATAATGGCTTCTGAGCCTTTAAATCCTATAAAAATGTTTAATCACCAAAAAAAAGCTAAAATATAAAGAAAGACTAAAAGGTTGTTAGTCTGAGGTTTTATTATCCAAACTAAAGACTATTTTCAAGTATATGATGTTGTTTTAATTTAAACTGTATTTTGAAAAGCCAAAAAGGGCAGCAATACAAAATACCTTAGTCAGTTATTCCAAATTTATTTGCAATAATCAATTATTCTATAGGAGAGTTTGCATTGAAGCACCTGGAAAGATTTTCTTTATACTGAAAGTACAATGCCAAGAAATATACTCTGTATCACCGTTCTGATGAAAATACAGAAATATCATTTTATGACCCCACAGATCATTTAACTCCAAAGTTCAATACCCTTCTGGGTGATAAAAACCACACTTCCTTCCTGCCATAAAAGTCACTGTGGAGCTTTGGTGGAAAAGTTGAGCTGAGGTTTCCCCGCGGTACATCACCTGTTTTATTGATACGCCTGTTTGGGTCCATTTCATACCCGCATAGAAGTGCTGATGAAAGGGGTCCGGTTTCTCCCCACCGGCTGTCTTCTGTGTGTCTGTGTGTGTGTGTGTGTGCGTGCAGAAGCAGGTATTAGCCCTGACAGATCGCACTGTTAATTGCTAATTGTGTTTCTCATTATGCGCAAGGGTGACAGGTGTTGTTAGAGTGTTGTGAGTTCTTTCGGCACTCTCCCATGAATTGAGCCCGCTCCCCCGTGCACCACATTGACGATCCGTTCACTAATGGTTCCCTGGAGAACTCCCATCAGCCCCTGGGCTCCATGCAGCAAGGGCTTGGCTTTAGATACTGTGTAGCAGCAACAGCCGCATAGGGAGGTCTCACAGCATTTCTCTTTGTCAACTTAAACTTCCTGTTATCTCAGTACATACAGTACTATAACTGAATTTTCTTTTATTTAATAAAACACTAAAGTAGATACAAGTTTGTAAATCAAAACAGTTGTGGACACACTCCCTCTATTGATCCTTTTTATGTGGTATGTGGAGGTTGAAAAGACACATTCAATTAAATGTAAGAACCTAAGGTCTCTCCAGTGCTTTGTTTGCTTCAGTTTAAAATACACACAATGTGCTCAAATTAACATTTACTTCCATGTTTCAAGACTAAGAAGACTAATGTAGTGCACTTAAAATGTCTTTCATTCATGTTTAAACAGGTCAGAAACTCAACATCTAAATTGTGTACTCATGTAAGACAATGAAATGTGAAAATGAGTGCTGTTTCATTGCATGAGGTAATTGTGTCTTAAACCCTCAGCGAGGACACAGATTGTGTTGCGGAAGTCTAATATGTGTTTGGAGGAAGGACAATGGCCTCATTTTTTTGTTTTGGTCCCTTATGACTACATGCACATTTGCAAGCAGCATAAATATTTTTACACTCATCTGTGGGGAAAAATGCTGCTGCTTTAGTGAATTGAAGAAATGGTGATTTTCTTAGATGATTCATCTCAGAGTGACAGAAAAACTTCCAATTACTTTTTAAAGTTTTTTTTGATGATTATATTCTTTATTGAGGAAAATTATGGGACAAAAGTTGAAGTCATTCAATGCAGTGATGATAAACAAAGCATAACTAGAAAGCATCTTATAAAGATTTTTTGAAAAAGTGTTTATTTCCGACTTGAAATTTTGTTAGAGTTCTCACTTTTGAACTTTTTGTGCTGTCAGTTAATTCAATTTTTTTTTTTTAATCAAAGGCAGCAATGAAAATTGTGTTTTTAACATGTTGTAGCCTTTTTCTCTTGATAGAGAACCTATAGAAAGAAAATAAAAATTAAAGCTGTGTTTCTTAGCTCCTGGTTGTGAGAGGCTGTAAGCTAGTGGGAGGGCTGATGGGATTCTCATGAACTCCTGCTGCTCTGCAGAAACTATGTCCTAGAAAACGACACAGGTTTTCTGATTTTGGCTAAAAACAGTAAAATCATAATTAATAGACCGCTGGGAACGCTCGGAAAATAGATTATTACAGTGGCAACTGTAATAACTTTAGAAACTTTGTTAAAACTTCAACACATATGTTACCATGTGATATTTAATCTGAAAATGTGATGTCGGCGCGTTGCTTTATATTTGAAGGTTAAACTTAAAGAGGGGGTGTTTGTAATAGAATCTCCAGCTCTGCGGATTGATTGTTTTGTTGACTGATAATTATTACTGCATGGACCCTTGTGTACCTGCTTGGCATGCAGCTTTCTTTTGTTGAACATTGTTGTCACCGGCTACTAATTACAACCCAAGGATTAGGCCTCAGGATGGCCAACTGTGAGTGACACGTGTCCCTATGGCTTCACCTGCCCGTCCCTCATCGCTGCCATTAGCTCAGCGTTGGCTCCACTTAGCAGCCATTACTTGTCTTGGTATTAATGGCGAGCGGACTCACCGTGATAGTCGGATAAGTGCTTGTCACAGCACCCATGTGGATGTTCATTGTTGCAGACCCTGTGGGGTTTTCTGGAGCTCAGAGTGCTAATAATAATAATTACCCCTTGAAGGCAGTTGGGTCCCTGGTGGTGCAGCCATGTTTGCAGTCAACACTGGTTGAGTTCCCTGAGCGCTGATGAGGCTTTGCTCAAGGGAAGGTTCACTTTTATCCAGGTGAGTGTGTGTTTGTTAGACATCAGATAACAGTAATATGTTGGGACATCATATCAAACCAAATGTATATTTATGGTAAGGTGGTAGGATAAATGGAACGGTGTGGTAGTTGTTTGTTTTGTTTTTTTAAGTGTTATAAAGACAGTAACTAAACATTGATAATAGTTTAGTTATATGATCCTTTGATTGAATTGGACACTTTAATCTTTGCAATCCACACACTAATGGTGACTTCACTTCCGACAACCTACAACCATCAGGGGCAATGTGGGGTCCAGTGTCTTGCCCAGGGACACTTTGACGCATGGGTACGTAGGATATTAATTTATATTTTTTTTAAACCAAGCAAAAGAAGGGATAAAGGCCCCCTAACAGACCCCTGTCAATTAAAGGGGCCACACCTTAGTTTAAACATGAATTCAGTGTCAAAGTTTAAAAAAAGTCATGAGGGACGTGAAAACTCCTGATAATGTTTTTCTCATCTTTTCTTTTGTGAATCAATAGGGGCAGTTTTTGATTAGCAGATGGGTATAGGCATGAGTGGACTCAACAAAACTCTCACTTCACTTGGTCCCACCCAACATTTGGGGTTTTTGAGGGTTAACTCCTCTTAAGAAGTGCAACCTCATTTTGAGCTTCAGAATCCTTTTGGTGGCCTCAGAGATCATCAGTCTATTTCCTAAACGCTTCTGCTCAAACTTAAAATCTTAATAATTTGCTTTGTAAAGTGAAAATAAATGCAAAATAAGGTGAATTCATCCAATAAGTTCTATCGTAGAGCAGGAAAAGCCTGTGTAAAAATGTGGACAAAGAAAATTCTTCATTCTTCACAGCAGTTATAAATCAGAGTACCATGTTTCTGCATTAAAATTGTAAGAAATAAGCTTTAAACTCATCAGTCAAGATCAGTGCTGTAAGATTCATATTATGTAGTGTTTTGTAGCTATACTTAATTCCTACAAAAAGCAGTAAGAAAGGAGATCTACTCATGTTATAATGTCAAAAATGTTTGATTACCTCCCACTGGTTCTTGGATATTTAAAATATAATATTTGTGTTTTACTATTCAGTCCCATCTTTGGTCATTTCATGCGGTCTTGGTCTTTAAAATCCATCATTTCTTTTCCTTCCAATCTTTTGATCTTGGGCATTTATTTTCTTCCTTCTTTTCGTGTGTCTTCCTTTTTCAGTTACACTAGCTACCACACAATTGACAAAAGCAAACACACACCAAATGCACACAAATGTCTCCCGCCAAACCAGCCCCCAGCTGGTTGCGAGTTTCTGTCTCTGGGGATCTTTTTATTTTCCAGCACACGCAGCAGAACCGTCCAGTGCCAATTAGCTGATTATCTACGTGAACAAGTTCACCAACAACATTTGCACTTGATGACTGAGCAGGGGGTTTGAATAAGAAGATGAGGGAAACTTCCTCAACAAACCAACAACTTTATTTCAAACGATCTCTCTACATTTACTGCCGTTCATGAATAGTGAGCAGTAGTGCTTTTTCTTTCTGCAGGTAAATGAATCTTCAGATTCTGCAGTCATTTGTTGTCTCTTTTAAATTAATCATAACATTTAGAAATGGCGCACCAGGTAACTAGGTATGTTTAGTAAAGAATGAACACCCTTAATTTGAACATCTAATTATAAATCAACCACAAAGAAAAAGGCGTTTTTAACATCCTTTTTATTCCTTCTCAGAGATCTTTTAATCATCCCTTTATTAAAAAAAAAAGGTCAAAGGTTATATCGTGTTTCTTGAAGGATTTAATTCTTTTGTGACAAAGACTAATTTAAAAATGTGTAAATTTGAGTTGTAATAAATTTACAACAGCCAATTTAACTTCACCTCACAATTTTCCTGACTAGGAAATAAAAACATTTTCTCTTTTGAAAGGTGGGGCATGTTTCTTATGAAAGAGAACAAATGTATCAAGAAATCATTTCATTTGTGCATTTCTAAGTATTTTTCTTTTTAAATCGCTGTCAATCAAACTGTTGCAAAGACGCTCGGTTTGATCTTAGCCGTTGTGACGTCACAGCGGCTAAAGAGCTGCTCCGCCCAGCAGTGCACAGAGAAGAAAAGATTGCACATTGTTGCATTATCCGCACGTATGTTAGGTACGACCAAACCTGGATTTTGTTGTTTTTCAAATCAAACTTAAAGCCACTAATGTGTTCTCTGCATTTGTGTTCTCTCTCTGACCGAGTTTGAAGGCTTGCTGTCCCACATGAACCAGAGAGGCTAAAAATAAAAACAAGAATAAATCAGGGAACCTTTTTTATTATTACCTCGATAAAAAAAACATAAGAAATATATCATAAAGTCCAGGAGGCCCGGGCAGGCTGGCGCCCCATCCCACAGCAGGTCTCTGTCTGGCCGCCAGCTCGCCTCTCTGGTGCGTCATAGTGATCGCGATAGCTCCAGCCACTTTAAATCGACAGATTCCCCCTGATATTGTGTTATTAGCCTCACTGTTCTTTCTAGGACCTGACTTCCTTCTCTTTGCGGTTGTTTGTCAGTTTGACTTAGATGCTGGAATTGGGTAGCTTTCCCAGCCCGATCATATCTGGTAACGGCGGGGGCTGACACCGATCCTCACATGATCGCGGCTGTCGGCCCAACAAAGGTTCACCTCCCACTTAGCAAGCCGTCGTGTCGCAGCGGCGGGCGTGAACGCAGCGCTCGCATGATGGGATGTGACAGCAGGTCCCTGAGCAAGGCTGCAGTGTCCACACGCATCTTTGTCCCTGTCATGCATGCAGCAGAGAGTCAGTGCAGCATCAGAGCCGGGCTCCACTCACGTGTGTGCGTGCTAAGTGCTTGATGTTTTATGAATTAAGCAAACCTGACGTGCATATTATGCACACTAATATCACAATAATCCTGAAACACTCCACCAGGCGACTTGTCTGTAAATAATTTACCAGAATGACAGAACATGATTTGACTTTTGCTCATTCCAGCTGTGCAAATATGAGGACTTTCTGCCTTATGGTGTTTATTTAGTTATCGTGGGACTTTACAAGAAGAAAGTTTAAAGGTGATGCTGAGGATGTGGGAGGGAAACTCCTGCTACTGCTCTGAAAAATGACCTTAGTCTCCATTAACACAAGAAAAAGTTAGCAAAAGTAGTCTCTTCTTTTAAATGAAGTGACTGAGGGATCGAGCGACTAAGTACTACAACACGGTCTGAGTTCACAGTCTGAGAATCCTCCAGGGCGACTCGGATCAGCAGTCAACCAAGCAGCTCCATATATCTGCTTGAACCCCGTTGGTTCTGCTTTCTTCACTTTAATTGTCTGTGAGGAGTTAAAATAAAGTTGCACCCCGGTCGTCACTGACATGCACACAAAGTCTAAAAATTGGGACCCAGTGCCTCCCTGCTGGACACTCAGCATAAAGGGGCTGGATCGGGGCATTTAGCCACCAAATGGTTCCGGAGCGCGGCTGTGTCTGCAGCTTACCGCTCCCCCAGGCGAGGGGTCAAATGGGGAGAACGAATTCCACACACCTTTGGTGCGTGACAGCCAATGGGACTTAGAAGTTTGGGTTGTTTGTACTGGTTTCAACATCACATGTTCATTCATGGGTTAGGGTTTTTGATGTTTTTTAACGTGTATACAGCATTTTTCTCATGATGGAGGACATATAAAATAAAAAAGAAGATTAAAACTGCATTTCTGAGTATTTCTTTTCATTCAGATCAGGGTGAATTAAGTGCGGACGAAAAAATGCTGTTTAAAAAGCTCTGCTCCATTCCGATCATCCACCTTTAAACACATGGATCCATGAGCGTCTTTGTTTGCCTCGTCTGAGCTGGGATCTGGATCAGAACTGGACGGCTGGATAGTCCTGATATTAAAGATCGCCGTTTTTGTCGCACTGTTAATGTTGGGTTGGGGATGTGAGGGGCTGTTAGCTAGCAGGACTAAGAGTGAGTCAAGGGATTATGGGATATCAGCAGAGGCTTACTTCTGCGCCAACAGTCCCGCCCACAAGTCTGAAGATAACTTCCGATGAACCTCTGCTGCTCTACAACAACTAGAGAAGATTTTTTTTTTTTAAATTTCGGCTAAAAATGGCGTCATCATATTTGAAGACCAAAATAAAAAAAATAGATCAAAAGACGACCAGCGTGAGAGTTTAAGGGCTAACATTACCACACATGATTTTTTGTTTTGATTAGATTTTTTATTTGAAATAGTTTATTTCAAGCAATCATGGAATAATGCAAGTATGTTCAGTGCAGGATCATTGTTTGTTTTCTCTATTTTAAATCCCACAGTCTTTAGCTTTACCCAAAAAATATTTAGACCTCCTATTATAAATTAGTTATTTTACACTTTTTGAAATCCTGATCTGAAAAAAAAAGCTTAGAGTTAGTTCAGGCTGTAAACTTATGCAGAACAATCCGTTTTGTTAAATAATTTGATTGATTGATTAATTGATTGATTTATTTCAAGCATTGTAGTCAAAGCAATAAAGGATGTACACAGGTTTTTTAAACTGATTTAAAAAAATGAATACATTGCTGTTATTTTCCACAAAAAAATCTGTAGTTTTGTGACAAGAATGGATTAAAATACATTTAAAAATGTATTCAAATAAATTCTGAAAAACAGGCTCTGTAGTTCTAATGATGCTGGAGAAAGAAAAAGAATTAAATATATTTACAAATAACATCCACTTTTAAAGACACTGCTATTATGTACATTATGTTAAGTATTTGAAACTAGCCTAGTGAATAAAATACTTTTTTTGTTATTTAAAAGGCAATTTGTGTTCAGTAAGGAAGGAAAATGTGTGAAAATGTTTAAAATAAACCTCTGATCTCCTACTAACAGGAAATGCAGATGCTTGTTTTACAGAGGTTTCTCTGGTGTTCTCATCTCCAGAGTTCTGAATGAACAGAAATATTCTCTTAACTGCTGGTTTCCTCCAAAGCAGCCACACAGATGTATTTATAAAATATGTCTCAAACTAGTTCTTTAAACTCCTCATCTTTTGTTTTGATCCGATATTTAGATACGGTTGACCATGTGACATGTGTTTACCCAGCTTCCTCCTCCTCCTCCTGCTGTAAACAACAGTCCACCTCCATCAAGGCTCTCTCCTTCTAGCAAACACTGTTTAAACAAGCCGGTAAACATGTCTGTCTTCATTCATTACCTTGCTTCTCATCATGATCAAGCCTCCCGATTTAATGAGGCAAATAGATATTTCTGCGTTGATTGTCTCGCTCTCCCACCAAGTATTAAGACTATTAAACGGACACATCTGTTTTTAATTAGGAGCTAAAGTCACCTCCGTGCTGCCTTCCATGTTAATGGACTCCGACTCCATCAAGGCTTCCTCAGCCTGATGAACAATGCAGGGGCAGCGCGGTGCGGCGTAAACAAAGGCCTGCATGTATGACCAGCCAACGAGGACGGCACGAAAACTCTGTCCGCACCAAGAGAAGGCTTTATGAAAGCATCACCAAACAGGCCCTGATGATTTAAATCTGCAGTCAGAGCCCTTTTTAAGGCTCATCAGGAGAAAAGAGGGTCACCTTTGGATTTGCTGTGAAACGTTGTACACCTCCGTTACATACAGTAGCCCCTCATCAAGGGACGGGTTAACTCCACGCAGAGCAGACCCTGATTTCTGAGGGCTTTTCTCCAGGACAGTGTTGCTTGTTTGTGTGGGTTCCCTGTGGACCAGATCTGCAGAATGTTCCCTGACGTGAAGACATGACGGAAGCTGCAGGCGTCAAACTCGAGGAGTCGCCTCCCAACAGCAGTAGACACGATCAGATCGACACTGCTGATGAGCTCCAGAGAAAAAGCCTTCATTTGTGTCTTTGCTCAAGCTGCCATCTAGTGGTTGCACAAAAAGCCCAATCTAATTTATGCAACATTTCACTGACATTCATTTCATATGGTAGAAAAATGTTCCTTTGTTGAAAGAAAACGTTGGTTTAATGAACACAAGATTTAAAGTTGCTTCTAGGTCAGCAGCTGAAATATGCTGATGTTTATGTTCTAAAGAAAAAAACAGCAAAACCAAAAGATTTAAGGAGGTCAGAGCTTTATATAGGACAGGAAGTGCTGGGTGGACAGTTGATGTTTGCAGCTGCAGCATCACATCTTTCTGTTGATGCATGACTGTTCGCCTCTGCAACCAGCAGATGGCAGCAGAAAACTGCTTTTGAGACTGTCCGGGCCCAGCCTCCCTCTCGGTTTCCGTTAGGTACCAAAGGAAGGATTTAATGGAATATTTGACAGTTTCCTAAACCTTTTCTGTTGCAGGTGATCTGACAAAATATTCACCTAATGTTGCCTTTCATTTGATTTAAATTAAGAAGGTTAACATGAAATAGGACATTCTGAATAGAAGATGTAAAACAAGGATTAAAAAGGTTATTTTCTAATGTTCACTTTACACAGATTTTGTGTAGTCTTTATTTCCAATTTAAAGGAAAGTTTGAAATATTTTACCTTTGGGTCTAATTCACCCTTGACAACATTTAATTTGATTAACAAAATCAATTTTTTAATGTTCATTTTAAACTGATTTTGTTTTGTCTTTCATTTCTTTTTAAGAAATAGCTTAGAATATTGTCTTTAGGGAGTATTTCAACTTTGAAGACAGTATAAATGAACACAAAGGTTTTGTTTACTGTTCAGTTAACTCCTTTTGTTTGGTCTTTAATATCATATTTAGAAAATGCTTAGAATTTATTCTTTTAAACTATTTTAATTTTAATGACTACATTGTCATGGTCACGACTCCTCTGTTAGCTTACCTATAATGTCTTGTTTTTTAAGTATTCGATTTCTAGTTAAACTCTTTTCTTGTGAAGGGGCGTTTTCCCTGATTGAAGACTTTCAGAGGTGGTGCTGGTCTCTAGAGCAGGAGCTGAATTACAGGCTTGTTTGTTTGCTGAAGGCCGCTCCGCTGCATTAACTGTGAGTCTGATTGTGACTTCCTGTAACAAAATCCATGTATTGAACATAACAACTGCGGCTCATCTGGAAAGTCCTACTGTTACGTTGGTTTCATTAACACTCCAAGCTCTACCGTAGAAGAACGACGTGTAGGTTTTGATGATGGCTCCAAGGCTTGGTTCTGACTTTAAGGATTTCTCTCCATTGGAATTTTTCCGAATGTCTGATATTGTCATTTTAGAGCAAATATGAAAGGATCCAGGTCTAATTACAAGTGTCCTGTTCACATTGGTTATAGTTGTGAACAGATGCAGGCTGACTTTGAATTTAACTCTTACATTTCCTACATATGTTTGGAGTAGTTTTCCACAGAAGCGTACTGCATTCAATTCAAGTAAAAACAGGTGTTTTTCGTTGTAATTTTTGTCTCGTTTTTCGTTCTAATGTTTTTGAAGAACTCCAAAGAGGCTGGGCTCTAACCTCATCCGCTCATGAAAACTATAAGATGAGCTGCAATTGAAAATGGCAAAGCCACAAAGTCTCCGTGTCATAAACACGATCCGTTTTGTTTATGCGCTCGTCACGTCTGTTTTCTCCTTACTCAACATTACAGAGCAAAATGTTGGGGGAAGTACTGGTTCTATTGACCAGACTGAACTGTTTATTTTTGTCTGTGGTGATGCAGAAAATGAGTTTGAAAACAAAAAAAGGTCTCCATGTTTTAAGCTTTGAGGTTTGCCTTGATTTTAACCATCAACATCAAGGCAGGCAGGGACCGTCAATAAAGTACACCAAAGACAAACAGAGTTTGAGTCATTTCAGTTGTAGACATCTCCTTATCTTCTTGCTTTTGGACTACATCTGTTACGGTCTTCACATAGATCATCTCAAAGAAAAAAAAATCATACTGAAAAGCTTTGGAAAAAATATTATCTCAAAAATCATTAAAAGTAATCTCAAAGAACCTAAAAATGAACACTTAAATTATTATCCGAGTAAACAAAAATGACACGAACCCTTTGTGGCTTTTTACTTTTAATTGCAGTTCGTCTTACAGTTTCCATGATTAGATGAGGTTAGAGTCCAGCCTGTTTGGAGTTCTCAGCTTTTCTAGTAAGATGGTTCCAACAAAAAGCAAACAAACAAAAAAACGTGAAGGAAAAGCCTCTTTTTTATTATTGAATGCCACACACTTTCATAGTTTTCTCCCCTTTTTTGCTATTTAATTTTTTTTTTTTTTTTATTTCTTTTCTTTTTTTTTTTCGGTCAGAGCTTGTGTTGGACAAAACCATTCACCAAAAACCTTGTAACTGCAAGTAGTTCATAAGTGGAAATGACCCAAACATACATCCATGCGTACAGCTATGTGTGTTTGCAAACACTGTCCAGTGGACTTCCTTTTTTCTCCTCTTAACAAATGCATATTGTGATCTACCCCCCACCCCCCTCTGAATCATGAACAATGGATCATATCAATGACAGGAACCAGATGTTTCGACTATTCTGTTATCATGTATCCCAGCGTTGATTGGCTCTCCAGCCTCTAATCAAAGCAAGGGGGGGAAAAAAACTTTTTTAATGCCTCATTCCTCTTTGGTTACAGATGGGGGGCATTCCTTTACAGTTACTGCTGCTGTGTCGTAACCCTGACTTTTTCTGCTCTGGCCAGTGTGCCTCTGAGCAGCATTGAACCAGCAACTATCGCTGCCTGTATTCCGAGCTTTGTGCGAATAGAAAGACGGGGCTTTGTGGCGGATAAAGTCAGAATTTGCCTGGGCAGCCGGTGCGAGAAAGCGGCACCCTGACACTTGTGGCGTCAGTCCAACCAGAGCCACAGCGCTGGGTGGAGGAAACAAGCCTTCATTGTATCACCCTCCAGACAGAGAAATGGTGTGGGCTGCAGGCTGACACCGTTCCCAAATGCGGGTCATTTCGCTGCACTTCCTTCCTGAAAATCACGCCTGCTCAGCCTTTTCATTTTCGCAGGAAGAAGAAGCGAACAGCAAATCAGCTTTTCTGTTCAGGATATTAACAAAGATTCTGCACAGGCCTGGTAATCCTCTCCACACCATTACATCAAATGATTCAAGAACACAACATGTTCTAAAGATTCAGGGATGATTGAAATAAATAGATATTCTATAATAGTTTAGTTCAATTTTACCCGAATAGTGTGTCTACACTTCTTCATTTTTAATGTTATTTTAAATATGTATACCTTACCCTGCTACTCGTTCTTGAGAACCATTTTTTTTTTACACTTTATCTACAATTTCAAGACATAATCTTCTCAATAATGAAGACCTAGAGACCCTTAGGTTTCCTCCTCCTAAAGCCCTAATGTCCATCCTTACGGGTGGATACAGCTTGTCTGCAGGGGAAAAAATGGTGCAATCTGTGTGGGTCACGCAGATGTCTCGCACAAAATCTCAAGGTCGTGGACCACTCAGTGGTAATTTCTGTGCATGTTTTTCTACCAGCATGCTGCAGGTGACAGGTCGTAGTGAACACTTATACAACACGTGAGGGGGAAGTAGGTGAGACGCTGTCATGTCATATCGATTTTTCATTTTTTTAACAACCCCACCAAATCCTGTTGTCTGTACAAGGAGCCCATTAGTGCCGTTCCCGTGATACGTGCGCGCTCCTTGCTACAGCCTGACTGTTAGACATGGGGAAATTGGACAGAGTGTAGTTTGTGTGGACGTCCTACAGGGACTTAAGTGTCACGTGCACACCCCATGCATGTGGATCATTTGTGCACAGTCGGGAAGGAGCCAGTACTCACACCTCACTAACAACTAAAGTATGGCGTAAGGACACCGTACAACAGCATCACCTGTACGTCGTAAGTGCCTTATTAGCCTTATTTCATAACACACGCACAACAGTGGTACGTTTCATTTTTATGACGCCCTTTGCGGTGGCAGTATGAGCCTCCAGGGAACTACAAGACACATCTGCTCTGCCCTTAAGATGTAACCACTCCTTTAAATGACGATGCACGGACCGGACAATCCAAAAACCCACAGCACTCATACGGGTCAACCCCCAAACAGCTGCAAGTGACCAAGGCACTAAGAGTTAGTTAGTTGGTTTCATGAACGGGGTTAGTTTTTCTAGAACACGCTTACGTTCAAAAGGCCGTTGTAAATGAGAGAATGGGTAAATGTTCTTCTGTCTCCACATGACAAAAACAAGACGTGGCTGAAGGTTTACTTTCCAGCATACTTCTGCATATGCACATTAAACATATAACATTATAGGCGCGTCTCTGTGTGGGAATGACCATGGCCTAACTTGGACAAACGTCTGTTGATCTGGCAGAAAAACCACGCCGAAGCTCCGAACAATAAAACATTGTTGATAAATATTCATCCCTGATTTGATCGTTCCACAAGCGACCTCATCCGGTTCGGCGTCTGAACCCAGCTCTTTGTGTACAGAGATAAAACCCTTCATGCTCATAAAAGGCAGCCAGCATGCTGTAGAACAGAGTCCTGCTGTCTTCTTCTATTAAACATCTTCATACCTAACAGGGCGAAGAGCTTTTTTTTTCTTTCTTTCTTCCTTCCTTCCCAGAGAACTCAAATGTCTGGGCCTTGAAATTTCTTCTGCTCGGTTTTTCCCTTACCTGGGCCGCTCTGACTGAGGCAGAGCATGAACTGCTTAGAAAGACCTGACGTTAAGGGTCCCACTGAGCCGAACTTGCCTAACATTTCTGTGCTGCATAAACTACTAAAAGAATACAGAAAAAAATACAAATCCTGAAAGGAAATAAATAAATATTAATATTAATTAATTATAATCGATCAGAAATAGCAAGAGCTGCAAATTGCGTAACTGTTTTGTTTATGACATGACATCAATATTGTTTTAAATACAAATGTGTTAAAATGACAAATTAATTTAATATTTGTGTTAGATCATTTTAAAAGCTTTTAAGTTTTTAACTTGTGTAGTAAGATAACAGAGTAGAAACCCTAATACTAACTCAGTTAAAAACCAAAAACTCAACAGTCCCCCCCCCAAAGGGTGACTGTTGTGGCCCTCACGATGATCCATGCGGTTTAGCCGGAGGGAGCAGAGATGAAGATGTTGAGCATCGATAAGACCAGGACTGAATCCATCAGAGGAACCGCTCATGCTAGGTGTCGTAGGGATACGGGCAGGGAGGCAGACTGAGATGTTTTGGGCTCATTGAGAGGAGGAACAGTGATGATGATGATGATACCAGGAAAGAGGAAGACCAAAGAGGAGATTCAAGGATGTAGAGGAGAGGATTAGGAGGAGGCATCAGAAAGACAACTTTCCTTTGCTGTACGGGATTAATTATCGCTGGAGGTGTAATGTTTTAGGCCCTCATCTGATATATACATTAATAATGCATATGTAAGTTGCTAATGAACTGTCTGCATACCTGAGTCATCATGTTGGACTTTTCCTTTTAGAAAAAAAATGCTGTGATGTAAACCTGCATCTTATCAGCAAAAACACACAGACCCATGAAAATGTCCTAATCCTGCCTTCATTTCTATCTTTGTTTGAGCATCAGTTCTCCTGTAAATGTTAAATTCTAGATCGGGTTCAGATGTTGTAGCAGAGGTGAGAGTTGCATCAAGATTTATTTTATTTCTATGTATTTTAGATTTATGTTTTTCAGCCAAGAAAATTGCTAATAACATGAAAACAATTGTGTTGTCATGTGTGAGTATTGAGTCCATTCCTAACTAGAAAAGGCCTTTTTTTAAAATCGGGTTTTCAAAAATATTTTTTTATGAAATGTTTATAATGTTTTTAATTAAATAAATATATATATTTATATATTATAATATATTATAATATATAATATATATTACTTTTATCACTAGCTATGGTGCGGCATGCTCGTGTACCACGTATCAACCCCCCCATCACTTAAAACATCCGTCCATTCAAACCGACTGATATCTGCGTGTCAAATTCACGGTCACCGTCTTTGTTATAACAATCGCCAAAGTTGCTGCTTGACGTTTGTCCAAAAGTGTGTTAACCCAAAGCGCTCGCCGCGTGTGGGAGGAGCTTCTGCCGTTTCTCCACCTCATTACGGAGAACACGTATGCTTTAAAGTCGATACTGTAACTTCCTGTTGCAGTGCAGGACTTTAGAGAGTAAGATAGGGACACGCCGTCCAGTTTTGTGAACCCGTTTTGTCCGCGGGGCTGCCAAAGCCTGACCTGGCGATGGGGCCAGACGTCCATTAAAATCAATGCACGGCTCTGATTTGATGAGATGGATGAGGGTTTGCTGTGCTGCAGCCAGGTTTGATTTTTTTTCATTGAACAATTCCAAAACACTTTTCTGTGAACTAATAATCTTTCAAATATTTCCCCTTTGCATTTAAGAAATGATCACAAAAACAGATCCTTCCCATTGATGGGAATTTTGAATTGATATTGTAAAAGATGTTGAAAAATAAAATTTGCACGAGAGGAGAAACTTTGTCAACCGCAGCGACACTTTTTCCACCACACAACGTTCATTTGCTGTAAGTCTGCATGAGGATTAATAGTTTCCCAGGTTACCCTGATGGCAAACCCAGGGGTCACATTGATCGCTGTGATGGAAAACGCAGCAGCACACAAATGACTGAACATGCATGAAGCAATAGAAATCACTGCAGGCAGTGAAAGCTCAGGATATTTTCATTTTTACTCAACACAATCTGCAAAAGGAAATATGCAAACATGATGATGTAGCTGCAGACCTGCTGCTTTGTTACCGGGACAGGAAGTGTGGAACTTCTACTGTGGCGGCCGGGCTCATTGGAAGTCACACCTTTCAAAGTCAAAGGGACGTTAACTCACTAAAACAGACATAATGTTGGTTTTTGCTCTGCTTGGGTAAACACTTGAAGTAGTTGCAATGCATTGTGGGCCTTTTGGGGATTCATTGTGCTGTTATTAGCTATAGGCTGAAACACAAGCAGTTTAAATATGCATTTTTTTGTAGGAAGATGGTGTAGATTGCTCTAAGTGATTTAATTTGGAGAAATGAAATATAAAAACATCATGATGCACATTTCCAAGAATTCTTGCATGTAAAAGTGTAGATTTTTCTTTTTTAAAGGGGTGTTTCAGAGGTTTGTACTCTTTCTTCAAACAGTAACACAAGTATCCCATTTTTTCCTCATGGATTCCTTTGCCTTACAAGTCATTTCACAGCCGATCACAGATCAATAACCTTTGGGGGATCAAGTAAGGAGGAAGAAGGCAGCTCGGTGTAAAGGAGGGGGAGGAACTGGTCGATGTTTTGGCTGACCTTTCCTTAGCATGGGATGTGATCTATAGGAGCTCACCGAGCATGGCTTCATCTCCGTGCGGCTGCAGCAGCCTCCTCACAGACATTTCCTGCACAGCATCTCTCACCGGCTGCAGGACCAAACTCATTCATCTCCTCATTTTGCTGCAGAAAAAGCTCAGAATTGACCTTTCACATGTAAAACCTGCCATTCTGTGAATGACTGTGAATTGTTTGATATGTTTAACCCTTAAACACTGGAAATATCTGCAGAAACACCGAACAAACACACACGTTACATGACTGTTTACGTGATCAACATGAATCAGCTGATTCTGATGTTTCATATCAGGTTGTGCATCATTACGCAACACTTTACCAACCGATGTGGAGCATTGTATGTTAGATATGTGTTCCAAGTGTGCAAAGCCACTTTTCTCCACCACAGAATCAGCTGATTGCCGTCGATGGCGTACGCACTTCTCTGCTGTGCAGGTTCTCCTATAAGCGCGAGTCTGCGTTTCTCCGCTTTTAGAATAAGCTGGAGTTACGTTAATAGTGTAAACCATTGAAGAGTTATGGTAATCAGAAGAATGTTAACACAGAAGCTAAACCCTCCGGGTTAAAAAAATCAAGTTTTCGGTGTTTTAACATCTTCTGGTAGCATTTTACTGATGGAGGACATTTATAAAGAAAATTGAGCTCAAATGTGCATTTCTGAGTATTTCTTTATTTAAATCGTGTGACGAGACGACAAGCCACTCTGCTCCATTCTGATGCATCCACCTATAGATCTATAGATCGATGAACGTCTTTGTTTGCCTCGTCTGAGCTGGAATCTGGATGCAAACTGTACGGCTGGATAGCTACAATATTGCTGCCATTTTTGTTGCACTGGTAATGTTAGGTTGGGGGTGCGGGGGGGCTGTAAGCCAGTGGGAGAAAACGTAAACAGATAGATAATGGGAAATAGGGGTGGACTTACCCGCGCCAACAGTCCTGCCCACAACTCAGTGGTGAATTTCTAATGAACTACTGGCGCTCTGCAGACATGATGTCCTAGGAAACAATGGAGGTATTTTGGTTTTGGCCAAAAAGGGCATAATCATAATTAAAAGACCACTGGGAAGGCTTTGAAAACAAATAAATAAATGATCAGAGTTATATTTTTACAGGGTTAGCCAAAGAGTGTCCTGATTACGACATAATTCCAGACTTACAACTAAGCCAATAAAAACATTTTAAAACAGCAACATGTTCACAGCATAAAATCGAGACAGAGTTGTGACATGCGGCTGTTGAATTGTCATTTGGAAAGAATGTTAGTCCCTAAAAAGCCATCCCTCCTTTCTCTGTGCTGACACTAGGGACAGAAGACGTCCAGGGAGCGAGCTGCAGCTTTTTTCCTCGGGCTGTTTCTGCTCCGCTCGTCAGGCGGGGAGCTAATCGATACTGATGCGCGGCAGGCGTCCATGTCCTCAAAAACCCCGTTCATGCATGTCATCAACATACCTATGTCTGTATGAACAATCCCTACTGCACATAATAAGGTCAGGAAACCTGAGAGAGCGGTACGCTGACTCCTGGAGTGAAAACCAGAGTAACGGAAAGGAAATGGAGGGAAATATCTTTTTTGAATATTTCCACTCGGTGTCGATGTGACGTGATGGGAGCTGAGGGAAAACATCGACATGTTGCTATGAGAAGACCTTATCTGAACTCATCAGTAAAAAGAGACATTAATCATGTGCAGATGAGAAAATGTGCTTGCAACAATTGCCAATATCGAATAGAAATTGATAATTAGGGGGTGAAGCTTCAATATTTTTTACTTATTTAGTTTTACTAGGTCAAAATGTTTGATACCTAAGTCTCTCAAGTGATCACTGCAGATTATTATTTATTTTGTAGTTTTCTTTAGTTATTTCTGTCGTAACCCTTGTGCTATCCTAGTGCTTTAACATTGGGAGTGGGGTCATCTAGACCCACTAGACAGAGCTCTGAACCTTTGTTCTTTATTGATTTGTGATCTTCACTGGTGTCCATGGATTACATGAAATCCTCTCCACCTTTATCCACCTTTGTCATGGTAGGGAGAACACGTCAATGGAAGGGGGGGGTGGTCATAGGATAGCACAAGGGTTAAAAAAGGTTTACCAAAAGGATTGCTTTGCTCCAAAATGACATTAAGGATACTGAACCCTTCAACACCAGATCTCCTTCCGGCGAGAACTACCATAACTGATGGTTTTATTCACAAACTACCATGTTAATTATAATTCTGTAGCATTACTGCATGTTTTTGCAAGTGTTTTTGAGGTTTTAGAGTAAGCACATCATTCAGAATTTCTTTAAATGTTTCTCTGATTCAAAGTAGGCGTTATAGCATTAGTGGGTTTTGTATGTCGTTCAGTTGTACACTTCCTCTTTGACTGTTGATGTTGTTCATGAGGTTTTATCTAAACTCACCATCAGTAGAATCAAATTCCCCATGAATGTCGCCAAAATGTGCCGCTGAACGCGACTTCAAAAGAAGAGTCTTTCCACTTTGTAAAATTGGAGATCGATTTTATTGGATGGATGAAGAACAACCGAAATTCTCCTGTTTGCCAACAACACGTGACACGTCCACTGGTACAGCACTGACATTCTTGCGCTTGTTACAGGAAATGAGCAAAAAGAAAAACACACACAAAACCCAAAAGCACAGCACTGAAGGTTCTGGAGGAGGATGAAGTCACCTCAAACAAAACCAACTTTCAGGGTAAAAAGGGAGAGCCGGCGGGGGTCACTCAGGAGCCGCTGAGGTCTGTGTCATAATCACATCTGCTGTGAGACGATCTTCTCATCGGCTCTTCATTCAGGTTTACTCTGCAAGTTACAGAAAAATGTGCTGATGTGGAGTTTCAGTAGAAACACAGCACCGTTTTGGAATGCCATGTCATCAATAAATCTGTTTCAACACAAATACATCAGCCCCCAAGTTCAACGGGTAAACGTGAAGTATCTATACTTTAGGGAGCTTTGAGAAATGAGGAAAAGATTTTTAAGGCAGTACGATTATTTTTATCATCATTGAGATAAATGTGATGAACTGCAGAAAGTGCCGTGTTTAAGTATTAACATTTTGAGGGTTTTTCTCACATAATAACTTTAATACAATGTCGCTCTTGGCTCAGAAACTCTTGTTTAAAGACCCACTCCAATGAAAATGGTGTTTTTGGCGTTTTTAACCTGACATTTTCAGGATGATGGAGGACATATGTGAAAAGTAAGCAAAAAATTACATTTCAGAGAATTTGTTTTTATTGAAATCGCTGGGAATCAGGAACAGATGAAGAAATCCCTTGTAGTGACGCAGCTGCTACAGTCGGTGAGCCACAAGCTCCCTGCTCCGCTCCACGCTGATGCATCCACTCATAGACGACCAGATACATGTGCGTCTGTACTGCTGCATGGTTCCAAAATCGCTCAGCACCACTAATGTCATGTTGGGGGTGTGAGGGACAGTAAGCTAGCAGTAGAGAGTTTAAACAAAGGGATGATGGGAAGTGTGGGTGGGTTTACACCATGCCAAGCGTCCTGCCCACAACTCAGAGGTGAATTTCTAACAAACTCCTGCCGCTCTGCAGAAACGATGTCCTAGAAAACGATACAGGTTCTTTAGATTTTGTCTGAAAACTGCATTATCAAAATTAAAAGAACACTGGGAACGATTTGGAAATGGATCATTGGATGATTGGAGAGAGGCTGTAAGCAGCAGGATGGCATGGGAACACGTTACAGAACCTTTGTAGCCTAGCAGTTCCACAGTTTTCAGGTTACAGGTCAAACAGGAACAAGATCACATTTCAGGAACATTTTAGCATTCTTCATCATTTTCTGGAGTTTCTTTTATGCTGATTTCACATGTGGCTTTTTGTCACTTTGATTGTATTATTGACCATCATAATTGTGAAGCACTTGCATCTCTCTTTAGATTAACAAACACTTTCTACTGTGTATTTAGCAGTTTTAACCAATATTGGGATAACATGTCTTTTAATTTTCAGACAATTTTTGGATTTCAACTGTCACTTATAACTTTGTTTGCCATTTTAATGTTCAGCAATGTGTACTCTTCAGCTTAGTTTTTTATTTATTTAGCATTTTGGGGCTATTTTCAATATCATTAGATTACTTTGAGATTATTAGTTTCTATACATATTTAGGACTCCTGCTGTATTTTTCTGATTTAGTATTTTTCTTTGGATCGTTAGAGCATTTCTATGATCCTTTTTAGTATATTTCTTTCATGGAAGTAATTTTAACACCTTCAGTGTGTTAAGTGTTGTCCGTTGTTATTGCTGCCTTCTTCATCAGAGGTTTCTCAGATTTAGCATTTATTTTAGCGTTTGTTTAGTGTCGTTTACATACGTTCTCCCATTGAACTTGAGTTTTTTTTAGGTTTATTATTTCCAATGTAAACTAAGATTGAGTGGAAGGATTTTTAAACTGCTTTCATAGCAGCATCATGCTGGAACATGTTGACTTGCTTTTACAAAGCCTAAACTCTGAACATCAACTGAAAATGAAAGATTTGCTATGATCAGTGAGAAAACGGATGTAAAGTCACTCTGGTGATGCATTTCCTGCAGCTAAAAGGACATTTTTAGGAGTTCTTAGTTCATCGGCTTGTGGCTCAGGGACCGACATCTATTTGAAGAATCAATTAAATGCTTTTTGACAATCTTAATATTAAATAATTTCATTGTGTCATGAACTAAATGCAAAAAGTTAGTATGTTTATTTCTAATGAAGAGTAATAATTAAATTATTTGCTAATAAATGTGGACACATGCATATTTATGACCAATTATCCTATGGCGGATATATCTTTGTTTTTGTTTTATGTTTGCTTGAAATAAACCATTTCCTCTCCTGAGGTTGAACCGAAAAACAACAAAAAGGATGTCACTTTCTGTTTAAAAACCGAAATATTGAAATGCTCCAACATATGAAGTCCTGATAAGTTATTAGTGAGATGCTTGCAGCAGTCCAAATAATTAACCTAATCAAACGTTCATGACGGAGCCGCGTGAGACCCAGAACTGTTGAGCTATGTGAACTTTAGCTACTTTGAAACCTTATTTATTGCAATGCTTTTATTTATTTCTGACTAAATGGCAAAAAGCACAATCAAAGGTTTTTATCTGAAAATCTCAAAAGCTGTTTCTCCTGAAACTAAACCAACCCAAACATTAGAAAAATATTGTTAAAGGGGGATGTCTTGTGCAATATTTAAAGCTCGATAGATTAGCATGTGATCGAAACGTTAATGCCTAAAAAAGGAATAAAAATATAATTTTGCTTTGCTAAACCATCGTTGCCTTATGTTTTTTTATATTGTTTTTTTTTACAGGTGACCTTAATTTCCAGCGTCCGGTCATGAAACACGGAAGGAACTTTGGTCCTAATTTGAACAAAGACTTTAGTAAAAACATGAGAAAAGAGAGGATAAATCTGGGCGTGTCTTCTGTTTGTTCAGTTGGTGTCCAACACTGCTGTTCAACCATCTTCTCAGACCTGAGTACATTTCCTTACAAAGAAGTTACTGAAAGACAAAGTGAAGCAGTGGAACTTCGAAACATGACCCATGAAGAAACCAACGGTTTGCTTTAGGGCTTCACCTTCAGACTCATCAACGTGGCTGTGAATTCACTTAAAACAGCCCACTTTGGATCCGTTTCAGTATGCTGACATTGGAGCTTCATCCCCTCATATCCCAAAATCAGAAAAAGGCATCCAGTCGTGGTTCCTCTTGTACATTCTGTCTGGTGTTGGTGCATCTCGGCATGAGACAAACCATCTGCACATGTCAACACACAAATTCAGTTTTTCTCATTCACACTCAGAGTTCATACATCTTTTATAAAATAAATCTTATATTTCCAAGTTTACAGTGAAACGATGCACTCGTCAGACAAAAAGGTAATGGGAAGTTCCATATATACACAGACGGTATACTTATGTTGGCAGACAAGAACATGGAAAAGTCCAGGTTTGTAAACAGCTCTTGACTCTTGCTTTCTTCTGCAATTATTTTTTGTTTTTGCTGCTTTCTTACATTCGTGGCTCCAGAAAATTGTGCTTTACAGAACTTCTTACAACAACCCAAGGCTTTAGTTTCCTTCTGAGTGGACACATCAAAACAGTCGGTCAAAGGCTCAAACAGTCTGGAAGCTGGTAGTTGGTCGGCTCTGCCTGTGGAGCAGCAGGACCCACGGAGAGTCTTGGAGGTTCTGCGTCTGGTCTTCTTTCCAACCTCGGAGCTCAGAAACCAAAGTTTTCCAAACTTGTCCGGGCGTGTGGCTGTTGTGACATTTCACTGATGAGTATGAAGTTGGAGGAGGAGAAGTTCCCGTTCTGCGCTGCGCAGCAGTGATGGAATGTGGAAAAATACTGGAAGTGTGATGAGAGCTGGGTGAAGACGAGGGGCTGAAGGCGCGACGGCTTTGACAGCCCAGAAGGCAGAGGGAAGGTCAGACTGCAGGTCAGGAGTCGGGCTCTAGCTGTCCTCGTCTGTCAGCTCCTCCTCCGCCGTGGCCTTTTCTGGGATGACCTCCAGACTGCGTCTGCTTCTGGACTCTGAGGAACCGGAGGAACCACCCAGTGACCCTCCTTTACTCAGATTAGAGGTGAGGGCAGCATAGTGGATCTGCTTGAGGTTCTCCTGGACTTCAATCCTGGCATGCTTCAGTAAATCTGCCTGACCCTGAAGAAAGAGTGGGAGAACCCTCAGTTGTGCAGATTAGCGCATGCAGAGTTCAGTGTTGATGTCTTGAAGCTGAGTCATAGCAACTGGACTTAAAAATCTTCTTCCTTCACAGATGAAGCCACTTGGATGGACTTCCAGTTACTATGAATCAGCTTCAAGACAACACCACCTGGATGAATGAGAACCTTCACTGACATTTTACATTCATGTCAAAACAAAATTAAAAAATGTAATAAAGCAAATATACATGTTTCATTATCGGAAAGTGCACATAAAGTCACATGTTTTTAGGAGTTTGCAGCAGCTGGAGAAGACTTGAATTACAGACTAAAGCAACTTTAGATTCACATGCTGAGACTCTCGCTTAATTTTAAAAGACCTCAGAGGACCTTAGGTATAAGACTTGGGAACAATATAATCTTGTATTTTTGTATCTTCCTGTAAAAGACTTTTTCTAGTCTAGTTTCAATGTTAATAATTATAACATTAATTATATGAGTCTGAAGCTGGTTCATTTTTTTATTCAACAGTGGCTTGGATGCTTTGACCTTCATCCTGTGCTAGGAAGGGGTTCTCAAAACTTGGTGCCAGGTCGGTACCAGCACGACATTCATGGTACTATCTGTACCAAAAAAAAGAAAAAGCAGATTTTGTGGCTTCGTTTCATTAAATTTTCTGATATGTCAATCACTTGCATTTTATTTAGTTTTGCTGTACAATCCAGTCATTTTACCATTACAATGATTGTGGGTGGGCTCATGTAGGAACAGGTGGGCGGAGCTTCAGTCAAAAGGCCTAAGGCAAAGTGAGTGAAAGTTTGTCTGTACCTCACAACAAAAGATTCGCATTTAGCGACCTGATGGATCAGTGTGACGTGTACAATGCTTTGGAAAAAGACAGTTGTCGTGACGATGAAATACGTGTTTAATTCAGCGTGAGTGAAAACTGAGATGCAGCGCAGAATGTCAGAAATAAGGAAATAGAGCTTCTTCTTACACACATTCAAGTGCACAAGTTCTAAAAACAAAATCCCTGTCCCCTATCCTGTACACGGTCCCTTTGGGTCACTGTACAACATTTATGCAGATGACTCTGCTTTATGAAGCTCTGGGTCTACGTCTCCCACAGGCTGAACTTCTGGAACGGTCTCCTGTTTACTCTTTCAAAAAGACTGTTGAAAAGCTGCAGCTCGTTCAGAACACTGCTTTGGACCAGAACCAGAACTTATCACATCACTCGTGCTCTCAAGGTCATAGAAAGGACACCAATGAAAGAATTAACTTTAAAGGTTATAAACCACGTATTGGTGTGGAACCCAAAACCCTATCTGACCTTTATGTGTTTCTCGAACCCAGCAGAGCTCTGAGATCTGCTGAAATCAATCAGCTGTTAGAACCGAGTCAGAACCAAGCTGCTTTCAGCTGCTCACGGATGGAATCAGCTTCTCAGATGTTCTCCAACGGTTTCTGTGTTTGAGGTCAAACGTAAAACTTTTTTGTTTCTTCTGGTTTCATTTTGATGTTCTCCATAAAACTCTACCTCTAAGTATGAAAGATGTTTTCTAAAAAAAAAAAAAAAGGCCTTTTTGCCTGTCCGGTTCTACCCCTCTTCTGGAAAAATGTCATAACTTAGAAACTGACGTAGTTTGCCGTCTTTGCCCACGAGTTAGGGGAATCAGACTAAACTCTGGGGTGAGTTCCTCTGCAGTGGCAGGCGTCTTTTCTTTTTTTAGAAGGAAAGTGAAAGGTTCTGGAATTCTTTGAAAAGTAGCAAAACAAGTTAAGGTGGCTAGCTTGTTTAGCTTCTCGCTACAGTGATGTGATCGGATAAGGAACATGAGATGGCAGATTGGATGTTTCTCTCAGAACCTGTGTGGATGAAAGACTGAAAACTTGTCAAAGTCCTCATACTCAGGAGGATGAGGACTTTGCTGCTGAAAATGATCAAAGACCAACAAATGGAAGATTTTCTCATAGCTGCTTCCTTCATACAGAGTGAAGCATCCCTCATGTCTCAGTGATGGCATTTTTATCAGGCTGAACGTCATGCAAGAGAGCATTTGTTTGTGCAAGCCTGAGTGACAAATCTACAAAGTTACACATCAGTTTCCTTCTTGAAATGTGGCGAGGAGACTGGTTTGTTACACAACTGCTCACCTTTAGGATGGTGATGTTCCACGTGAAGCTCTCCTCCGCCTTGTGCAGCTTTCGGCCCTTCAAGCCCTCCTTCACGGCCAGGTCGTGCAGGTTCTCGTGAAACTCCATGGCTGTGGGAGAGGAGCAACAGTGAGGGTCAGTGCTGAGCAGAGGAGCAGCTGCTCGGTGGCAGGAGCGTGCGATCTGTGACCCTGACGGCCATCAGAGCCATCCTGGCATCTCTGATTCCTTTTTTATTTGATTTTTTTCTAAGCACAGAAATAGCTTCTCTGTTAACTGGGAATGATTCCAGACATCTGTACTCATTCTGCATTTTCCTCTCAAGGTGAAACTTAAGGAAGTGCGACATCGCGGTGAAGTGTTGACAGGATGTGGAGGGACAAGATGACACAGAAAAGGGGCAAATTGTTGACCAACAAAATTGTGGCTGACAGCACGAAGAAGGAACGAGGGGCAGAGCTGAAGGAAGCGATGAGGCAGGATGAGGAGGAGAGATCCGGTGGAGCTGAGGAGCGACGGGGTGTGGGCAGGCAGACGTGACGCTCTTTCACCCTACATTAGCATCACGGCAGAAACAGAGGGGGAATTTGTCTGGTGAGGCGCTTCCTCGCCTCTCCTTTGCCGTCTTTGTGCCCCATTCTGTTTACTGTTGAGAGCTCAGGCTGAGCACAAATCCCAGAGCGGAAACCCTCAAAACGCTCACCCACAGCAGGTCTGGACCGCTGCCAGAGCTGTTGCTATGGAAACCTGTGCACAAGCAAGCGCACCAGAGGGGGAGACCCCTTCAGGTGAAATCGTAGTACTGATGGCGTACGGCTGAAGGCAAACGGCTGGCTCAGTCTCAGCACCGCACTGCTGGTCCGGATTCCCACGCGCGTTTTATCTGCGCCTCCTCCTGATGCAACCGCAGCGGCGCACGTTTCAGCTCCGACCCAGAGCTGCGGACGTGCGCACTAAGCATGACTGCTGAGGAAGGTGCGCCGCTTCCTCTTTCTTTCTCACACTCCTTTAACTGGCACTGCAGGTTGCCTAGCAACACTGCATGGAGTCTGACAGGCAAGAAAGGGGGAAGTTCTCTGTCTCAGCAAAGCTGCCTTTTCAAGAAACGCTGCACGATAACATCTCACCATCTGAAACGGCTGGAGTACAAGGGTCAAACCAGGTTTGAACTCACAGCAGTTTCCTCATACTGTACAGTGGAACCAGCATGAAAAGAAACGACGATGGACTGATGATCTGTGTCTATTGTTCTCCTGCTGAATCATTCTGGAGAGAAGAGTCATCATTTTGTTCTGTTTCATTCAGCCATCAGAAACACAAGGAAACAGATTTGATGCTTAATATTTACAGTCAGCGGCACTCAGGGAATCACATGACTAAAAAAAAAAATCAGATGTTTAGATCCATTTTCTGTTTTTTTATGAGATGCTGTTTGTTTTCTGAATTTATACTACACATTTTGTTGCTGCTATATTAGTAGTATCTTTATCTATCCTGTAACTAAGGTCTTAGTGACAAACTTGACCTGGAGTACTGAACTTGATCAAATTTGCATGGCCTAGTGTGATAGGAGCTGTGAACAGAGTGAAGAGACTACAGTTAAAGTCTCAGTCCCCACTGCCCTTAAGGGTGGGTACAGGCTGTCTGTGTTTGAAAATAGGTCAAGGCCAAACCCGAATTCTTCCCCCATCCCTCCGGCTTCTCCCTACCCCTACATTTAGCCCTCCAAGCAGAAACTTATAGAAAAATAATGTCTTCAAATTTGTTACTACAACTCTGATGTCAATAGTTGGCAGTGAGCTACATTATCGTATAGCTGCCAGCGCTAAATAACATACAAGACATCAGTTTTATGGTTGTGGTTATGGTTGTTTTATTGTCTGAATTCCTTCACTACCTACTACACAGTGCACTATAGTGTGTTCTCCATTTTCTAGTGCTGTCTGAATCTACAATTCCAGAATCCAGAGCCCTAGAAATTTCCCAGAAGTCTGCGAAAAAACCAGTGTGCATCGATGCTCACTAGATCGGCGAACATAGACCACAATGCATTGCGTCGGAACAATTTTTGCCAAATCTATTTAAATGTATTTGTTTTAAATAACCATCAACATTTTTATCTTCTTTTATATCAATTCGATTTTACCTTCGTGAAATCAATGACATCGTATTCGCTGTTTAAAAAAGAAAAAAGTAGTGAGCGTGGTGTTTGAATTGCTTTCAAAATACAGGGCTCTAGATAGTCCTGCACTGCATAGTTTTTTAGTAGTTAGGGATTAGTGTGTGAAGTACGACAGCCTATAACTTTAAAAAGTCGTGCTAAACACAAATTACTTGAATTTAAATGTAAATGTTTGTGCTTCAGAGCGCACCCACATGAAGAAATGCATTTGTGCTCCATGTCACAGCGTTTGGACACCACTACAGTAATAACTGGAGCAATAGAAGGGACCTGAGGGGTAGAATTCAGATTCGGCCCAAACCTGTATGGGGCTGCCCAGGTGACCCGCAGGAAATATCAAGGTCATAAACCGCTCTGTAAACCCGTAGAGTAAAAATGTTCATCTGAACAGGTCGTAGTGAACACATACAACACGCGACGGTGAAGTAGGTGAGACACATCACAGGAAACGGCAGACGGCAGGATCCAAGTGCAGCAGGTTTATTAACATAGCTAAACGTCCACAAAGCTTTATCAGGGTCAGGCAGGCGGGAGTCGATAACAGCCATGAGATCATCAGAGGAGAGACGGGGTGATCAAAATCCAAGCCAGGGTCGGAGCAGGCGGCAGGCAAACAGTCAGGGTCAGGAAACTGAAGACCAGGTCCAGATATAACAATCGGTAAGGAAGGCAGAATGGCACCAACTATACTTCGCACTGAGTGAGGCTCAGTACAGTTAAGTCTGCTGTGGTTGATGAGTGAATGAGTCAGGTGTGCAGCATCCAGGAAGTGTGGTAACAACTCGAGAGACAGAGTCCTGACTTCTGACAGTCGTACAGATTTATCTTTTTTTTTTTTTTTTTTTTTTTTTATCCCCCAAATCCTGTGGACTGCCCAAGAGGCCCGTTAGTTCTGTTCACGCGATGCACGCACGCTCCTTTCTGCAGCCCGACTGTTAGAAATGAAGAAATCAGAGTGTAGTGCACACCTTACTAATGTCTATTGTGCCGTAAAGGCATCCAGTGGGCCGGTACAGCCCGTTTCTGCGTACTGGCATAAGATTTGGAGGCTGGAAGGACATCAGCTGTTTGGCAGCTCTTTGCTGCTTTAACACACGTTCAAAAGCAGCTGCGAGTGGATGCTGCTAAAGCTGTGAACCAGACAGCACTTGAACTCGTCATTTTTGTGGTTTTTTAGGGTCTTATCATTAATGTGATTTACGTCCCTCTTTCCTCTCACGTTATCCGTGAGTTCTCTGGCTTCCTTAAACAAACGCACTGAGCATGCGCGTCTCACATGGTACGTTTGATTTGTTTTCCAGGCACACAATTCATTTACAGGCAGAAATGCATAATACTGTGCGAGCTGGAGTTTGGTTATTTTGCAACGGGACACAAAAAAATGAACGATTCATCCAGCAGTGATTATTTTTTGGTGAACTATTTATGGTTCAAACTTTCTGAACATGTTTAGGATCGAGCGACATGCTGCCAGTCCTGAGGGAATAAAAAACTCCAGATGATGCTTTGAGATATTTTTGGGAGCTCCCCGGTGAGTTTGGCTGTTTGAAATTTGTTTCAGAAACATAAAACCCCTCAGGCTGTGACTGAACTCTGATATATTTTTTTTTTTGCTGAGGAAGACTTTTGGAGTCAAAAATAACCTGAAAGAATCCCCGAGTTGTGAAGGAAACTGGTCAAAATGTAAAATGGTCCAGAAAGGAGCTCCGGCTGTGTTCTGCTTCTTCTCAGCTGTGACTCGTGTAAATAGGAGAGGACAGGACGGCTACAGAGAGCTGCTTTCACTTAAGTGGCTTCTTTCTTTTCCTTTTTTTTTTTTTTTAAATCTCCAGGCTGAAAAGTTTTTTTTTTTACACAGCAGGGAGTAGGATCAGGAATGCCTTCATTAAAGCTAAGTAGTGAGTGAATTTTGCTTGAAATGGTTTATTTTCCTGCAGGAAGCTCGGCTCACCTCGGCCTGTAAATGAGGTTGGATGCCAGTTCGTCTGTCACCGGGAGACCGATGGTTTTGACTTTTTAACTGTGCTTTCTGTTCTTACCGACCAAATATGAGACGCTTTTTCTTTTTTGCAGGGAGGTTAAAAGTGTCTTGTAGGGCTGTAATGAGTATCCGAATACTCAGACATTTGCAATCTGTTCAGAAAAAACAAGTACGAATATTTGATACCTGAGATCGCTGATTCACAATCTTTCTAAATATAGTAGAGTTTAGTAAAAATGCATGTAAGACAATGTAATTATTGCTTTAACATAGTAGTATAAAAACTAAAACTGAATGTCACTGGAAGTAAAGAAGTTTTCAAAGTAATGATAAAAGTTCTCAGTTTCAATGTAAAAGGATTACATGTTTTTTGTTCATAAAAAATGAGGCTGAAGTTCAGTTTACTGAAGTAAGTTCTGTATAAACGATTTTGTTTTAAACTATTTGAATGAAAATATAATGAGTATGAAATTAAGAATATTACAAAAATCTCGTAATCAATGATGTGACGTCATGTAACTCTGCTAGAAATGAACGTGTCTATCAAATATTTATGTGATGTATTTTGAGTTTTTTGGTTTTTCTACTAAAGATGGAAAAAAATTAAGTTTTCTGATGGAAACTGTCAGTTTAGATGAAAGGTCTGTGAGTCTGTTCTAGTTGTTCCAATTCTATTGAGGTGTTGCTGCGTCTTCATTTACTGTTTTCTAGTCATCGATTTTCTGAAGACGGTAGAAAAACTTTGAGGATGGAAAAACTGTTTTGTTTCCTGCTAAAGTGCAACATTGTTTCAAGTAGGGCTGGGCGATATGGCCTAAAAATAAAATCTCCGATTTAATTTTTTTTCTTATTCGAGTTCCAAATTTTTTCCTGGGGAAACGAGAGCCGAGCTGCTAATGAACTAGCTGCATTGACTGTCCTTGTCTCATACTCCACTCGCCCTCAAACAGTCTCAGAGAGATGGTAGACAGAGCAATAGATGCTCCACCTCCATTCCAGCATTAAACCTCATTTATTGTGAACACACACGCACAGTGTAACAACATGAACCTCACTCCTCTTCATAGCTCTCTCAGTGATGGTGAAGGATTCAACACACAAGATTTCACACTTCCCATGAGTCTTAGTGGCTGTAGGCGGGGCTAAGCCCCTGGTCGCCACTGTATTAACTTTGCGCCGAGGCGGAAGTAATGCTAGCCGCATTACCTAATACATATTATTTTAACTATTATACATCAAGTAAAAAGACAAGCGTTTAGCAACCATTCAAACATAATATTTGAAATAGTAAGAATTGTGGTTTGATTTGAAAACTGTTGATGTTGATTCGTAAAATCAACAGCTCCTATCCACAGCCCTAGCACTGGGTGAGGTGTCAGTGAAAGCTTGTCCTGAACTAGAATCTTTGCTCTTCATTTGCTGTTCCTGCCATCTGCTGCACCTCTGTGAGATAAGTGGTCTAAATTTGCACTTGGCCTTTAACATCTTCTGTGCTGATTGCGTTAGTCTGCTGCAGGTTGAGCCTCGCAGAGGTCCTGCATGCTAAGTAGTGAGTGTTGGTGAGGGAGGCCGTCTTTCCATTAACACGCCCGACTGTGAGCTTTCAGAGCGTTGTCGTTCAGTCTTCTGCTCTTTATTTATGGTAGTGAAGGTGCCATAAACAGTTTTTATTACTTCAAAAGTGGTTTATAGTTACATCCTGACCCACTTTTTGCGGAACTGCAGTGTTTGCACACATGAGTGTGACTTTTCACTGGAGGTCATGGACTCGTACACGGACGGCTATATCAGTTTAAAACAGGAAATAAAAAGTAAAGATCATCACCTCAAAGTTCAGCTGAAACCAAATGCTCCACTAATTTCTCCATTGAAGCTGTTGAGTTTTTCACTCTTTTAAATGAGCTTTAGTTTCCAAAAAGAGAAAGCATCTCATTGACAGAGGTGTTCACCTGCTGCATCAGACCTTTTAATCAGCTCCTGCAGGATGTCAGACTGCAGAAAAGCACACTTTCAACAAGGCTGTTACTGAGTAGAAAATAATATTCAATAATTCCCAGCAGACATATCTAACGGGACGTTTTCCCTGGAGACACCTAAACAGACCAAGAGCATAAACCCTTTTTCTATACCAGCAAAGAAAGCAACAAAACTCAAATCTGTCTGTCCTGACAACAAAATATAGAAGATGGCTAGAACGGGGTATAAGAGCAGAACAAAGACTTGATTGGCAGTGGTTTAAAAGGACAGGATCATCCTCTGTGAAATGTCAGGGCACCAGTCATTACATATTTTATAGTTCATCTGTCTGGAAAACAATAAAGTGCAGCTGCAGTAATGATGGTCCATTTTCAGCCCCTCCAGCTCGTGCTGAGAGCTTCAGTTCTGCTCCATCCGGACTAATTCATCTTCTTTGCTACTTGGAGCTGTAAAGTTCTGCTCCAGGAATCACAGTTACACGGTGCAAATCCCTCCAACACATCACTCCACACTGAAACATTTTAGAGATCACAATGACAATTTTAAAAAAAAAAGAGAGAATAGCAAGAAAACATTTCATTTTAGAAACCAAAACAAAAAACCAAAATAAAAATGAAGTGTTTCAGGGAAAGAAAAAGAATTTCCAGAAATCAAAATGAAACATTAAAAAAACTAAACAAAAGGAACTAGAAAAGGTAGGTACTATAGGTTGGATGATAATGTTATAAAAAAAAAAACACCAAAAAAGACCCCCAGATTAACTGGTCAGTTTTTACTGGTCAGTAAAGTACTGAAAAAACTGACAATAATATATGTGTTGAGTCTTTTTTCCAGTCTTTCAGTCTATTAATCACAAACTGCTTTTCTACAATCATATAATATTGATGGCAAAATGCTTCAGTGGTTTGGTTCCCATCTGTCAGACACAGAGCAGAGAGTTGTAATCCACAGGAAAACCTCCAAATAATAAAGGTCACATCTGGAGTACCCCAAGGTGCTCTGCTTGCACCTCTACTATTCTTAATGTTTATCAGTGACCTACCAGAGGTTGTTCATTCAAATGTGTTATGTATGCAGATGATGTTAAGTTATACCAAACCTCTTCATTGGACTGTACAGTGACCTGAATGACTTCTGCAGCTGGCTTTTAAAACTTGACCCACAAAAGTGCACAAAAGTTACAGTTACTCTCAAAAGGTTCCCCATCTGCCAAACCTACTACATCAACACGTCCCCTCTGCAGCAAGTGGACAAAGTGCATGACTCGACACGACACTAACTTTTCCAGCATGTCAGCAGCAGTTTTGACTTCAGTTTTATCTCCAGACCACCAACATATTTAACATTTTTCAATGTCCCAACATTAGAAACACACTGCGTTCAATTTAGAACATAAAGACCAGCGAGATGGCGTCCTCATTTCTGTCTGGCTGCTTTGGACTCCATGTACCACAGCGAACCACACGACAAGCCGTTTGATTCCATTTGCTCGTCTTTTAACAGTTAAATATGACACATTTTCTCAAATTTGTATTTTGGCAAATGCTTTTACCTCTTCCTGTCTCACTCCTGCACTTTTAAATATTGTTGTTTAACATATAACAAAAGTTGGTGAAGATTAGAAAATTACGCACCTCTTTGTTATCTTATATTAATATGAGGAATTTGGGGATTTTAGCCTGCAGGTTAGCCTTTAAATTAGCTTTGACCTGTGAGCATAACTTGGATTTGTGTTTTAGTTTCTGGTATTTTGTTTTCCTTTTTAGTCAGATAAAAAGTCTGATAAAAGTCGACTTTTATCAGTTGTTTTGCTTTTTTAATTGTCGTTGTGATCTTCAAAATGACCGTCTTAAGACCCGAACTAATATTTGAGCTAACTCCATACACATGTAGTCCCAGGGCCCCAGTTAATCAGAATTATCACTGTGGTAATACAACCCAAACTGTGGCGTCCAAACAGATCTTAAGAGGTTAAATATTTGCCTGATAGGAAACAAATCTGAGGAATGAGTCAGAACTGTTGATCGAGGCTCTAGGAGGCTCACATCGGTCTCTGCAGCTGTCCTAAAAACACACAGCATTCATAGACTTTTGCCAAATCCCTCTAATGCAAATGTCTTATGTGATCTGCATTTGAGGACAGTGCTGCCGGCAGCATCTGGATGATGGTTTCTGGAAACAAAGCCTTGAGTAACGCTAACACCTGATATCTCACCTGCTTTTTGAGCTTGCTGAATCCTCTCGTACACACCGTCTGAGCCCTCCAGCAGCGCCTTGCTCGTCTGAATGACCTGAAACCAGCAAAAGATTAGGGTTACAGTGCGCAAGCATAATTGTGCTTTTCCCTGGCCTGGTGTCATCCCATCGCGTGTGATGAATCACAGTTTGGTAAACTAAAATTAAAGGGGTGTGACCTGAAGCAAAAAAGACGGCTATGCAGGATCTGCTCCTGTTATTCAAGCAGCGACTGGGCTCTGTTTTTAGCAGAAAAACATCGATAGAAAACTCTCCATCTGGCCTAAAGCAAACAACCGCTAACAATCAAGGTCGTCTGAAGAAAACAGAAGCGCGTCTGTCACTTCATTAGCATGAAATCTGCGACAGTGCAGCTGAGAAACCTGCTAAGTTTAGCTCCACGGCTCCAACTGAGGGCACAGACTCTGCTGACCTGCCGATAATTCAAACTCTCGTGATGATCCATTTACATATTAAACAGCTGCCACCCACAAATACCAGCCAGTTTGCCCGGGAAGGAGAGCAAAATGTTATTTTAGGAGGGTAATGATCCATATGTGGACTGGTCCTGATGCTGGTAAATAAACGTGAAGTTAGCGGGTGCTCCAGCATACCATCTGCTGGGTTTCTCCGCTCGCTTTAGTCCGGGCATAATTACTTTATCAGTTTATATATTTATGGTTGGGTTTTACGAAAGTAGATTAACCTTCAGCTCTGGTGTTAACACTACTTCCACTACCGTAACTCTTCAGTCATTAACGTCATTCTAGCGGAGCCTTTCAAAAATCCAATATAAGAAGCCGCTTTTCTCCAAATCAGAGTCTGCCGATTCACGTTGATCGTGTAAAGGTCGAAGAGTTGGGGTACATCAAAGAGTGGGTGTTACTAAGGTGTCGTCGGCGACATCTCTAGATAAGAAAATTCATCTCTTCTTTTTCAGCAAAAATACAGCTTTTTTTGTGTTTGTTTTTCCGTTTTTCAAGGATCCTTCACACATTTTTATGGACTTTGCAAACTGCAGAAACCAGATTGTCGCCTAATTTTTTATCTTTTACTCTTCTTTTCTTTTTTTTTTTTCTCACAGCCTTTTTGGGGTGGTAGTGTCGCCCCTGCCACACATTCAAAAACTCACCACACACCAAGTACCCAGTGAAAAGGAATTTTTAGTGTAGTGAACGACCCAGCCCAAAAATTATGACCTCACAGTGGGAGAAATGGGGCCAAGACCTCTACTAATGAACTAACGAAACCAAAACACTCGTATCGGGATTTCAAAGCAAGTTTTAAGATTATTATGGGATGGCCACAGTACCTACGGTGGGGCGGCCTGCTTGTGGCAAAATATGAAATTGGTTGCATAACAAACCTGAAGTTGTAACAATTTCTTTTAAAACTGATGTCCTCTGTTTGAAAACCCTCTTTTAAATTTTAGTGGTTAAAAAAAAAAAAAGGAAACAGGTCAATTCCAATTTTGAACTAAAATCTTTATAAATTTGATACATATGTATATATTTTTTTATATTTATTTTTTAAATCATAAACTTGTTGTGAAACAGAAACATATGGGTTTGAAAGTTCTCTTGTTACAAACAGCCAGAACTAATCTCCTCAACAGACTTGGCTCTGACTTAATCTGCGGTGAACAAAAACAGGAATCAGACCACCAGCTGGCATCTCATCAAGTTCCTCCACCCTTTTTTCTTTCAGTCTCAGCACATTAATGGGCAACGACTGAGACCCAGATTCTATTTTTGTCAGTGAGAAGGAGAACGCCTGTCTGCTCTGCGGTGGATTTTAACATCGTCCTCAAGTTTCTAAATGTCTCCCATCATTTTCTACACTTCATCTTCCTATCGTCTCCATCTCTACACCAAAAAATGAGACAAGCAGTTTATGCCTCTGAATACCTCTAAGTACCGGTTGGCCTCTCTTTCTCCTGCAACTTAATTTTTGCTGTGCTCCTTTCATCAAAGCCAATTAGCTGGTCTGCCACTGTTGAGTGTGTAAGGACCAGAGAGGTCATCCATCTTTCATCCCTTGAAATCTTCATCTGTGGATCAAAAACATTAATTCTCAAGGCGTCCACCCGGAGGTTATTATTTTTGACTAAGTCAATGATGCTTAACTGTGTAGATCCAGCCCAGAACATTACTTCCTGTTTTTGACCGGACTGCTAAAAACTCTCAACTAAGTCAAAGTTAGAGACACAAGATGGAAAGCGTGTGGTTAACCGAAACCTTTGATTCAAATTAATTAAAACTGCACAAACCTTTTTGACTGAAAACCTAAAGCAAGGATGGTATGAGGCAGACTCTACTTTCCTGCTGTGAGAGCACATGTGAATGGGTCTGCTGTATTTTGACAACCAGTCAGTTTACCGGTGAGTTTGCATGAATCCTGTTCATGCTCATCCCCCTTTATAGTAGGTGGACTAAACTGACATCCGCCGTTTGACTGATATTAAACCCTTTCGAAAGTTGTTTCTCCATCAAAAGAAGGAATACACATATTAAAGTCAGCCAATGGCATGTGATTATTACAATCGTTCAGTCTGACCAAGGCAGTTCAGCTTCAACCAAAGCATACCATGACCATCAGCGCATTTACAGTCATCCCTCGTTTCTCACAGGAATTACGCTCTAGATATAAGGTGAAATCTGCAAAGTAGTCGTCCATATTTTTTTACAATAATTGTAGATGTTTTAAGGCTGTAAAACTCTTCACTACACACTTCTTTCACTTTCCTTAAACAGCATTTTCACACTTTTCTTTCTCATTTAAAGAGTCAAAGTTCAAAAAGTCATAGAAAAATAAGTCCAGTTTTATCTGATCACAATTAAATATTTATGTTTATGTTGCAAACTGAACAGCCAATCATGATGCAGTACACAAGGCACTGTAAAAAACAAAACAAAAAAACCCCTGCAAAACTGCACTAAAAAAATTGTGAGACTGAAAGGTGAACCACAAATAGTGAGGGACCACTGTACAACAAAAAGTACATACCGACTGATACTTGCAGTGTCATTATTAACTCCCACTAAAAATAACCACGCCGCAGTAATAAGTAATGCAGCGGCTCTGCTGGGTAACCTAAGGTAGCTTTGTTGCTTGTTATGGTGATACGTCTGGTCGTAGCATTCCCCAGACTCATCTTAAAGCTATAATTTTAGGGATACAATATAGTAGATACAGTTTATTAACGTGTATAGCTGTCCATAAAAGACTTGTACTCTGGGGGGCAAAGCCAAAGGGCAGTAACATTTAGCAAAACACTACAAAAGGACATTAAAATAAGAAATTCATAAATTTAAAAGAATTTTTCACACTTCTCTGTCCAAATACACTAAGGCTGAGTCCGAATTCCTTCCCTACCCCTCTGGCTCCTCATTATTGCTCCATTTGTAGGGGTATTTGGAGCTGTAGTGGTGTCCGAACTTATTTTATTTTAGCCATAGGGACTTAGGGTGGCATGACGAAGAAGAAAAATGTATTTCTTCACGTGGGTGTGCTATGAAGCACAGAAGTTTACAACTGATGATGTCATCAGGCGGTAGAAAAGTCCGAATTTGAAGACGCTATTTTTTTCCATAACTCTCCACTTAGCTAAATTTAGGGGTAGGGAGAAGCCATAGAGGAAGGGAATTAATTCTTAATCAGCCTAAACTTACTCTTGAATGCAAAAGTGTTGTACTCTTTGTTTATTTGTTTTTAATATCCTTGAGGGTCTTTCAGTGCCTTTTTAAATGCTGCTCATGATGAGTCAGAGAAAGTGCTAACAGTACCTGTCGGTTGAATATTGCATAACCTGTGTGCATTGATTTAATTACTTTAACCGAGTTCCAGCTTCATTACCTAACCATCTGTGCGTGTCCCCGCTTAAAGTCAGGGTATTGATCTGACTGGACTCGGAGCTGAGGTCGCTCCCATGATATTCTTTAATGGTGGGAAAGATCATATAAGGAGAAATAGTTATGATGATCAATTGTAAAAAAGGCAAAACTGCTGTCATTTGTTGGCGGATTGTTTTCCTGTGACTCACCATTTCATAGGTGGTAACTACTTTTTTAAGGACGTCTGACAGCAGGCTTTGGGGCTCCAGGTTAGGGTACTGGTCTTTGAGGTTGAACACCAGAAGTGGGGTGTTGTCCGGTCCGGTTAGTCGAGGGGAAAGAGCCAGGATGCATTGCTTGAGGTTGGCCACTGCTGACAGGCCGCACAGCTCTTTAAAAGACACTATGGCATTCTGCATAGAAGAGAATAATTAAAATAAAAAACATGACATCAAAACCTGAGATTTTAATGAAAGGAACTTTCCAGACACTTAAATCCTTCAGCGAGTTACATAAATATAAAACACCCTAAAGCTCATCTCTCACAAAGGAAGTGGTTAAGTAATCATCTATGAGAACTTTTATTTTGGCACTTCGTAAGAGATCACTTCTCTCAGACCAGCGTCAGATGGAAAGGAAGCAAACATCCTAAGCTTCCTGTGAAAGGCCAAAATTAAACCCTGCATAAACATCTGGAGAGCAAAGATGTGTCAGAGTCTCAAGGCCAGTGGCTTCTGTCATAATAAGTGCATTATAAACAGAGAAACAAAAATAAGATGTAATACAATGCCTGAAGAAACACAACATGAGACCAACCACACTGCCTTCCCACACAACACGGCTTTTCACACTAAAGATTTCAAACAAGACATAAATATCAGCATCAGTTTGTTTGAAAAAAATTGTTTCATTTACCTATAGCCAAATTTACGTATTTAAAACTTCACTTATTTTGGAGTGTCTTGAACATTTATTGAAGTAAAATGGAAATTGGTTAAATATAGTTTTAATAAAGCGGCAAAAAGAGTGATAGGATTTTTTGTCATGATATTGCAGCTAATTTTTGTAACAATTTTTGTAACAAGTTTAATAGTGTTGTCCTGGGTTTACAATTTGGTTTATATAATAACAATACAGCTATTTTTCCATATCGGTTAATTCTGAATGATCCGATTCCCTGACCTAAAAAGGATCCAGGACATCTTTAGCCAAAGATTCCACCAGTGTGACTCAGAGAGACATACCTGCTACTGAACAAGTTTTTCAGATTCCTTGCATTTCTTGCAAGATAATCAAGTCTGAATTAAATGTGTCCAAACAAGTAAACAAGAATTAATGTTAAATCCATTCACATTTTAGTTTCCTAAAGTTCAGTCCATTGTTGTTTTTCCACTTGAAAATAATCCAAAGGGATAATTATTAGAACATTCCAGCCCACTGTATGGTCACGTCTTTGCTAAATTCTAAGTGCTTCCACACATTGGACTGGAATGATTGACTGATCCGTTTTTGCTGCATCACGTGTGTTGTCCGCTGTGATGGTTGTTTTTACGCTATAGTAAAATAAACCTACTAATCTAAAAGCTGTTTTTCACTATCAATATTATCTATTTATTTCATTTTGAAACAATTTTATAAATTTACCTCAGACGGATTGATCTGGTTGGATTGTAGGAATATAAATGAATCACTCGATGAATCGTTAGTCCTTTTTCAGTGAATCAGATACATTTGTTTGGTTTTTTTACCCTGTTTTGATTCTGCAGTTCTGATTTTCTAAGGAGGGATTGGAGATGCTAACTCTCATATGAAATCTTGGTGCAGTTGACATTGTTACGATGTTGCATAGAAAGCAATATGTGAGGAAACAAGTGCTGAAACCTGAAGGGAAAATAACCTTTTTCAGAAAGTTGGTTTTCTCTCTTTCTTTCTTAGTGTTAAGATTGTTTTTTTATTATCAGCTTGTCTTAATAATGCTCTTTAAGTGAAAACGATAATAAAAATTCATTTTATAAGTTCATTCAGTAGTTTGTTGTACTTATGCATGAAAGTTACAAAGAATAGGAGCATGATATGTTATAAAAAGTCAAACAAATAGTCAAGCAGAGGTTTGCTGTTACTATTTTTTAACAGTAACCTGTCAGTCTGAAACATTCAGTAAGTCAAGGTCGAGGCTCTTACCTGCATGTTTTCTCTGAGGTCTGTCGCCTCCCTCAGCGGTAGCAGAGCTGTTTTAAAGACCTCATCCACAACTTTAATTTGTAGCACTCTCATGCTAGCATACTCTCTGCTCTTCTTGCCTTTTCGTACAGAAAGACCTCGCTTATGTGGCTTGCCGCCTCCCCTTCTGTTTGTAATGGCCACATGGACAAACAAAAAAGTGTGTGGTAGAACTTCTCCTGTAAGAGACTGGAGCGGAACGTGGCGGAAACCTGGCTGCAGACACTCGAAAGGGATTGTATACTGGCCAATAAATTCATCACCGATGTAGTCGTCGTCTAGTACCACAAAGCGCACCATTGCAAGCTCAGGAAGGTTTATCTGAAACTCAAAGCTTTCGTCAAAAAGAGGGTTATCTCCGTTCTGGTTGACTGTTTTAGTCCTTTGTTCTCCGCAGTCAGCAGGAATGCCGTGTATTTCCACGTAAACGTAAGGGTCCACCACGTCTCCTTTGGCACCTGAGCCTTTAGGTTTGGGGAAGTTTTGTCCACTGATTATCTTGATGTGCAACAGCTGTGGGGAAACACCAGGAACTGAATCCTTTGTGTTGGCGCTGAAATATGAGACCTGCTCTCTCATGATGGCTGGACGGAGCACATAGCCACAGTTCCCGTTCTGCCGGAACCAGCCAATGTTTAGATCCATCATCAGGCCGGGAGTTTGATAGTTCATTGCTACAATCTGGCAGCCGCACTTCCAAAAGTCTTGAGGATTCATGTTGCTGGAATCAATCCGCATTGGACTTGGGTAAACCCGTGCGAGGAACTTCTTGTTATAATTGACAAAGTCCCCTGGAAAGTCACAAGCACATCGACTGGCAAACACTTCATTGAAGGAGCAGAGCTCCCAATGCTTCTGACTCTGGAAGGATGTGGGGAAGTCTTGAAACTCCACCGATTTGCACAACGTCACCAGATCAGACAGATCCTTGGACAGCTGGAATTTTTTGGGTGCAATAATCTGCTGCTCTGTTGACTCGATGCTCACTCTCTGAGACATCTCTGCCCCCTCGTCCTCATCTGTCACCTCGCCCTCTGTAGCATTACAGGCTGAGCCCAGCTTTTTACCCTTCAGCAGGATCTTTCCTTTCAGTTCAGAGGGAGACGGAAGGAAACAGTCCTCAGGTTTTGGAGGATCAGTGTAAATCTTATCTCCAAGAATCTTCTTCAGATGTTGAAACATGACTTTCTGCTGCTTTAAGGAGCAATGGTTTTCTAAAGATAGTATCAATGGGTACTCCGAGGCAACAAAGGCATACTTGTTGATTACGTCAATGACGCTGCGAAAAACGATCTGTGAGGTCATTGTGTGTCCGGTATAAATAACCGGTTCGTTATCGGGCCCATCCCACACATCTAGCTCCACGCAGCGGCAGCCCATCTTGAGAGCACGGATGTAGCCCGTCACATCAGATGGACCTCTAAACTGATCCTCTATTAGGTATGTGTTATGGGACGCATTGATGTAGTAGTGAGACAAAGGCTGGTTCATGTCTTGGCAAACTGATTTATGGTCGGGGTCAAATATATGGCACTCTGGAGACATGAGATAGTTGGAGAAGCCATCAAGAGAAAGCCAACCCTTTAGGCGACCCTCTTTAGAGGGTTCATATTTCTGAATGACCTCCAAGCTGGTGTCTTCACTGACTTGTGCCATTCCTTGTTCTGCCTCTAAAAATATCATCAAGTCCTTTGTATCAAGAAATTCTTTGTTACTGGAGAACTGAACAAAGAGAAAGTAAATTTCTGGCCTGGTGCACAGGTCGTGAAAGACTTCAATGAACTCTTCCTTCCTTATGCTGGAACCAGCTTTGTCCTGCGCTTTCTGAAGCTCCTTGAACTTCAGTTCTATTTTCACATTTTTGACGCCTGGGTTTAGCTTTTTAATGAGCTGCACAGCGGCACATAAAGTTATTTGTTTGCTGTTGTCAATGTCTTCCTCATCAAAGAGGTCACTCAGCCAAGATGAGCGCATGTTGTTCTGACTGCTCTCAATCATATTCAAGGTGTGGTTCCCATATGAGATCAGATACCTTAGCCCCGTCACCCAAATATTGGCCACATCTGCTGTGTTTGCCACCAAGTCCAAAGACTCATAGTTCTCCCCAAAGATGATGGAGAAAGCGCAGTCCTCTGATATCTGATCATAGGTGCCGTTAGTTCGAAAGGTGTCCGTGTTTTTGCCTGTTCGAACTTCTTTAATGGACTTGATGTCAAGTTTTGCCTTCTCAGACTCCTTCTTGGTGGGCTCCCATCTCAAGGACTGCATGTCGGCGTCAAGGAGAAAGTAGCGGTGATAAATGCGTGAATTGGATCTCACTTTCTTGAGCTCTGTGCCATCGACCATGGCGCTGATGCAGTCGCTGGCCCTGCTAATCTTCTTCTCTGTGGGCATGCTGCTGAAGGACACGGTCTTCTTTCTTTCTTTCCGCTGTCGGCCATCCTGCAAAGAAACAGACAATCTTGAATAAAAATGACACTTCCATTAGCATAATAATAATAAACTGTATATTCTTGTATTTTTTAATTTTTCTTTTTACTTAAACACTGTTCCATGAATTTTTATACATATTCGGTTACATTTAAGTATCTATTTTTGCATTTTTTCATCTTGACATATGAGGCTTTAGGATGCTCTCAACATCATAGCCTCTGGTGCTGTCATCACAGCGTTCTTTTCTGCAAATTTTTCCAAACCCCCCACCACCACATGCCTGTTTTACTTTAACAGCAGGATTGATGACTGAATCTTCAGGCCTTGAAGTTGTCAAAACAAAACTGTTGCACTGAGGCAGATCTTTTCCAGAACAATACAGCCCAGCGCGCCGTCGGCTTTGATGTACTGCTTTGCACGTTACGCCTTCCTTTCTGGTCTCTTTCAGTTTCCTGCCCAACATTTTCTGAGCACAATCACAGCCGCTCTGCTGGGTGACTTAAGGTAGCTGTTGTTGCTTATTATGGTGATAGGACAGGGAATCTCCCTAAGGAGAGAATCGCCCACGCTAATCCAGCCTCTTGCAGGAGACACATTCTGACATTTCACTGAAGCCTCTTGCCTCGTCTGCTGCAGGCTGTTTCAACAGCACCAGTTCACTCTTTTGTAAATTATTTCAAAGTCTTATCAATCATCTTGTCGCAGCTTACGCCTGATGATGTATGAAAAGGAAATGCATCCTCTTTATTCTAGCTAGAGTAAGAGCGACTCATTGGTGCAGTCCAGCAGAAACCCTTCATCTTTGTTTGTTTTTGATATATATTTTAATAAAGTGCATACCACGTTTAGAGCTGCAGGAACCCCTCGGTCATGTCTGATTTTCATCTTCTCTCCTTATTTTGCATAAAACACTTTGTGTTGACGATATCCATAATTTCTGTGTCCCCCATAGGCAGAGCTGCATGCAGAACTTCCTGTTACAAGCAAACAGGAAGGGCTGTGCTGCTGTGTTCTCACATGTGTGTCTTTGTTTGTTAGGTAATATGGTTACATAAAGATGTTCTATCAGGGTGAATTATAAACTCTACTAATGAAGAAAAAAAAAATTCAAGAGATTAAGGGGAAGGAAACAGTCGTTTTTGTTCTTTTGAAGCTAAACATGGCCAAAAACATTTAGATTATCATGTCAGCCAAATGAATTCATTTCTGTACATCCTTCCTGTTGGATATGCTTGAGATGTGGAAAACACTGTGACAGTTGGAGATGGCTGCAGAGATGATGCAGGCCTCAGTCAGCTGGTGATGAATGTTCTTCGCTAAAGCATGTACATCATGACTATGATTTAAGGTAAATTCCCAACATGAACAGGAAGTTTCATGGTTCAGGTTTTATGAAACCATCAAACATGAAAGGCAATATTATAATAGGTTTAACCTGTGACATATATAGGTTTTGTCTATTTAGGATAGCTATTCAGTTATCTATTAAAAAAATAAATCTTTACATTGTAAAAAATATTGAATGGTCATCATCCTTGGTGTGTGTCGTCTCCTATCATTTTGTGCTTTAAAGGGAATTTAAGCTAGGAAAGAAAAGAAGGTTAGTATATATTTAATGTGTATGCGTAAAATCCACTGTTCCCTCGCTTATTCGCTTTCAATATTTGCAGTTTCACATATTTGCAGATTTTTTTCCAGTCACGTGACTCCTCCGGTTCATAACAGAAGCTCAGAGAACTGAAGACACTTGTTTTTGTTGTTGTTGTTTTAGGAAATCCTGTCCTGATTTTTAATCAATCTTTGTTTTCTGCTTTTGCCGTTTTCGCGACATCTATGAAATGTTTGATTTTCAATCACAAATTCCAACCTGCTGAGAAAACAAGGAGAGATTTACTAAAGAGGAGCAGATTGACAGATAAAGCACTTTTTTCCTAGTTCTGCCTCTAGGCGATTCATTTTTACATGAATTTATAACAAAAAAAGACTAAAAACATGATTATGTTTTGGATTCTTTTTTAACTTGTCCTGTATGGGCAGACAGATGAGAGCTGAGGGCCTCTTGTGTTGGACATATTTTACTTTAACAACAGGGGTTATGAATCTGCTGACAAACCAGAGGAATGTCTGAATAAATCCCTTTTGGAATCGAGGCCAAACTTTATTCATTTTAAACATATTTGAAAATATTTTGTGTTGGGACGGAAAAGGAAAGGAGGGAAGAAGAGAGAGGGATGTTAGAGAGAGAGGGGGGGGATAGTTTCTGGATGCTAATCATTACGGTCAGGTTTAGATGTAATACAAATCTAGAAGGGACGGGGCCTATCTACACACACACACACACACACACACAAATGTTATAAACATACCTGTTGGCTCCAAAAATGTCCACATGTCAACATGAACACAATACAGATAGTGTTCACACACGCATACTTATGCCTTCAAACCAACTAGTGTGAAATATTTCATTCAATCACGCAAACAGCCAGAACGCCCCAATGCCCGCACGGCAGCAGATAGAGAACAGCCGCCCCCCGGGTGATTGCATCCACCACCCAGGTCAGGGCCAGCAGGACCGCCCACGGGGCCCCCAGAACCAGAGAGCAGGGAGGCATGGGGGGGACAGAGAGTGCAGCTCCAGCCCAACCAGGAGAGCAGCCCCCTCACCGCGCAGGGAGGGCCCAACACAGGGCCCCGCCCCAGAAGAGTGCCCACAGCCCCAGACGAGCACCTCATCACCACCCAGGAGTTCTGGGCATCCCCCCGCCCCAACCCCAGGTACGAGCCAGGACCCCCCAAGGGAGACCCTGCCCGTGCTCCAGCAGCCACCCACCCGTCCCACGGTTGGTCCAGAAAGGAGCAAGGCAGGGGCCAGCTGCCCCCACCCAGGAGGAAGACATCCAGGAGAAGAGGGGGTCCACAAGAGGTATGGTAAACATGGCCCGACCAGGCTCGTCCACAGTTGGACATTTGGTGAGGCCCAGTGCTCTGGGGCAAGGACCAGATGTTTTGGATTCTTGCCATGATGTCATTGACTGTACAGATGCAGCACTCTCACAGGGGTGGGGGGTTTCAGCTCAACACTGGCCCTGTAAAGCCACCACTAATACAATTTTAGACAAAGTAGATTGTTGCCTGTTATTATATTTATAAAATAAAGTTTTTATTCTAAAATTTTGCACAACACTGGAACTTTAATTTTGGCTGAAACATTTCAATTCAATGTATCTGCTTTAGCCCTGCAACAGACTAGTGACCCTGCCTTAGTCCAACAGTAGCTGGGATAGGCTCTAGTACCCCTTTGACCCCGAAAAGGATTGTCTTTGGAAAATGGATGGAGGCATTTCTGCCTTGCAGGAACTAACTTTGACACTGATCTATTCCACCATTTGGTCCTGTTTATGCAAAGGAGCATAAATATCAGCTTTGTTGTGTATTTATTATTGCAATGTTTGGCTTTTTTTTTTTTTTTTACCGTCGGACTCAAAAGCATAGGGTACAACTGATACATGTTCAGCATAATTGGGTCATAGTAGTGGGCTTCTGCAATACCCCTTAATGTTCAGCTGAATGTGCAACTCTGTGGTCTGGAGGTGGATGTTGACATTTTGTCTTCATGGCAACGGGGACTGCGTCTTTGGTTGTTGTTGTATTGTAGGCTACTTCAGCTTCTCCTCAGGAATTCCCTCCTTCAGCAAGACTGGGAACAACACTAGAAGACCTATTTCTAAACACATCCTGGAGAATATTCCTGATTCCTTTTTTTCTTTTAGTCAGGGTGGCAAAGAGATCGTTTTAAAGTTCGTATTCAGTTTTCAGGGAAACGCACTGTAATCATAAAAATCTGTGATGTTTTGATGGGGTACATATCAGCGAGGCCCAAATGTTATCCATTTCTTGATGCTGAACAATAAACCATCTGCAAACTCAACACCAGAATGACAGCTTGAGCTTTGGAGCCTAACTTATCTTTGTGCAATTCATCAAAACCAAGACTGATTACATTTGAAGATTTATGGACCTTTGCTGACAAGCTCCACAGTTAACCAGGATAATGTTATTGGTCAAGTAAAATTCCACAGAGAACTGAAGGAACATTTTGTTTTGAGTACAAGCTGGAAGCAGAAGCCAAAACTTCTGAAACAATGTGCATGTAGTCACTGGGTTACTGCTGATACGAATCAACAAACTTCTGAAATTCTTAGTCGGTATTTTTGAACAAGAATTTCACTGCAGAATTGTTGCTATCACTCATATTAAAAATAATTCCCGCAAACTGAGCTCTAATAATGTGGGAACATAAAATTGATGTGTAATGATCCGCAACTTTGCATCGCAGCTAGAAAACCAGAAACAAAGAGTCAGACTAAAATGATGAAGAAAAACATTTTCTGAGCTGAAAGGAAAAAACTCTGTAGGACCTCTACGAAGTGTGTTGGTCATAAGAAAAAGATCAAAAATGTCACTGCATTACAAACTTTAATGCAGTTTTATGAGATATCGAGATGTATTGTGAACTTTTAACGTTTAAAATAAATCCTTAATAGAGCCAAAGACTCTATATGATCAACTGTTCCTAGAACCTCCGTGAACCACCACCTCTCGGCCTTGAAGAACAGTTCCATCTCTCTCTGGACATCACATGGGAGTCCTTTTTTCTTTGCTCCACTCTTTACACTGATGACAGGAAAGAACTGCAGCAGAAATCAGCTTTTAACTCTGCTTTAGTAAACGATAGACTGAACCGCAAGCAGTCGGTCATCTGCATTTTATGTTGAAATTATGTAATGTAACAGGAAATCTTATCAACATGAGATAAACCCATCTGCAAGGTGTTCTTGGCTTTAAAAGGTTTGTTATTTAGAAACCGCGCTTTTCTTTATTTAACCTGTCAGTGAATTTTAAAGAACTACACTAAAGCAGCAAAAGGAATTCTTAAGCAGTGAACTATTTGAACTTTTGACTGTAAAATTCATATACTGAATAAAGATCTTATTCTGAAAAATGCAAATATGAATGTGTTACAGCATTATCCCAGATTCTCTTTTCATAATAATATTCTCAACAATAAGTCATCGCTGCAAGGTGCAGATTTTTGCTGACGCCCTTTAGTTCATGCTGTGCTGCATGTTATGAAGGACACAGGTGAATTTATCAGGCTTGTAAATGTGTCCTTTATGTCCAGATCCTTCAGGAAAGTTTAAACAAAAGTTCACAGACGCATTGAAAGAACATTTTTGCTGAATTTTAATGAACAGACTGCATATTCTTACTGGAAATAAAGTCTTTATGTACTTTAATATTCAAAATAAAACTGGCATAGTCTGTTTTTATCCTGACTATGAACTTCAACTGTTAAGCTTATTTTGAATAAAATATCACCAACTACTACATGTAGTTTGCATGTGGAAATGTTACTTCAGGATTATCAGGCTAATCTATCAGTAGCAAAAATTAGGTTGTTTAAAAAAAACACAACTTCCTACTATCAATCCAAACATTCTGTACTAACGTTTCAACTAGAGGAAGTAAACAAATGCTTCCTCTTTTGTTTTCTACCTGGGACTAAACCTTTGGAAGACAATAGAAACAGATCCCACAAGTTAGACGTCTGTAGGGGGCCGCACTTTTCTGAAAGTGTCTGTAATTCCAAAAGAAGCTGTGGTGTGTGATCTCTGTCAAAATGTCACACAATATTTCTCACAGGAACACACACTGTTTGCAAATTGAGTTGTGTGATCATAAAGGTCCACCTTTTAAGCTAAACCACTGTTGTTTTACGATCCTCACGACCACATCATCCTTCCTTCAGCATATCAGGAAAATATCAGCAAAAGTTCAGTTACTGAGCCACTTTCTGACATTATCAACTAGTCTTTAGATCTATCTAGTGACACTGTTTAAAATAAAAGACAACTGCACATTCAATTACCAATATAAGTGCTCGGATGTGGGGTATATTGTCTAGATATTAGCCTTTTTGCAGTCGTTGACTTGGCCCCTCCCACAGGTAGCTTGGGCAGTCCTATCCATAACTTCTGCAGGTGGGCTTGGAGCTCCAGGTAAAGCGGTGTTCACTCATTACTACTCGTTTCAACAGTTCCTCTTTGATGTACTATAGGAGGGGTGTCAAACTCCAGGCCTCGAGGGCCCGCCTCCTGCTGATTTTCCAGAAATATTGCCTTATCTGCACCTGATTATCTAAATCAGGTGCAGATAAGCAGCTTCAATGGCAGGTTGGTTGGAAAACATGCTAGACCTCCAGGCCTGGATTCTGACACCCCTGTGTCAGACTATTGGTTCTTCTAGGAGTTGTTTTATTCAGTACGTCACTAAAAATCACCCAGCTTGTGTTTTGGTATCTTGTAAAGACCACTGGAGGAACATTTGGTGTATGTATGTATGTGTGTGTGTGTGTGTTTTTTTTTTTAAAGGGGAAGGTATCTGTGTTTTAGCACTCCCAAACGACAGTGTGATGGTCAGATCTTTAACCTCCTTTGATAATAGTAAGAGTTTTAGATCTGAAACGGTCGGTACGTACACGTGCTGTCCAATCCAGGTGTTTTTGCTTAAAATAATGGCAGTAGGTCTAAGTGATCCAGTGATCCAGATGAACTCTGTTGATCTTTTTATGCTTTTATGAGCCTTAATGTGAAGAAGGCTACACAGAGCTGCTTATAGTTTAATGTGGAAATATTTATGGTGGGTTAATTTCTGAAAACCAGACGAAATCTTTCATTAGTCACTCTTTTGCGGAATGTTGAGAATTGACCCTGGAAGTCCAAATGGAACCAATTTCTAAAGACTGGTTTGGTCGTTTTACCATGTTTTAAACAAAAAGACAAAACACTGGTTGGGTTTTTATTTGTGCTCAGTGTTAGAGATGAGTCAGACATGAAGCAATAAAGGTTTTGTCGCTTTTTATTAAAAAACAGGTAGTCCTGCTGATTTTGTAATGTCTTCAGTTTGTGGTTTATGCACCTTGGCAACTCTGAGAGAAGTTAACAATAACAACCAGCTTGATTAAATGTGAGATTTAAACTAGCTTTCAGGCGGATAACACCAAACGCTATAAAGAGTTAAACAAGGAACCAGAGCAGGAAAAGTGGCTGTTTAAATAGCAACAGCGCAGTTTACGGGAGTTCTTCAGTTGCCAACAAGAAGCCAATTTTCTAGTGTGTTGGTATTATATGAATGAGGAAGTAGTTAGCAAATATCCACATATCTGTTCTTTAATTTCTGCTTCTTAGAGATTTGTCATTTTGAAGGTTTAATGAGTCAGCATGACATTAGACTGATGATATCTACATGTTAAAACAAGTAGCTGTAAAATTAAAGTAAGTGCAAAAGTCTGCTCTCTGAAAAAGTGAGTTATAAAACTCTCATAAGTTATGGAGTTTATGATAACATGCTATCCACTTGAGCTTAAAACACACATTTTGTGAAGCTTAAACTGTTCCTGTCTACTTTTATTTGAATCTGATTAAAAAATAAATAAAACCGGCTCAGCTGAAAATGTAGTTTCATCTTGGAGCAGTGGTCTTGCTTGTTTCTCAGTTTTTCCTGCCCTGTTCAGTGCCGATTACTGGACTCCAAAGCATTCCCAGTGGTCTTTTCATTATGATTCTGACGTTTTGGGGCAATATCCAAAACCTCTGTCATTTTCTTGGGACATAGTTTCTGCAGAGTGGCAGGAGTTCATTGGAACATTGCTTTTAAGTTGTGGGCAGGACCGTTGGTGCAGAGCAACCCCACTCCCCTTTTCCTTCCCCATTATGAAGCGAAGCAGGGAGCTTGTGGCCCACCCATTATATGTGCTACATCACAAATATATTCTTTTTCAAGCTCGATTTTTTGTCTGCTCATAATTTGCAATGATTTGAAGACAGAAATACTCAGAAATGCAGTTTTAAGCTTAATTTTCTTAAAATATGCCCTCCACTGTCAGAAGACACGTTAAACACACCAAAAACACAATTTTCATCAGAGTGGGTATTTAAGGATCTGGGATATTTAGCACCACTCATGTAAAGGCAGTGGGACAAATTAGATTAATGCTCAATGCAACGTTTTAGATTTTGGAGTAAAAATTACATGAACAATAAAAATACTTTAGGCTAGTGCTGCTCAACCTTGGAACTGGTTTTGTTGGTCAACCGTTGGTAGAAATCCTGCAGTTAAACTACAGTGTTTAATGCAGCAGCAGAACCATCAAATTTGATCTGTGGTCAGAACTAACTATATCGTTTTGCTGAAGATGAACAGCTCTTTGGGATTTATGCATGGCAAATCCACGACAGATGTTCCCCACAATGCATCAGTGTGAATAAACAGAGTAACTGACAATTATTGAATACAGATGTATTTAAAAACATAGATATTACAAACAATTCGCACAATAATGGCTCTCATCAATGCACTCTGTCTGGCAAAAGGCTGCGAGCTTCTGACCAGTAAAAACATCACAACTATATAGTTGTTTTCAGTTTTATGAACCACTACAACCACTTTTTAGCCAACATTACACATTCTTTCACAAATTTTCATACCCAGTTTTGACTACAAGTTCAGATCGTGTTCAACAGACATCATGGTATGCCAACCGCAGGAGCAGAAATCAGGCTTTGAGGTAGGTAGATTTTTTTGGGGGGGGGGGCGATCAAAGCCGTTGAAGGGCTATTAAGAACTTATCATTTTGTACCAGTACCCCATCAAAACATGCCTGCATCAGAGACATCAAGACCTGGATGACAATTAATTACCTCCTCCTGAACCCAGAAAAAACTGAGGTTATTATACTAGGCCCTAAAAACCTGAGAGATGCTCTGTCTGCTCAGATAGTCTCCCTGGATGGTGGAAGTATAGCCTCTAATTCCACAGTTAGAAACCTATAGGGGGTTTTATTTGACCAGGATTTATCATTTAAGGCTCACATATCTCAGGCGTGTAGAACTGCATTTTTTCACCTGCGGAACATTGCTAAGATCAGAAATCTACTTTCTAAGAGTGATGCTGAAAAACTCATCCATGCATTTGTTACGTCGAGGCTGGATTACTGTAACTCCTTGTTAGCAGCGTGTCCTAAGAGTTCCTGAAGAAGTCTCCAGCTTGTTCAGAATGCAGCAGCTAGATTGTTAGCAGGAACTAGCAGAAGAGATCACATCACTCCTGTGTTAGTTTCGCTCCATTGGCTCCCAGTTGATTCTAGAATCCAGTTCCAGATCCTCCTGTTAACCTATAAGGCGTTACATGGAATGGCCCCGTCCTACATTAATGACCTCATAGTCCCTTACCATCCAATCAGAACACTTCACTCACTAAATGCAGGACTGCTTGTGGTTCCTAGAATTAGTAAAAGTACAGTTGGAGGTAGAGCGTTTAGCCACCAAGCCTCTGTCTTATGGAATAAACTCCCAGCTCATGGAAGAGAGGCAGATTCAGTTTCTACATTCAAAGTTAGACTGAAAACATTCCTCTGTGGACAGGATTATTGTCAGACTAGTTAGTATTCAGAGATTATTTAACTTAATGTTAATTGTTTAAATTAAACTTAATAACAATAACTATTTGTTTTAAAAGGCTGCTAGAAGTTGAAGCTGGGGTAACTATGGTGCACTGGGGCTCTGTCCTCTTTTCTTTTCTCATCTATTTCTACCCTTCCTTTCTTCTCTATTTTTGATCATTATTCATCATTTAGTCCTCCATGCCTCTGTTTGGTGCAGTACGATTCATGTATTGTCCCTTTTTCCCTCTCCCCTCCTGGGGAGTGGGAGTGCTTCCAGACTCCAGTTGGCCCATCCGTGCTCCTGTTCCTGACCCTGTACCTCCTCTCTGCTCCTGCTCCTACACCTGGCTGTGGTTCCTGTCTCCGGCTCGACTCGCGCCCTTGACTGTCCCCTCAACCACGGCTGGATGAAGCTCGTCTGCTGGACTTTAAATATGTAGATGTAGAGTTAGATAAGTTAATTCTTCTCTATGAGTTCTGGTAAATCGCCTGTCCGTCCTGGGGGAGGATCCCTCCTTCATGTGGGCACCCCTGAGGTTTCTTCATTTTTTCCGGAATCCGGTTTTTTTAGGAGTTTTTCCTTACCGCGAAGGGGGGTCTAAGGGCAGGGATGCCAGTATAGCTTAGTCAGTTTGTTAGTTTATTTTAGTATTTTCCTATTGACTCTTTGTATTCATGATCCTTTTGAGTTCATGTTTTACTTCAAAGCCCATCGAGACGACTGTTGTTGTGATTTTGGGCTATACAAATAAAATTGAATTTAATTGAAAATTGAAAACAGCAACTCTGTGTACCTGAATGTTCTTTACATTTTATATTGACAAACTCCATCATACACTGACCAAAAATATAAACGCAACACTTTTGCTATTGCTCCCATTTTTTATGGTCTGAACTCAAAGATGTGAAACATTTTCCACATACACAAAATAACCAGTTCTCTGAACAGATTTGTGAACAATATTTCAGAGAACTGGAATTTTTGTGTATGTGGAAAATGTTTCACATCTTTGGGTTCAGACCATAAAAAATGGGAGCAATAACTAAAGTGTTGCGTTTATATTTTTGGTCAGTGTATATTGAAGGTGTTAAGGACCAGGGTAGTGAATCAGATAAGGGTGTACAGTCGTCCTTGATTTATTCTGAGAGTTACTTTCTAAAAAATAGGCAAAATCCGTAAAGTGGTTGTCTTTATTATTATTATCATCATAATTATTATTATTACAGTAATTCTAGATGTTTTAACATTGAACATTTCATCCCCTCACTACACACTTTAGACTTCTCAGACAGACATGAACATTTTAACACTCTTCCCTCTTTTTTTGTACTCTCAAATATATATAAAACCTTCATAGAAAATTAAGTCCAGTTTTAGAGAATCGAAGCAAAGATCCGATCGCAATTGAAGGTTTGTCTTTTAGCCAAGTTAGACTGTTTACAAGTGTTTTCTCACCCTTAACCAGGGTGTTTGTGTCTATACTGACACCCCGGCCAACAGGAGGACAGGGCAGACGGCGCTTTCTTGGTTCTCTCTTCTTAAGACTTTTTCTTTAGTAATTTCTCTTTTAATTGTGTTTGTTTTTGTGTATTTTATTGTGCTGGGTTTATTTAATTATTTTATTGTATGATTGGTGTTTTCTGCATTCTTGTTTGTTTTTATGTAAAGCACCTTGAGCTGTTTTTTTTTTTACATGTAAGGTGCAATAGAAATAAAATTAATTTGAATTTGAATATAAAACTGGGTCCTGTCCTGCCATGCCCGTACTGGTATGAAAAAGGGCTTTAGGTCTTCTTTAAGATCCCTTTCTCTGAAGTTGACAGCACAATTAGCAAGTATCAGATGAACTTCAAAACACTGGGTTTTCAGTATCCTGACTGCTTTAATGAGAGTCGATTTAAAGACGCCGTACGGTTAACCGCGACTCCTGCTGCTTCATCACCACGGTGATCAAAAATCCCCCACCGTCACAGCTCTATCTGAATGCTTTTTGTGACTGCATGCCTGTCACATACGTGTTCATATATCAGAGCAGTCAGATATTGGTTCCATGTTTGATCACCAGCCGACTCAGATTTCCATCACGCTGACCTTCTGTAATCTGTACCATCTCAAAGAATCTTCACATCAGTGACCAGAGTGACACCTTCAGCTCCCATGATTTAGAAGAAGGAGCACAGAGACACTTTTGTAAACATTAAAATGAGCAAATTGCTAGAATCAAATATTTCCATCAGCAATCTCATAATAAAGCTCGTCCGTCCGAGTATCGCCACCGTTTGAGGTCTTCAGTTCTCCTGCTGCACTGCTGTCAAATCCACTGGGACTTCAGACCTGTTTCCCCCCAGCAGCTGCTCAGTTTTTGGTCAAGTGTGAAAAAGGACAAATACTTTGGTTGCAGGTTTTTGCAAGCATTTCATTTCCCTGAAGAAAAACAAAAGAGAAGTTCCTCCCATCTGCTGCTGTGAAAACACTGTAACTGAGCTAAGAAAGAAAAGTCATGTTTAGTCGATTTTAAACATGCAAACTCGCTGAGGTGAAACGGAGATTTGAGTATTATATTCACATAGCCTCTGTGTAATCTTTATAACGGATTACACAACCTGAAACGAGAGCAGTGTGCAATTATCATGTCTGATATGTTGGGACACACAGCCATTTGGGTGGATACACCAAAATTGCCAAACCATGAGATGGACTACTTCCTCAGTGTGTAACGTGTACTGTCTATGTTCCTACTGCAGTTCACTGAACATCACAGTCAAACTCAGATTTCCAAAATAAACTTCAAATTCAAACACACACTTTCTAAAAAGTTAGAATATCACGGAAAAGTGATATTTTATTTCCATAATTCCATTCAAAAAATTAAACGTTCATAGAATATAGATTTAGGATCTACTGTTTAATTGAGTAGTTGTTTTTTCATAAATTGGAGTTCCAGGTTATAAAACTCACAAAAGAAGATTTTATAAAATAAGAATACTGTGGCAAAATCACCATTTATTTCTCAGTTTTTGCAAAAAGATAAAGACTAAGATTATGATCACATCAAATCAGTAATAATAAAGTTTTTTTTTATTTCTTTCAAAAACTTGTCCTGTTCAAATGCTTTTTAGTTTTTAGTGTATTTAAATACAAAGATCCCACTTTAACTTCAAACAAAACCTTTTGATCTTTGAGAAATATTTGAATGTTTTTCAGTAGAAGTCAGCAGCGACCATTTCTATTCCTTATTGTTGCTCATTGGTAAAATTCTGGTCAGAATTCAGAGGAAACCACAGACTGATCCACTGCTACAGACCCTGATTGATTATGCAGAGAGGGATTGAATTTTATCACTGAAGAGTCTGCAGATTTATTAGCAGCAAGATGTTAGAAGATCAGCAGAAACAAGAACTGGGTCAGCTTCATTTAAATCCATCCTTAAGGATTACAAAGGAGTTACTTAGTAACTTGATTTTTGGGAAAACGGTCCACAATACAAATCCAGAAACCTTTCGGGGAGGTTCTGACTGTTCAAATGTAAAAAGGTGACCAATGTTAAAATTGTTGACGCCCTAAAACCTCGTTGTTTTTATTCTTTTTTTATTTATTTTTTTTGTCTGTCTTTGTGAACTTTAGCTTGATTTTTGGTTCATAATTCTCTTCAACGCTCCAGGTTGTAAGTGTGCTGATTTTAATAATCATGGTCGGGTATGGAGAAATTAAAATAACGATTAAACGTTTTTGAACCTTTTTAGTTTGCTATTGTTCAGCTATTGATGTTCAGTTCAGTTAAATAGAAATGTGAATTCTAAAGACTTATTTAAAACAACAAGAACTGGGAGGATCCTTACTGTGTTTTGAGGCTAAAACTGCAAAGGAAAAAGTGAAATCAGCTTCTGTACGTTTAAACTTGAGAACAGGAAGAAAACCTGGTCAGTTCAACTTAAACAGCCTGGAAGGTATAGTCTGAGTTGAGGGTTTGTAAACCTACTGTGGTATTTTACAGACCTTTGACAAACAGGAAGCCAGCTTTTCTGCTCTTTCCAGACGTCTTCAAATGTGTTTTAATCTCCCAGACGTTACTACAGAATTACAATAACAAAGCCTACCAAAGATAAATATGCACAACATGGTTCAAGCACCAGCCGGGGACATTAATCATTAAAGTATTCTTGATGTGACTCTGGGCTGACCTGTGGCTGCTGGAGTCAGGAATGATTTCAGAGCAAATGCAGACTGCAGCCAGCCACCCCAGCTCTCTCATGCGGTCTTGTTTTTTTTCTCAACCTTCTCAGGAACGTCGCTGGGTTCTACCATCCGCATGCACAACAGTCTCACACAGAGCGTTTCCATCTGCGGTTACGCAGTGATGGTAAAGCTTAAGGTCCTCAAGAGTCTTTTTAGTCATCAGTTTCAGTTAGAGTACCTCATTTTAGATCTAATCTACGCTCCAGTTTACACCTCTGTCCTTGTTCTACTTAGAGCCGGTAATTTAAATGAACATCTCTGACTGAAGTGGAAGAGTTGAATCATCCAGCTTCCTTTTCAATAACAGGTAAATTCATTGATTGGAAGCTCAAATCCTTAAAAAAGAATAAAAAAAAAAAAACTTTCTGAGCCTTGTCTCTTTATCCCCAGGCCTGGACATAAAAAAGTGAGGCTTGAAGCATTTGTATAAATCAGTGACATCTTAGCCAATGAATGTGCAATGATTTCAGTGAGTGCTGCAGCAAACAGCCCTAAATATAAAAGCCAATCAACCCCAAGCAACACCAGAACCATGCATCAAAGATGGCTGCCAGATAATCTTTAATAACTGACCATCAAACACAAACTGCTTTGTGTGGGAGAACAGATTCCACCGACAGCCACCGCAATACCTAAACATGTATCCAAGAGAGTCATTAGCTCAACTCTAGACTGCTTGTCTTTTAGAACAGACATTTTTGGCATTATGTCGAACCAGATTCTTCCTAAATAATGATACTGATTCAGTCTAAAAACCAATAGATTCAATAATAAAATGTTTTTATGGCTTTCTAATCTATCAACTGGCCAACACCAGTTAACCAGTTAAGTTAGTCAGACCATATCTGTAGATGAATTGTATTGAAAGTTTGTGATATAAAGTTATGAAACAACAGGAGTACATTTCCCTGAATTGTTAATGACCAGTTTCGCAGAAAATCCTCTTTACTTTCAATTCAAAATCAATCTATTAATACATTTTTCTTTCAAATAACCTTTAGTGGGTTTTTTTTTTTTTTACATAAAAATGTGCTCATGGAACAATGGAACAATTTTATAGTTAGGTTTAAAACACTACTTATGTGACATTTTTCTTTACCAAACAAAATATATTTCTGGTAGAAGAAATTCTTCATTTATTCAGAATCCTTAATCATCAATGCATAGAGAAAATAGAAAATATAGGCCAACAACCTCATGACTAACAACACTAAGACGAAGGAGATCATCCTGGACTTTAGGAGGCATATCGTCCGGCGTACAGTCGCAAATCCGCTTTTTCTCCACGTCAGAATCAGCTGATTCAAATTGATGGCATAAATGGTTACCATATGTCAAAGAGGGTGTGGTATTCAAGTGTCACCAGCAACATCTCTGGTGTTCGAGGGTTAATCATGTTGAACTGCAAATCAAATTCAACAGAGATTTTGTTTGTTGAATGACTGCAGTTAAGCGCTGATACTTGCCTCTATCAGGCACACAGCTCCTCAGCATCACAAACCGTGATGTGTTTATAAGGTAGCTCTCCAACAGCAGTGCGGGTTAGATGGTGTTGAATGACCTGCAGGAATTTAGGAACATGTTCTTTTACGTTACAGAGCAGGACTTTCACAATGTGAGACATCTGAGCAGGCAAAGGTAACAAAATATGGATGGATATTAAAAAAAAAATGAATGTGGTTTTTGGAGAAGACAGTCTCCAGGCCTGCATGCATCTCCAGCAGCTGTAAAGTAAGAAGACTTCACATAGTTTATTTAAACACTAGAACCAGATGCTGCTTCCTTTCATGGAAAGTTACTTTATCTGCGTAGATCATTAAGGCACAGCTCCTTAGTGTATTGTCACTGTCGTTTCATCGCAAATGAAACTTGTATGTCAGTTTCTCATTGTGTTCTAAAAAAGTTATAGTCAAATCAAGGGTTCTGGTTAAACTGAAGGAATTTAAAATGCAACAGCTAATCAAAAATGGTACAAACCATTATAATCAGCAGTGCAAAGACATGAAAACATTTTTGGTCTTGTTTGAAAAAAAATCCTTGATATTCCATTAACTGTAAGCATGAGCTATGATGATACAGGAATACAACCCATGTAGAACACCTTGTTGTTTTCCATTTGAAGGCTGTTCTCCATCTAATGGCAGAGCTGGAGGAAAATGTGTGGACAAAGGAATGTCAAGATTCTATTTATTTGGCAAGTTCTGAGGTGAGACGTTAAGTGAGAAGAAAGCTGTTAGTGGTGGGTCATTATTTCTTCTGCCACCCACATGCAAGATGTTCAAATTCACCACTGTAAACACTCAAGTCCAAGAATTAAGAATGCACTGTTGATAGGGAAGTTAAACACAAGGTTTATTGGCGCTGGGTATTAATTGTAGGTACACGAGAACTTCCAATTCGTTTTTTAATTAACTGCAAAATGAACAAGTTCTGTGTATTTCAAACGAGTAAAGCAGGATAAACAACACTACTATTGCGCTCACGTTTTGCTTTCTTCTGCAGATATAAAAGTACAAAACAAATCAGAAAAATGTAGGTACATGCCACCACAAATGATTTTTAGGGGGCAATCCACTGGGAAAACCACACACACTATTTGAACTATCGCGTATAACATAATTCCAATGGAACTTGACCAATGTAAATCGGCTGGTTTACACTGCATAAACCCATCACTACAGCAAAGTGTTGCTTATCAGCACAAGGCTGCTTTACTCAGCTCCCATCTCTGCTGCAATTACGTTAATCGCTTAAATGGTTGAATAGTTGCGGTAATTCAAAGAACGTCAACATTGCAGCTTATTAAAGGCCTACTGTTCAAATGGGCACTAAAGAATCAGACGATTTAAGAAATCTTATATTTAGTTTTCATGTAAATGAGCTAGAGAAAAGTAAAGGTCTGACTTGTTTTTATTTATTTATTTTTTTTTTACAAAACCTCTAAAATTCCCACTTTTTGCCTTTAAGCATAAATCACTTATATTTTGTGCTCAAAAGTGGAGTGCTGTTCAGGACTTCTGTGAAGCTTCCTCCTCTGGAGACTTCATGCCTCGCTATGCAACCCTAAAGCTTCGGGCTTTAAGTGTGTCGACTCGGTAACAAGTTAAGATTTGCACACAACTCAGCATTCCTCATGCTACAAAAGCTGGCTCTGAGAGGACAATCCTTCCCTGCAGGTATCTGTGCTCTTCATCAGCCTCTTCCTCTCATCACTTTTGGATGAAAAAAAAAGGAATCCTACAGCTCCTAATATTTAGAAAGCAGGTTTAATTGAAAAGGCACAAAGCTGTTAAGAAGCACAGATGTATTCACACCCACTAACTGAAACCTCGACAATAGTAAGGTAGTCAACTTTAACAGCTGTTACTATGAGAGGACGCGCTGCCGCCTCAACCACATCCTCCAGAATGCAGAGAAACTGTTTAACAAGAACTGAGCGTTCTGACAGTGAAATGGTTCACACAGGTTCAGCCCTTCACAGCCACCATCTCCAGTAGCTGAGGCTGTCAGGAGCAAACTCCTCGCCCTTCAAGAAACTATCTGCACGCCTTTGCTGCACAATCAATATGCATAATGGGGTTCAAATGGGAGACGATCCATTTGGATTCAAATCCATTAGAAAATGGAACGTACCATTGTCTTGCGTGTAGTAAGTGTATCGTGAAGTATTCCTAAGGCTAACCGAAGTAGAACGCACTTGTGACGTACAGGTTATGCTGTCATATGGTGTCCCTACGCCACACATTAGTCATTAGTAAGTACATTTTATTTCTATAGCACCTTTCACAGACAGAAGTCACAAGGTGCTTCACAGGTTAATATAACAACATTAAAGACAAAAGCATGTACCACGTAAAACAATCATCCCAAACCCAAATAAAAACAGTTAAAATGCTTTGCAAAAATAAAACTCTTTCAGTTGGTTTTTAAAGTAATTGATAGAGTCCTGGGAACGTAGGGACAACGGGAGCTGAGTAAAGCTCCGTGCAAGTGATAAGTATGCACTCCTTGTGCAGTCATAGGATTTAGAAAGGGGGAGTTGAAAAAATGAAAAATCTGTATGACACACGTGTCTTACCCACTTCCCCCTTACTTACCCTGTTGTATATGTGTTCACTACGACATTTCACCCGCAGAACGCCCATTGAAAAAATGTGCATCTCTACAGGTTCATAAGCAGTCTACAACCTTGACCTTTTGTTTGGGTCACTTGCTTCGTACACGTTTCACCCGCAGACAGCTCGTTGCCATTAAGGGCAGTTGTGACTAAGGCTATAGCTTTTTGTCCTCATCATCTATAGTTACAAGGTGAAACTTTGGTTTGGAAGGCCCGCTGATAGTTACCGCATTGATTCTGTGTGATGGTTCAATCATTATTATGGGATTGCGTCAAAATGTCACTCTCAGCTCTGTCACAGCTGACCAACCATGATGGTTTGAATCTACTCCAATCTTTTAGTCTTTGTTCAACTGAGTAGAAACACAACATGGCAAACTTGCTGATGGTGAGAACCGACCAACAGAAATTCAATTCTGGAATTGCCTTTAGTTGCAAACATATAAAAAACAACAACTGCTATTCACATAGTTAATTACCAAGACGAATAGCTGTCGTGTGACAGCTCCAGAGATGAGCAGATGCTGTGGAACAGGCTTTCCTGACGCTGACTTTACATGACATTTATTTTGGCTTCGAGTTATCCCGAGTCATTTCTGCTGTGACTCAGACGGCGCTTCATCTGTGCGCTGCAGCGCTGCTCAGCAAACAAAATAAAACTGTTTAAAACTGACCCGAGTTTCACTTATTGCTCGTGTTTTCCACGGCAGCTGCAGAATCAAGGTCACTGCATTCTGCTGAGGACGGATTCCTCTGACTAAACTGGACAAAAACAACAGGTTTCTATTTAAAACAAAAAAAAATGAATCTGACCCCACAGCATCTCCAGTAAGAAGTCAAGTATGCAAGGGCCTTTTTTAGTCAACAAAAACTGGTCCAGAGCGTCTGCACTTCAGCCGACGGCGTGCCGCTCCCATCCAGCGTGCTGAGAACTGCTTTACGAGGTAAACTGTCAATATTGCTTTTATCAAACTCCAGAGTGAGGTTATGGCAAAGTTCAACACCCACGCTGAGAGAGAGGAATGCTGCGCCGGAAAAACCTGCCGGCAAAAATGCTAGCTGTGAAAAACCTGTTCGTGCAAAGAATGTTGAGAGAAGCATGGATGACATCTTCTGTCAGAAACATGACAGCTCTGCAAATCTGTTATGCTCTTTCTGATAAGCTCCTGCCGCTCTGCAGAAACTATGTCCTAGAAAACGACACAGGTTTTAGGAATTTAGCTACATCAACTGCATAATCAGGATGAGAAGACCACTTGGAACGCTTTAGATTAAGAGGTAATTGGAGGGGGACTTAGATTGTCAGTCAAACTGGACTGAAGTCAACAATGAAAACTGAAGCCACGAATCCTTAGGGTCCTAAAGTCTTAAATTGAATTGAACTAATAGAAGACCTTATAAAGCATTAAATTGTCTTAAATTCTGGTTAAAGGGTCTCAAATGTTTTTGGTCAACGGGATGGGACTTCTTGTCACCAAAAAAAAAAACATTCCCGGGATGCGCTCTGTCTTAAGGTCGTGACCTGGTTGTAAATTGTTTGATCTCAGCTAGATAATATGCTAATGCTCATTAGAAAATGGGAAAGTGCAAATTCATGGAAAAATGGCTCGAGGTGCGGCTTAAAACGGGCAAGTACTCAACTAAATTTTAAGTGCTGTTAAAAAGGGCTTAAAAATCTTTAAATGCAACTTTTGTAAATCTGTGGACACCTTGGCAGCATTGATCCAGGATTCTCATCCCAAATCATTATGAATGAATAATTTTAAGTCATTAATGCTTTGATCTCTCAGTTTTCAGGAGACGATGCCTCAAGTAATCCCTTAAAAAGACAGAACTTTGCAGTTTTCCATCTTTTCCTCTTTTGTGGCTGCACGGTGCCACAGTGGTTAGCGCTCTTGCCTCAGAACACAAAGGCCCCCCGGTTCAAGTCCCTGCTAGGGTCCACCTGAACCAGAACATCAGTGTGTGGAGTTTACACGTTCTCCCTGTGCATGCGTGGGTTTTCTCCGGGGAGTCCGGCTTCCTCCCACCGTCCAAAAACATGCTTCATAGGTTAATTGGTGACTCTAAATTGCCCATAAGGGTTAATTGTGAGAGTGAATGGGTGTGTAATTGTGGCCCTGCAACACACTGGCGACTTGTCCAGGATGTCTCCTGCCTTTGCCCACAAGTATCCGGAATAGGCTCCGGCAGCCCCGTGTCGCCGAAAGGGATAAGATGAATAGAAGATGAATGACCTCATTTTTAGTCTGAAGACAAAATGACAACCACGACAGCATGAAGCAGGATGTACAGTAGAGTCAAACCAGCAACCCAAAACATTTCTAGGAGTGTCAGGAAGCATCAGTGCCTTTGCAGTATCTTTCAGAAAATGTCTGCAGACATGTTAAAAGATAAGCTTTGATGGACTACAACCAACAATTCCAGCTCTAAAATGATATTTCTGAACGTGCATTTAGTTTTTCAATATCTCTTCAAAGTAAATGTACGGATGAGATGTTTCACAAAGGCTCCTTTTCTTCTGTGGCCGTGCGCTGACAGCAACATCAGTAAATGCATAGACCAAGTCCACAATCGGGCCTTTTATTAGCAAGCTCTGTTAAGTAAGTAGCCGTTTTATTGCTTAGTGCTTCAAAGAAATGAAAAAGCAAGGGACCACCCACTGTTTCCACATGTGGCTCACTCACCGCAAAAGCCTTTTGATTGCATCTAATGATAACCCGACGGACACTTTTAGGCCCTTCGCCAGACTTTCTATAAAAAGACAGAATCTGTTTGACCCTGTTGGCGTAGACAACCCCAGATTAGCAGGAATTGTTGTTTTAGACGTTGCTGCCTCCAGAGCTTCCTCTTGCTCTAGGAGGAGGCTCTCCGCTTACTTGTAAATGAAGTGTGCTGTGATTCACTGCAGTGTGAAAGCTGTGCAGACACCAAACAGAGCCGAAGTTCAGAAATATCGAGGAGGTAAATGTGATGTCATGAGGAGGTGCATGAAGGAGAACTAGCTGGTGTCTTTTCTCTATTTCTTGGTCAGAGGTGGTTTAGGTAACGGACCAAAAATGAGCTGAAGGAAAAACAGATGAGTAAAATGAAAACGCTGAGTTTTAGTTCGCCTGAATAGAAGCTCTGACTAGAAATCTGTGACATGTAAAAGAAAATTACTCATTTAAAAGAGAAGATTGGTTGTTGTTGTTGTTTTTTTCAAGCTAGCAGAGTGATTCATGTTTGATTCTCATAATTGTGTTTTTTTGTTTGTTAATTTAACGTTTTTTCTTTTATTGTCCCTGTGGACAACCGCTGGTTTGATGAGTTGTAATTCTTCACAAAATGATAACCTAAGAAATCCAACAGAGGACTGGCAAAGTTAAAAACCAGAGTGTAACAGATGGAACCGGAAATAAAAAAAATACCTCAATCCATTCAATTAGCTAAGATATTCCATTTAATTGAATCCATTTAGATTGAAATTTTCCAATTTTGAAAATAAAAATTCAAAAACTATTATCTCAACTGAAAAAGTCACTATTAAAATGAGGACTTTCTAGATTTAAAACTACAAAAAAATCCAAATCTTTGGATTCAATGACTCCATATCTTAGCTCTTAAGTGAAGTTTGATTCAGTCAGGGATTTTTTTAACATCATCTGAGTAAGAGATAAAGGGAGCTGCTGTAAGAGGAGGAAACCGGTAAAATATTTAAACAAAAGAAGAAGAAAGGCGGTAAGAAGCAAAAGAAAAAATGTGTTTTTGGTGTTAGAAGGAAAGAAAGAGACGGTGATGTTAAAGTCCCACATTGATCATCTTTGGGGTTATGTAGAAAGTGTCCCTGGTGGTCTTTTAGTTACGATTATGCAGGGTTTAGCCAAAAACACGTGTCGTTTTCTAAGACATAGTGTCTGCAGAGCAGCAGGACTCCACTAGAACTTCACCTCAAAGCTGTGGGCGGGACTGTTAGTGCAGACGAAGGCTGCATGATATGAGGAAAACTCACAATTTGCGATATCAGTGTTCAATGTTGCGATGGCGCTATAACTTTCAGTTCATGAAAAAATAGCAAAACAACCAAAAGCAACATTTCAATGTCACTGAAACAGTTTAATTTAAATAAGAATAAATATACCTTCAATTAAACTCCAAATGACCCTCATCTGCATATTAGGCGAACATCTGACATAAAAAGGGCTCCAATCCGATTGGTCAGTGATGTAAAGGAGTCCATCCGATTGGTTAAATGCATAAAAGGGATTTATTTGATTTGCTAAATACTTCAAGCTGCCACAAGATTCCAAGGTAACCATTAATTGCAATTTTCGCTGACTTTTGCGATATGCGCATTGCACAGCTTGACATTGCTATAACAATAAATCTGCGATATATTGTTCAGGCCCGGTTCAGAGCAGCCCCACCCCCACTTCCCGTCACCCATCTGTTTACATGCTCTTCCGCTAGCTTACAGCTCTCACACACCCAACCTAATATTAGCGGTGCAACAAAAAAATGGCAGCAACGTCGTAGCTGTCCAGCTCAGACGAGGAAAACAAAGACATTCATGGATCTATTGGTCTGCAGGTGGATGATCAGAAAGGGGCGGAGCTGGGGGCTTATGGTCCGCCGATTGTAGCTCCTACGTCACAACTAAGATCTTTTTTTCAAACTGCTTTTTTTATATGCTCCTGATTTGCAAGCTTGAGCTTCATCTTCTTGACAAATAAGAAAAAAATGCAGCTAGAACTTGTTAATAAAAACAAAATGTTGATGGGAGTGGGGTCTGTAGGGGCTTCAGGTAGACCGGTCCACTGCACCTTCACATGACAGCCTGAAATAGACCAGACGAGTCAGCAAACTGAGGCGTGTGCAGCCCGACCAGCACACGCCTCAGGTCGTGGCTTTTCCCACACCTGGTTGTTTGGGTCTGAACACAAAGACCATTGTTCCTTCACATCCATGCTGAGGACCCGGGTCCCGGCTCTTCAGACGGTCTGGGTTCCTGGTATTCACTGCCAGCCCAGAACCAGAAAGGACAGAGCAGGATGTGGCTCCGGTGACCCGGTTCCAGCCCTGCCGTGGAAGCCCGCGTGCAGCAGAAGAAGCGGAGGGGGGTTACCTTAATGATGCTGCTCCTGCGCGGTATCTCCGCCTTCGCCTCCAGCCTGACAGCGGCGTTTTCCGCCGCGCCGACCATCACGTCCGCAATCCCGCAGTCCCCGTTCAGAACCGACCCGTCGCGGTTCGCCTTGCCGGCTGTCTCGTCGCCGGGCACGGCCGCCTCCCCGGCACCGAGCGGAGGCGGGCTGGCGCGCTCCCCGGACTCCGCCATAGGCACTTGAAGCACGCGCGCGCGGCGCGGGGTGGCAGCGCCTTCGGGGTTCGGGCTTCCGTCCAGCGTCCCTCCCGCTCTACATGTCTGCCGGCCTCCCCGCGGAAGGACGAGCCGCACCACCGCTGCGCCGCGAAGAGACGCCCGCCGCCTGACTTTACCGAGCGCGTGAGGCGTTCAGGATCACTGAAGCGGATGTGAACTCGCGCCGTGAACGCACCACAATGCACAACAAACACCAGTCTTTGTTTGGTGTCAAGTTTCCAGCGAACATATCAGTTCACGGTCACACAAAGCTCACGCGGAGCGCCGTGCCGCCGCGCGGGGTCCCTGCCTTCCAGGCGGCCGGATCTCCACGGAGGGAGGCGGAGGAGGAGGCTTTTCTGATGTTGCAGCACTTTTTTGGTCTGAGCTACCACCTCTGCTAGGTAGGTAGCCTGTTAGCACAGCTCCGGTCCCCGCTTCCAGCGAACGTCTGCACCCGAGCCAAAGTCCAGGCGCCCGGTTAAAACCCGCCTCACCTCCCAGCGGGACGCAGCCACGCGCGTCCCGTTACTGCTGGCGTTAGAAAAACAAAACGAATTTACTCCCAGAGAAAGTCCGTCCAGAGTCGGTTACCAAGCTGTTACTAAGAAACCAGAGCTGCTGTCACTCAAACCCTCTGATTAGTCTGCACACCCACAGCAGGAGCGGGACCGCCCCGTGCGCGCAGGCCTGCCCGCCACATGTGCGGCACACTCCCGGTTAGTCACCAGCGCGCGCACACACACCCACACACACACACACACACACACACACACAAACCAAACTTTATTTAAAGACTCGTGCACAAAGTGGAAATACTGATCCATTCAATACTAAGGAAGAACATCCAAGAAAATGACAGCAGATTGAACCAAACAAAAACACACGTTTACTGTGCCTTCATCTACACAACTGTACAAAAAACGATATCACAAATGGTCATATTTGATTTGTGTATTCACACCTACAACGTGTCTGTTCATGGGGCTATGTGCATTTCAGTACAGAAAAAGATCCTACTTTATATTTTTAAGAAGAGCAACAAACATTTTAACACAAGTTAACATCATGGAGACAGGAAGAAAAAACACAGTCACTCTTTGAGTTTCAGATCACTCTAAAAACGTAGTTTTTGGTTGTTTACCGCTTTTTTTTGTCATCTCCACTAAAACTCAACATTCTACCTTTAAAGTTTTATTGATAAAACATACGATCCATTTAAATGCAACAAGATTTCACAACAACGTGTTCTAAGCAGAAATAAAAGATAAAATCAAAGCTAGATAATCGTAAACTCGCCCACTGACTGACATTTAAGTCACATAGAGGAAAAAAGTTTATTGCAATTTAAATTGGTGCAAAAGAAGATCTGTTTGAGTCGAGTTAAAATCCTCCACATGTTCTTCAATGAAATACGGCATCTACAGCCAAACCTGCAGCACAGTAAACATGACAAAGCATCCATTTACGTGCTTTCAATTTACACTGCAAAGCTTTAATCATCACAGTGGGAGGAGTTATCATAGTTAATCAAACGGTTTGTGGTCGGACTTAATGGAAAATGTTCAAAAAGATGCTAATAGTGTTTAGCCACCGGAATCAAACCCTTGAGCCTTGGATTTGAGGGCAACCACTCCACCAGCAGCTGCTTTAGTCAGAAAAGCAGAAATTAGAACTCAAACAGAAAACCTGTTCAAAACATTAGTGTTGCTGCTGACAATTCATGCAGGAGTTTTTCCAGAATATTAATGCGACAAAGGAGGCCGCTCCAAAGCTCACAAGACTCTTGTCTACTGGTCTTCCTCAGACAGATCTCCTCCCCGTCATCTTCCTCTTTATGAGGACAGTTAGAGCAGAAGGTGGACTCATCTCAGCGGTGAAGCAACATCTCTAACTGGATAACGGCCTCTTGTGAAAGTCCTCACACCCAGTGGAGGAAGTTTCACAACAGGAACAGGAAAAGACTTGTATGCTCCCCGTGCCGATTATTTCTTTAGATTCATCCCTAAAACACATTGAATTTCCTTTGGTTCTTTGTTGAACACAAAGTTTTAGTGCACATGTGTCAAACTCAAGGCCCGCGGGCCAAATGTGGTCCGCCAGTGCATAAAAGTTTTTAATTTCTTTGAATAAAAAATAAAAATGTGTGTGTATTTATTCATATCTAGGGGGAATCAGACTTGAAATATCAGATTGGGCAACTATACATTAGGACTTGAACACTGTTCATATAACATAACCTGACAGAATCAAATGTACAAGGATTTATGCTAGAATAACAAACAAACATATGTTTTTTATGCAACTATAATTGTCACTGTAAAAATTTATAGTAAATGAATAATGAGTTATTTAACATTAAAGAGTAGCTACATTGATTTTTCCATTACATTTAGTTCCATGTATAAGTTCTATCTGGCCCTTTGAGGACAGCCGCTATGCTGATGTGGCCCCTCAGTGAAAATGAGTTTGACACTCCTGCAGTGGATGCAAAAGTTGCTCAACTCTGCCATCTGCTGGACAGTATTTTCTCTGACGCCTCACACTGTTTATTTCATAATTTCATAAATTAAGGTTGAAATAATATCAACATTTGTCCTCAAAACAGGAAAACAAAGCGATTGACAGACTTCCTGTGATGTCATTTGTTTTGTGGGTTGTTTGGTTCTGTTGTGGGAGAGATAATGACACCCCTCTGGATGGAACAACACCTTCATTTCTGTGCTTTTACCAAAAAGGAGCAGAAGTAAAAATGTAAAAACGTAGAATGTTGCTGTTTTTAGGCCGCAGCTTGTGATTCCATCCTGTGGACGTCCTACGGACCATTGTGGATCACGTGCAGCATTTGTTGAGCCTGTACTCGCACCTCACTATCGACTAGCGTGTGCGTGAGGACACCGTGCGACAGCATCACCCGTACGTCATCAATGCGTGTAACTTTCATTGTCATTACAAATACTTCCCAATACGCTTACTGCACGCACGACAATGGTACAATCCATTTTCCTCACCTCCTTTAAGGTGGGCGTACAAGCCTCAAGGGAACTGCATGACCTACTTTAGCCAGGGGTCGGCAACCTGTACCACTCAAAGAGCCATTTGGATCAGTTTCCCACAGAGATGAAAGCACAGGGAGCCGCAACACTAGGGGTGTTAGAAAAAAATCATTTCGCCGAAATATCGCCATAGTCCATTTCGCAATACTTGTATTGATTCCAAATGCTGTCAGGATATTTATTTAATTATTTATTTTAATTATTTATGAGCGTGATGTTTCCTTTCCTTTCCTTTTGTCCATTTTCCACAACCTTGAATAGACTTGTCCGTCTGTCAAACAAGGTGAGTGAGATGATGGAAACAAATTCACTTTGATGCAGACTCCTTTCTATTTTTTCCCCTTTAAATCCAGTAAACCCAATAAATTATATTAATTTTATGGATGAGAACTATTTTTTATTGGGAAGCAGCTTTTAGTTTGTTGCGGGTCTGGAAACATAAGTGGTAAGTCTAAGCCCCGCCCCCACCTCTCTACCTGTTCACACCTCTGCAGCTCCAAGTTGTTTTCCCCCGCGTGCAACCCCCCCCTCCAGCGTGTTCTACACAGACTGCGCAGCATACGGTCATCATAGCTTCACTCTGCTTGGGACTTTGTTGGTTTTACTTTATCATCAGTTCTCATATTATGTAAGAGAGCTTTGGACAACTAGATAAAAGTTGGCTAACAAAACAATCCGCTCAACAAAGATGTTCTGACTGCAAAAACAGCAGCTTCAAGCTATTTTTAACTATCTTTTTATTGTTTTATTGGGTTATTTGTTATATTTGAACACTTTTTATATTTGAACACTTTCTTTTTGCTTATTTATTCTTTAGTATTTGTTTAGTGTGAATGATCTTATGAGTGTATGGAGCAATAGACTGCTACATCATTTCCTTCAATAAAGTTATCTATCCGTCCATCCATCCGTCCGTCCGTCCATCCATCCATCCATCCGTCCATCCATCCATCCGTCCGTCCATCCATCCATCCATCCGTCCGTCCGTCCGTCCGTCCGTCCTAGTTTTCTGAATATTTCTATTTTCAGCATTTGACTGTCTATTGATACTTAAGATCAATACTTTTGCAGAAATGAATTACATCTTATCAATCTGATTGTTGTTTTAGCCAAAAATGAGTTTCAAAGTTTGGGTATGTTTTGTTAGTTTGGGGCAATGTGGGATTAAACGTTTTCTTCAAGAACACAATGACCATCAAGTCTGAGATTTAAACTCCTGAACAAATAGCAGACAGACTCCTTAACCTGGTTACCTGCAAAAAGGTTCTCAGGGTTCAAACTCATCATGTCAATGAGTTTTTTTCTTGTTAAATTAAATCCTATGAGATGATTTCATGAGACTTCAAGAGTTAATTTGGGAGGCTTCCTTTAGATTATTGATGAAAAAATAAAACAATATGATATCGACAAAAACTGAAAATGGTAAATTGTGGGATTCTGACATAGACATCGTCCTAAACCTGTAACTTTAGAGCAGGAAATTTACAACTAAACAAAAAAAATGCAAAATTGCAGAAATGTTGAATATCTTTCTTTAATTGGTTGAAGTCCATTAAAATGTCACGTTTCTGCAGAGAAAGTTTGAATTTGTCATAAAGTCAAGTATCAATATGAAGTGACCGATGTGAATGCACAAACATTTATTGAAGCCTTTTAGCCTCTGAAAACTAAATACTAAAAAAAATAGTATTTTAAAATTTAAATCGTCATATTTTGTTAAATTAAATGAAACCAAGACTTTAAATGAAATTCTCTACAGTTTTCTTCTTTCACTTTTTGGGTAGCATAACTCATTTTTATGACTAACCTGCCAAGCTATCCACTGATGGACATCCATTTAGGCTTATTCTGAACTAGTAAAACAGATTAAAGCTTTGATGCCACTAGATGGTGGCAACACAACCTGAGAAAAGTTTGCTCATATTCCATATTTCTTTATTCTCAAACCTTAAAATCAGGATTTTTTGTTCCAAAGGGATCTGAAAATAAATACATTTTGTTGAAAGAAAAACTCCAGCACATCCCTTCAAGGATGACAAGAAAATCAGCTGTGCTTTATTTTTCCACGTGTCATCATGATAAGTCACATGCATGTTACAGCTCTGATGGCACACTTCAGTCTAGTAGATTGGAATGATCTCAGAGGAGCATTTGCACGACGCAGGACACCAGGAGGACACGCGGGCGTTTTGACATCCAGCCAAGGCTGTCATGGCCGGGCAGTTCAGGAAGCGGTTTATATAGGGACAGGGGTTGGCTGAAAGGGGGTAAAATGGGAGAACTCTTTACATTAAAGCCGTTAGACAAACCAGATTTCTCTTTTTAAATCGTTCCTTACTGCAGAGTTTGTCCACGCAGTCGTTTGGACAGGAAGCACACGGGGTTCCAACCTTGTAGGGGGGCCACCTCTTAAAGTTTCCACTAATAAAGAAAAGATTAGTTAAAGTTTACTAGAAGGATGTGTCTCTTAATGTGCTCATAAACAGAGCAAATGTGGAATAAAGTCTCTTTTTAGCGTTCAGAGGAAGACGTGCACGCACGCGCGATAGTAATGGCAGCCGTAGAGATAGATGTTGTTGGAGCAGAGAGTCACTCCACAGCCAACTTTGTACGAGCTGTTCCACACCACCTGACAGAGAAACACAACACATGATCACAAAGTGCATCTGCCAAGACACTGCAGTTTAAATAAGGAGTCTTCAGAGTTTGCAGTGTGTGTGACATTAGAAAAAACAGCCACAATGTGAAAAATCTTTGATAAAAAATGACAGACCTGACCTAAGAGATGTCAACATTCACATCCTCTATCTCTCTTTTTTGTCATATGTACTTCCAGTGGGAAACTCCAAGGAAATCAAATTTAAACACCAAATTTCTTACACAAAAAAGATGGTCAAAAATAAGTTAAGGTTTGAAAACATTGGAATACGCTCAAATAGCGCTCAACACAATGCTCCCCAATTCCATTTTTTTTGAGTTTCACACAAAGAATGACCAGATATTGTAGTTCATCAAATGACTACTGGATCAAATCAAGCTTTATTTGTAAAAAAGTACTTCTCAAACCTTGCACAACTTTAATTCCTGTCGCACTGGCTGTGTGGCTGGAGATCTAATTATCAACCATTTGATGTATGCTGACGATATAGTTTTGTTGAGTCCAAGTACTGCTGGTCTTCAACAATTGCTTAACATCTGTTCAGCCTATGGGCTTGATAATGACATCATTTTTAATGCACAAAAAAGTCTGATTATGATCTCTCGGACAAAAGAAGACAAAAACCAAAAATTCGCTGATTTTTACCTGTCAAATGCTGTGCTTGTGTGTACTAATAAGATCAAGTATCTTGGGCATATCATTTCGGAGGACTTGTCAGATGATGCAGATATCTACAGGCAGTGTCGTGTTGTATATGGCCAAGCCAACACTCTTTCTCGAAAGTTTGGTATGTGTACAGAAGGAGTCAAGGTGACATTATTTAAAGCTTTTTGCACTCCTCTGTACACAGCTCATCTTTGGGCGAACTATAAAAGTGCCAGTATGAGAAAGCTGCAGGTGGCGTACAATGATGCTCTAAGAGTGCTTTTAAATAAGCCAAGGAGGACGAGTGCTAGTGAGCTTTTCGTTTCACTCAGAATTAACACTCTCTGGGCTTGCATGCGCTCGCTTATGTTCAAATTCATCTGCAGATTAAACGCTTCAGAGAATTCTCTCATCTTGGCCATCAAGATTAGATTTAGTGCAATACGTTTCCGGTCAAATCTATGGAAACACTGGAGGGACTGTCTTTTTACTTGTCTTTGTAATTAAGATTTTATAGTGTGGTATATGTAATCTTTTTATCTTGGTATTTATTCTTATCCTTGTTAATTTATTTATTTATTTTTTAAGTATTTTTTTATTAACTTTTGTATTAATTGTAACTTTACACTGTACCAGCTCGTGTATTCTTGACACTGTGTATTTCTTTTAAATATGGTGGGTCTGTGTACTCCTTTTTACTGATTGGACCATGAGTCTGGAATAAATTCTATCTATCTATCTATCTATCTATCTATCTATCTATCTATCTATCTATCAAAGCGATTATACCTGGAGGCTGGTTTCAGGTGGAAGCATTTTCAACTTTGACCGCCAAGTTAAATGATCAAACCTTTTATTGTAAATGACCAATGCGAAGCCTCATTACAAAAACTGTCTTGTTGCCCTTTTTTCCAAGTGTGTGAGGGATTATGTGGGGGGGGGGGGGGGGTCATGTATTTTTAAAATCAATTGACTTTATTGTGTTACAGGCATAGTCAGGGCCAAGTTTTTTTTTTTTTCCACGGTTGGGTGGAGCCAAGTTAGTTCAGCAAGTAACCATTGTGTGGGGCTTGTTACACTAACAGTTTAGTCCCTATTCCCCAGACATGTGATGGAGTCCAACTGCAACAGAAACAAACAAGTTTACAGTCTGGTTCCAAAATCTTGTTTGTCCAGGTGACCAAGTCGGGTTTTTGATACCTGGAGTCAGCCCTCCCTGACCAGGGTCCTATTGGCCCCCTTTCTGTTTGGCTTTGAACTCGACTTCTGGTCCCACCAGTTCAGAATGGTATATCTCCATGTATGACTGAATTTCTGGGGTTGGACCTTTTTGAAACCCAACAAACTTGTGGCCATTTGGGCTGTTTCTAGTAAAAGTGTTTTTTTTCTCTCATTCATCCTGGTTGGTTCTTTGGCAGAAAACGTTTTCCAACTAGAGAGGTGAAAGTCTCTTTGAAAAGAGGCCGAATGTCTTCAACGTAAAAAATAACTGACTTATAACTAACTTTATCCACTATTAATGTAAAACCTTTTTTTCAGCACTGATAAAAGTCTCTCCTTAATTACATTTCTTTGTGTGTTTGCTAAATGACGGGGAAGTGGAACCAGAATGTAAACCAAAGCTTAAACAACCCAAAGAAAAAGGCTAAAATGAGTTGTCACAGATGTGTCGTCACCTGGGTGTAGTGGCCGATTGGTTTTCCATTAGTGGATGCGTTGGGAAAAGCAAAGTGCGACGCCTCTTTATACCAGGCGTTAATGACGGACTTCCATGACGTTGGCGAGGTTGAATAGAACAGATTCTCACCTAATTCATATCCTGGGTAAAGAGAAGGAAACAAATGAATGCATGTCTGTTCTTTGGTTGTTTTGATCTCCATGTGATAAAACAGGTTTCATCAAAAGTCAATGGACCGTATCCTCTTTCATGATGACACTTTTCATATATTTTCTTCCATAGCAAAAAGACGAACTAAGGCCGACAGTTTACTGTGACTCATTAGTTCCTAAACAAAAAAGTGTCTGAAGTTGTGCTACAACATTACCATTATGAAAACACAAATGTACCGTTGAGCATTCTGGAGCTGGGGGGTCCGTGGTCCAAAACACATTTGTCAACCCAAGCCTGAGCAGAGACTGCCAACTCCTCGCTGTAACTCTGTGGACAAATCCACAGAAAGAGTCGACATTAATGTATGTCAAATTCTACAAATTGAAAATTCAGATGTTGTATTTTGCATCTTTTAATGACCCAGTGATCGGCTCAGGTCGCCCCGTTTCACCCATTTCTCATGACCCTGGACAACAGACAGGGTTTATGCTGGAATCTATAGTTTAAAGTGTGACATAATTGTTATAAAATGTTTACTGTTGATTTACAACATTTTTAAATCATTAAAGTTATTCAAAATTTTTATTTTCCTACATGATCCATAACTATTCTTCCTGTTCTTGAGTTTTTTGTGTCTGAGTTATAACTTTTAAGTGTCAGAGCTCATGGCTGTGGATTGGTAACATCTACTGTTATTGGGAAAGGTTTCTTCTAGAGTTTAAAGGTTCCTGTGTCGTCTAAAACCGTTGACTGTAAACTGGACTTAGTGATGCCTCCCCCCTGGTGTTCCAAACAGGAAGTGGCTCCAAGAAGCCAAAATCCCATCTATAGAGAAATAAACAGCTGATACTCGGTCATTCTATTGGTCAGAAGAACCATTCTTGATCTGATCATTTTTTTGAGATCTTCTTGATAATCCTCTTTGTTTTCATGATATTTTTCTATAGTTCAAGTTATTCAAGTTATAAACTGACCAATCAGATCCCTCAATAAATGGATGTAAACCATTTTCTATGGCTGACGGCTCACTCACTCACTCACTCACTCACTCACTCACTCACTCCAGTTTTCATAGATAGTGAATGTTTAGACCTCAGATCCAACCAAACACAAAGGTCATTATCATTTTTTTATAAATATAATTTGGGGAATCATCTACATTTTAATAAGTGTTAATATATAATATATAATATTTATATAATATAATATAACAGTTTTTGATTAAAAAAAAAACCTGTTGTCAAATTTTTACTAATATTTATTTAAACCATTTTTTTAAAAACAGAAACACCAAATTAGGACAGTAAAAAAGCATTTTCTTGCGTCTTGCCTAGGTCCCCTATAGGCGTGTTGTATAAGTGTTCTCTATGGCCTGTCCCTCACAGCATAGAACATTTCCCCTGTCACCTTGATATTTCCTGTGCCTTCCCCAAACAGATTTGATCTTGACAGGGTTTCATATATAGCAGCTAGAGCAGACCCATAACAGCAGAAAGGTTTTTATCAAATGTTCATGTTCACTTTAGATCCTTTAAACTTGTAGATGCTGGTGTGGAACCACTGACTGGTCACTATGACTTCTGTGATTTTATTTCAGTAGCAATACGTTGAGAAAACCGTTGCCGTTCAGAAGAATTTGCACGTTTTTCATGAGGAGCGTTGAGACAAACCGACCATCATCAGCATGTCAGCGGAAGGCGGCTCCACTGCCCTCCTGAAGGCATTGTGCACATCCACAATTTCACTCTGCACCGTGGTGTCCTCTGGGCAAACGTCTGCACAGACGAGGCACACGTGAAAAGTCCACGAGTAAACAGCAGATCAAAGACACAATATGGAGAAATATTGACTCTGGTTATCTAAGGAACCACTCGCAAACAGATCCTGCTCTAATTGCTCGGAAATGGCTCCACATAACAACAGAAGCACACAGACAGGGCTGTGATCCTAATCCTCAAATCCTACTGAGAGCCCTGCTGGCTTGACTTCAGGAGATGCAACGAACACAGTGCCGTCTTCGACCTGGACTCACCTTTCTGTGGTCGCAGCACGGAGTGAAGCAACGGCCATGAAACAGAAGAGCAGACGCGGGTTAGTCCCTCATCCCTAAAGACCGCTGGAATCAGCAGCTGGCTGTTTTACTGTAAATACTCCGCTGACTGAACCGAACCTTTGATAATTAATGTGTGGAAACACAAACTCCTGCTGTTTACCTTCCTCTTAACTGTCTCACATGGTCAAAGGCATCAGCAAACATTTCCAGGATCATTAGTCATGATACAGCAAATATTATGGCATGTTCATTATAAAAGTCTAACTATGTAGTCTGGAATTACAATCATACACTCTTAAAGTAACTTAAGCTGCAGAAACTACTTTTTGTATAAAGCCTCATTCACAGTCAGGAAAAGTGCAAAAAGTATTCGGGATGTTTTTCTCTGACCACTTGACAAATCACATGTTATTTAGGGAAAACAAAAGCCAAGATGTTTCTTTTTTTTCCTGTGGAATTTAAAAAAACTCCATGTAAATGTTTGCATCAAGCTTTTTTTCAAGTTAAACAGCTTTGAAAGTTAAATGTGTTGCTGCAAACCTTTTTACTGATGCAGAGTTTTGCTAAATCCTCAGCTCGCTTAAAGAACTGAAACATAAATTGCAAATATTGCTGAAACTGCTGCAAAATGACTCATTCTGGGCTGCAAAGATCATTAAAAGAGAAAAAAAATAAAGAAAGAAACGTGTTCTAAAACTCCAACCTCCACAATGAAAAGTGGTAGATACTCACAGTTTTTCATACAAAGTTAAAAGAAACGTGTAGATTGAAGCAAATTTTAAATCTGTTTGCTTCCAATAATTATATTGCACAAATTGTAGTAACATTTTTGCATTAATGTTTCCAAAAGTTACTTTCATCGCTTTAAAAAGTTCATTTTTTTTTCCCATTTTCACATCCAAAATCTAAATTAAAAATGGACTTTTCTCATCACCGGCTAATTATTTTTTCTATTTTACTGGGCATTGTTCATAATTTGACTAATTTGAGTAAAAACCCTCAGAGAACCTTAGAATTGAGAACTAAAAGTCCCTTCTCACCTTTTAAATGTCCTGAGACATTTGGGAAACTATGAAATGTCTTCAGTCGTCACAGTGAGACACAGATGTTTGGGCAAAGCCTAAAGCTTTTATGATCTGACAGGGATGTTTTTTATTTTAAAGTATTGTATGATAAAGTGGAGAGAGTTTGACTTCCTGTTTGAAGCAGGTTTAAAAACAAAAGAAACCTACGCTAGGTCAGTTCTACAAGTGACCAATAGGTGGATTTTTACGAAAACAAGTCAGCTCCTTTTCATCCAGCAGCCCTAAATGAGGGAGTGGCCTTTTGATTGACAGCTGAATGCCGTACCCTGACGATCAAGTACAACTTTCTTGTACGCACGACATAAAGTGGTAATAACTTTTCTTTTTTAAGGCATGATACAGATGGAAAAATACATAATATTCATTTAGAACTTAAAAATACTCATCTGCTAGAAACATTTTAAATAATATTTGCTTGTGAGACCAGCTGATTAATAAAAAAGACACAAAAAATGCAAATAAACTGAAAAAGAAATGTACTTTTATATTTTAACCTTTTCCAAACTATTTTCTGTGCTTTTATCTCTATTTTAGGAATTGACATTAATTTTGGGAAGTGTTGGTGTTCATCATTCCCTCCCAAAATGCCAACAATCACAGTTGAAAAAAAAACTGCTTCCCATTAAGTCCAAAGGGTGGCGCCACACACCCTTTGTCTTTACACACAACCATGTCATAAAATGAGATTTTGCATATATTTCACACATGTGAACTGAAAACACAACAACAACAACAAAACTTGAATCACCTGTTTAAATTAATATTCAGAGAATAGGAAAAGCTGGATAAAATAAGTTATAAATTCATAGTACATCAACATTGGAATGCCAAAAAGCTGCACTGATTCCTAAATAGTACATAAAAAGTTGTAAATATTCCTTTTTAGACAAAAAACATTATAATCTAGTTTGCATCTTTATCTAAAAATTGCCCAAAATATGAACCCATCTAAAAAAATTGACACTAAAAATATTTTTAGTCAGATCATCTGTATAAAGGCGCTTTTAAATAAAATGTGTTATTATAATTGTTATTATTGTTATTGTGATTTCATCATTCCCCTAGAGCTTTTTCTGGTTTAGGATTTTCCAGTTTTTGTTTTTCGATTTGCTGCATAGCCGAAATAAGCCGGGCGTGACTTTTACTCACCAGGACACAAGCAGACTGCACCCCATGCAGGGTCAGGATGCAAACTAACGCGACGAGCATTGTCCCGAAAATCCAGACACAAGACACCTCTGTGTGACGGAGAAACAAACCAGAGTTAGCATGCGTGTGCAGAAGCGTCAATTACGAAACACAGTACAAGAGAAAGCCTAAGGTAAAAAGAAAGTTCTAAGGTAAATTAGAAGGTTTAGTAAATTACCTGAAGACAAGACTAGCTTGCAAATGTAGTTAATAGTAATTATACCTTCATATGTTGTTTTTTTTATAATGTGGTTAATAGTAATGATACCTACATATGTTGCTTTTTTAAAGTGAGAGTCATACTGGTCTTCCCCCCCTAACAAAGCTATCTGCCCTATGGAGACCCCTGAGCTCGAGGAGAGCTCTGAACGGACATACCTGCTGTCTCAGGAGGTGATGACTTGGGTCAGTCCTCCGGCTCCTTTATATAGGTCCAGCAGAAAGTCAAAACAGAGATGCAGTGTTCCCCCATGACTGACCGACATCCCTCACATGGCACTGAAGAGGCTTTGTCTTCTGCAGAGCGCGGCCGAGCGGGAGTAAACAAGGATTTGCGAAGCCTTAGGGTGTAGTGACTACCTGACATATTACCTGTGTTTACACAGCATAGAAGTCCAAATCTGTTGAGTTGAAGGTAAATAAAAGAAAAGCAGAGATGATGGATGGTAGACCTGAATGTCACATATGTAGATGGAAACGGCTGCTGTCGGCGGAGGACGCACCCGTTTTCCCCTCATAGGATGCAACATCTATGCTATGTGACTGACATGTTGGAGTTTTTTTCTCTTTCTTTTAAATTCTTTTAATACATATTTGAGCTGGGATTAAGCAAAAAAAAAAAAACTTGTGAGGACAGCAGCCAATCTAAATATTGGTCCTTCTGTGGCTGCTCAGTCCCTAAACCTGCTCTGACCACACATAATGGCTTCAACAATGTTCTATATCGTACCATACTGAAGGCATACACAGACACTGACGTGTCCGGCGTTATTTTTTTACATCAGGGCATCAGCAGTGCAGTGGTGATGTGGAAGGGGTTTGCTTACTCAAGTCTGGAGAAGCCTGGTTTGACATTGGCGTTGCAGAAATGTACTTTTTGACTTGATTAAAACAGGTTAGGAAGAGCAAAATGTGGGGAACAAATTGCTGAAATAAGCATCAAACTGCATCCAAAACTCAGTATCCTGCAGAATTCCCTTTTCAGGTGTTTTTGCCAGGGAGGTAAAAACCACGCTAAAGACTTGGTCACGTGCACCGATATGGGGGCTTTACCTGTGGGTATTTGGGTCGTCTGGGTCCATGGAGGGTCGCAGAAAGGAAGTGCATCTTAGGGGGAGCGCAGGTGTGTCTTGCGTACGGAAACCTCAAAGGACGTCATGAAAGTGGAACATACCATTGTCGTGTGTACGCTGAGTATTTCATGAAGTATTTGCAAAGCTAATAGAAGTCACACACACGTGTGACACGTATGGGTGATGCTGTCGTACACTGGTCTTACGCTACACTCTAGGGCCAGTTGTTCAAAAAGTTTAATCTGGTTCAAAATTATTCGGATTTGGAAATCACATTTTCTCCTATGCAGGATCAGGCAATCCGTCTTACTTTTATGCCGGTTTTTCAAAGCAACATTGGACTGGATCACCCTGATCCAGATACACAGTTTTCAAGATTACCAAATCCAGATTTCCTGTGCTCTAAATGGGACAACATATCACAACACGGGCTACCAGCTGTGTAAAGAACAGGTGGAAGAGCCAACATGGGGTCACTGTAAGAGTTTGTTATTCTGAGACAAAACACAAAAATAACAAACATCCACTTCCATTCATAATTTCTTTTATGACCCCTCATCTGAGTCACAAAAAATAAAAAAACAAATATATATTAACAAATACATTGTGGATATTTTGAAAACGTCTTAGATAAAATGGCTAAATGTCCAATAGTTACCAAAATAAAGAATGTTCAGGGAGTTTTTCAATCTGAGGAGGAGAGACCAGCATTTCCAAGCTCTGCTTTTAGGAGGCGGATCTGCAGTTCTGCTTTGGTTGTTTTTACTTTACTGAATAGCTTAACTGGTAGCCTATGTCTACTGTATCTACTTCATCACTGTTACAACGGTTACACAAGTCAAGTGCAAATATAAATAAAAGTATAAACACTAAATGAAACAAATGTATTATTTGAGCCAATTTTAAAGTTTTTCTACATTTCCCTCCTGGAATCCTCCTTTAAATCCTACCCCCTGTTGGGATCAGGATAATCCAGTTTTTTTGGATCAAAGTTATCCAAATCCTACTTACAAGTTTTGAACAACACAAACTGAAGGTTTGATCCAGATTAGAACTAGGATTGGATTCTGTGATCTAATCTGATTTCAGATTCCTTCTTTCCCTTTTGAACAACCCATTTTCAAGATTTGATCCAATCCGATCACCAAAATCCGATCAGCTTACCTTTGAACAACTGGCCCCTAGTCGTTAATAAGATCAAAGTACTGGCTCCTTACTGACCGCGTGCAAATGCTGCGTGCACGGGATGTGCACGTGATCCTTAAAAGTGCCTGTAGGATGCCCACACCAACTACACTCTGCAGAAATGTATAGAATCGGTATAGCTTTAATGCTATTTTTCACGTCTACAGGGTTATCAGGTTGTTCCATTATTTTATGCCCAATCTGTAAACGTTGAAACATGTTTTTATTATATAAGATTCATACATTAACATGAATATCTGCATTAAAAGAATAAAGAACAAATCTGAATAAAAGTTAACTGCTGAGACGATATCAGGATGAATCTGTCCTAAGACAAAAGACTACCAACAGGCAGCACGTAGTACCAGACGCAGTATTTTTACTTAGTTGTACTTCATCTAAACATGACTTCAGTGTTGCTCTGTTTTTAAATGAGGATGTGTTTGTAAACTAAATCCACACAGAAACTCAAACCTCTGCCCGTTTGTACTGGACCTTCAGCAGGAACAAATGTTCAATCCATGGGTGCAGTTCTTTATGTACCTTTGGCGTTGTGGGAATCTATACGCTGCAGACAGAACGAGTGAGGTCAGAATGAAGGTATACATGCACACATAAGCAATGAGACCTCTTAATGAGCATTATTTTAGTGTTCTGCTTTTTAATCACCAACAAACTTTGACTGTAATGTGTTTACTTTAAAGTTTGGACATTCTGTAGAACCACCATCGAGACACATTTGTAACCAAAAAGCTTTCTCATAAAAAAATACAGAAAAACACATTTTAAAGGACAAAGTGTCGGGTCCGTTTTTAGAGCTGGGGTGCATTCAGACTGAAAGAATCATTTGGTCCGGACCAAGTCCTGATCCTTGCGTTTGGTCGGTATTCAAACTGCCGTCAACAGGACTTTCCTGTTTCAAACCAAAGCTAGTTAAAAAAAAAAAAACATGATTGAAAATCTCTTTACTCATTGGCCAGGAATATGAGGACAGGGTTAAGAAACTAATGGCAGAAATGATGGAAGTCCTGCATTTTGCAGTCCTTGTATATTGATAGTTCACCGATTCAAACTGTATATTTTGCTGATCAACTTTGAGCCTCTGTCTCCACGTCAGGGCAGACACTTTTTACTGCTGCTTTGGTCCAGTGGAGCCGTGCTGCAGGGCGGTTACTACAAGAAGACGTCAAAGAAGGTCCACCGATAAGTGTTTAGGAAAACAGTGAGAAGTGATGTGGATCACTTTGAGAATTGTTTTGATGAGTCTGAATTCATCCAACCACATTTCAATGAGTTGCTGTGTTTCATCGTTGTGGTGTTATGACGTTGTTTTAACCCTTGTATCCTATGACCCCCCCCCCCCCCCCTATTGAGGTTCTCCTACATACAACGGTGAATAAGGTGGAGGGTTTCTGAATCCTTGACCGTGAAGATCCAAATCATTTTAGCGCCGTCTGTGGTCCAGATGCCCTCCCAGTTAGTGCCTAGGATAGAAAAGGTTAAAGATTCATGACCAAGGTAGCTCTATGATGCACTGCACGAAGCGAAAGGTGTGTTACAACTTACAATAATAGGCGGCGTAAAGATCAATGAATATTCGAATTTTTTGTTACGGCGATTTCAAAATAACTAAATCGAGTTTTATGTGGTGCATTTTGGCTCCTCAGCTTCCGTAGCCTTAGTTTCACACGGCACGCGACAAAAAACACGAACAGCACGCGACTGCATGCTACCGGTGAGAGGGGCAATTTGTTTCAAGAAGAAATAACTCATCTGTGTGTGGAACTGGTATGCTTACTGTCAAACGTGGAGGAGGCCACCCCCCACGCTGCAACATTTACCTAAGGAGCCATCGAGTCAAAGCTCTCTTAGCGCAGTCGTGTGGTACGCGCTCAGTCTTTTAACATGCACGTGCCTTAACACACACGCGACTTGACACATATACTCATTCTACAACGCCTGATTTAGTTCATAGTTGATGTTATTTTTTACGTTTGTGTTAATAAAGAATACTTTGTAATTTTATTGTACAGGATCATTTGCGACGCGGCCACCGTAGGATTTGTTTTGGCGGAGGCGGGCGCGGGGGGTAGCCGCAACTCCGCTGCTTCAATCAGACGGGTTTATTAATTTATTAAAACTTTAGTCCAGATATGAGCTGTATTGATAACTTTTAGAAATGCTGCTACTCTCAGATGATGTTGTCTCATTTAGTCTAGACTATAAAGTGTCTGAAAACACAGCTGGGACTTGAAGTAGTAAGTAACCTTTTTATTTGGACAAGTGAAAACAGTTAGAATAACAAAATAGGACAAAAACAAGACAAAATTAATAAAACAAAAAAATATATAAACACAACAATGTATAAACAACAAGTCCAGAAGGAGTGAGAAGAGAAAAATTTATACTTAACTTTGATTCCAGAGTGTTTTTTATTTATATTCATCCCAGAAATGGGGGTTACATAGTCTGCATTTGATTAAATAAAGCAACATTTGCTTAAGTTGTCTGCCGTTTGTACTTATTGCTTTCCTTAGTAGGATGGGGGGGAAAAAATCGGGAAAAATCGGAAACTCGAATAAAAAAAAAAAATCGGGATTTTATTTGGCCATATCGCCCGCCTACAATAACAGTTGGACCCTTTTTTCTGTTTGATATCACAACAATCGTTGCTTTACATTTGTCCGCGGCTCATCTGTTGCTTTGTTTCTGCACTGCTTAATTCACGACCGGCTACGTTGATTGTTATGGTTCAGTTGTTCCGCTCTGAGGACGGATTGTATTTGAACTGAGGAACCTCAGAGCAAACCAAAGCTAAGTCTGGTAGGAAAAGAACTGACACCACATCCAAAGATGGGTCAGAGAGATGTTCCTGGTCCCGGACCACAGTCCGCTTGGGTGTATCCAGACTGAAGATTTGTTCCAGATCATCAGGGGAAAGCAAACTGGTTCACTTCAGTGTGTGTCCAGTCTGAATCCACCCTAAGACTGAGTCTGAAAACACGACCAGGGATCCTTTCTGCTGCAGCCTTGGACACAAAGAAACTTCTAATGGAAACCTTAAAAGATGCTGTTGAAACCAACAACCATAGCTATCACAAGTCACAATCAGATTTAGCTTGATTTTTATTCAAGGGAGCCAAAGTAATTAGACCCTGAATTATGTTGAGCTGGACCAAAGAAACTTCTGCTTGTGATGGAACCTCAGTCTCAGGGCTTATGGAGTCGCTGGGAGTTGAGCGTTGTTGTCCGGCAGAAACAAATACAGATGTAACGGTTAGCACAATTGCTGTTTGTCTGGATATTGATCAGTTTGAGATGGTTTCTGTCTTTGATCTAAAGACATATGGAGATGCATGGATTTGTAATTCTGTGCAGTCAGAAAAAAAAATCAATCCAGATGTTTTATGAGAAGAAAAATATGACTTGCTTTACACAGGATCACATATGTAAATGTACTGGACTGTAATTAAATCAAATGTTATGATGGTTAGAAAATAAAATAGTAAAAGATGCTAAAAAAGAACCCGGTACATGAAACTGTTAAAATGGCTCATCCTCTCATATAAACGTGTTTCATTAGATTTTATTTACGACATTAGCATCTTTTTTTCGTGGTTGTTCCTCTATTAGAGAATTTTCGTTGATATCCTGCAATGATCTGTTCCACCGTGCTTGCATAGATAGTGCTGATTTAATACTGTGTGACTGCAGCTCATCAATGTGCAGCAGAGCCAAGACATTCCTGGTTTCAATCATCTGAAAGTCGTCCAGCATTCAAACTGTTCCTGCACACGGCTGCAAAATCACATTTATCTGAATATTAGCTTTTTTAAACAAACCAAAAAAAAAACAATAAAAACACATTAATGTTTAAAAAAAATCAAGTCTACATTCAAATTTATTTTAGTTCCTTTACAAAACCTTCCTTTTTATATTTCAAACACCGGGTGGCGCTGTAACATTTCTAGACACAGTGGAGGTTTGAAAGAGGCCAGAAAACAACTGCATGAAGCGTGATGAACACCCCAGCAGACCCAGAATTGGACAGTCTTTCTTCTCATGTGGGAACAGGAGAACCCAAACGGTCGTTCTGCGCCTCCGTAAACAACGCCGGCACAAACGCCACGCATGGATGCCCGTCTTCAACGACTCTCACTCAGCTTGTCATGTAGCAGTTGTCCCAGAGTTCTCTGGTGGGAAAAGCCATTCAGCAGTAAGGTCATGTTTACCAGCGCTATGCAACATTAAGCCCTCCTGATTACAGCTGAACAATAAAACAAGTGTGGGAACAGAGGTCTCCAGTTATTATCCTGCACCAAAGATCCTTCTGTGAGACACTGCTGGTCATCATTAGTGCTTTTCCAGTGCCAGTTCCACCACTGTGGCATGTCTGGGAGTTTATTCATTCATGAGGATGGAGCCCTGTTATTTTTCCTTCAACCTTTGACACTCAGGGGCAGCCTGAGAGATGTCCTTCCAAATCTGGACCGGACCACATTTGTTGGCAGCTTCTGCCTGTAAGATGGGGTAATTAAAGTCCAACCGAGCTCCTGATGCGAGCACAAACAGATGCAGGATATCTCCATATTCAGAGGAGAAATGTATCATTAATTTGAGCCCTGCAGCAAGATGATCATATTAAAACATTGATGATCATCAAAATCCAGGTTGCATTATGGCTGAAGATGACTTTGAGAGGGTCAAATCGCATTAGACTTACCGTCGTAAAGACCAACTTCACTGGAAATTGTGTTTTTACCATGTTGTTGTGTGGAGGAAATATTGAAAGAAAATTCAACTTAAATTTGCATTTCTGATAATTTTTTTTCTTCAAAGCGGGAATCGGGAGCAGACAAAAATATGTCGTTTATAAATGATCATATTTTTGACGTTTAAAAGGCAGGGGGCGGAGCCACAAGCTCCCTGCTCCGCCCCACTCTGACAAACAGATCCATGAACGTCTTAGTTTTCCTCGTCTAAACGGGAATCTTGATCCAAACCGAGTACGATAGTTCTCACCGTTTTTGTTGTACCGTTAATGTTAGCTTGAGGTTGTTAGGGGCTGTAAGCTAGCAGGAGGGAGTGTAGACAAATATCCTTCAGCAACAGGGGATGGCTCATCGCCAACGCTCACAACTCAGAGAGGAATTTCTAATGAGCACTATCTCCAGGAAAACGACAAAGGATTTTGTCTAAAAACAACAGAATCATAATTAAAAGACCACTGGAAACACTGTGAAAATAGATCAGAAGATCATTTAGAAATTGGTCAAATAAAAAATGTCTCCATGACATGAATCTCCTAAACAACAAACCAAAGCTGTGGTCCGGCCCTCGTCTATTTGCTGTGTGGTCGTTTTGCTAGCTGATCATTTCTTTCGGTGGCGGTGGTTTAACATGGCGTGCGTGTCTGCAGCAGAGCGCGTGGGGGCTGTTTTGATGAAAAGGCGAGGGGTCAGCGGCGTTATTAGATTTGTTTTCAGGAGACCGCACTGAGCGAATCGAAATTAAACGCACTCCATCCGGCAGCCGCTCCAGTCTTCGCTCAAGCAGCTTTTCCTTTCTGCAGACGGCATCTTTCCTGAAAAGCGCCTCACACGTCCTCATTCCTGCAGCTCTTTTCTTCAACCCGTTCAGCATCCTTGAGAAGAAACGTGCCAAGCTCGGATATAATAGCTTCTTTGTGAAGGATTCTTACTCGACGCAGGCTCCTGATTCAGTGCTTTCCCCTTTTGTGCTAAAACTCGAGGAAGTACATTTCACCAAAAAGCCCAGAAACTGTACAAAATAAATCTGCATTTGTTCTTCTTACTGAATCTGGAGCAAAGCGGAACAAACTGCCATAAATATTCTGTGGATGCAAAGGCCACAATGCCTAACTTTAACAGGGATAATCCAGCAGTGACATCAACAGCATCCAGTGTGTTTGGAAATGGACAGTTGATCAATACTGTAGATTTTTACATTTGAATGTATCTCATCCAAGCCGAACATCCCTTTAAGAAACTGTGCTGCAGCTGTATAAGCACAGATCCTTTAGGTCCACATGACTCATGGAGGTGGAGGTGATGTGATGGTATGGGTCAGCATTTCTCTTAATAGGAAAATTCAGCTAGTCATAATTAAAGTGCAACTAGTGACAACCCCATATCTCCAACCGAGTATTCTGGGAACGGCCTTTTATAGTCTTAAACTCAATCCCAAAATTCTGTGGGATCAGTTTGGTCATCAGTAAATGACACAAACACTGTTTGGAGGATGTGATGATGTCACAACTGCATGACCGGGATGATGGGCGAGGAGTCAAGCTTATTTTGTGGCTGTTTGTGGTTCTTCTAGATACAACCGAAGCTCCTGTTTTGTTAAATGAATGAACTCTAAACGACCAACATGCTCGGTTCCTTCAAACTTTGAGTCAATCCACTCGACACCAGGAGAAAATGAAGAAGAAGTAGAAGTTCTAGGTCATTTTCTAGCCTGCATTTCTGTTCATGCATGTTCCCTACAAATATCCCACCATTAAAAATGTAATCCTATGAAGCTTTGTTAAAACAAAGAAATAAAGAACCAAACACAGATGTCTTTAATTTTTAGCAAAGTTTAAATCCATTTCCTGACCGTTTATGACACAAATGTAATCATGTTTGCTGATGATACTGACTTGTTTGCTAATGACGGACATTTTCAGGCTCATTTTTAATGAATGAGCCTGAAAAGGTTGCAGAATGATATCAGTTTCTGAATGCAGGAAATAACAACTTTACATTTGAGCTGCAGTGGCAGCCTGATCAGAAGAGTGAAAAGACGCAGCAAATCTGGATGTTTCACACATCCGAGTCTAACTTCTCCCTAATCTGAGCTTCAAGAGGCGCAAAAGAAACACAGGACTAAATCTCAGAGGTAAACAAAAGTCTTTGATTTACGAGAAATAAAAAAGCATCTTTAATGTGATGATTCCTTTACATTTTTTATGCTTTATGAAGGATTAGTTTGAGGGAAAAACAAGAGCTCTGAAACCTCACAATCTTTCTAGAAACCTTACTGAATATTTATGAGTAAAAACAAGCCAAGAAGACGTTCAGTATCATAGTTGAGACATTTTATTTAAGTGCAATAAATAACAACAGTTACGTTGACTGAGATTTTACTGCCATGAAGAAAGATGACTCCTTCTATTGATTATGTATTTTACCACCTATTTCTTTCTATTGCTTCCTATCATGACTTATTTATTACATTTTTAGAGGTCAAACGATAAAGTCAGAAACTGTAGGATCAGCTGTAGATTAAGTTCTCCTGCAGCAGCTCTTATCACGCTCATAGCTACCTATAAAATCATCTTTGTATGTGAAGCTCTCCACCGTCTCTCAGTGTTTGTGTCCTTCATCGTTGCTACACCGAGAAACCTTTTTGCTCCATTCGGGGGCAGCAGAAACAAGCGGTTGCCGCTGAATCTGGGTTGGTTTTATTAAAATACTTTAGCAGAAAATAAGATCATTTGGGTCCATCTGAGGTGGGGTTTTTTTTTTTTACCTTTACCACACCTCACAGAGCTGCCTGCTTAGAAACTCACCTGTGAATCTTTCATTAAGCTGCTGTTTGTTTTATTAAGAACCAAAACAATTAAACAGGTCAATTCAAGAAGCTTAAAAAGTCAGAAAGTTTCATGGTTTACAAGAATTCTATGCATGTTCCTTGAAAGTGAAGGTTCTACGAAGCCCCTCCCACATAACCATGTTTGAAGCAAACCTGGACGTTTCATATATTGCAATTCTTCAAATGACCACAAGAGGCTGGTTTCAAAAGAGCTATTTCCTTCCCTTCACTGTTAGTTTTTTAAAATATTTTATCATCAAATCTAATCATTATTTCAGCTTCAACAATATTTGTAGAAGACAAAGTCTATCTTCTCATATGAAATGTCTATTTTAGGATTTACAAGGTAAACAGAATATCACATGTTTGCAGTCTTCAATAAATATATCATTTTTTCTACATTAAATATATTTTTAGCTCTTTGTTTTCGGCCCCTGGTCTTTTGGGGCGGCGTTCCCTGATGGCAACAGCCCCTGTGTTTGCTGCTGCATTTAGGTGCATTAAAAAAGAAATGGAAATTATGCAGCTGACTTAAATATTTAAATACACAGCTATGGGGGTCCTGACCCGGACACATAAAATATGCAGAACTGCAACAGAAGAAGGAAATGCGGACAGTCTCGCATTTATTCTCATGCACATACATTTTTGATCAGCTGTTTTCTGTCACCTGCTCATCGACCCCCCCCAAATAAATGACTGCTGCTGCAGCTGCTCGCCGCCGAAGCAACATGCTGCTTCCTCCTCTTCCTTCAGCCCTCTCTCCCTTTTCTCCAACTCTGGTATTTCCCAAAAAGCCTCCCTCCTGACTCCCCTCGTCATCCCCCTCCCTCCCCTCCTCAGGCGGGTGCTTCGGTCGGCGGCGTGGAGCTGCGGCGGCTGCCGGAGACGCCAGCAGGAGTGGGGAGGCTGCTGCGAGCAGACGCTGGGTCGGAGCGCCTCAGACGACCACAGGGCAGCGAGAGGGAGGCGCAGGAGAGGAGAGAGCAGCACAAAGGAGGGAGAGACAGGGGAGGGAGGCGAATATGTGACAGGATGTGGTTTCTCTGAGCTTGCAGAACATACTTTGAGCATGACCGAAACACGGCGAGAGTACAAGTGTGCTTAAGCTCCGTTAGGTGAGGGGGAAGACGCGCCAAACCGCCGAGCTGCCGCCGCCACTGAGCCCCGAGAGGATTGTGTTTGGCAGGAAAGCCTCATCCTCGGACAGGATCCGAACCGCTCCTCCATCCTCTCCTCTCTGCCTGGGAGCAGAATGTCAGTTTCTGAAGGAAGCTCAGCCCCAGCAGCTGGATCCGTCTCCACGCACTGAAGAACTTTTCAACCAGATTGCAAAACAGGTCGGTTTGCTTCCTCTTCCTCTTCCTCTTCCTCACGCCGTGGGTTTGTTTAAACTTCCAAGCGCACGTGTCACTGCTCTGTGCCCTCATTCCCCGCCTGTCATCCTCTGACAACTTGGACTGCGTGCTTGCCGAAGTCATCAGACGAGCCGTCAGTTTGGCTCGTGAGCGGCGTGTTCGTGGTCCGCCCGTGAAATGTCACAGGCTGATGAGGAGGGGAGGTGGGGGGTCTGAATCCCATCTCCACTCAGGACTGGGCTAACCGTGGGAGCTACCCGTGTCTGTTTACACGCTAACAGTATGTTCCTCCAGACACGAGTTCATCCAAGTGTGCAGGGGGGGGGTACACGGGAAAACAAGTTGAAGGGTGGCAGGAGGTGAAGGAGTGCCGAGGAGGGGAGATGAGAGAGGAAGAGGGAAGCAGAAAATGACTGTGTGTGAGTGAGAGGGCTCCATATCAGCAAACTGCTCTGAATTAGTTCCAGCTGGTGAGAAGCTGGAAGGTCAGGGGGCTTCCACGCAAAAACCTCACTCACTCAAAGAACCCGTGTTACGCTGATTTACTGTAGAACCAGACGCTCCACACTCTTTACGCCTCATCAGATGCTTTATGTTGCGCTTTTTTAAACATGAATTTACGCAAGAAAAACACAAAGGTGGCAGAGCTGTAGCAGGAAAATACCAGGGGAGACATGGAGTGGGTTATAACATATCCTAGTAATTCATCCTAAAGCTGAGAAATACAATGCAAAAAAAAAAACAATTCCTTTGAAATTAGCAATAAAAAGATTCAAATAAAAGGAGTAAATGTGCTATCAGACAGTTGGCATGTAGGTTTAGATGTGTTGTTTCACAGAGTTTTCTCTAGTATATCAGTTATAAAAGTGTGTTTTGTTCATATTTTAATAACATCAATTTAATTTATTTATTTAGTTTTTGGGTAGTTTGATCAAAAGAAAAATTGTTATGGTAGAATCAAATTGGGCTGAGCTCAGAACCATGTGGAACACCATAATTACCTTTTGTGCGACTTGAACAATCTCAAGGCCGTCAACACCGTCAATACAGACAATGAGTTTCTGCCTTTTTTTTTTTTTTTTTTTTGGATGCTGGTGTGCCGCGGGATTTTTGTCAAGGTTAAAGCGTGCCGTGGCTCAAAAAAGCAGATGAGGCAGGGTTTCTGGAAAACTAGCAGGATGCCGGCCCTCGAGGCCTGGATTTGGACCCCCCTGCACTAGACAGAGCTCTAAACCTTTTTTCTTCAATGATTTGTGATCTTCACTGGTTTCCATGGATTACATGAAATCCTCTCCACCTTTGTCATGGTACGGAGAACATGTCAATGGAAGGTGGGGGTGGGGTCATAGGATAGCACAAGGGTTATAAGAGTGTCCATGGTCTTAGTCCTTCTTTTATATCAGACTTGCATGCATTCACTTATCTTAATGTTTATTTTCACATTTCACATTTTCACAACCCTTGGCTGGGTGTTTGTGTTGGGGCTCCCAGAGTTTTGGCCCTGCTTGTCCACTGGCGTCTCTTGTGAGGCCTGGTGTGCCCACGTCGGGCGCATTGGACCCGAGGGTTGGGGGGCTGTGGGGCAGGAGGTGCCGGGGATGAGTTGTGCTTGTGCTGCTCGAATCCTGACACCCCAGCCAACAGGAGGACAGGGCGGACGGCGCCTTCTGGGTTCCCTCCTCTTCAGCATTTTAGAATCATTTCTCTTTTACTTGTGTTTGTTTTTGTGTATTTTATTATTTTATCGTGGGGATTGGCGTTTTTGTGTTGTTGTTTTTTTTTTAATCTACAGCACCTTGACCTGTTCTTTTTTCATGAAAGGTGCTATAGAAGTAACATTTCTTAGAATTTTTAGGATTTGATCTGGACTGTGAATTCAAACAGTCATTTAAAGCAAATTGCTGCATATGTACACATATCTACACTCTGCGCTACATTTACGTTGAGTGCCTAAATTTCATAAAAGCTACTTTTCTCCACTCCAGAAGTCTGTTAATTGCATAAACAGTTGCAGAGTTATGTTATTTGAAGGGACGTGGCACTGGAGCTCAGCTCTGGTGTTAAAGGTTAAGTGTATCTGAGCAGCTAAAGGAACTGACTTTGATATCAAACGTACTCGGATACAGTTTTCCTGGTGTGAGAAGTCAAAAATGTTTTGGTTTGCACTCTCACATTAAGTGGAACGTGCACAGAGACGAGGCAGGAAGGGGTTCGTCTGTCTCTTTATCCAGTAGCTCTCCAGTTCTGAGACAGATGTGGTGTGGAAGCCACCATTCTTGCTTTAAAAGCGAATGCGACACCATTGAACGGAATCGTGGGGGAAGTGGATCATACCCTCATGTTGTAAGTGGCAAACACTTGCGCAAGAAGGATTTATGTGTTGTTTTATGCATTACAGCAGGCGTTGTGTAGTTTTTCTTCGGTCCTATTTGCTTATTAGAAAATGTGGGAAAAAAAAGATTTTTGTGATTATTTTGGTTTTGTGTTGTTGTTGTTTTTTAATATCCTGTACACAAATGTTATGTCAAAGTGAAACAAAACTGTGACCCAAAAATGAAGGTTTGGAAACAAAACAATGCAGTGTTGTGCCTTACATGATTTTAGCCACAAAACAGTAGACACCCTTCAGTTAAACATAAAATCCATTTGTCTCATTGCTTCCTTAGTAAGAAGTACCTCTAAGTAACCCTTCAGCTAACCCCCCCCCAGCTTCTACAGGAAGTATTGTGGAGCTCGCCTGACGTTACAAATCAGTTTGTCGTAACATTCCTGTTAGATTTTCATTGTACGTTTCAGCTGTTTGTGACTAAACAATGATTTACTTCAGAAACATCTGTGTAGAGAATGACAGAAATCTTAGTTTTCACAAAGTTTGCTGCCGAAGTGCTTTTAGATCGTTGTTTCAGTTGTTGTTGTGAAATATAGTTACAAACCCTTTTATCTACAGTTACAGGACATTTATGCAAAGAGTCAGTATTTGCTGTGTTGACTCTTCTTTTTCAGGACCTCTGCAACCCGACTGGGCATGCTGTCAATCAACTTCTGGTCCAAATCCTGACGGACAGCAACCCATTCTTTCAGAATCACTTCTTGGAGTTTGTCAGAATTAGTGGGTTTTGGTTTGTCCACCCACCTCTTGAGGTTTGACCACAAGTTCTCCTTGGGATTGCTGATCCTATCAATTGTTGATTGAGGTGCAATCTTAGTTGCCACAATATCCTCTCCTTTGAAGCCATTTTTATGCAACGCAATGATGGCTGCACGCGTTTCTTAGCAGGTCACCATGGTTACAATGGAAGAACGATGATTTCAAGCATCGCCCTCCTTCTAACATGTCAAGTTTGCCGTTCTAATCCCATTTCGCGCCTACGGCCCCTCTGACCATCACAGAGTATCACATCAGCCTGACAGAATGCTCTCCAGCCCGGTGCTCGTCAACATTCTCACCTGAGTTAACAAGACGACGACTGAAATGATCTCAGCAGCTCCTTTAATGACAGCAATGAAACGCAGTGGAAAGTTTCTTTCTGGATTCAGTTCATTTTCATGTCAAAGAAGAACTATGCAATTCGTCAGATCACTCTTCATAACATTCTGGAGTTTATGCAGATTTGCTGTTATAAAAACGAAAGCAGCAACTTTTCCCATTTTCAATGTTTATGTCATTCTCAAAACTTTTGGCCACAACTGTAGATGAGCAGGTGAGGAAGCTTTACCACAAAGACTTTGCACTTTCACGGAAATTGAGAGATGCTAGAAATGAAACCGTTTTGGGAAGTGAAGTTAGCGGACGCGTCAAATGAGCGCGAGTGGCCGGCGGAGTGGGAGGCTGTGGTGGGAAATGATGGGAGCAGCTCGTGAGGCGCCTCGCATGCTGCCGGCGTGTTTTGACCTTTACACAGACATTATGCAAATGGGTTTCATTGTAATATCATTAATCAGAGGGACAGAACAGGCTGGACAGCAAACAGGCCGTTTCAGGTGCATTAAGAGGAGTTTCTTTGTGAAACCATCATTTCTGCCGAGTATCACATTTTGCAAATGGGCTCTGATCTGGTTTTAGCGCGCTAAAGGAAGGGCTTAAGAGCAAGAATCAACATGTGACCTCCTGTTTTGATGTTTCCAGCTCCATTTAGAAAATGTTAATTCTGTTATGAAAACCCCAAGTGTTGCATGGTGGGAGTTAGACATTCAAAAACGGACCGTCTTTCACACCATCTGCTATGGAACAAAGACATTTAATCAAGTTTATTATTGTAAAAGTTGTTCTTGCTTGGAGATTATGTAGATTATGTGCTTCCAAGACAGAACTCTGAAAAACAGACCAAAGAGGAGTTTCATGGATGTAGAAGGACATTAGAGTGTCCTATACTCACTCATGAGGTACATCAGATTCAAGAAAACAGTCAGATAATGTGACCACGGTACCCAGAATGCCTGAAGGGGCCTAGTGGCTGGTGATTGGTCAGAGGACTTGATGGGAAGTGTATTCTTTATGTCATTATCTGCATCAAGCAGCCTTTGCAGAGGAAAAAACATGATCGATAAAACAAATTTTCAACATTGTAAAGTTGTAACACATAAAACACAGAACAATACTCTCACTTTTTCACTTTGTGGTGTTGAAGCTAGGCTAGGCTTCTGACTACCCATAATGCTCCAACAATCCATCAAGCGCTGCGGCTTTGTAGTTTATCAAAGTCTGATTTGGACAGATTTCCCCTGAAAAATCTATTCCAGGTCAGTAAACACAACCAGCATTGGTGCACGAGTTGCACTGTGGATCTTTGAGAAAGTTCAAGGATTTAAAGTTTGCCTTATGCTCTGAAAAATACTGTAATTAGGTGGATAAACATTGTTTTTTTGATTCTGTCCACTTGTAAAATGATGCATAATTTCCACTCCAGGCTACGTTTGAAGAAGAATCTGTTAAAAAATTAGAAATCAAAGCCTAATAGACACATAACTGCAGTGACACATAAACACTTGGACTTCAGAAACAATCTAAACACGGAAATGCAGTTGCAAATATTTTAGTTGCATTTGACAAACTAGCACATACAGAAACAATTTGAACATTGAATGTCCCAAATCCAAACTGTGATTAAACGACTGCAAATGCTTGAATCTGCACAGCGAAGCAGATACTCGGGGTGGTCACCCTGCAGGCCGCAGAGTTTGTCACAAAGTGGAAGTGAGGTTTGGGCATCTTTGTGCAGCAAAAACTCCACAAATATCATATGACTGAGGTCAAAAGGTCAAATGAACGACACTGTAAAGAGTTAAATCCCTTAAGAGAAACCCCTCCTATCCCAAAACAATCCAACATAAGTCCATCCAGACTAATGGAGTAAAATTAAAATAATATTTATGAATCTATTTCTTTATTGGAAATAACCACATTGTCTCTGATAACTCGGTTCAACTGATATTTGTTTTTTAAGGCGGATTCATTAAATTTTAAAGATGACTCGACAACATTTGCCACTCCTCATTTATCACCACCAGGAATTTCCCTTTAGAAAAACTATTTCAGACACCCCCATCCCTCCAAATGCCCCAACAATTGGAGGGATGGGGAGAATCTGGGGGGTAGGGGGAGAATTCGGATTTGTCCAAGCAGACAAGAAGGACAAAAAGAATGAAGGAAGTTTGAAATGATCTCTTTTCCTATTTAAAGCACCTGCTTTTCCTGGTCGGTTTGTTATGTGGGGGTGTTAAAGGTCCATGATGGTTCGACTGGATAAAAGAATGTTTCGCCCCTCTTTCTCTTTTGGTACACAGACCTTTATGCTACTGGATTTAATCCACACACAGCTTTGGAAGTGAGGTTTACCAAACACTACTCTACTTGCCGCTGATCACCTGGATCAGGTGACTATCCTGATCCAGACTGCAAGCAGGCTAGGAGAGCTGGAAAAGAATCCTGTCCTGATGTAACGTATGGAAGACAGACGGTTTCTGTGCTTAGAGAGGAGCTTCTTATTCAGGACAGGTTTGACATTTAAGGCCCCCTCCCAAAAGTGTCTGGTCATGTGACCATTTACCAGGTCAATGGACAGAAGGAAGAAATGAAGAGCTAGAAAAAAGACTTTTAACCAGAACAGGAGGAAGGGGTCATTCTGTTCCTGCATAATAATTATTCAGCTCCAGAGACATGATGACCCCCCCCCCCCAGTGACATGAGCATCACAGGAGCTAATGTTCATTAGCGGCAGTGGATCTCCCGCTCTACACTCTCATATATCTGGGCTTTGTTGTCATGGGTGGGCAGGGAAATTGCAGGCGGTATCGATCGGGTAATGTCCGACAAAGACTTGTCAATACGATGCATGAAAGTCCAGGAACTTTGCTGCGGCTGGCTTTAATAAAAAACAACCTGCCTGGAGCAAGTTCACAGAACAGAGAGACTCACTCCCGCTTTGTGGGGAATCCAGCAGGCCACGGTGCTTCCAGGTGATGCTCCGAACCACATCCGTCTTCCAGCAGACGCTCTTGCTGCAGATAACATGCCGGGAATCCAGCGTGGACGGATATATGCATCACAAATCGACCTCGTGACGGTTACAGGGAGGACGGCGGGAGGAGAGGCGGAACAGGGAATCAGTCGTGGATGAAAGGAAAGGATGAGTGGCAAGAAAAAAAAAAAAGAGGGTAAAATCTGACAAAAGAAAGAGGGACGAGAAAGATGGGCGCTTTTCTTCCTTTGGAGAAGGGGCTATTCATGGAGGGGATGGTTCCCATGGCAATAGCTCCCTCCGTGAGTGTGTACGTGGGCATTTGCACCGACTGTAACCAGGCCTTGAGACTGTGAGGACATGAGGTGGGCCAAGGCTGCCATGCAGCCAGGACTCGCTTTGAGCCTGGAAACAGAGGCCATTGTTTATCCTTCCTCCGTGTTTTTGGCCGGCATCCTCGCCAAAGCGTCCCGTCCTTCACATTCAAAGAAGAAACACAAATTCAGCAAACTGAAAAAACTCATTCCACCTCTGGTACCTACATGGTGGGGGCTTTGTGGAGGTCTGGATGCATTTTCAAAGGTTTGCGGCTGAATTCCTCAAATACGGAGGTTCTTTTTGGAGCCGCTCACTCCAGCTTCTATTCCTTCTGTCCCCTTAAGCTTATTAATTGATATTTCTGCTTTTAATTGTGGTTCAGTGGAGTGCTGCAGACAGAATGTGAAATCAGGGCTAGCTTTTGTTCCTTTACCATCTTTAACTGGAGTTCAATCTCTCATGGAGGCTTTTCTTTCATTGCTGCGTCGGAAACAATGAAGGGAGTTTTCTTTCCTAGAAGATCAGCCATTTTTTGGAAAAACCACCTCAAATGTGCGTTGGAGCAGCTAATATGATGCTAACTTTTATTTATGAATCGTCGTTAAAGTATATTTATGTCAGTAAAAAGTTGTGTTTTTTTTAACCAAACTCTGTAAAAGTAAAAAGTTTGGTCACTGCGTCTCAAATAAAATGTAAAAAGATCATCTGATTGTATTTTCGGCACTGTAGAGCGCACCGGATTGAGTGGTTTGCTTGAACACACGGAACAGTAAGGCGCTTTAGGTGTCGTGTCAAGTCGTCACGTTACTAACACGTTCACCCTAACTCTAGAACTTTGCGTATCACGCTGCACCTTAACCACATTAGAAGCGTTAGCCACACTAGCACAGACATTTTGACAGAGCGCCATGTACCTCTCAAAATGACCTCAACATCAGTAAACGGCACCAGCATCAATCCATCAGAAGGCGGTCTGGACTGTAAGGCCACTGTTGAATTTTGACAAAAATCAAGGCCTAAAAGCGCCTTATGGTGACGAAAATACTGCATATATATATTTGATAGGATTTAGGATGTGGCATTTTTGGAATAAATAATAGAATGAGATCAAATTAAGCCTACTTCCTGCTTTTTAGTCTGCATGACATTAAGAAAAAATCTGCAGAATGAGACTTATATTCTCCAGTTTGTAGAAAGGTGTTCCTTCATCGCTAAAAATCACTAATTATTAAGCAGTTTTACTTGCATATTTATGTAAAAAATAGGGCTGGTATGAGTATCAGAAATACTAAGACATTTGCAATCTGTCTACCAAAGAATCAAACATGAATGATGTCTGAGATGGTCATAGGTGTAGTAGAGCAGTGTTTTCCAACCACTGTGCCGTGAGGTATGGTGAGGTGTGCCGACTGAAATCATTCATTATTACGGATCTGAAAACACTGACCTTCACCAGAATATCAGCTCTGTGTTCATCAAAACAGGCTCAGGTTTCATGCTGAGTAGTTGGCCGACAGCTTTGTGGAGCTCTTCAGTATACACCACATCTCTCAACATCTTCTGTTATAAGGAGGGCGAGAAAAACTTTTGACGGTAGCTCCTCCCACACGCGGCGGCAGCGTCCAGTTTATCAACACACTGTGGGACAAACGCTGCTGTTAACCGTCATGAAGCACAACCAACGCAAACGTCTGTTCTAACAGTTTGTGCGTTTTCTTGATAAAAGCAGGAAAACGGTTGAGTTTTCCTTCAGGTTTGAACAGAGGAACCATTAACAGATTCCAGATTTTGGTCCAAGTCATCTTTATAAGAGACACAGCTGCTTTCTAATAATGTCTGGATTGAAGGACAAATTCAATTTCAAAATGTATTCATGTTCGAGAAAGCTGAAGTTAAGTTTAAATAAAGTGCAACAACAAAGTGAAAGAAACAACATTAAGCTGAAGTGGCCAACAGACACATTGAAGCCTAATGAAACAATTTAATCACCAAAAATAAATACAACATTTTTGTTAAAGTCACATTTCTGATTTACACAGCAAATTCTGGTCTTTGGAATAAACTCCATGAGAGTCAAAATTAACTAAATCTGAGTGTACATATGTGACCATCAAAAAAAACTCAAAGTAGTAGTTAAAGTAACTCTTTTGCTAGAGTTAATATTTTAACCCAATTTCCAGAGTTAATTTGAACTCTTATTAGTGTCACAGTTTAAATCCCACCCTGAGTAAAATAAAACTCTAGATTTTAGTTAGTTTAAAGTAAGTCTTACCAGAGTTCAAATATAAATAAAAAATACTTTTAACTCTTTATATTTGTTTATAATGTACAATAAAACAAATGCTCTGAACTTCTTTTGTTTTTTTTTTTGTTTTTTTTCACACACACCATACACAAAACATTGTTGTGTTACGATGTACCAAATTTACAAAAAAAAACCTCTTGAAAACTGCAATAAAAAGTTGCATAAAAATAGCCAGTGCATCACATACAAAAAAACAGCTAACAGTCCATTTTATCACACACTTGGGACGGTAAAATTGCATACAGACCGACAAGATATCCATGAGACTTGGGGAGCTTGGTCTGACATATTCTTCTTGGGGCACAGTCAAATCTGAAGATTAAAAAAAAAAAAAAACTTGGAAATGTGGCTTATAGAATCCCCAAATCAAATCTTAAATAATTATGTCACTTTAAAAAAGGGGATTTCTACAGAAAGGCTTGCTTACCACATGGTGTAAGAGTCACATACTCTGTCTGGTCTGAACAGCCAAAGGTCTGAGATGATTCTTCAGATGAAGGCCCCCAAATGACATCAGGACAGGGAAATCATAAGCTTTGATTTGATTTTTTGATTTGATTTGAAATGGTTTATTTCAAGCAATCAAGTAGGAACAATACACAAAAGCAATACAATCATCAGTTATACATTCATACAGTAACTAATCAAACTTAGGATAATTAGACATATTAATAAATATTGCTTGAAAGGGAGTGGAAGGAAGCGAACTTATATAATTCCACCCCGTTATACTATAACCATTTTATTACATGATTTATCAATATCCGGTTCCCAGTTTTTATCAGACAGAATTAAAAATCATAAGGTATCAATAAAGCACATGACAAAGATGAATTACTTAATTATTATGTTAAAAATAACTATTTTAGAAATCAACATGGCAAATGCAGATCAGTTATCTAAAATATATGTTACTCATAAAAGTCATTCATATGATTAGAACATAATACTATATCAGTAAAATAGACAACACTGTTTCAGAGATTTTCATAGTAAACTTTCATCAAGTATCAAAAGTTAAAAACATGTGCAAAATTATGTTACATTAGGAAAGATTTTTGAATCAATTTATCAATTTTTGGAGCAAGTGAAGTAATATCATTAACTTATTATTATTATTAATCATTTTTTTCCTTTTTTTTTTTTTTTTTTTTTTTTATATATATTTAATAAGGTAATGCTGTAAGGGAGAGAAAAAAAAACAAACAAAAACAAACAAAAAACAAAACAAAAACAAATATAAAAGGGTCCATATTCTGTCAATTATCCAAGGTTGGCATATCTTCTGCTGAAAAAACAGCTGCTCTTCTGGGTTCAAAACAGTTTGTAGTCTCTTCCATGTTATGTCTGCAGACATTAGATTCAGGTCCATATCCTTCTTCAGCTGATATCAGCTCGGTGAAAGTTGAGGTCAAGTTGTCTGCAGGTCAGAACTCTCTGCTGTTGATTCAGGTGACGTCAGACGTATGGAGAAAGTGATGAATCCACGTGTCATATTTCTTGAAATTATTTGACTCTTTGGTTTATTACTCCATGCTGTTTTAGACCACTGTAAACAAGCACTTCTCAAAGTCGCTCATGGTGTTCACAACCAAAACCTTGGACCGGTCCGGTGGACCGAGTGGTTCGACGTAAATCCTGCAGCCTTTAACCCAAGTGTTCTCAATCTTCTTCTGCTTCCTGAGAAGCCGTGCATGTTTGGAGATTTCAGCATTCCTTCTGGTCAGATGGTCGTTCAGATAAACATTGGATCCTTTGAGGTTTTTACGTTGATTCATCAGAGCTAGCTTGTGTTTGTGATTCACAAACCTGATGAGGATCGCTGGTTTATCCGTCTCCTTTCTCCTGGGGAGCAGGTGGCAGGTCTCCATGGTATTGAGATCCAGGGAAATCCCTTTTGATGTGAGAAATGATTGTATTTGCTGATCGAGAGATTCTGCACTGCGCTCCATGTTAGCACTGCTAGCTACGCTAACGCTAGCATTAGCATTAGCAGTGCTCGATCCTGCTGTTAGCTTCGCTCGAGGCTTGATTGGTAATCCAGTGAGAATGACATTATTCATCCTTACTTGCTGTTCCACATCGTCCAGTCTTTTCTCCAGAATGTCGACCCGGTTTTCTCGTTGCTCGTCTTGAGCCCGAAATCTTCGGAACTCTTCCAGCATTTCCATGAGTGGCGTTAGCTTAGCCGACACCTGATCCATAAAAGATTTAAGCGTTTCTTGAATGCTATCGATAGCTTTTTTGAGCTCTTCATATTCCTGGGATTTCTTAGGGGGCATGGTCAGCTCTCTTTTTGGAGAAAATCAGCTTTTTAAGTAATTTAAGATAGTTGTATCCGCAGAGAGACACTCCACGCGCCCTGCCTGTAACCCGGAAACCGGAAGTCTGCCACCTTTCATCTGAAACAATAACATTTCTTCAAGAAATACAATTTATCATTGCTTCAAAAAAATAAAATATTACATTGACTGGTTCTCTTCATCTAGGTGGCATAATTAGAACTTTTTACCTGTTAAATAAATAAACCTCAGCAAATGTATTTGCAATAAAATATACGTTTTTTTTAGCCCTACCATTTGGGGTGTATATGAGAGAAAAAGCTTCTTTAGATGTGGCGACTTCTGGAAAAACATCAACCTCGACACCCTGGTCATCTGTGGCCTTTAGTGCTGTAGTCTCTGGTACGAGAAATTTCTGCTGAAAAACAACAAAAATTAAAAAGACAAACATTTTATTTACAGTTTACTTTGAAATATTCTTACCTGCTGCACTAAGAAAATCAGAGAAGAATGCCCCTTGAAGTTAATTAAATTAATGTACTTCTTTCCTCCACAGTTTACTTTTAGCAACATGATAGCCTGTAATAAAAGAAACTTTGATTGTAGCAGCTTCCACCATGAATGACCAAGGGTGAACATATTTCTCCCTGGACAATCCATGGAGAAATTTCTACCTCAAAAACCGAACTATAGCACCTTAGCTAATATGCTAACACGTGCTAAATGCTCTAAATGAAGAGAAAGGCTAAACTGTCTCCTCAAAATACACATGCACAAAACATTAAAAAAAAAACGATACATTTATTAAACTACTTTCTAAGTATTTGTTTTACTTACCTCACAACAAAGTTCCACTGCTCATAATGCCTCAAAGTTCTGGCGCTAAAATGCGTGCTGCAAGGAGTTCTGCTGCAACTGGACATGCCCGACACACAGCTCTGCCGTTCACTCCAGCTCCAGCCAACCACACCCAGCCAATAACTCCACAGTTTGTTAACGGGAGATTCCTGAACACCCATGAATGAACTCGAAAATTTGACAACTCTAAAAAGTAAATATAACACTTGGAATAGTCACATTTAAAAAATAAACTCCTGAAATCTAACTCTTTCACACTTTTTTGCCTAACTCCAGATTTTTCAACTCTGGAAATTTGCTGTGTAGACAAAAAAACAAAAACAAATGAAACTTGAGCGTGTTCACGTTTTTGTGATGTTAAAATTAAACTTATAAACATAATGTTTGTCTTTTTTGTCTAAAATCTATCAACTATTCTCTGATTATAGGCCTATGTGTTCAAAAACAGACATAGAAAATAGACCTATTCAAAAACTAAATTACAGATTAGAAAGAATGTCATATCATTTGGTTTTTATTGAGGTTACATAGAAATACATTTTAATAAACTGGAGGAAAGCAACTTCCTGGGCAAATTTTTAAACTAATTTAGTTAAAAAATATTATTAAGAACGATCACAACTTTTAGGAAAAACAGCTGGAACTTCACATTTTTTGTGCCTTAATTATTACAAAAAATGCACGTGAGATGGTGGAGGGACTGGAACTCAATGCAGACCACAGACTTTCTCTTTTTTTTACATTTTTGTCAAGGAAAAAGTGAACCTTGGCTCAAAAAGACTGAAAAACACTGTAGTAGAGTCTTGTAAAAATACTCTTTAAGGAATGTTGTTAGTGCTCTAAAACTGCTGAATCACGTAGAAATTGAAATTTAAACCAAAACCAAACGGGCAACTGTCACCGGAAGTGAATACATTTTCAAAGTAAAAGTATCAACTGTTATTGTGGATGAAAAAAGGAAACTGAAGTTCAGTTTAAGAAAATAAGTTCAAAAAAACTATTTTGCTTTAAATACCCCCTGTGCTATCCTATGACACCCCCCCCCCCTTACATTGACGTGTTCTCCTACCATGACAAAGGGGAATAAAGGTGGAGAGGATTTCATGTAATCCATGGACACCAGTGAAGATCACAAATCATTGAAGAACAAAGGTTCAGAGCTCTGTCTAGTGGGTCTAAATGACCCCACTCCCAATGTTAAAGTGCCTAGGATAGAACAAGGGTTACAGTCAACAATTTGAATACAAGAATGCGTCTTCCTTTACTGTCTTCTAGTCATGGATCTACTGTAGTCCGTTTTAAGATAAAAATCTGTGGAGAGCATTTTCAAGATTTGCTGTTTAATGATCCACTTGTGTTTTGTTTCCGGCTGAAGTTAACCAGGAAGTTGACAGAAAAACTGTTTTAAAGTGCGAAATATCATTTCTGTCTTTCTGTCTTTCTGTTGATTCTTGTAATGACGCTGATTAAATACATTTACATATATATACATCTAGTAAAAGACAGACATATAGCAACAATTCAAACATGGTAAATGTAAGAATGGTGGTTTGGTCTGTGAATCTTTATCCATCAATCATAATGGGTCCCTGTTAAGTACCGATCCACAGCCCTAGTAATCAATACCTACAGGTCTGTTTAAGTCCAATCATCCTTAAAGACTTGAGGTTGTCTCCTATAGGAGCTCAAAGCTCCACGTGTTAGAAGAGCCTTTCCAAAAACTGCACAAACATTCGCTTTCAGCCGTCACCTTCATGTGTTTCTGCTGGAGCTAAAAATGAATCCTCTTTGGTTCTTTTCTGCATTAATGGGATTTATTTTCTGGAGATGATATTTCTTTCCTGGTTTTAATCGCCCTGCTCCTCTGATGCAACGCCTGACGTCAGCCGGTCCGGTTCCAACAAACAGACGGGAAAATTGATTTACTGAGTTTATTTTAGGCTCTTCTCTGTGTTTACGGAAAATCTGAACGCTAACGGACCTCACAGAGACCCGAGTTAGAGAGGATTAGAACTTTCCGTGTCCGTTTGTATTTAGGGAGGGCGGCTTGTTGATGTGAAAATAAAAGTGGAGTTCTAAGAATAATTGGACTTCATGAAGTAAAGACCGTGATGGACGCCATCTTCACTTTCTGATTTATTCGTCAGAGTTTCTCATGGTTAACTACAGCGTCATAAAACAGGAAACAGCATGAAATATTTAGGTTTTCTTTATTCTTTTTGAGCAATACATTTCTTTATAGTTAATTTAGCTCCTTTCTGCTTTAATTTATCATTTTTCACCCCTTTATGGTTTCTAAAATGTAATAATATATCTCATTGAAAATGTACGGCTCTTTCTTTTAAATGTAGCTTATAAAACGGTTTTCGTGCTGAGTTTGTTTTAGAATTTGCAACTTTATTATTCCTTTATCCGAATTTGAACACTCTTCATTTGTTGAACCCTTCTTTTGTTTTCTTGTAAGTAAGTAAGTAAGTAAGTGTGCATTATCAGAAATGAACGCACGCCGTGGAAGCCTGAACTGCAAAGCGAAGTGCGTCAATTCTGATGATGCATCCTTCATGGGCCATTTACCCGCTTACCATGGTCACTTATAAAAGAAACAAATATTCAATCAGTTTTAAGTACTTTATTCTTGTTGTTTTTATGTTTTTGCTTGATATTAAAACTAATTATTGATTTTATTAATCAAACCCTCTTGATCGTTTTACGTCAATGAATTTAGTTAAACAAAGATGAAAATAAAACATTTTTTTATTTAGACTTAATTTAAACACGCATTAAGTAGTATATGATTTTATGTCAGGATTACTTTATTGTTTCTTGCAAATGTTTAACTCAAACTTTTATATACAGTCTTTCCTTTCGTATGCCGATTCAACTTTTGCGTTCTCACTGTTTCACAAATTTCTTTCAGTGCAGTTTTGCTTTTTTTTTTTTTTTCTGTAACAGCAGATGACGTTCTGCCTCCTGATTGGCTGGTGACCCGTGTCAATCAATCTCTTCTGTGCCATGTCTCCTGTACAGAATATGTTCACTTTACTAAATCTAGATAGATCTTCAATCGCGATCAGATCTTTCATTCTATAATCCTGGACTTATTTTTTCTACGAAGATTTGAACTTTTAAAGTTTAAACGAGAAAGAAAAGTGGATAAAGTGTGTAGTGAGGAGTTTTACAGCCTGAAAGCATCAATATAATTAACCACTTTTTTATAAAATAACTCCTGCGATAAACGAAACAAACACTGTCTGCTGAAAATAAAAAATATTAATAAAAAAAAATAAATATAACATGGTAACATCTTCACCTCCGGGATCCCACTTGAGTTGATGTTGAGTAAACTTACAAATAGAAAATAATAGCAGCATTGGTTTTTTAAGGAACTATCAAAAGCGTAAAGTAGCTAGCGCTGCTACTATCAAAAGTATATTTACAGAAGAAAAAAATACAATTTTCTTCTTTATCAATTTTTAAGATAAAAATTCATTTATGGATCGGTGCGGAATTTGTTTTCCTTTAGGAAAAAACCCGAAAACGCAGGTTTTACTCAGATGACATCAGTGCGATGCTGTTGTTAGCCAAAGCAGCTCCTTTTTCTCTGTGGTTTTCCCACCAACGCCGTCACCAAAGGTCAGGGCATCGGCGTCCTTCCTCTGCGCCTCTTGTCATTGTGTGGCGCTCACGGCGGCACAGCTGGAAGGAAGGAAAAGGGGAACAGACCTTCCAGCCACAGTGTGAGAACCTTTTTTAGCTGTGTAGCTTTTATTTTCAATTATTTACACTAGAGTCCGACTGGCTTTGCCACCGCTTGATCGTCAGACTTTCTTTGAGGTCTGACGGCGGCTTTTAGGGAAGCAGCGCCTCATTTTCAGCACCTTGACATGTCAGAGCGGCAGATCGGGGAGTTTCCCCAACCCAGCTGTGGCAACTCAAAGCAGAAGTGTGTCGCGTGTGTTTGTTCTACATATCAATTTCTACAGTTTCCCTGTGAAGTCAGAGCGCCCTGTCAGACCTCAAGATTTGAGATGTTTTTTTTACTCCTGGTTTCTTTTGACTCACCAACAGAACCTCGTCAGCGTCACAAATATCAGTTGATGAAGATGAAGAAACGACCTGCAAACATGAGCAGAATCGTCTCTTTGCTCGCTGAAACCCTCCCGTAAGCAGTGGAAGATGCTGGACCTGCAGGATTGGCAGATTAAAAAGATCAAAAGTACGAATAGAGCTCTGAGAATAAAGAAAGAAAAAAAAAAAGAAGAGTGCGGCGGCTGGAAAGCGGGACTCCACAGAGAAGAACAGTAGAACAGAGTGTCCTAATTAATGTCTCTCTGCATTAATCCACTCTGAAGCTTGCCAAGCTGCTGGGTTTGATCTGAGCAATGTTTCTATCAAAGCCTGGAAAGACGCTGCTGAAATGTGGGCAAGCCTGACAGCATTAAGCCTCGTCAGTAACGCTAAAGAAGTCTGCGAGCCGAAGATGGAGTCTGTGCGCGCACGTCTGCCAGGCCCGTGTGCCGGATTCTTCCTGTAAACGACGTCAAACGTCCATCTGAACAAGCCAGGACAAAAACCAAAGTTTGCCAAGTAATCTGACATACGGAGCCTCTGCGCCGCCATTATGGAAAACGTGTCCACGTATGATAAAAGAAAGAGTATTTAGAACGTCAGGGGTCTGAGGGGGACTGGATGGTGAATATCGAATCAATAGTTTATTGGTTTTCAGAATATTAAACATTGCAATTGAAAAAACAATGCATACGCAGCAAAAAAAAAAACCCCATAACAAATGAGTTTATTTTAAACAATTAAAATGAAGGAAAACATCTAAAGATAACAACCAAAAAAATATCTGCACATATATATATTAAACTTGAGGGATATTAGTCAAGAATTCATTTGAAAAAAAAAAAAAAAACGAGAACGTAAACAAAGATAAAGAAATGCATTCATATATTTATATGTTCATACACATCTGTATACAGATACACACATATGTACATGTACGTACACAATATATTGATGCCATTATACGGTAATGACTCTTACTTGTGAGGAAGGGATGACGCCCTTCTTCCAAACCCGCTGAGGAAAGTGGTCTGTATGCTGAACGCCGTGTTCGGTGATACAAAGAGCCATTTCAGAGGGAGCGTTCACCTCGGACGGGTCGTTTGTGTCCAAATACCCGTCCCAAACAAGTACATTTATGTATCCTGGTAGTGACGAACAAATTCTTCAACCCCCCCCCCTCAGAAATAACTAAATAAATGTTTACATTTGAAACATTTTCTTTAAATCAGTGGTCCCCAACCCCCGGGCCGTGCACCAGTACCGGTCCGTGGGTCATTTGGTACCGGGCCGCACAGAAAGACTAAATAACTTGCATTACTTCTGTTTAATTTATTGCGGAATCTGAAAGATGTTTTATTTTTGAAAAATTGCCCGATTCTCTGTTCCATCAGTCTATGATTCAGGGGTGATCATTACGTCGATCGCGATCGACTGGTAGATCTTCAAGACATGAGCGTAGATCGCAGGCCAGCAAAGATAAATAAAATAAAAAAATACTTCTAAACAATCCACCAGCCAATCAAAATCTTTACCGAGAAGTACGGGACTTGATTGACATGCAGAACGGCCAATCGGACATCTTCTAATACATACGTCACTGTACATGCGTGTTTAAATACACTGAGCGCAAATTCTGTCTGTCATCAGAAAGTCGCTTTCTGACCGCAGCGCGTCAGTCCCCGGGAGAAAACCGCTTCGGACAACCGGAGTGTTTATTGGAGCCGCCCCGTCTGTCCTCCTGCTACCAGCTTTGGGGTTCTCGGCCGATAAAAACGAGCTCATCAAGGAAGCTGGGTTTTTCCCGTGGGACGCGCTTCGTACAGAGTCAGCAGCGCCTTTGAAATGCCATGCTAACAGAGCCTGACATACGATAGTCGCTGCTTTTTGTCTTATTAATAAAACGCCTCATATGTTAATACTAAAGTATCTTTGTGTAATCTTACTGTGTAGTTTTTAATCATCAGTATATAAACATCAATGTACAAAAAATATGTAACTACTAATAGTAGTTACTAATAGTATTTAAAAAATATATATATATATATATATATATATCTGTATATAACAGTGTATATGCACACTGGCGACTCAAAAGTAGCTCACGGCAAAAGAGTGTGAGCACCCTTGGTGTCATTTCTGACGCATTCCAAGGTGCTCTTCTGGGTTACGTGATGAGTTACCGCTAAAATAAAACCCAGGAACTAGCTAAATGGGTAAAAAACAAACGTCTTTGGAAAGTTTCTTTGCTGAGGGGAAAAGGTCCAGCCAGGAGACAGAAGAGGAGCCTTCCACCTCCAAAAAACAGAAAGCTAGATGAGTGTGGGAAGGGGGGAGGATGATGACACCTGTGCCATGTCAACTGTTAAGCATGTCAAAATAAAAGCACAGGGTTCGTCTTGTCACGTATTTGATCCCCCATCATCCTAGTATTGCTACAATAATCATCTGCCTGTATTTGAAAGACCGGTCCGTGAAAGTTTGTCTGATGTCATACCGGTTCCGTGACATGAAAAAGGTCGAGGACCACTGCTCTAAATAACCAACAAATCTCCCAGTGGGGTAAGAAAATCGGTCCGTCCAGATTCTAGTCACCAAGACCAGTTTTCTTAAACTAAGATTAACTTGCTTTGTAAAAACTTGTAAACAAGATTCTTTTTCTTGCACGACTTGAAAGAAGAGCCTCTTTAACTTTCTTCAGATTCCGGTTTAGCAGTGTTTGTACAAACATGACCTGGCCAAATCTCTTTAGGTCTTACTAGAAACTTTCTCCTCATTGGTTCTTTAAGGGTTTTTGGTGCCGTCAGGGATCCAGACAAATGTTGGACCTTTTCTGATGCAGACATCCAAAAATCACATCTTGACCTTTACCTTGACCCTTCTGACACAAGGAAAGTGACAAACGTTTGCTTCTCTTAGGGCTGAATCCATAGCATCAGGTGATAATGTGTCATTAAAGTTGTTCTACTCCTAAGTGCCTGAAAAAAAAAATCAATCCGTCTAACTTTAATAGTGTTTCAAATCCCCTGAGACAAGAGGCCGCGGCCTCCGTGATCAATGGCGAGCCAGCAAAGCTCAGACGTCTCTGATTGACAGGTGGGAAGAATGCTGTCCATCACTTTCAGGGCATTACCGAGGCTAAGTGTATTCTAAGCGGCCGCTCTGCGTCGATCGGGGCTCGGGAGAGTCTTATCGGAATCAAACCTCTCTCTGCCATTAGCCCTGAGCGCGGACTGCCAGGAGGATGTTTGCTAATTCAGCCAAAGGGAAATCAATGGGGGTGTTTTTCTTCTCCATATCTGCTTGGCGTCAGTGTTCGATTCCTGACTTCTGTCTATCATCGAGTGGAGGTGGGGTGAGACCCCCCCCCCCCCCCTGCATCAGTTCAACTCCAGCTATGCAAACATGTGTCCTCATCTTTGTTTTTCCATTGTTCTAACCCTGTCTCCTACCCGCCCCCCCTCCTCGCTGCTCTACCCCTTCGGGCTGTGGGGGGGGGGGGGGTAAAAGCCACTTACTAGCAGCTGAAGGCAGCGGTGGAGGTTTTCAGATCTCCTTCCTCTGAGGGCAGAGTCATCAGTGACTCTGCGGGATCCACCAGTCGCTGTGGGGCTCCTTCACTCTGATCTGAGAGGCATCACCAGCCTCACTCTAAACCCCCCCCCCCCCCCCCCCCCCCCCCCCCCCGAAGCTTTGTTCCTCCACACATGGTCATTTCCAAACCTCGTAGGGATGTGATTCACGGAGCCTGGCGGTGAAATTCATGTCTGAGCTGCTGGAAACGCCCACTTTCCACGGTGATCATAATGAATCTTTTCATCTCTTGTCCTCCGTTTCCATTCAGCAGACTTTAATTGCACCTTTTCTCTCTCTGGACTCTACTTGCCATGCATTACATGAGCCCCCCCCACCTCCACCACCACCACCGCCGCCTTTTTGAGATGAGCGAGCCGGCCACCCACCCATCACTTCCTCGCTCTGCCCTGATTGATTCTCACCTTTTCCATTCTGGTAGTTCACCTCATTAACAAAGCTCTCGTCTGCTCGCTTCCTCCCATCGCCTCCCACTCCTTCCTGCATCCGACGCCGGCCCCTTCTGACTTCCTGTCCTCTCGTCTCCGCAGAGGCGTTTCTTTCTGACTCGGCCGAGGCCCGCCCACCTGCTGTAATGAAGTAACACTGAGGTGATGATGAGCTGTGGGTGGGGGGACGTCCACCCATTTCTGAGTTTAATCATCTCCAAACAATGTTTCTTTTAAAATAGATGAACCCGATCTCTCACCATCGGGTCGTGTCTTCCATGATTTAGCAATGAGGCTAAAAACGTTGTAGCTCCTCCCACACACGGCGGGAGCGTCCAATTAATGAACACACTGTCAGACGAGCATCAAGTAGCGAATTTGAGGCCCAATTTGTGTTTGGTGTGAACCTGCAGCTTTAGATGAGCTGCAGGTTCACAGAGAAACCCTCTGGGATTGAAGGTGACCACTAGACTCCAGGAACTACTAAAACCAGGTCAACTAAAGCGGCTAACTTCTGGCTCCTCATTTTTTCACAATATATACTCCGCAATGTTGGAGTCAGACCCATCAGCAAATCTGCCCGAGTCGGGGCTTCTGTGGCAACCACTCTCACCAATCAGGAGTGAGCTTGTTGGAAAGCCACACCCCTACCGGCTACACAAAGCGGGCTACACAACATCTGTCAATCAAATGTTTTGAACCTTTGAGGCATGTGATTGGTCAGTTTATAACTTAGAAAGTAAATTAGAGGAAAATTAGGATTATCAAGAAGAAACTAAAAAATCAAGAAAAGCACCAATCCTCACAGAAATATTTATTTTCTCAACAGTTGGAGGAACTTTTTGTTTTTTTTATTATTATCATCATAAATAATGCTTTTTAATAAAGACCTAGCAGCCAATCCGCCGCGCACCTTTGACCTTTGTCTGCCTGCAGAACGCCGACCGTCACACCCAGGAGCCATGGGCTGCGGCCTGCGCAAGATCAAACCCCCGTCTGAGGAGAACAGTCCAGGGAAGATTTACTCCACCCTGAGGAGACCGCAGGTGGAGACCAAAGTGGGCGTGGCTTACACCTACCGCTACCTGGACTTCCTGATTGGGAAAGACGGTGAGCTGGAATTTGGTTCCTTTTTTCTTTCTTCCTGCAGGAACACAGACGTCCGTTTCATGGCAGCTATTGATCCACGGTCCTCAAAACCCGGTTTGGCTCAAACGTTCTGGTGCTTCTCCTCTCGTGGCTCATAAAAATGATAATTACTGCTCCTTCCACAGCTGAGCTTATATGAGGAGCTTCGGTGATCCCCGCACTTTACCGGGCTGATCGGAGCACGATATATGACTGCGCTCTGTGTGTGTGTGTGTGTGTGTGTGTGTGTGTGTGTGTGTCGTGTTTTATTGAATAAAGCTGCCCCCGGTGTGATTAATCTGCCTGCTACCCCTCTGAAAATGCCATTATGCCTTATCCCGAGAGCCAAACACGAAGGATGCAGACGAGATCCGGGAAGTAAAGCTCCATTCGTTTTCTTGTAACAGCAGTTTTAATTAGCCCTTGTTGTCTTTATGGCTGCGTCTATGACAATATCTTTTCTGAGGAGGGTTCGGTCAGGCTTTATGCCTCTGCTGACACATTCCTCCCCGGTACGATCAACCATCCCAGCCTGGGGTCGAGAACATCGGCGTTTAGCACCGAGGAAACATCCTCCCGAGTGAGCGTTCAGGAGTTTTTCTTTGATCCACGGTTACGGAAAGTTGTTCAAATCCTGAAAAGAGAGAAGCTTTTATTTTCTCTTTCAGTGTAACCCCATTTGTCTAAAAGCTTCCCAAAACCCAGAAAAAATTTGGCACAGACCTGGTGGAGGAACTTGAATCTGTGACTCCACTTCTGGCTTAGTGTTGCCATGGCAACTATTCAAAGCATGTCTTAGTTAAAAACAGTGATTAGTGGAATGTAAGGGTGCTTTCAGACTAGTAGAATCATTTGGTCCGGACCGAGTCCTGAACCTTGCATTGGGTCTGAATTCAGACTGCCGTCAAGCCGACTTTCCTGTTCCGGACCAAAACCATGTGACTGAAGATCTCTGCACTCATTGGTCAGGAATTACGCGGGCGGCACAGGCCTGTGCTTTGCAGTTCCTGTCGGGTCGTTTATGCAAACTTTTAACTGTGCTGACCCTATTTTGAACGCCTGTATCAGCCCCAGGTAGAACACGTTTTCCTGCCGCTGTGGTCCGATGGGGACACGCTGCAGGGCGGTTACTACGGTAACTGACAAGAAGACAGCTAACATCACATGACCACAGTTCTAAGGTGGCTGTTTTGGTTCAGTTGTACCGCTCTGAGCATGGAGCTTAATCAGACATTAAATGGGCCAGAGAGCGGTCCCCGGTCCCTGGAAACATGGTCCGCATGGGGGCATTCCATATCACTTTTTTTTTCCGGATTATCGGGGAAGCGAACTCTGGTTCCCTTTACACGGACCAAATGTGTCCAGTCTAACTGAGCTCATCCACGTCTGTGAAGGATTGTGGGAATGTTTTCTGTGACGTTCAGCAGCGTCTTCATTTGTTCGGATTCTTCCTCCAGAACATCTTTGCTCATGGCCCCATGCTGAAAGCAGTTTTTACCGCAGACATTTCTGTTGTGTGTCTGAGGGTTCTGGACTTGGGTCGGCCTTTCGCGGTGAGGAAACGGGCCGGTACCGGATCTGTTTGAGCAGCTTCTCACTGCTGAAAAAATCAAAGCTGAAGGATTCAGAGGCCTACATGCATCGTAGGCCTGGTCGGACGCTGCCCCAAAGCTCTGTTTGGTGTCAGATCAGACTCAGATTAAGATTAAAAATGAGATCCAGATGGGAAACGTGACTGCTTCCCCACCAACGGCGCCGGCTCTGAATGGAGCCATCACTGGGTTGTTTTTGCTCCTGACAGTGAAAGGTGGAGGGTGGATGCAGGCGCGGGGGGGGCAGGAAGGGGCGGGGCTGCTCCGGGAATCAGGGAGATGCAGCGTTCAGCTTGTTCACCCTGACAGTTGATTAGTCTCCATTAGACTGTCAGGCGGAGCGGGCTGGATGGATGAAGCGGCCGCGGAGCGTCCGGGGGCCCAGCCAGACTCCTCTGTCCTCCATCATGCAGAGCGTGACATGGGGGGGTGGGCTAAATGGGTGGGGGCGGAGCTTTTCTTTGTAGATCTGTGCGTTTGTGGCTCCATTTTCGTGATTGCCTTCAACTGTGGTCCGTGGAGGTGGGGGCTGGTCCTCGCGTTGCCTCGTGCGCCCGTCAGTGTCAGGACGGCCTCGGTCGCTGCTTTTCTTCTAAAAACGAGAGTTTGAGTCCCCCGATTCCCTCAGGAGTGCATCACATTTGAAGAATGGCTTTGAAACTTTCCCCGCATCAGCACATTTCCAGGTTGAAGGGTCGGCGTGTTCCTCATGGCTGTAATTACCCTGTAGCGGGCGTGTAAGTGAAGGTAATGATTCATGTGTCTGGCCCTTTTTTTAACAGGAAACCTGTAAAATATTTAAGATTATGAATAAGAAAACAGTCAGTGGAACCACAGAGCTGCAGGGCATGAACAGAAATACACACAAAAAAAGATAACCTTAACACACAGCAACACCGTTTTTAAACATTAAAAACGCAAATGTGTCATTCTACAATTCCTTTCTCTGATAAAATCACAAAGTGAGAAACGGAACACGACACAAAGCAGAAACAGGAAAGAAGATCAACCAATGGCCCACAGGTCTTACTCGCCTCCGCCCTCGCCATCCCCCTTTGACCCCCCCCTCACTAGCTAAGCAGCTGCTACATGCCCCTCCCTCTCCCCTCTGCTACCGCCAGCCTGGTCAGAGCTGCAGCTGACTAATTCATGAAAAAGACTTTTTTTTTTAAATGGTGGCTTTTCTGTTTGTTTATCTCCATAGCAACCATACAGTATTGTGGTCGTCTGGGGGTGATGAACAGGTCTATGTCATTTGTAGAAGAATCGGCAAAAGTAAACTTTTGAATTTCCTTGGCAACTGAGGTTTTTTGTTACCACGCCCACATTCCTAACATGTTCACATCGTATGTTATATCACTGCGTTCAGCTAGAGCTAACGATTCATACTATTCATGTAAAAATGTGCAATCAACAGGGGGATGACATTTATTGGGTTGTAGATTAACAAGGCGGTGTGCGCATGAAATTTCGTAAAGATCTAACAAAAGTTTTTTTTTTTCTCTCATATTGTGGAAAAAGGTGAAAGTCGACTAATGTAATACTTATTTAAAGAGATTTTTGGCACATTCATTGTTTTTGATGGTTTCTCCAGCTGTGATGTCATCACTCCTTTTTTTGTGTGTGTGTGTGTGGGGGGGGGGGTGTTACTATGTCCAAGATCCTTTTCACCAGGGAACTAGGTGCTCCGAAATTTGGGCGAGTTTTTGTGGCGGTTAGAAATTTTCACTCAAAGTTGCAGGAGGCTGATATGGATCAGTGGAGCTCTAATAAAGAATTGTTGACCCTTCTCATTATACCAAGAGATTTAGGGAATTATTTGTTGGATTTTGTTCGTCTCCAGTGAGACAAAGGGATGTTTTTACATTCGTACGCCTGTAAAAAAACAAAAATGCAGCACTTTGTCTTCTGTTTCTGTCCTTTTGTCTGGAAACATCAGAGAGGAAGTTTTCCAGACTAAATGTTTGCAGCTGAAGCTCTTCAGCATCTTTAACTGCTTTCAAAATAAAAGCTGTTTTATTTTTTGTCTCCCCTTTCGAAACAGTGTGCACCATTGAAGCTGAACCCCCCCCGCAGCGATTTCTTGCCTCAGCCTTAGACCATAGCTGCGCCGCTCCGCCGGTTCCCCTCCACGGTTACAAAAACCGGTGAAAGGATGGAACGTTGGTGTTCTCCGTTCAATTCATTGACGTCATACTGAGGTCATGACCCCGCGGGGACGGAGGGGCCCGCTCGCCTGCTAGAGGCCGGTAGAACGCGGCCGTTTGACTCTAAATGCGAACGCGGCAAACTCATGGAAGTTATTTTCCCGAAATGACATTTCACATTGTTTGGACGTCAGGAGGAAGACAAACGGAGAGCGTTCTCCACCTGCGGCGCTCCGGTGTCATGTAGGCGGGAAACAAGGAAAACAAAGACATCAAAGGCTGGGAGAGGTCTGAGAAGACCCCCCCCCCCCCCACACACACACACACACACACACACAGGCAGGATTTGATATGATCTCAGCGGCGGGACGTCATTTATATGCAAAGCCCCCAAAGCTCCGGTTCCTCCTTGTTAATGAGAGCTGCAGCAGGTGAGTGACATGCAGCTGACGTCTGCCGGCAGAGAGGTCAGCGGGAACGCCGCACGCCGCCGCGGCTTCAGTGGGAAGGGGGGGGATTAGTCCACGGATGTGAGGGGAGCTGGGATTTATGCTCCTCAGCCTCAGAGTGGAATGGAATCCCAGCTTTTGAGGGGGGGAATGACATTGAGGAGCAGCTCCATGTGCTTGTTTTTCTGTCCTTCACACCTCCACGTCTGAGGAGGCGCGAGGAGCTCCTCCCCCCTCCTGTCCCTGCTCACCAACGAGCTTCAGCCGCTCTGAAACAGAGACGTCAGCGCGGCGCTCGGCGAGCCTCCTTTCCGTCGTCTTCAAACTGCTGCAAGTGCTGACAAAGTTTTCAACAACAGGAAGCGCAGACGCTGCTCGGCTCCTTCCCGTTTCCCCCCGCCCCCCCTCGCAGCTCAGAGGCACCGTGAACGCTGTGTGCAGCTTCCACCGCCCGCGCTTCAGCTGCAGCTTGACGTGATCGGAAAAGGAACGCAGAACCGCCGTGTTTCGGATTTTCACCGATTTTTCTCACAAGCTGATTTCATGTTCAGTCACCAAAGCTCGTGACTTAGTTTAAGGCAGAAATGGCGGAAATTTACCAGACTTGTCACTTCCTAATAAGGTGTTAAATGGCGTCATGGCAGCCAGTTTCAGTGTCAAGTCAATGTACAGAAGCGAGTGTTGGTGATTTGATCAGTGGGTGGAGTCCAAAACCAGCATGGAGGAGAATCTGACAGCTCTATTTTTCTGATTTTTACTTAGACAGTTATAAAAAGGTCCTCTATTTTGACTCAGATTTTAATTGTTTCCCTTTTTGGAACAGCAAGTCGTCAGACTGGGTCACACAGACGGAGGTACCGCTGAAAGCGCCGTCAATAAAGCGCGGCTCCCGCTGTAGACGGTGAAGCTCGCCGTAGACGTGGTTACAGACGCTTTTGTAGAACTAAATACATTTGATCTCTGAACATCGTCTTCCATTAGTGATGAGGCAAAAAAGTTTCGACGGTGGCTCCTCCCACAAGCGGTGGGATAGAGCGTCAGCTTTTTGAACACGAACATGTTAAAAACACCCAAAACGCCATTTTCATTGAATTGGAGATGTGACTTATGGAATAAACAACCTCTGCAACAAGGTTGTTGAATTTCTGTGACTTCTGATGAAGGAAAATAAAACTATTTGTTCAAAAGTTGCATCTTTGAGTGAAAAACCTTTAAAACTGAAGAGGATCTCACGGTTTGTGATGTCACACAACCATTTCAATTCAAATCACTGTTTTTATTCCAAATTATTTAATGAAATGACCTCAGAGATTTGAATTAAATCTGTTCAAATCTCTTAATAAGTCACCTAATGTTTATTAAAAGTTAAACGTTTTATTCTTTGTAAACAAGAATTTAGTCAGAATTGGATTTCAGGTTCAGCTACTTAGGAGCTAAAAGAAGCTAATTGGTTTTTATCTCTTAGTTATTGGTGTTTTCATTTAAATAGAATTGGTTGATGATTTATCACTTTTCTGTTAATTATTGGGGTTCTGGTCTGACTTTGACACCAGCATGGAAGCAGGAGGTTTTTGAATTTCCCCCAGAGGTCAGAAGGTTGCAGTAGATGAGCTGAAGGTTGAGAAGATCGCTTCGTTTCCGTGGTTTCTGAATCCTGAGGCTCCGCTTGGTTGTTTTATTTTGGGATGGGAACCCTGAGTGTGGGCGGGGGCATCTGTGAGGAGGGCGGAAACGAGGCGCAGCGGCGGATACGGCCGCCTGCGTCCGGGTTCATGTCGTTTATATCTGACCCTCCCTTTGCTGCTCCTCATCCCCCCTGTCAGACAGCAGGCCTGAGCCCCCCCCTCCCAAAAGCTTTATTGGCTCTTATTGCCCTCTCACTCAGATCCAATATGCCAGTATTGATTGTGTTGAAATGCAATCAGGGTCTCCACAGCAGAGAAGCAAACAATCTAAATTTAACAAAACGCCTCCGCAGCTCCGCAGCCGGCCCCTCAAGCCCCTCCCCCAGAGGGACAAATGTATTTATGTGCAGGAAAAACAACAATTGTTAGACGCCATAAGCAGAACGAACGGGAAATGACCTCAGCCGCGATCTCACTTCTACTGTGCAGCAAAGCAGAAGGTCCCAGGTGGTCCGCCGTGGACAGACGTGAAGAAAGATCTACAGTTTCTGCGTCCGCGTGACCCGAAACGTCAACAAAATACGCGTCTGACATTCCTCAGAGCGGCAAAGGGATTTTATGAGGTCAGGCGGTTTTCTCATCTCATAAAGGAACGGCGGGATCTCACCGCTGAAGTGAAAGCAAACACCATCAAGCCAAACTTATTAGATTGCTCTCCCAGTGTTTGCACGTTGACATTACAGAGGCCCCCCCCACACGGTTTTTCATAATTTTCTAGAAAAAGCAGAGGAGGTGTGAATATCTGTGGCTCGCTAATGAAGTCCTCAGCTGTGCCCCGGCGTTCATACTCAGATCCGTTCTTGCCCGGCTGTGCGCCAGAGGCTGCCGCTTTTCACCGACGCTTCAACGTCAGGAAGAGTCCGAACCAAAGGACGCTCCTCTGTTCTCACAGAATAAACACATATCATAGTCAGAGGCGTTCCTTTGTGAAGAAAGCCCTCAATATTCTGAGATAAAACCGTTGGCTTGGACGACTGTCCCGGTGGAACCATCAGCGCTGGGATTAAGCATGCGGTGAGCTCAGCGGGGACAAACCCTAATAAATGTTCTCTAACAAAAGGTTTGATCAATCTCTGCTTATGAAGGGAAAATATAAAACGCTGGAAAAAGTGTAAGACGGCTAAAAAGAATTTTAAAAAAGTATGTAATGAATGCACGAATGCTAAGAAACATGAAAGAATCAATCAGTAAAAAAGATTCTAATTGGAGAGAATCTAAATTAATAAAATACCTCATCAGCTCAAGAGCTGATAAAATAGATTTGGTTCATTCCATTATAAACTTACTGAAGAAAATGTAGGACGCCTGTTAAGAAGATCGAACAATAACAGAGTTTAATCAGATGAAAAAGGCTACATTTAAATGAGGGTGAAGCCATAGCCCCAACTGCCCTAACCGCATCCACCTATGGGGCGGTCTGCATGTGATGAGTGGGTAAACCTGTACGGGCCACGCAGGAAATATATCAAGGTCATAGACCGGTCAATGAACCCTAGACGCCTAGACAACACAAAAGAGTGAAGTGGGTGAGACCCAGGCGTGTCATACAGATTTTTCACTTCACGTACACGCTCCTAACTGGATCACTCCTACATATCACATGCTATCGCACACAGTCAGTAGCCGCGGTTACATGGGCAAAATATCTTGATCAGATCAATGGTCGGGTTAAAATTCACCCGTGCACATGGGCACAGAAAACCTTTTTCCGATTAGAACAAGCGTTCCCATGGGTCACAGTTTTGGTCGGAATGAATCATTTGGGCATGTGCAGTAGTGTAAAAACTCCCGGAAGGAAGTGTCCCGTTGTAAACAACCCTTTGCTGTCACATCCATTTATGCAGTAGCTCGGTAATCTACGAGACGATCTTCCAAACTTGCTTTTATTAATGTTATGAATATTATGAAGCGTCTATTCGCTCATCGTTTTATATTTAATCCGTGTGATCGGTGCTTTTTTGTGCAGGGGGAGCTTGAAGCCAGGGTTAGGAGAGGCTATAAACACGGGCTAACAACATTAGCTTGGCTGCACGTAAATGTTTGGGAATAAGCCTTTATTCAGCCTTTATTTTGTCGGGACACAACTGGAAACACAAATCCACATGATTGTTTGGACAGTTTCTAAGGACTGAGCGGCATTTCTGCTTTGAAGCTCACACACCGACCCAAATGTGTGAGCTGACGGGCCGAGCTCTGCTCGGTTCTCCTGAGTCCTGCAGCCGCTAACCCAGAGCGGCGGGTCGGCTCACAGTCCGAATTCTCACACATAACAACACAACAAAACGCACACGTAACAAAAGCCCCCCCCCCAACACATTAATAAATCCGCCTGCTCTGCTCAGAGAGGTTCACTCAGTCTACTGGCACCGGAGCCCGAACGCAGAGCTCGGGTGCCGGGTCCAGACCTCACTGGGCACTAAGCGCTCCTCCCCGGCAGCCCCCTTCCTGAGGGGTGTAAGAGAGGCAGAGAGCCAGCGGGGCGAGAGCGGAGCGGCGCTTTTCAGGGGGCCGCCGCAGAGCAGCTGATCGGTCCCGTATGCGCTCCAAAGCTTTCTATCAGCAAAAGACCGTCTATGAATGACGTAAACCAGAGCAGAAGTGACACACGATCGGAATGAACCGTTTACATGTACCACGATCGGATAAACGATCGGTATAACCCACCTATCTCGATCGGAAAGAAAGTTTGATCCGAACGAGTCTGACCGGGGCAGAGTATTCCGAACGGCGCGTTTACATGACACATTTTCTTTTCGATCAGGCATTCTTTTCCGATTACTTTTGTCCATGTAAACGCGGCTAGTGAGGAGCCAGTGCTCACACCTTACCAGCAACTAGAGCTGTGCTTAAGGACACCACCTGTACGACATGCAGTGGTGGACAAAATTGTTGGTACCCCTCAGTTAAAGAAAAAAAGTTTTTTAAATAATTCTGCTAGTCAACAACTCAAAAGTAATGGCTGATTGTGAATATTTAATTTTCAATAAATTTTAATTTATTGTTACTTTTGAACGTTTCAAGTCATTTCAGTGAGCATTGTGGACTTTCTTTCTTTAACTGAGGGGTACCAACTATTTTGTCCACCACTGTAAGTGCGTGTACCTTCCATTATTCTTACTAATACGACACAAAATATTTACCACACACACGGCAATGGTCCGTTGCCTTTTCATGATGTCCCTGGAGGTGGCTGTAGAGCCTGTAGGGAACTGTAAGACACACCTGCACGCCCCCTAAGATGCAGCTGCTCCTCCCGATGACCCTCCACGGACCCAGACAACCCTAAAACCCACAGGACCCGTACAGGTCAACGCCCCATTACTCAGCAAATGCTAGATTTGTGGCGTTTTCTGTCATCAAATGTCGTTTGATGACTTTTGTCTTGTTTGGTTTTGTAGGAGCCCATCATCCGCACAGATGGGTTTACATAATTCATTTCTTGAGTCAGTTTCTGTGCGGCTCACTTATTTGGAGATACCCAATTGCCGATGATTGCTTTCTCTTCCCGCCAAAGTCCATTTCTTTTCCCATCAAGCAGCTCCGGCTCAGACGTCCAGACTCTCTGAAGTTGTCTTCCCTCTGGACGTGTTAGGATTTGGAAACCAAAAAGGCTTTTTGAAGTTGTGTCCAGCTAGAATGTTTTTGGCGCCCAGAGTCTCTACAGCGCCGCCCCTCAGCTGGACCGGACCCGGGTCTCCTGTGGAAACTTTCAGACTAGCAGCATCAATAAGTGATAAAGGAGGTGTTTTATTTAAGCGTATTTGACAAAGGATGAAGGAGATTTTGGAAAGCAGAGCTGGTGGAGTCTCCAGTAAGCGCTGATCTTTAGACGGCCGTGTGAGTCATGCTTTCCCTCTGCTATTTATACAGCGGCCTCACAGACCTTTCATGTGATTTCACTCTCCTCGCCGTGGACCCCCAATTTGCCCCCGAGCGTCTCTCAAATGGGAAAGCAGACACATCAGACTCGCTTATGTTTTCAGCCCATCCCATCAAAGGGTGGCATTCAAAACTGGGCGCTGATTGGGGTCGATTAGTGTGTTCACGGTACTGTTTGATTGCACCAACACCCACGTGGGAAGCACAGAGCCATTTACCAGTGTGATGAATCCGCCGTGATGGAAGAGAGACGAGGGGAAAGCAATCAAGAGTTCATCATCTGCAGCTGCAGCACAGACGTATAATTCTCTATTCTTGTGGCGAAGGGCGGCGGCTCCCTGATTAGGTGGAGTTTTAGCGCTATGATACAGCTTTGCTGGAAACGAACATCACCACAGATTTTACCTGCAAATGTCAGCTTTTTTATTTCCAAAAGTCGAGGTGAATGTCAAACACCTTTTAATGCAGTCTATCTTTCTTAAACAGTAAAGAGCTTTATCCATTTATTTCTCATTTAAATTGTGTAATATATAAGAAACCTTTGTGATATGTAAACTAATTAAAAAGCTCAAATTTAACCCATATAGACAGAAAAAAACTCACAAAATCCCCCTCAAAGAGAAAAAGATAATAATAGGGGCCTATATCCTGCTTTTCTTAAGCTTTTTGGGTTAACTAAATCAATATATGCAATAATACATTTTATATCAATTATTGTCACAGCCAATATTCCTAGCCATGACTCTATCTCTGAGGCCCCGCCTTTTGCTCCGTGTGGGTGCCGCCCATTTCACGACATCATCCTAGAGCCGGCTTCGGCAGCAGCAAGCCCACGAAAACAAACAACGTCCAAACTTTTGCAGAGATGGACGTGCAGATGGTGCAAAGAAAAGGAGAGCGTTTAGCCGATCTCTGAAGCCGATTGAGACTATTATTGCTGTCATACTGTGCACATAAAATGACATTTTTGCCAAACACCGCCAGCTTCCCGCATAAAGTAGGTGTTTGTGTTGGTCTGAGGGCGGGGCTAGCAGCAAAGACTCTTCCTGGAAGGGGCTGTTCCTCACTTTGTGATGTCACCACGAGGACCCGCTGGTGGATTGGGAGGGGCTGGTTTTTACTCAGAAATGTCTAAATGGATCAAAATACCGCTTTGGGGTTGTTTATAGTGAGAAACAAACATAATAATATACGTAAAAGCTCAACAAAAGTTGATTTTTGATTTTGCAGGATATAGGCCCTTTTAGTGACTACATGAAATGAGGCTTTTTCCTCTCTGGACTAACTGTCCGTCTCAAACAAGCTCAAAATATAAAATCAAAGCTGTTTTTCCCTTAATTAAAAGTTAAAAGAAATAATTTACTAATGTAGCTAGTAGAATTTGTCTGGGTAAGATTTCTGAAAACAAGTTGTGACGTCCTGCTTTTTTAAGACAAAATTAAATCTTGAAAGTATAAACGCTTAGATTCATGTCAGTTTTTCTGGTAATGGGAGATATTGTCTAAAAATGAGCAGGTTTTCTCAGACATGTAGGTCCATTATATACTTTTCCCTAACCCCAAATATGCTGACCTATACAACACTCCAACGACGGTAAATTACTCCAAGAGAGCAAATCTGTTCCTAGTTTCTTGAAACCAAACCACCGTTCATGAATAAGACAAAAATATGAGATGCAAGCTAGTTTCTACGGAGATCCTACTTAAAAATGATGTTTTCAAGATCAAATAAGTCAACTGACACTAAAGGTCTTAAAACAAGTTGTTCAATCTTTCTGAAAAGTTACCATTCAGTTGTTGTTGTTTTCTTCTGTCAAGCGTAATAAGATATTTAAGCCACAAACCAGATACAGATTTTTGATGAGATTTTAGGTTTTTGCAGTACACTTGGCTACATTTGCTGTAATATTTCATTTCAATTTTAACTTTATCCTTCAAATGTCCTTCATTTTTAAACTGGTGTCAGGAAAAACCAAAGACCAAGTGTTCACACAGAAGCTGGAAGGGTTTCATGTCAGTTCTCTGCCCCCAAAACCTGGAATTATTTACAGACGGACTTTAAACGGAGTTTAAACTTTTGCAGATGGGAAATGTAACTTGTAAACAACACATCAAGTTGTGTTGTTTTTTCCCACTGTCTGGGCCAGCGAATCCCCTAAAAAAAGAGGTTAGTAACCATAACACAACTTTTCCTGGTTAAATAAAAGTTAAAAAAAGTACATTTTTAAAAACAAGATCCCACGAATGAGAAGAGCGCCCTCCTGAGAAATGTCCCGGTACTACAGTAGTTTCACCCGTGAACTTTTACGGACCAAGGCTATGAAGTTACACCAACAGATTGATCTGTTGGCTAATTGGTCATTAATACAATCTAAAATAAATCTGCCCCCTGCTGCAAACATCCACATCCCCCTACGATGAGCAAAGATACAGGTCACTAAGGACGACGGAAACTCATCTCATTCGCCCATCAGTCAAAAACAAAACAAAAAACCGGGATGGTTGCTATGGAAACGTCTTCTTTAGCAAATCCAATATTTCAAAACGAAGCCTTGATTGCCGCCATGAACAATTGAAATGCTGTGTGGCTTTTCAAAGACAAATCGGTTCTGTTTGTTCTGCTTGGTTTGGTTTGACAAAAACAGAGGCTGACGACCCGAACTTCCCGAACTGTGGAAGCGCTGGAGTGTGACGAAGCGCGCGCATCTCATCTCCCACCTTTTGTTCGAATCCCAGACGAAATACAAAGACAGGTGCCACAGAGGCACAGGAGGAGGCAGTAATTATGAAAGAGATACAGCGCCGGCAAACTCGGTTCTTCATAATCACAGGTGCGCCTTGTGTTTCACGGGGACGTGTGGCGACTCTGGCCCCCCTTTGTTTCCGGGGCTCGTATGACAGCGGTGGGAGAGTTGGCCTGTTGATTGTGTGTGTGTGTGGGGGGGGGGTTCCTCATCTGGAGGACGATTAAAACTCCCGAACGCCAGTCGTCTCTCATTTGACCTAATTGTTTCTGAAGAGACTCGGTGATGGATTAGCGCTGAGTTTCTATTAGCATACGCCCCCTTTCAGCCTCTCAGCTGCCCCCCCAGCACCGCTCAGCATAAATCCCAATTGGCTAAAAGCGTCCATCCGTCTCAGCCTCACAGAGCAAAAGAAGGTCTGATGCTGTTTTCCGTCTGCGCTGAACATCATGGGAGCTGAAAACACGTCAGCCGCAGACTCTGGCTGTCCAGGCATGGCTGTCGATGACAAATGTGCAATTATCTTCTCATTTGGCCTCAGCAGAAGCTTTTAAAACCACCTTCGATGTCCAGGAGGAGAATATTATCTTTGTTAACAGCTTTTTAGTTATAATATCAGGAGATTAGGATGTGACCTCGCAGCTAGCAGCTTTCCCGCGCCGGCACAGCCAGAAAACCTTTAACGGGTTTGCTGGGCCACATCTCCAGAACATCGTCAACATTTGAAGTTCAGGTTTGACCCTCAAAAGGCTTTTTTTCTCCCCACTGGTGGGAGCGCTGAGTCACTAGTGTGTGAGTCGTGTAAACGCCTCTGATGTGTATCTGATGCTTTCATGGTGTCACTAAAAATAAAAAACTGCTGCTGCACTTTGGTGCTGGGGGAGCATCACAGTCTGCTGGAGGTGAAGTGCTAGTCACACGCAGGGGGGGGGTTCACCTGCGCAGGTGCTACAGAGGTTTGAGCGGTCCGGTCCGGTTGGTGGTCGTATAGGGGAGCAGCTGCGTCCTCAGGGGGGCACAGGCGTGTCTTGTGGTTTGCTTGAGGTGTGTACGGACCCCCCAAGGGACTTCATGGAATGGAACGTACCACTGTCGTGCGTTAGAGTGTCGTTGCATTCGTAAGGATAGTGGAAGTTCCACGCACTGATGGCGTACGGGTGGTGCCGCGTAGGTCATCAGTGCGCCACACTCTAGTCGTTAGTTAGGTGTGAGTTGTGGTCCACACAGACGTCACTGACTGTCCAAAATACTCATTTCTTCCAGTCAGGCTGGGGGGTGTGAATCGCGCTTTCAGACCGCTGCAATTGTTGGTGACAAGTGATGTTAAAATATGTGTCCTACTGTGTGCTTTATTGAAACTCTATTAACTCTAGCTCTATAGAACTGGTGGAAGGAGTTAAAAAAAGCTGCTGCTGCTGCTGCTGCTGCCCTTTCCCACAATGCCAAGCTTTTGTTGGGTACTAATGAGTATCTTTTGAAGCCGGTCATTATCAGGAACATTAAGGTGTGGCTGAAGTGAAATGTTGTTGTTTTTCGGGCTAAAATGTTCTTTTGCAGAGTGAAATATGAACAAATGGGGCCCCGTCAGTTTTAGTGGATCAAATCTTCCGTGAAGAGACGCTGAGATGCAGGAAAACTGTAGCTTAAGCTGCTTTCATGCCGCCGCCACCGCACCTTTTGTCGTGCAGATGGCAGGTGTCCCGGCAGCACGCCGCCGTTCGGTCCGTGACTGTGGCGCTCACACCTGACTGACACGTGAAGACGATTAAGGTTACGGAATTAGAGTCTGAATAACGGAACGCTGTCGCTTTAGAAGACGGATGAAACCATTAATGTTGCAGAGCAGTCTCTGAAGAGGCCTAAAGAAAGATAAAAATGGATTGGATGTGAAGGTGGCGTCTGAATCGGAGTAATCCTCAGAATGATCAATGCCTGAATGAGGTTGGAGCTAAACGGTCCTGGAAACTGAGCCCTACAGTCAGTCAGTCCTTTGGTCCAAAAGGAACCCGACAAATTCCCTTTACCTTTGGAGTTTGGTTTGATTTCAGTTCAGAGCAACAGCAGAGGAAAAGAGGCTGACAGTCAGCGGGGAGAGCCAGAGTCATGTGAGCCTTTGAGTCTGGATCACATGACTCAGGACCTCCGCCGTGCTCAGACATTCTTCTCCCATCATGACTCCGACCGCAGACGGATGAGCTGCGGGAATGTGGGAGTACGGAGGAGCTCCTGGGAACACCAGGATGGTGATTTATGGACGTTCACACACTCATCTGAGAGGATTCGATCTCTAGCTTCATCTGGAGACATGGACCGAGCGCTTCTAAAGGCTGCAGGTCTCTGCTAGAAAACATTTTCACTTTTCACAAACCCTGCAGTCCAATGAAAAGGCCCGGCCTCGGCCGGATGGAAGGAAATGGTGGATATTAACAGAGATGGTCACTTTAATTTGAAGCATGTCCCGACATGAAAAGCAGTTAATCACCCCTGTATTTACCCCACGGGGGCAGCTCGTTCTGCAGGAAAAACTCAAAAACAAAACACTCAGCCGAGCGGAGCTGCATGACGTCTGACGTCTGCAGACGCAACAAGACCAGGAAAATGACCCGAGTGGAAGAAATGACGATGAAAACTCAGCTGAAGCCGTCATGAAAAGCACAAGTGAGTAAAAAGTTTCAAATGTAGAGACGAGTAAACACTCATCAGGATTCTATTGTAAACATTAAAGAAAATAAAAATAAAAACATAAGAAAATAAAAGATAATAAACAGAAAATGCTCAAAAACAGAGCGGCTGGAATATTTTTGTAAAAACTGGATTAAATATTAAACTATATAGATAAAAGCAGTAAAAAAAAAACCATCAATAATTTAGTAAAAACTGTAAAAAAAAAATAGAAAAAAAGATAAATATAACACTATGGAAGATTAAGTTTATTTAAAGTGTTTTGAGGAAACATAAAATAGAGTCAAATAAATAAATATTTAAAGCTAAATAAACGGATCAAACAATAAGAAAAGTCTTTAGCAGAGGAGCTTCTCCTGCTCAGCAACCATCGCTCCTTCCTCCTCTGTCTGCTGGAGGAAGATGAGCCTCGCCGTGGAAGGATGTGTAGTTCGCAGCTTCGGAGGCGTCTGGCCAAGCAGGTAAACATGGTGTGGGGGGGTGGGGGGGTGTATTTGAATGTTTTAAAGCAGAAGCGTCGTCTCCTTTTTCTTCACCCCAGACACGCCAATCTCCACAAAACTGCCACAAGTGACACCAGGGTGAAGGGTAAATTCAGGGTTTTAGGAGCGCCCCGCCCTGTGAGGGGACCACCTTCACAGATTAGAGTCAAGTATGACCCCCCCACCAACAGCACCCAGCACCTAATGGCAGACTTTAGATGCCCTCTGACCGTCGCAGACCCTGTCAGGTTGGTGTAATCGTCGCAGAGCTCACGTTCTGAAATTCTAATGGACGCTGTTTAGCATAGCTAATGCCAGAAAACCCCCCATCACAGCGCCGGGTCGGACCACAAATGGGATTCTTTAGGGGGGGGGTGTCAGGGTGCACTGTCTGTAAAAAATCTACAACTTGTTAGCAGAGAGCAGGAAGTGAAAGTGACGCCAAAACGACGGGCTGTTCAGGCAGCCAGCCTCGGCGGGCTTTGATCCAGCAACCGGCTCATTTACCGCAGCTCGTCTCTCCAGCGGCGTCTCCAAGCAACTGAGGGCTGTCGGCGGCGCCCGGCGGACCAAACGCACCCTGGAGGCCGGCTGTCAGCCTGAAGACCTTTGATGGAGGCGCGCTAGAACTCTCCAGAGGCGGAGAAGAAAAAAAGGAGCTTTTAGTCGTCTATATATAAACCTTTCTGCTGAACAAATTACAGGTAGTTTTCTCTCCATCAGGACTCCCTGTGGCGTTTTCATGTAGCCGTGCAGCTTCAAATGCAGCAGATGATTGGCCGCCATCTCCTGGAAAAAGCTTCTAAAGGACGGGCCTTAAGGGGGAAAAGTCTCACGGGTGGAGGCGGGCCGTCTGCTGGTGAAAAATGGCCAAACCTGTACGGGAAGAGTCCAGGTCATAGAGAACACTTCCACAACACGTGAGGGTAAAGCAGGCGTGTTGTACAGATTTTTCTTTTTTTTTTAACACAAGGAGCCCGTTGTTCACGTGACACGTGCTCATGACTGTTAGAAATGTGGAAATCAGACACTCAGAGTGGTTTGTGTGGACGTCCTACTGGCATTCATATAAAATGCAGCTCAGCCTTCGCATTAAGGAGCCAGTTCTCTCACCTTAAGAGCCACTCGATCAGGGCTGGACTAACGTTCTGACTCGTTCTAAAGTCTGCCAGAAGGTCGGACCAGGAGCAGAGACGGGGAGGGATTTGGTAATCCACCCTATAGGAGAAAGAAATGCGACTTTATGCTCCGTCTAGACAACAAAAGCAAACTGCATCATCATTTAGCCAGCCATTCAGCTCATTAGTCTGTTCTGTTACCCACAAACCTTTGCTGTGTGGCTTAACGGGGCACACGTACGGAGTGATATTTATGCCACCACGTTGCACACAAAACCTTCTGAGTTGCAAATGAAAATAGTAAATATTTGCTTTTAATTTATTTTATTTTTTTTGCATTCAAAATGTTTATTTTTGCCTTAAAAAACTTTTTTTTTTACCTTTTTGTTTTTTTAACTTTCACTTTTTTTTTTGCTTTCCAAAAACATTTTTGCGTTTGCAAAGCAAATGTTTTCCATGTGTTGTCTCTCATCTAGTTTCCAATCTTTGATTTTGGTTGTTTGTTGGCAGCTTAGTCACGGTAAACTAAAACCTATGGGAGCCAAATCAAAGATAGGAAAAAAGCGGGATGGCACACAACGCATGAGAAAACATTTGTTTGGCAAATACAAAAATGTTTTTGAAGCAAATATGTAATCATTTCATTTGCAACTTTTTGTGTGGAACAAACTGTGGTGGACATCATACCAGCTGCAGGTTGAGGTTGAAGCTCTTCAGCTGGAGGGCATCTCAGCAGGACCGTTACCACCAAAGAGGCTCGTCTCGTTTGTTTTCTGCTTTCAGATCTTATTGACCTGTCCAGGAAAATTGCCGAGCTTCCCCTGGGGGCAGGCCGCCCCACCCGTATATTCTGTTTCTGAGCACATGAATCAAGCATTTACGTCTAAGTGAACGTGGAGGGAGACGTCTGTTCTTCTTCTCAGACTCTTCGGATGTTTACTGATGCTTTTTACCGCACAGAAATGAGCTCTTTAAGATGAGATGAATCCTGAAAAATGTCTTTAAACGTGTTGCAGCAAACAAACCTGAACGCTCGTCTTTTTGCTGATTTGTTTCTTCATCTGCTGCATATTTGGGTGGTGGGGGGGGAGGTTGAAGTTTTTCTGCAAATGAAACATTTTTCTAAACGATTAAAGTCCCACTCTGATCATCCTTAATCCATTTTCTTTAAATTAGGATGTTTTTAGCCAAAACTGCAATAAAAGGCCGGTCATTTTCTAGATCATAGTTTCTGCACAGCGGCAGACCTATGAGTTGTGGGCGGGGCCAGTGGCACTGATCAACCCCGCCCCCTCTTAACAAATATTTGCCACAGCGAATTTAAGCGATTTTGTTAGAAAAAAAATACCACAAGAACATATCTTCCAACATGTTTTATTGGGGGGGGGATAAGCTTTGGGTAAGACACTTCTGTCCCAGAATAGGTCAAAGGATTATTTTTAATAAATACAAATATTAGAAACTCACAGGTCTGTTTCATGTAAACATCCCTAAATGAAATGCTAACGTTTCTGTCATCATTTCCCTTATTAGAACCTTGGAGTTTGGATCATCGGAAAATTGTTCTTCGGATCTGTGTGGATCTAGTTTCTGAGCTTTTTTTAAATGATGTAAAATACAAATTGATTCAAAATGAGGTAACCAGGTATCACAAAAAAGCTCACTTTAAACCAATCGAGTCGGGGATAAAAGTGATGCAGTTTGGTCGGAAAAACTGCTGCAGACGTGCGGAAAGGAAGACGCTGATAATTTGGAGCAGGCTTTAGTTTAATGTGTTCCACGTGCAGCAAACCCAGCGTGACCTTTACTGCGACCCCCTCAGGCCGCTACCAAACATCTGCCTATGAATCCTGCAGCCACCTGCTGTCTGTCCAGCACTCCCGGATTCACGTCCGTTTGGTGTTGAAGCGTAACCTGATCTGCTGGTCAGTACCTGCTGTTCCCGCACGGCCATGTTTAAACGACCACCGTTTCCGCGCGGATCTTTGGTCTGCAGCTGAGGATTCTGGGAGCTTTTCTGCACGCATGAGCAGAAATCCAGACCAAAGGAGAGTTTCATCTCCAAGGAGAGACATTAGCGACAGAACAAGGATTAAACTGGAAAGCTCTTGAACTGATAAGAGCGAGAATCGATGGTTCGGCCTTGGTTCTGTTGCAGAGTTTATCTGCTCAAATGTCCCTGAAAGGCCGTTTTACTCACTGATCCATGACTGGAAGGTGACAAATCCTGTATGATGATGAGGGGAAGTGATCGATAATAATTTCATCCTTCACCAGAATGATTGTCTCTTTTTGCCGGTTTCTTTTTCTGGGAAGCCGACTCTCATACATGAGGTCCTTTTTGTGGCTGAGCGGGTCTGAAAGCCGCCGCTCTCCATGTTTGCCTTCAGGCCGCAGAACGGCGTCCGTCAGCGCGGACCAGGAAGGGACGGATGATGGCAAACCAGCATGAAGCTTTCACTTTGGCTTTATCTCCGTCTGTGTGGTGGAAATAACCATTTGTTGCATTAAAAGCCTGAAAAACAGGTTTATGATTACAGCAGGTGACAGTATTTAATCTGAAGTGGCAGCAGAACGTCCCTGTTTAGAACCAGAGAGATCAGAATGGAGAACTCAAACTTCACCAAAAACGTGCTCCTCTGATCAATGGAGACATGAGTTTCACTACAAGATACGGTCCTGAGTACATGCGGTCAAATATGGATGTTCTAACCATTGACTGAACATCTAAACTGGACTGGAGCCCCCCCCCCAAGCGTTCCAAACGGGAAGAAGCCAAAAGACGTCTATAGAGACATAAACGGCTGTTACTCTGCTATTCTGGATCTGATACCTTTATCTTTTCCAACATCCTCTTGGTAATCCTCGTTTTTTTTTCATGATGTTTTTTCTGTAGTGCCTCAAAAGTCGGCGGTTGCCGGCTGCAAACCCCACCCCCCCCACCCCCCCACCTCCAACGTTCAAAACATGTCACGGTTTTCGTTACGTCCGCTTTTTCAGGTGGTAGGAGCGCCGCCTTCCAACAAGCTCACTCCTGATTGAAGAGAGAGTGGTTGCCACGGAAACTCAGACTGGTTACTGACGACGTCTGGCTCCAACATGGCTGCCTCCATACCATAAAAAAAGATGGTGACTGAATTGACTTCATTTGGTTGGAGCCAGAGGTTAAAGTAAAGTCTGTCAGTAGTCTACTTGAATAAACTCCTTCTGTCTTTTGGGGGGCAGTTGTAAGTCTAGACTTTATGTCTTTAGGGGTTGTTTTAATGCCGAACGCTGGTTTCTGATTGGCTGAGTTGCTTTGCGGTCGACTGAAGGAGAGCAGCTCGGTTTTCCTTCAGCAAAAAAACGACAAGAATCTGCAGACGAAGGCGTGCGAGCGCGGCTGAAGTCATTAGGGATGGAGTGAGTGCGAGTGTGTAAATGAGGGGGAGAGTGATTAAGTCCATAAGTCAGAGGGGAGGGGGGCAGATAGAGAGAGCATGTGAGGAGTACAGGAAGCAGACTCTCCCACCGACTCATTAGGTGGGTAATTAAAGCACAAAGCTGTGGCCCCCCCCGGGCTCCGCAGAGCTGCTACCCGGAGCCGCCACGGCTAACGACAGCGCTGGACCTCGGAGGTCGCCAGAGGCTCCACGCTTCACAGTTCAGCTTTCTTTATCACTTTTATTAACGGCGTAAGAGGAAAGAGCAGCCTCCTCTTCATCACTTCTTCCTTTTCCAGCATTTCCTGATGAAGAACTTATGAAGCAAAGCCTCTCTGATCTTCTGAACCCCCCCCCCCACACACACACACACACAGAACCCCAGAGCTACTCCACATGGGTTTGGACACCAACCACTGACTGACAGGAGTTCATTAGAAATTCCCCTCTAAATTAACCCCGCCCCCCTTCCCCTTTGCTGAGAGCTCAGAGTGGGTAGCTTGTAGCTCCGCCCAGCGTGTTTTTTCGACATCCCGATACAATCTTCTTCAAACTGCCCCCAATTCACGATTCGGTTAAAGAAATACTCAGGAAGCTTTATTTCCTTTATAGATGTCCTCCATCGTGAGAAAAACGCCACAAGAACACGTCAAGAACACGTCAAAAACGCCGTTTTCAGCGGCGTGGATCCTCAAAGTACGGTTTTTGCTGTCATCTGGAAAAAATCTCGACCTAACGTCATAAACCCTCCAGGCCTTAGCCGTAGACCTGTCAGAAGCGTTCTTTATGTCTTCCAGACATCAATGCCCTTAAAGACACACCACCAACGGGCAAACGGCGTCTCATCTCACCATCAATAATGCATCGTGGCTGCATTTTGGCTTAGCGGTTAGGGTTATGTCTGCTGTCCGATGAGGCCTCGTCCTTTGACCTTTGACCCCTGCGAACAGAGGCGACATAAGGACTTCCATCTCTGCTGAGGAGCTGCAGGTTTCCTTCAGACCTTCTGCTGCTGTGGTTCCACGGCGAGGACAAAAAGACCTCCAGAGGAGACCCTTCTTAGCCTCTCCTCTCCGCTGTGGGGGGGAGGGGCTGCAGCTTTTCCTGCTGGGGAGGAGTCCGAGATGGAGAGGTGGGGGGGGGGGCGCGCCCCTTCCGAGAGGACAAACAGGAAAAACAGAGCGCAAAGGAGCGTGGAGGGAAACGACGGAAGCAGAGGAGACGCTGACATTTCCATTGTGAGGCTGTGAAGGCTGGCGGCGAGGAGCAGACCTGCAGGAGGTCTTCACAGGAGAGCAGAGCTCCTGAGGACAATAAGGCCACTTAATTGGACACTGAATAACGATATGACGACTTCACAGAGAGCAGAGCAGGGAGGGGCCGTCACTGCCAGAGAGCCAATTATGGGATATTCACAGACTTTCTGCAGAGCGGCGTCAGGCTGAAACCTGATTAGTTGCATTATTACATTGAGACGTCTCCTGATGTGTTTTTTTCCTCTCCTTCGTCGAAGCTTACATGAACCTGCTTGAACTCTTTTTCCGTCCAACAAAACTAGAATCTGGTCTGTTTAGGTAGAGAGCTGCAGATTATTACCTACAAAACCAGCTTTAGAGGCTCGATTTAGGAAGAGTTCTGCAGCAAAAAAGCCGATTTTCTGAAGATTGTTGCTGAAGAGTTGAATCATTTTTCCCCAAACTGAAACCTGTCCCCTGGAATCCCCTCTTTAAGGCCGTGTCACTAAGCCACTACGCACATCGGGAGCATTTTCCACGTCTTTTTTCTTTCCCGGTACATGTGTGATAAGTGTAATTCCTGCGTGTTTCCTGTGTTCGTCATTCACGTGTCCGTCCAGGGTTTCAGGCCGACACTCGTTTTTGAGCTGTTCAACATTTTTGGTCGGTTTAGAATTAGGCAGTTTATGCGATCATTTGACGTAGTTTTTACACAGTCGTTACGGAAAATTTAATACAAATGTCAGTCAATCTTGTGAGATTAGCATTTTGTGAAGTTTTGGCCAAAACGCACCGTCAGTAAATCACGTAACGCCGCTTTTTTTGTCACTTTCAGAGTCCTGCTGCTTCATGCCTTTGATCAAATCTTTGCTCTTACTTTTTTAGATGTTTGGCATAAAAGCCCTTTTATCGTTTAATAGTTTTTACATTTGTCATTTTTGTTGTAATTTTTATTTGAGTTCAGTTCTATATTTTGTGTATGTTTTTCTGTTTTTTATGCTGTTGACATTCTGTCGAGTCTGTAATAACAAATTCTATTCTATTAGGAAGCCTTCAAAGAGAAAATCCCGTCTTTGCAGAGTTCTGACCAGCTGACAGCAAAGGAAAAAATACATCACATTTTTTAAAACAGAATAAAATTCTTGAGGTTTCACTTTAAACCATTCCTCTGTTCAGATTTAGCTCCAAAAATGTGGAAAATCTTTGCTAAACACGGATGTGGAGCTGTTCTTTCCTCACATGCAGACTTTTGTTTCTGTTTTCTGGTTTTAAAATCTTGTTGAAGGCAAAAAAAAAAGAAATATTTTGGTTTATTTTTTACAAGAAAGAGTTGTTAAACATATTTGTTTCTGATGATTCATTTACTTAAATTGTAATAAAAACTATTTTTAGAAGCTTATTTTGAAGAGTCACCTTTTACAATTGAATAGCACTTTTCCTTTTTTCTCGTCTGGACCGCCCGGTTTGGTTTGAAGAAGAAGAAACTGTCATGTTTACGCCAGCGTTTAGACCATCATTTGAAAGCTTTTACTTTGAAAATCTGCATGATTTTTAGGCGGGGGATGAGAAAAGATTGAGCTGAAAGATGATTCTTACTATCTAAATGAAATGAAACCAACACAAATGAGAGACAGTCTGAAGTTTTACTGGTTTATACGGAAACTGCTGCTGTTCCACTTTTATTATTCTGTAACCATGAAGCCAAATCGGCGAGTGGCGGCGGGATCAGAAATGGGCTGCAGTGGGTGGATAATATATGCTGGGCTATTTTCTTCGGCATGCAAATGCGGTCGAAGCCTTTCTCCCGGAGGTGGTGCGTGTGCGTGTGTGTGCTGAGCCTCACCGCTCCAATCTTTCAGCTTATTAATTTCATATTTACTCATTTATTTTTAAATGTGATGAGTGATGGAAAGGCGGCGGGCTGCGGCTCCGAGGTGCTTACATGGCAGATGGGTTTATGAGCGGAAGTAGGCCAGTGTCAGAGTCAGGGATTCAGCTCAAAGATGAGGTTGTTTCTTTAATATTGATAGGAGTGGAGGATAATGCGAGGAAGGTTGACTTTTCTGCAGACTCCACTCTGAGGCCGCTTTTGATTTTCCAGGAATTGTTGCTGAACAAACGAAAGTTTCTACGTGAAATGACTCGGAGGCAGCCGAGTGTCTTCTTTGAAAAGAACACTCAATTCAGCAAATTAGAAACTAAAGGAGGTGTGTGGGTCTTCCACTGAAAGCAAAGCGATAGCTGATAGTTTAGGATTGACATGTCCAAAGTCCGGCCAGCAGTCAAATTTCCACCAGGCTCCTTTCATAAAATCGATATGCGGTCTGTAGCATTTTCTAAAAAGCTCTGTGTACGATTTCTTGATTGCTATTGGCTAAATGACATTTTAAGCAGTTGTGAACATGTGGCAACGCTGTCATGTGACCCTTCTGTGACCCTTTGAGATCATTTCTAAAATGTGGAATGGAAATAAAACAGAGAAGATGTCGGTGAGGGCCGCCGTTTTCAGGACGAGAGGACATTTCACATGGAAAGAAGAAATAACTGTCTGTCTAATGTGCAAGGACTTCAATGTCAAGAGGCAGACGAGACTCGCTAACAACGACAAGCTAACCGGGAATAAAAAAAAAACAACTGCCCCCTGTTGGAGTATCTGTGCACTGCACGGATCTGATTGTATACATCAGGTGACACGGCTCTTATGGAGGGCTGACAAAGTCTTGCATCAAATATGATACATTTGCCGTTATGGGGTGAGATGTTTCTGTTTTCTATGTGAAAAAATCAAAAGTATGCCACTGGTATAAAAAGTTAATACTATAAATACCTGTTGAATGTTGGACCCTCCCACACCAAATCCGTCCCTCTTTGCAAACGTTTTAGGATTGAACCTGCAAAACGTCCGTGCTTCCATGGCTCTCTGACCAGAGTGTAAAGCTTTTATTCTGGAAATCCACCAGTGTTCTGTGGATGAATGGATCAGCTTCAGTCAATGACCTGTTGTAACAAAACAGTCCCAGCAGAGCAGGACTTCCTTTTTCACTGAACTGACAGAGATTTGTGTCGTCTCATCTTTCCATGACTCAGCAGTAGCTGTTATTTTTGTGTCCATATTCATGTGTGGCATCAAAAGCACAGATCTCCTGTTTCCTGTTTCCTGTGGAGCCACTCCTGTCTCCTCTTCTTTGACCTGTGACGCTTACCAACAGGGAAGGAGTGAAGGACGTGGAGATAAGAGGATTATTTGGAGAATCCAGCCGTTGTCTCGCCTTCATTTACTTTTGCCTCGTGTGTAGCAGTAAGCTCGGCATCACTGATGTCACTCAGTCGATCCAGCTAGTCACCTGGTTGTCTTTGTGTGGGTTTGATAACAAACTGGTGTTTTCTGTTTGATTATTCTGCTCCCTTTTAGTGCAGAGATGCTGCCTGCAGCCTGAGTCACCTCACCTGTAATTGACTATCTCCGTTAACTAGGCAAGTCAAACTAACGGCCAACTGACTCGGCTCACATCCTCCCCATCCAGCCCAGAAAGGAAGCTGGAGGTTAACCTGAAGACGCTTTTCCATCTTTTTAACGGCCTCTCCATTAGAGCACAGTCCCTAAAAACCCTCTGCAGCTTCGACTCTGAAGCTGTGATGACCTGGAGTGTATCGGTAGAGACTTCTTGTTGTCTGTTTGCACCGCAGAGACACACCTTTTGATTAGCCTCCTCCTTTACCTCTGGACATGTAGTGTCCACGGTTTTTATCAGCCGTTAGACAAACCATCTTTAAAGAAGAGACCTCCCATCACCGACCGACAGCTGTTACAGAGCACAGGAGAAGTGAGGGGGCGGAGTCAGGGCACGCCTCTCTAAGCATGATGGTTAACCCCGTAACACCTGCCCTGTCACCTGTGACGATCTATTCCTTTATCCTAATTCCAATGGACTCCGGCGCAGAAATAAATCAACTTTTCATCGATATTTGCAATTAGCGGCAAAACGTAGCTAACGTAAAGTGTTGCATATTTCCACGCCAGAATCTGTTATGCTGAGTTCACACCAAATGCGATCCGTGTGTTAAATTTGCATCGGCCGCCTCTATTTGGACACGCTGCGGATTTGCTGCTGTCTAAAAATAAGTTCATAAACCCAGACGAATGTGGGAGGAGCTAGCGGCAAATGCTTTTAGCCTGATCGCTACATGGAGCCTCGTCTATGAAGATGGACGTCCAAATGGCGCCGCAGGACCTTTCGATTGCGTCTCTACATTGACCTAATATCGAAACTGCCCCCTCCCGCTGCGCAAATCATGTTCGGTTAGAATTATGCTAATTGCATGAACAGTCGAGCAGAAACTTTACTAACATAAAATGTTGTAGATCGGCCAAAAGACACTTTTAAGCTTAGCTGTGAGAATCAGCTGGTTTGCGTTGATTGTGTATCTGCATCATCACTACCCTAAAGTGTTGCATTTCATCACTACCTTTCTTAAGTTGACGAGTTATGCTGGTCAAAAGAATGTTAAAGGGTTCATCATCCGCTACATAACAAAAGAGATCCGTGTGGAGGAAAACCTCTGGGTTTTGGCTCTTACCTACCAGAAACCAAAACCCGGCCTGGACTCAGTCCAGTTGATGGACTGGACTCCCCAAAGAGCAAAAAAGTCTGGATTTGGATGTTTGCTCTCTTTTAGGTTTTAGGTAAAGTGATGTGACTCTTTTATTGGACTAAAAGTTAAATCTTTACTGTAACTAAAATAAAGAAAGGGTAAAAAAATCAGCTAGTCTGAGCTCAGAGATAGTAGCACTTCTGTTGTTAGCAAAGATTGTGGACTCCAGGTATTGTTCAAAATGAAACACGTGGCATTAGCACAATTAAAAAAATAAGGATTTCTACAGTTCTCATGATGGGCATCCAAAAAAAAACGAAGCTTTGACTCATTTCATGCTTTTAAGTTTCCAACGTCTGTGGACGCAATTCTGCAGCTTCCAACTGTCTTTCACTAGAAAATCCCGTCTTTTGTTGAAGTGGTTTGACACCTGACCATTTTCGACGAAACATCAAGAAGCCTCTCAGTGCAATTATTCAAACCACCTTAAGTGGACTCTTTCCCAGGGGGGGTCGTGATGTATAATTGCCAGATGTCGGGAGCATTTAAATCCATCTGGGTAAGTGGTGCCAAGGTAGCTACTTTCACATTATTGACACAGTGGTAATGGAACTGAAATAATAAAAACACAGAGAATTGCTCGCCGTTCTCTGAACAGACTGACGGACACTTTTTTTTTTTTTTTTACATCCTGCGTTCACTCAGAGGCTGGTCTGTCTTTTGGTTGTAAACCTGCAGCGTCTTTGATGGGCAGAAAGCAACTATGTTCATTCAGGAAACTGAGTACAGTTATGAACATGAGGAGCAGCTTTTAGCTAAAAAAATCACTGCGTGTTTACGGTTTGTCGCTTCTGAACTTAAAGATTCTCGCCGGTCGTCTTCTGTTTTCTGCTTTCAAAGCGTTCTCTGTGGTCTTTCCATTAGGATGAGGCCGTTTTTAGACAAAATTCAAATATCTGTGTCGTTTTCTAGCACATAATTTCCGCAGAGCTCTGCAGGCACATAGTAACCCCGCCCCCATTTCCCATTATCCATCTGTTTACACTCTCTGCTGCTAACTTACAGCTGACATTAGCTGTGCCAAAAAAAAACAGCGAGTGGCGAGCAATGTTGGAGTGGTAGAGTTTGGGTCCAGTTTCCAGCTCAGTGAGGGTGGATGTGTTGGTCTGACGGTGGAGCAGGGAGCTCGCAGCTCGCCAACCGTGGCTTTCACATCAAAACTTGAACAAAAACAGTCAGGAATTCCGTTTTTGAGCTCAACTTTCTTTATATTTGCTCATCTGTAAAAAGAACATGATTCAGACGCCCACAGGGGGTCTTTATCGTGATATGTTTAGGGTTCTGATCTGAAAAATTAAGACGTAAATGTGCAATAAAAACACAGAAAAGTGAAGGTTTGGGTTTTTTTCTCAGCAAAGTCCTGAAATGCAGAATGAAGCTGTTGTCTGGTATTCCTGTCACCCATTTCTGCTCCAGTTGATGTTCCTACTTTTTCTCCCAGCTTGCCTCTGGTGGACGTTTGGCGCCAGCCGAGCCTCCGCCGGCGTGTGAATGTGTGTGTGACTGTAAAGCGCTATATAAGTATACACCATTTACCATCTATATATGTAGATATGTCTATTAGTCCCCAGTTATTGAGGCTGCTTTCAAATCATGAATTTGTTAAAAAAGTAGAGTGGATTTAACTCATTTTTCTGTCTCTCTGCTCTTTTTTTCCACTGTCAATCTTCACGTAAAGCTCAAAGTCAAACGTTTGTTTTCTGCTTTCAGTGAACGTTGAGCACATGCTAAAACACAACACTTTCAGCAGAAACCTGCAGCACACGTCTCTCCTCTGACACATTCCTGCTAACATGACTAAAAACACAGCATTTGTTGTTTTGTTTGCCAGAAGCCTTTTTCTGCTCATCACCGCCACCCGGCACTTTGTCCCTGTGACTGCGGGGATCTTTATTTCTTGTTGATTCACGCGATACATTTCTCATTGGCTCAGCGAGACAAATAGTCATGATCTGCCACTTCACGTAGGATTTAGCAGCCTGACGTCTGACGGACCGGGGGCTCCTTCAGGAGATCTGCGGCTGTGACGCGGCAGATCGTTCCCCCTCTTCTGCCCAAAACAAAGCGGCTCCTTTCAGATGACAGGATTGTAGGCCGCATCCGAAGACTCGTGGAAGTCGGCCACGCTTTGCCTCTGCAGATGAAATGAAACCAACAAACAAGGCGAATGAGACGCGGACTGATAAAGAAGTGTAGAGTTTGTTTAAGGGCCTCTGGATGAGATTATTAGCGGCTCACGCAGTGATTAAAGCCAACTGAAGACGCCGCCGCCGCCGGCCGCGTTCCCACCACCTAATTGAAACCATTCCTTATTTACCCATGTGAGCCGAGCAAAGTCAGTTTCATTCTCCCACCTCATGAAGCTCGTACACAGATCCCTCCGGGGAGGGGGCTGTGGGTTCACTAAAACGACGGAGGGAGGAGGGAAAAAACAAAAGCAAACACGGCGGAGGGATTCATTCCATTCTTCACGGAGAAACAGCCAAGAAGCAGATGAAAACGTTTCAGCGGCGGCCTATTTCTTATTGTTGAATCCCCCCACGCTTTTGCAGATGGAACGCTCCGGCGTTACGCCACAGTCTGGTTGAAACATTTGGATGAGTATTTTTAGCTCCCGTTTACCCTGAAGGGAACTCGTTTGTGAGGGGGGGGGGGTTCTCTTTGAACCTGCAGGGAAGAGTTTGGACTCAGTCAGCTCCACATCTGCTGCAGACGATGGGATTTCTGCAAGTACAGCCCGCTGCCGACCTGATGACGCGTTCAGACGGAGGTCACACAGACCAGCTTCTTTAACGGCAGCAGCTGCAATCAGTCAAACTCCAAAAACCTGATGTGATCAGGAGCGGCGTTGACCCAAAAACGAGCATCTCTGGATGCTCCTGCTCTGTGATCGCAGACTGAACCTCATCTAACGCCGTCCAGTTCACTGGCAGAACTGTGATCAACATTTAGTCCATTAGGACACCGTTAATAAGTATTTAAAGACGTTTAAAGACCGTAAACAATAAAATAAGGAGACGTGTGAAGGTCTGGGGTTGCATGAGTTTCTGTCATTTATGCTTTTTTACTTTTATCCAAACTCCTAACTTGCCATTTTTGGCAGCAGTTTATTTCAACTTAAAACAATGAGGCACATTTCTGTCAACTTCAGGTGTTACAGGTGGAATTCTTCTGAAACTGACATTAGTGAACCGTATTAACTTTCATTTTTGATGTTCATCAATTCAATACAACACAAAATGTTGACACCAGTAATATTTCTTTTTTTTGTTCTTTATATGTCTTAATGACGTAAAAGTTAAGTACAGTAAACACAAAAAATAATTAAAGTAATCTGAAAGGTGAATTTAAACATTACACCAAAAATGTATTAACAAAAAATACATGATAACTATATGTTCTCTTAAAAATTAAGTCAAATCCTTATGTGAAAAAAAGGAAATATCAAGGCCGTAGACCACCCGATAAGCACATGGAGACCTGTCGCCCACAGGTCGTAGTGACTAGTTATGCAACACGTAAGGGTGAAGCAGGTGAGACCCGCCCCCAAATCCTGCAGACTGTACAAGGAGCCCGTTCGAGCTGTTCACGTGATCCGTGCGCGCTCCTGACTGCAGCCTGACTGTTAGAAATGAGGAAATCAACCAATCAGAGTGTAGTTTGTGTGGACGTCCTACATTCACATGCGTATCACGTGCACAACCTGTGCATGTGCCATTTGTGCACGATCGATAGGGACCCAGTCCTCACACCTCACTAATGACTGGAGCGTGGCAGGAGGACGCGGCGCCGTACGACGGCCTCACACGTATGTGGAACTTTCATTAGCCTTACCCCCCGTATGACAATGGTACGTTCCATTTTCATGACGTGCCTTAAGGTATAGAAGACCTCAAACTGCAAGACGCACCTGCACCTTTCCTCGACCCTCCACAGACATTTTAAGCTCACCTGCTGGTTGTTGCCGACCTTCACCTGAGAAACGATTTAATGAAAGTTTAATTTCTTTGAACACATGTGGCGATCTGTTGATTTTTTTCAATAAAAGTGCGTTCAGTTGTTGAAAGAAACACAAAACGACATCAAACCTGAGACATCACGTCAGTAGGGACTGACCCACAGCTGTGGCATTGTGGGAAATGACAGGCTTTGGCTTCTAATCTCACTCCACTAAACACAACAGGTTTTTTTTATGTCCTCTTTGTCATTTTTATTGAGTAGCTGCTCTGTTGAAGGGGCTGGGATGCAGCATAAAATTATTCATTACCATTCTCAGAAAAGCGTGGAAATCCAGGCTGCCGCCACTGCCGCCGCCGCCGCCGCTCGCTCTGACCTCCCCCTGAACCTCCACTCATCCAGCAGCCTGTCCGTCCGTGCAGCCTCATTGACTCTAATTAGCCATTGCAGGGTTTCCCATGTCCTGTGACAGTCTGTGCAGACGAGCAGACCTTTCCTCAACCCCCCGGGATCCCGGCCACTCTCTCCTGTCCATCCGTCCTGATCTAACCTCTCTGAAGCCTCTGAGTGGGACTATAACCCGTGCTGTCGGACATTTGGAGGAGATGTTTGCAGCCTGAACCCGAGCGATTGGCTCCTGATTTGGTTTAGATCCTGTTGAACAACAGTCCAGATGGAGAAGATGGAGCTGACAGTGGGTGACGTACAGATCAGTGCTGCTGTCTGAGCTTCACCTCAATGACTGAACCACAGAGATCTGCAGCTCCGACAGGAGCTTCGGGGTCAGACTCTTCCAACAGACTTGATGATACGATGCACATTTTTCATTTCCAAACACGAATAAACCTCTTTGCATCATTTGAGCTCTTATTTTTTCATTTATTGCTAAATGTAGAGAGTGAAAACCCCAGCGTGAAGGGAGCGTTCTAGCCTCACGCTGAGGTCCGACCCAGAGCGGCTCAGAGAACGGTTCTGACCCTCCTCTCCCCGCAGGAGGAACCTCCACGCTGCGCCTCTCCTCGGTGCGGGAGCTGCCCGCTCAGCTGCAGGAGCTGTACCAGCAGGGCTTCGTCCTCGCCGCAGTCCACCCCTTCATCCACCCCTGCGGCCCCGAGTCCTCCAGCCCACAGCACCACCTTTACCGGGCCATACTGGTCCGACTCAGTGACGGGTAAGTTCTGAACTCCAAAGCAGTTTTTTTTTCTGTCTTTCAGGTTTTAATAACATAAATATGACTGCACACTGAGGCTTCACTAGTCCAGTTCTGTTTGAGCCAGGATCTGGACCCGAGGCGGAGAACTTCCCGGGTCTCAGCGGCACTCGGAGGGAGAAAGAATGAAGCCGTGGGAGTTCCTGAATGAGCGTCATTATCCCGATGGTTGGAACCAGACAGGAAACGGCAGAAAAGCTGCCCGACTTCTGCACCATTTCAGAACCAAACCTGGAGACGGCTTCAGAACCTCAGACTGCGTCCAAACGCGGCCTTCCCACAGGCTCTGCCGGCGGGGAAAATGCGCCGTGATGCATCCAGCTTTACGTGTCGGATGGAAGTTAGCGCAGACGGATTCCTCGCAGCTTCTTCACCGCAGAGAGGGCGGAGAGTGATGATGGGAACCCGCGCTGCACGCCAGACGTTTCTGCAACCGGGAGAACCAAGACGAAGCTTCCTGCTCACCAAACACCATCAAATAAAAGAGGAAAAGAACAGAAAGTTTGCTGTTTACGGCAGACAACCATTCAAACGAGCAAAAAGCAGTTATCATCTGATGAGGGAAAGCTGGGCGCAGACGAAGGAGGGAATCTGCTGGCGTTTCTGCTCTGGCTTTCATCCTGCCACGTTGCTCCTCCGTCACCTTCTTCACGGCAGTGACAGCTTAATTTGGGTTTGTCAAGCTGTCACTTTTTATCATTATTTGCTGTAATTTCAACCGAGATGAGCGCCCCGAGGCGTGACGATGATCCCTGCTTGCTGTCAATCAGCTGACAGCCTCGGGTGAAGCTGAGGGTCTTTAAAGTCTCGTCTGCGGCGTCCGGACCTTCATGGGCTGCTTTCACTCCTCAGTGGTGTCCAGATCCCAGAAGAAGAAGGAGGCGCAGACTTCCCAAACAGCAACCTGGATGGAACAGAGATGATTGGAAAAACGGAAGGATGCAAATTTAAGGAAGTTCTTCCAGTGAAGTTGTCAGGTTTTGTGGTTTGTGTAGACCAGCCAGAGCCCCCTGGTCACCGGGATCCAGTCCCTTCTCAGTTTCTAGGGTTCAAACCAAACATGGAGAAACTGCACAACGCTTCTATGGTCCACAGATCTGGAACAAACTTCTAGAAAGCCCTAGATCAGCTGAAAGCACTTCATTTCAATCCACCATGCTTATTTTAAACCCCGTTTCAATGTTTTAGGTAAAGAATATGACGTGTTTTCTAAATCAACCCACCTTGTCAGTAGGAAGACACTGAAGAAGGAGGCTGAGGATCCTCCACAAACATTCTGAAAACTCTCCTGCAAACGTTAGGGTTTGTGTCATCGCGTCACTCGCCAACAAACGAGGATCTGGGCCTAAACTAACATGTTCCTGAGTGTCTGAGTGAGAATCTGGTGGATCTGATCGGATTTTTAAAACTCAAATAGGCTCATATTTTCTTATTATGGGTGTGCATTAAAAAGTGATGATGCACAGTGATAATGTACACCTGAAAAAGAAGTTCCGGTCACATAGCATAAATGTTCTGTATCACTGCTCTGGCTTCTTTAAAACAAACTTTAGCTTCATCATCTGGACTAAAATAAGCGGTAAGACGTGAACTTTCTCTCTGATCTGAAGCTTCATTTTACCCATCAGCATAGATATCGCTGTCCTTTACCGCTGCAGTCGAGGTCGCTGTTACCATGACAACACACCACGTTGCGCATCAAGTGGTCTGCTATTTGTGCTTTAAAACAAAAAACAAAAAAACCCCAACAAGAATGAAGTACTAAAAATGGATTGTTTTCTTTTACAAGGGAAAATGGTGTAGGTGGGATAATGGCCTTCAAAGTGTCCATTATCAGAAATGAGCAAACTTCACGTCGAACGGTCGTCAACTCATTTCCGACGATGGGAGTGCCGCTGACGGCGGCAGTCATTCAGGTGCAGCTACAGCAGTAGATAGTAAAGATCACCACAAAAAAAGGGTCTGAATGATCTCATGAACCAACGATGTGGAGGTGAGATGACCAATGTTTCTGTAAACTTTTTTTCTTCTTATTATCGTTTTTTTGCTGCGTTTCGGTGATCATCCATGTTCTTATCTTTTTAGAGAGTAAAAAAATCTTTTTTTTCCAGTATAACTTCTCCACTGCGCTACCAGGAAGTCACATGACGTCACATCCTTGATCAGATTTTTGTGATATCCTTAATTAGATATTGATCACATTTCTTTATTCCCATTGTTGACTATATTAAAAAAAACAGTTTTCAGAACAAATTTGAACCAACCCGAACTTCAGGTTCTTTTTTTAATCAAAGAAAAACCCTCACTGCTACTTTACTTTGAAAATTCTATTCACTTCCTGTTTCTAAACTTAATATCCAGCATTATTCTGACATTTTACAGCGATAATGATTTTACCTGAAGTGACATTTTTCTATACTTTGCTATATTTATGAAGATCGTGAATCAACGTCACAAATATTTGTACTCTCTGGAACAGATGGAGAAGTATCCGAGTATTCGGACACTGGTTACCGCTTTAGTCCGGTTGGACTGAGGTGGTCTCCACTTCACTTCACGTTTACGGGAACGCCGCAGTGAGCTGCATGGTGTTGCACCAGCGTCTGCCGTGTTCACCTTTTATGCGTCCGTACATTTGTGTGATTGAACCGCCAATCACTGACGTCTGTGGAGAAATGACTCCGGTTCTGAATAGAAACTGCCGACGCGGCAACTCTTCTGCGGCATGTGGACAAATCCCAGAAAGGCAGCCGAGGCATTGTGAGCCTGCCAACTCACGGAGGGTCACCTGACGAAGAAACTGACGTCTTATTTGCATTTCTGTTAACTCTCCTGCGGTTTGAGCCTGCCGTCAGCAGACGTGGACAAACCGGAAGGAAGATTCTGAGTGAACAAAGCAAAAATTCAAAGCACCTCTGTGAGCTTCTTCTGCTAAACTGCCACGACGGGTGAAGGAACCCGAGTAAAAGAGACAGCGGCAGGATGGATGTGATAATAAAAGAAAACACTGACGGAGGTGGAGTGAAAGGGGGCAAAGGAGCCCAGCCAACAGAAAGCAGGGCCTGTCGCCATGGAGACAGATGCTCACATCAGTTTGTGCTCTGGGGAAGCTAAAGCTCCACCTGGAGTTTGAGGAGAGCTGATCAAAATCGGGAGAGCGCCTTCCTGCTGCTGCAAAGAGAGACGGCAGGAGGATGTGAAGGAAAGCGACAGAAAGCAGTCAAAGACCCTCACCCACCCTGATGCATGAGGATGCATGAAGGACACATATACAGACAATTAAGATCAAAACTGCATTTCTGACTATTTCTGGTTAATGTTGGGAATCAGGAGACAGCACTACGTAGTGTCCTGAATTTTAAAAGCGATTCAGACACCATACTCACTCATTTGTTTTGGTTTGTTTTTTAACGGCAGATATGACGTCATTAATTTCACAAAGTGAAAATTTCATTAATATGAGCGTTTAGCGATTATTATTTATGAGTCCACTGTCTTCTGAAGATAAAAACATTGATGGTTTATTAAAAAATATACATTTAAATACAGTTTTTTGGGCAAAAATTGTTCTGACGCAATGCATTGTGGTCTATATTCGCCAATCTGAGCATTGATGCACACTGGTTTTTCCCAGAGACTTCTGGGAAATTTCTAGGCTACTGGATTTTTGAATTGTAGATTCAGACAGAACTAGAAATGGAGAACGCTCTATAGAGTGGGTAGGAAGGGAATTTGGACCCAACCGTAGTAAATACTTCCTGCTCCGCCCCCTTTCTAGTCTGTCAGACCAACAGATCCACCAACGTCTTTGTTTTCCTGGTCTGAGCTGGAATCTGGACCAGAACTGGACGGCTGTTGCTCGTTTTGGACGTTTTTGTTAGCTTGGGGGGGTGTGAGGGGCCGTAAGCTAGAGAGAGAGCACGCAAACAGACGGATGACGGGATGTGAGGAGGGGCTCAGCGGTGAATTTCTGCTGAATCGTCAGAAGTAAAGAGCAGACACCTGCATGGGGTCAAAGCATGGATCATGTGTGCAGACGCAGGCGGGACAAAAGCCCCGCGGCTCCAACCCGGTGGGGGGGGCTCCATCCAACAGAGGCTGCGGTCCTTCAGGGGTCAGCAGGAACCGCGTCGCCTGGAAATGTTAAAGGCGCCGCTGCCCGTCTGCCATACCTGCTTAGGCGGGCTGTAACTCCACGGTGCTTTGTCAGCGGTGGCGGTTAACCCGCCGCGGACGGGGAGCAGGTGGAAAAAAAAACAAAAAAATGGCGTGCAGCCAGAATGGATTGGGCTGAATGAAAATTTAAAATGTCAACTGTCAGATTTCCTGGTGTTCAATTTGGTCACGCTGAAATCAGGTTACAGTTCAGCAGGCAGTGTCTGATGGGATATATTCATCATTATTGGGTAATTGGACGGAGCCCCCATGTGCTCAAGCAGCGAGAAAGTCAAAGAGGAAGACGGAGGAGGGGAAAAGTGGAACCTAAAAAGCTCCAGAGCGGTTCACAAACGGGAGAGAACGGGACGTTAGAACAGGAGTGTTATTAGAATGCCACTATGTGAGGAAGTGCAAATATGAGTCAGATGCTCTCTGATGGGGTCGTCATGGCAATGGTGGCTAAGAGGACTGACACGCTTTTTGTTTCTGCTGCAAAGGGTTGAAAAACTCACATCTTTTTAATTCACAGAGAGGTTTTAACTTAACCCAGACGTTCTTTCTCTGTCGTTCAAAAAAGCGCCGTTAAATCTCTGTTAGGAGACTTTCTGGGATGGTAACATGAAGGTAATAATGTCTGCCTTGGCTGTAAATGATTTAAAGACTGTACTTTTTTTTAGATGTTTCCACTTCATTGCTCTTTCATGGTATTTCATCTTTTGTTTTAATATTCTGTCCAAAAGTCAAAACATTTGTCTGATACTATCAAAGATAAAATAATCATTACTTATTATGAATCAACACAAACACAAAATGTTAATGTGATATTTTACTGCTTTCCATGGCAAAAAACTGAGGATAAATTGAAAATGGATTCAGGGTTTCCTCGCTGTGTCGCCGTTCACTTTTTGCATTTTTAAAGATTTTTTTTTCATGGGAATTTTTTTTTTTTATAACAGCCTTGTGCGTTCTGCGTCCTGATTGGCTGTAGACTCTTGTCAATCACACTCCTCTGTGTGTCTCCTGTGCGATCAGTTTACACAAATCTCACATTGCAATCCCATCTTTTTTTCTTCTATGAAGGTCTGAACTTTGAGAGTTTAAACAAAAAAGAAAAGTGTAACAAGGTTCATGTTTGTCTGAGAAAAGTGGATAAAGTGTGTAGGGAGGATTTTTACAGTCTTAAAAACATCTATTGTCCTACTTTTCACCTAAGGCGGGTTGTTTCAGTACCTAATCCCTGCGATCAACGTGGGACATCTGCATATTTATAGCCTAACAAAAAATCCTTTCAAATTCATCTTCATCCTCATCTTATTCCTTTACTTGACCTCATGACCTCATGCTAACCAGAATGTTGTTCAGCTGAGCCGTCCTCCACTTTACGTCAGACGGTTCTGGCTTCATGTCTGATAATGCACGCTCCGAAGGCCATTGACCCGCTTATGGTCATGGTCACTGTCTGTCCCAGGAACAGATCCAAATGCAGCAGGTTTATTAGCTGAGTTTAGAGCTAAATCAGGGTCAGACAGGCGGGGCGGGGGGTCAGTAGCAGGAATGAGAGCATCAGGGGAGAGACGGGGTAGTCAGGATCCAGACGAGGGTCGGAGCAGCCAAACAGAGTCAGGAACGCTCGGTAACTATGCTTCGTACTGAGCTGATCTCAGTGCAGAGGTTACGTATCCTCTGGTTGATGAGTGAATTACAGTCAGGGGTGCTGCATCTAGGAAGTACACGCTGGGGATGCTGGGAGATGTAGTGAGGTTAGAACTCTGGGGACGGCTCCTGCCGGTGACCAGAGGGGGAGACAGAGCTCTGACCTCTGACACTTACAAAAGAAAGAAATACTCAATCAGGTTTTAGTACTTTATTCTTATCTTAGTTTATTTCCCAAAAAGGGGACTATTTGGTACGTGGTGCAGCGCGTTGTCACGGTAACGCTCAGCCGGCTGAGCCGGCACCGACCTCGACTTCAGCGGCAAAGGAAAGCTTCCGCAGCGTGCGTTAATTTCTGCTGCTTCCTCCCCGTTCTCCTCCTCCTCCTCCTCCTTCCTTCGTTGAGACGCATGTATTGAAATAGAGAATTCTCTTGGATTCTAGGCTACTTGGCGGTAAACGCTCATCTTCTTCTAACTGCTTTAGAAAGTTGTGTCAGCGCCATCTGGAGTCACAATCTGACAGGTCAGTTTTTGGTGTAATGCCGGCACCCAAAATGGCGTCCAACTTGGCGTACGCAAAAAGCTAGCGTAGCTAGTCTAGCGTAGCTAGTTATGTCGTTATCAGTCGTACGGCTCAGCTCTGCCTTTTCATCTTAGTGCCTCAGGATTTTAGAATACATTACCTCATATCTTCCAGCTCGAAACTAAAATATTTTTTGGAAAATCTGATATTATTATAAACTCAAGATGACCACATAACATTTTTCAAAAGGTTATCGTTCCAAAAATTAATAGAAGTGGAAAAGAAAATGTTCTCCTTAAAGTTCTACAATAAAAACATCTTAATTTTGTCAGTATATTCTTACTGATTGTTTTAGGAACCTCACCATTCAAATCTGATTTGTTTTCTTTTATTATTGAACTTTTTTCCTTATATTAGTCCTTTTTTATGTTGAAATGAAAGAATAAAATACATTTTTTACGACATTCTCAGATTCTTTAACAAAGAATAACAACAACAATATTTATTTTTTTAAATGAAATGCTTGAACACAAATTAAAAGTAGCTTACATCACAATTACTGTTAAAAACAATCAGCCAAAAATCGCTTATGTGAGTTTTAAGAGGATTTAATATCAACCAAAAAGTATTCTTAATTTCTTAATTTCCTCAGTCCAATATGAGCAGAAGTACTTTTCAAACCTCACTGAACAGATTGGAGTCCACAGATTTCTAAATGCTGTTGCCTCCACTCTGCTAACCTAAATCCCTCAGAAAGCCATTAACAGGTAAAACACCATCAGTTTCCTTGTGAGCGTTCTGCTCCAGCGGGAGCGATTAGGCCCAATGCAGGATGTCTGACGGCAGAGCGACACCCCCAGCCCGTCTGTGGGGAGGCAGAGGGGGAGGCCGAGCAGCGGGAGGCTGGGTGCTGGTGGGCAGGCCGCCGTTTGACACCCGTCTGACCACACGAGGCCTCTGAGGCTGACAGGCGGGGCCGCACGCCGCGCCAAAAGTCAGAGTTTCACGCAGAGAGACGGACAGCGGCGGCCCCCCCCTCCAGCACTAAATGTTCCTCTGTCCAACCCCGCTTAAACGCTTCCTTTGCTTGTAGTAATTTCAGAAAAAATTAGAAAAAATGTCACATGGAAAGCAAAGTTATTACTAATCCTGCAAATACTAAATACATTTACTTAATGGTTAAAATAGTTGAATACAGTTGCAATATTAAAACTAAGATTTCACCTAAAAACCAACAAGAATAATAATATTTTTGACCCTTGATATGAATTTAAAGACACAGAGTCTCCATGTTTTTCAAGTTTAAAAAAAAATTTCATATTTGAGTTCTGCAGTGATTAGATTAAAGCCAAAACATTGCTAGAATGGATTTTTTTGATAATTCTGATTTAATCTCACTTTCTTAATATACCGGTAATTCTTTTTTTTTTTTACTTTTTTTTCTTTTTGACTCTATTGTCAGAATCTTCATTTAAATCTTGTGTTTTTAACTTTTTGTTTTCCAGAATTCTGACTTTAATTTTAAAAATACTGATTTATTTGCTCAGAATTCTTATTATAATTTCAGAATTATGACTTTTTTTTTTAATATTTTTGACTTTTTCTTGGAATACTGACATTTTTCTCAGAATTCTAGTTTTATTCTCAATATACTGACTTTATTTGTTCATAATTCTGACTGTTATCTCAGAGAACAGACTGTAAACCACTATCTTCAGAAGTCACTGAGGAGTCATGCATGTAGGAGTGAATCTAATGCCGATTCTCAAAGATGTCAGAAGTAAAAACTGCTGCATGACGAGAACAGAAACAGACTTTAGTAACAACAGAGGAAAGTGTTTCTATCTGAATCGGGACACGCTGAGATTTCATGGGCCAGCCTGAAAGAATAATGCTTTTGTGTCAAATCGTACCACACAGACAAAGAAAACTGGATTGGTTTAGTCGTTCTTAAGAGCAGAAGGAACCAAATCTCTCAGGTTCTTCTGCTGCACAAGAGCAAACAAATTCATTTCATTTGTCTCCAATCGAGCGACAGAAAGCACTAAAAGCACATTCATCCTTGTGTTTGAGGACAAAGCAGACGCTCATCGGGCAAACATTTGAAATGAAACAGAAAATAAGAAAGCTTATTGTGTTTTGTTTTGTTTTTTTAACTTCCTTTGAGAACAAACCGTCTTTTGAACTTTGAAGGAGCTCTTGACAGAGTCACTGAAGCAGCTGTGAAGGCAGAGAGAGACTTTTTTCATTCACAGATGAGAGAAAAACACAAATCGTGTTATTTCGGCAGCGTGTTTTCTTCGGGAGTCTCTGTTCTTGAAGCTGCTGTCAGTTACTTAAAAGATTGAAATTAGTTGTGAGATTATTAAGAAAAGAGAAATTTGCTCTTTAGAAACAAGAAATTGCAACAAATGTAGTTATAAGTAGCTGAATCAGTCATTAAAACCCAGAATTTACAATAAATAAAGAGAGTAATGAGAATGGAAGTGGTGTTGCGTGGCCTGCAGGAGCAGCCCATCCCCCCCTTCGCCATCCCATCAAGATCACCCTTTTAACCGCCAACTTATACAAAATCATTTAAAAAAATTTAAAAAAAAACGTCTTGGCGGCTTTTTTGTTGGTTTTATCTCCATAGCAACCATTTATTGTTTTAGTCGGCTGGGGGTGACGAACAGGTGTGTGTAATTTTTGGGATAATCGTCAAAAGTAACGTTTTGGGTTTCCTTAGCAACGGAGGTTTTGTGGTAACCACGCCCACACCTTCATATCGTATGTTATGTCGTTTCCTTCAGCTTGAAATATGGATTCAAGTATTACACTTTTGCAATATTACGGTAAAAACATGTGTGAGCGACAGTGGAACGCCACTTTTTCTTTTGGGAGCGCGAGCGCCATTCAGAGTCTCCAACGTCTAACGCCGAGAGCTTTTCCCAGAGTCGCTTCCTGATGACGCTCAATGAGTCAGACGGCGATGGACTTCATCCTGAGTAGGAGTTTGTAGAAGAAGCGAATGGGGATTGCGTTGGGGAAAATTCAAGGTGACGGCCTCTCCTGGGGGTCAAAGGTCACAGGAACCTGGGCTGTGGTTGTGCGTGCGTGTGTGTAAAAACTGGTTTTGGGACATTTTTTTGCCGACATCTCCAAGCTTGGATGAGGAGTGAACGAATATTGGACACAATAAGACGGTGACTAAAAAGAAAGGGACAAGCTCCGCCCAAGTGCGGCCTTTGGCAGGGAGGCATCTCTAACCTTTCTGCACGCCAGCGGTGTTTGTAAAGCCACAGGTCACGCAGAGCGCAGCAACACGCCAACAGCATCCGTGTGTGTGTGCACAAAGGCTCCACGCTGAGGAAACGGGTGTGCGGCTTCCCCCCGCCTTGTCAACAGGATGAGAGGCAGGGAGATGGATGCTGGGGCTTTGCTCTCCTCCGAGGCTGGCTTTGGGATTTCCTCCAGAGGACAGAAAAGAAAAATACAGCTCTTTATAAATAGATTCTCTGCGCTGCAAATACTGATGCAGCCTCAGCGGGGAGGGCCGGCTGAGAGGCTGAGAGGCGCAGACTGGATTTGCATTGAATTTCCTGCTGTCTGTGTGTTTTCCTTCATCCTTGTGGATCTTTGTTTCACTTAAGTGTTATTGTATTTTCCTCTTACCTCCCACAGGGCAACAACAGCATTAACAAAGCTTCTTGGTGCAGAATAATGTGCTGAAATGCTGTTGGATGGCCGCCTCCGTCCTTCTTAATGGATCCTGGCTGTATTTTTAATGACTGCAGGCGGTGTTTGCATGTGTCCCGATGCGTGGCCACCCCTATGCATCATGGGTATTTGTCCATCTGCCTGCTGAAACTCACCGTCTCCTCTTCATTGTTGGTTGCCTGCAGGGCGGAGAGGAGCCCGTCGGTCTGCCCACAGTTCAAGCTCCAGCTGGAGGAGTGTCTGTCTGCCGAGCGGGTTCCCACCCCAGAGCTGATCCAGGGCTACATCAAGAAGGTAGGGCGCCCCCCCACCGCTGCCGGCGATTTAACCTTTATTTACCAAAAAGTCCCAAGAGAAAAACACCGAAATATCTCATGGAAACCTTTATCTGGAACAGATGTAACAGCTCTGTTGAGAGGAGAGAACAAACACAGCAAGAGTTTGACACGGTCACCCGATCAGATAAGATCAACCTGTGATCTTATCAGAGGGGTTGCATTTTTATCCACTGACCACACATGAAGGCGGGTCACCTCAGCTGAGTCACATGACCACGGCAGCTGTTTTTACCTCAACCTGGATGGCTCCCAATTCAGAAAAAATATAGGAGACAACGTTGTGAGAAAGCGATTTACCTTTAAGACCGTTTTGGGACTCAATGAAGACAAAAAAAAAAAAAAGAGACATTTTAACAATGCTCAACACAAACTCCGATCAGTCGGTAAGGCAACCAGTCACCTTGAAATAAGGCAGTGTCCAGCAGCCACTACCTACGTGTGACACAGAGGAAAATTGGTCACAGAAGATCGAAAATTCAAAGGTGGAAAATGCGCAAAATGTACGTAGAATGTAAGTCGAACTAAGCACAAGAAAATTCAAGCCAAGATTCTTTCATTCTAATGAAAAAATGATGATCAATTTCAGAAAATCCACAATTAAAATGAAGAAAATTAATAAATAAACAAGAAGAGTTAATGTAGAGATAAAGGTTATACCAGCGTTCTATAAAAAAAAAGCCCAATAAATCCCTCCAACAGAACCATACAAGCAAATACAAAAGAAGAAGTTATAGAAACAAAATAAAACAAAAATGTTTGCAGTAAATCAGCAACTTTTGGGGCTCACTAAGTCCAGCTCTCTTCTCGCTAAAATATCTTCTCGTTAGCAGTTTTGGATTATGGATTTCTGACGTAACATGGTCAGACTTACGCATGAAGGAGTCCAGGTTTTTCACAGAAAAAGGACTTTTTATGTATTTAAAAGTGATTTAAAACCAGGAATGTTTTAAATCATAGCGATGTCTGGATTTGGACAGGTGTAGTTTACCTGTCGTCCACACGGAGCAGAATGGGCTTCACCTGTGACCCTCAATGTGTAGAAGGCAAAGCAAAGACAAAGATAATAGGAGCCTGAGGTAACTTTTCTTTGAAACAGCAGCGGTGGTTCATGTCCACGTCTCACAGTTCTCTCTGCACTGTCGACTGATTCACGCTGTCTTTGTCTCAGCGGGATGGAAATCTTCTGCATTTTCTGCATTTATGCAAAAAGTAAAGGCCAAAAAGTGTATCCTCATTTAGTCTTTTCACGTCCCAAAACTCCACCAACACATGAGGATTTGGGGATCTCCAGCTCAGACTGAGATGTGCGGTGCAGAACGTCCACACCTTCATGAGCGGTAACGTCTCCGGTAGAAAGAGCGACTAAAACAGAGGAGATGACCTACAGGTCACATGACCTACACTACAGAGATCAGGTCACATGACCTGTGTTTGTGTCTCTAGAGGCTTCCAAAGGGTCGGACTGAACTGGGATGTCTTTATTTTACGGACTCCAGATGGGAGCATTGAACCTGTCAGACATCATGAATCACTCTGACAGCCTCCTGCTGACGAGGAGGTGACCAGACTGTCTTCATCTGAAGCTGAAATGCTGGCAGTGAATCTTCCTCAAAGTGTTGTCAGAATAGCAGAGAGGGGTTCGCCGCTCAGATTATTGTTGTTCCTCATCTGCTAATTTTGAGGCGCTTAACGCCTAAAAACTCAAATATAAACATACTCTCCCCTCAGTTCATGTGTGAGGCGCAGGATGTCACCATGGCAACCATGCAAACAATCCGGTCAACATGTTAGTCGATGTTTGTTAATGTGAAGATTGGAAGAAAGGTTTGGTGGAGATGGTGGCAGAGAGGCTCGGCGATTACCTTCTGTGTGTCGGTCTCTTACGTTGACATCAAATAAAGAAAAAAAGTCAGGACGCAGTCTCAGGCCATTACCGTGTTCATGTCACAACATGTTTACAGTAAATAACCAGAAATAGATGGTCAGACAAAGACCTTCTCTGTTGGATCCTCCAAACAAACACTGGAGTACTTTAGAGTACCTTTATCCCAAAGTGTGGTGCGTTTGGCGGTTGTCCCGTGACGTCATGGAGGCCGGTCTGAGTCCGAGCGCGGTTCAGTGGACTCTGGAGCGCTGCAGGTCTGGGTTGATCTCAAAGGTATCCCTAAAAACAAACACGACTGTGCCTTTACTGGAGAAATGAAAATACTGCTTTCATTCTGAGAGACTACGAACACTGATGAATGCCAATCCAATGAAAAGGGTTTCTACTGCCCCCTGTGTGTTTACATAAGTAAACTCCATTTGACCCTTTACTGCTTTCTTTTAGGCTGTCTGCAGGGGAAAAATCGGTCAAACCTGTACAGGGCTAGCAGGGGGGGCCGCGGGAAATGTTCTTCTGCGGGTATGCTGCAGGTGAAAGGTCATACGGAGCGCTTGAACAGCATATAAGAGACGCAGGTGTGTCATAGATCTTTCAATTTCTCAATTCTCCAAAATGGGCAGGGATCCCGTTGGTGCTGTAGATAAATGTGCTGCAGCCCGACTGTTAGAAGTGAGGACATCGGACATCAGAGTTTAGTGTGTGTGGACGTCCTACGTGTCCCGCGCACACACGCCGTATGTGTACGGTCAGTTAGGAGCCAGTACACACGACAAGCGTGTGCTGTTAGGACACCATACGACAGCGTCACCCGTATGTCAGAACACATCCACGACAATGGTACGTTCCATTTTCTTGACGTCCCTTGAGGAGGTGGTTGGACCGTCAAGAGAACTGCGGCTGCCCTCCCACCGCTAGAAGTCTGTTTATGGTTCTTCCGCCGTGACTTTTATTCTTTTCTTAGCGTGGACAGAAAAACAAAACACCTCGGCGCTGCCAGGAATCTGACTGCATCTGTGAAACTGGCAGATGAAACCAGCCGCGGCGCTTTGGTCCGTCTGAACGCATGGATGTCATACGCTAAAAGTCGTGCTTCGTGGAACAGGACGGCGGCGGATTCCAGCGATTGAATCATTAACAAGCTCTGAGTTTGTGTTTCTTTCCAGGAGGTGCTGCTGCAGAGAGCCTGTTAGAAATGAAATGCCACTTCAGATGATCTACAGACACACTCCCCTCCTTTGCACGCTGCGTCACAGTCCTATTTTCAGCCGGCGATAGCAGTGTGGGCCTTTCAAGCCTGCCGTCTGAACCGTCTGCACACGTGGCCCCTATATTAGCAATGCAGCTGCAGTCCTGTAGGACCTCATTACTGCTGGTTATCATTTTAATCTTCTGAGCTGCAGAGGGAACATGAAGCCATGCTAGAAATCTATGCAAACGCCAAGCGGGTTTGGGTGAGTGGTCGGGCAGCGAGCACAAAGAGCTCGCTCTCTTGCCGCCACCTCGCCGTCTGTGGGACTGGCTTTTATTTTTCCTCCCCTTGTTTCCTTCCTTTATCTGTCTGGGTGTCTCAGCCTCTGTCATTATCCCTTCAGCCTCTCGTTCTGCCATCCCAGCGCTCTCCGGGGCTTCATCTTGACCTTCAGACACCTCCTCCTGGCGCCGCTTTAATAACTTACCAGGGAAAATAGGAAATGTGGTCTCAAGTCAAAATTGAAATAGAGTTTTTTTTTCGTTCCACCGCAGGCTGTTGATATTCTGGTGGCAGGGACGCGGGAAGTTATTTTTCATCAAGTTGGTGCTCGGCATCCTTTCGGCTAACGAAGAGAAACGACGCGGTTCCGACCTCAAAACCTGGTTTTCTTGACTTGAGGGTTCTTCCCTTCGAGCCGCAGGAGTTTCTTTGTTCATTTAGAGGAGGTTCAGAAGGATGCTGATTTGAAATGCTATCTCCCATTTAATTCCCAAGACAGCAGAGTATGTAGGACAGGACTCCTAAACCAACTCATTTCCAGGTTTATCCCTTTCGCCCTCCCCTTGGTGCGGGTTCTTGTTTTCAGAGGATGCATTTACTCCTCCTATTCTTTGGCTTCCGTGTCTCTATTGAAGGAGTGAACTTGTCACCTGCAGCTTTCTGACATTGTGGCTTTTTTGGGGGATTTTCCCTTCAAAGCTCTTTAAGCTGCATTTTGGAGTGACATGATGCAACCTAAAGGTCAACTCTTGGGTCAAGAACCACAGAGGAACCAACCATGTTACCTGTAAACGGATTTTCCTTCTGAGGAGCAGCTGCAGACGTCAAAACTTCCCTTTTCGGATCAAGGAGGTTGAAATCATGGAACCTTCCTGTCCTGAAGGCCTCTCATGTTGGACATATTTTACTGTTTCAACAGGCGGTTCTGGGTCTTCTAACACAAGTGTGTATTTGTATAAACCCCTTTTGTAATTCAGGCTAAACTTTTTTAAATTCATTATATTTGTCTCCCTTTTTTCCGATGGACTGGACAGTAGAGGACAGAAGGGAGGGAGACGGGGGGGTAAGGACACAGAAGACTGGTGTCTCTCCAGAGAAAATGCTCATATTGACTTTTTGAAAGGACCTGTGATGCCAAATAGTGACACATGCCTGAGGAAAACCTGCTGTTCCGGAAGTCAACTTCAGGCAAAAGGTTTATCCGCTTTTTCTTTGGGGATCTATGCGACATTTGTGCAAAAACGCATTTATTATAATTCCTTTTTTAGATGTTTTCTGCAATTTGTGGCTATAATCTGTGCCAAAATGCTTGTTGTATTCATTTTGGTCTATAAAAAAACACAAACATCCTGATGAGGATGACAGAAAAGAGATAAAGCCGTTAAGAAAGGAAAAGACGCAGAAAAACCCACAACATTCAGGTTTGAAAGATTGATTCTCTTTTGTACTTAAAACAAACTTAAATTTGTAATTTGGATATAAATGGAGATAAAAATGTTGATATAAAGACACCGGTGCCTTTTAGTTTTTGTATTGTGAGGAAAAGATTCTGACCAATTTACACAGATCTAATGAAGAGAAAAAGATGTTTTCTATGGCTGCCAAAGGACGGCAGATCTTTCATTTGAAAATAGAAAATAATAAAGAAAAGTCGTTTTTTGTGTTTGTTTTTGTAGCAAACAGATTCAGTAGTTTTTTCTACACGAGGATTTTTAAACATTTATCATTTTAACTAAATGAAACTCTGAAAGTTACTCACATTTCCGTTTCCAGACGGTGGGAGTCAGAAACCCCCCCTATGGGGGCTGATCTGAGGGCATAAACCGCTGCTCTGCCGGAATCATTCTGCCTAATTCCAGCATGAAATATTTATTTCCTTTGAAAAAAAACAAAGCCAGACCTGAAACGGGGCTCTGAGTGGCCTGGAGGTGCAAAACGGAGGAACAAAAGAGAAAAAACGGCTTTTCAAAATGCCAAAACAAACAACAGAATCATTTCAAAAGGATAAGAAACACTTTTATTATGGAAAATTCTTGTGTGTGTGTGTGTGTGTGTGTGCGCCTTTTGGGTTTTGTACCAAACCAGAAAAAGGCGATTTTCCAGTTCACATCTTTAACTCACCGTCATATGTTAAAGTGACATAACATTTCTTCAAAAGCGACATCACCACATCTGAGCTGAGAACTTGATGTTGTAAATAAAATCCTGATCCTCCTGTTGAGCCGTCTATTACAGAGGAGGTTATCTGCCATCTTCATCTCGTCTGCTGGCTTTTATTGGCGAGAGGGAGAGTAAATCTCCCCTGAAAGATTCCACGCTGTCAGGCGGGAGATTTAATGAAATGATGATGACAGTCGTAATTTTAGCAGCAAAAACAAACTCAATCATTACAAGCCTCCACTTTTGGTTTGCATCAACATTACACAGCCAGACCTGTTCATTTCTCTCCCTCAGACGTCCTGCATTACCAAGAAATGAGATACAGCAGCAATTCCATTTCAACATATTGGCATAGGCAGTGAGATGTGGAAGCACCCGGAGAGCTTTCAAATAATATTCAACAATATGGCAGGAAACAGTGTGACTGTTTTCCAATTTAATTTCATCGTGAATAACCTGCAGTTTGATTTGATTTGGACTTTTCTCCCCTCGATGTGGCTGAAAGGCGGAGGCGGCAGGCGCCTCGGCCTGGCGGAGCGAGGCAACAAACGGAGAAGCGCCGTCGTTTATGTTCCCTGACAGCTACCGCTTCAATCTGACTCGGTGGCAGGACCCCAATACAGACGGAAAGCGACAGATGATGACGAGACAGAGAAAATGGCAGCGCGTTGGATTCAGGAAGAGGCCCGGTGCGTCTGCGGGTGGCGGCTCCTCCGATCCCATCAGCGGTCGTGTGACGGTAGAGGATGGAGGGGAGAAGGAGGGAGCAAAAAAAACAATTCTGGTTTTAAATAAATCAGTTCAAACTTTTTCTGCAAATTTCTACATTCTAAGAGAAAAAAACTGACATTATACATCCAACTTTTACTCTGAGAATGGGTTAAATGTTATTAAAATCCTTAAGAAACATAGACAAATATTAGAGACATAAGCTAGAAGATGTTATCATTCACACACATGCAGACTAAAAAAAAAAAAAGCACTTTATATGAATATTTCTAGATTTGTATGTTTCATATTTAATGATTGAATCAGACTGGGAGCTGTTTCAAACCGCCTCATTACAGGAGTACCTCAGAGCTCAGTGTTAGGAACCCCTTAGTTCAAAAAAGAAGAAAACAAGCTTTTTTAGGGTCTAAGCGTCAATCATTTCAAACATTTTCTGCAAATGGGAAAAAAAACTAACTTTATAAAACAGACTTTTACTCTGAAAATGCGTTAAATGTTATTATAATCCTTAAGAAACATGAACAAATATTAGAGACATAAGCTGACACAATGGTGGTCCTAATACGGCGAGGTAAGAGGGGACTGTGAGGTCTCACCCACATCGCCGTCTAAAATGCTCCCTCTGTAACGGGACGTACCTTCTGGAACCGCCTCCCACTCTCCGTTTGGGGCGGTCCTTCAATGCAAACCTTCGAAAGTCCTTTAACTTTGATTTCAAGGATATTTGTTGTATCCTGTCTAAAGGTCATGGCTGTAAATTAGCATTTTTATTATATCCATATCCATTCTATCCATTCCAGTCAATGTGCCCCACTGCTTTCCTGTTTGACCCCCCCTTCAGGGTGGAACCAGTCAGCAGTGACTGAGACGGTTCAAGTGCAGAGGAACAAACTCCCCTGAGTAACATCTGAACCCGTCTAAAGCCCTAAAACCGGCTGTTCTTGTGTCTGTTTCTGTCACTGCAGCAGGTCCAGGATGCTGCCGACCAGGGGGTGACGTTTGTGGGATTCATCCAGGAGCCGCACGGGGCTTTATGTGCCCGGATAAGAGAGCCAGAGACCCCCTCTCTGTCCTTGCACTCCAGCCCCAGCTCGGTGCTGGGCTCCCTGGGCAGCGGCGGCCCGTCCAACCCTCCGAGTCCCAACCGCCGCGCAGAATCCGCAGCTCAAGCCGTGGAGATACGGGGGAACGAGGAGGGGGATCGGCGTGACGGCGAAACGAGGGGCGAGGCCGGGGTCACTAAGGACGGCGTCTCCACTGCTGCGTCTCCACCACCAGAGGAAGATCTGGACGGCGGCGAGGAGCTGACAGAGGAGGACTCGCCATTACACAACGGCAACAAGGACAGCAAGCCAGACGCCAAGGAGAAGCCAAGATACCGGCTGAGGAAAGGTGATGGTGAGTGGTCTCCATGGTTACGGTCATGCACCACAGCGGTGAGAAGACGGATGAGACAAGCACAGACAAGAAATCTGTAAAGAAGCCGAAAAGACTGAAACGTGGTTTGGTATTTTGGTTAATAACAGGATTAGATTCACTGACGATCGATTTGCTAATCGAGGTTTTATTTCAGATATTTCACAAAGATGGTGTACTAATCATCCATAGGCCCTTCTGATGCCAAAGTATAAAGATCAGAGGTCAAAGTTTATAAAATGCTCTGAAAAAAATTAGAAAAAAATCACCCAAAATGCTAAATACTTTGTCAACTATGACGACAAGGTTCCAAACTGCCTGGTTACCAAAGTACGACGGCATGTAAGTACGAATTTAAATTTGTTTGTTAAAAATGTGAAATAAATTTCACATTTTGTCATTTGAAGTGACATCAGTCAGTTTTATTTTAATGAGGTCATTTTGAATCTGAACCTGCTTATCAGAAAGGCTAAAGACACTAATCAGAAATCTAAAAGTATTTATTTCAGAATAACACTGTTGAAGGAGAAGGCAACTGTCAGAGTCAAATATGAGTAAAAGAGGAAGAAGTTAAAAAAAACCCTCCATTTTCAATTTGTAATAGAAAATTAAAGTACAGAAAGAATGTTGAATCAATAGAATTTAAAGGAAAGGTGGATGAAGCAGAGAAATAATCTGCTTTTTATAGTCGAGTAAAAGTTTGATTTTATTCCAAATGTGCTCAAACAAAAGCAGTGTTTTGCAGTAGAACGGCCCTAAATGAATAGAAATGATTTTCTTCTGTGCTAATATGAATACTTGGCGTCACGTATTTGTCACAGCGGCAGGATTTGCGCTCACAGAGTTCCCTTGTTTATCACAGGAGCCGCGTTCTAAAAATAACCTGCGACAGGTGATACCTGCAGAACAGTCATCTGCATGTGTAGAGACTGTGAAATCCCCTCAATGTACGCCGTGTAGAATGAAAACAGAATCTGAACACATCCTGCCGCCACACGGAGGAGACGGACTGACAGAAAAAAAACAATGCTGAAAAAAGTGAAAAAAACCTGCAAGGCGAGATTAGCATGAATGCTATAGAGTATTTACCTCACGGCTATAAATCCCTCAATCATAGTTTTCCTGTTTTTCTTCATTCTAGTGTTTTCCTCCATCTTTTGCAGCTTAACTGATTTTTCAGCTCTTTCAACCATTCGACTATTCAAATGTTCAGCTCTTTCAGCATTTTCCAGTCATGACTTTTGGTCCTTCAAATCAGTGAACTTTTCCAGATATTCCAGGATTTCCAGGATTTTATCCTCCATTGAAATACATGGGGAATCCTTGGTGCAGAAGCTCGCTGGTTCGATACCCGGCTCTGGCATTTTTCACCAACAGATCTTTTTTGTCATTGAGCTGTTTTCACTTTATTTATGCTGAACTTTAATCATTTCTTTCTTTATTTTTTGGCCATTATTACCCTTTAAGCTTCATTTTCCGTCAGCAATATAGCATCAACCCATATTTTCTTCTGGAAACGCAGCTCCTTCTAGTTTTTATTACATTTTATTTGTACACTGTAAAGGACTATGTGATTTCATCTGTAAAAAGTAAAAATAAATTCCTCTTCTTAGCATCTCCGGGTTTAAAGTTTTGACCTTTATACTAATGATCGTTGTCTCATTAAGACATTTGGAGTCATTTGTTCGGATGGCTGTGCAGCAAGTGTGAAGCCATCGGAGTCTTTGTAGAGTTCTGACCTTTAATTAAAGAACCCCAGCAGGTCCAATTAGTTCTATTGCCTTTTAAGGGGCAATTCGCCCGAAAGGCTAAACTATATAAAGACGGTTATTTAGCATAAACGATGTGGATAAAAGCGGAGTTGGTGTTGAGCAGTGAGTGACTTGCAGAGGTTAGGATGAACGTGAAGGTGTGTTTCTCTCTCAATAATCAGAGAAGCTGCAGGAGTCTCAGACTCGTCCCAAACGCTTCTGGAAATGTTCTTGACGCCTCAAAATCTAACCTCCTCCAGGCGCTGAAACTTTTATTTGGATAAATGTCAGTTTTTTCAAAATTCTCTCCATGAGGCGAATTTAATAGGCAAATCCAACTAGAAGGAGCCGCGTTTCCGGAAGAAAATATGGGTTGAATGCTGTGTTGCTGGATGAAAAAATGAAACTTAAAGGGTTATAGTCTGCAATATAAAAAAAGAAATGATCAAAGTTGACCATAAATAAGGTGAAAACTGTACAACAACATAAAATATATGCTTGGGAAAAATACAAAGTTGTACAGTGCAGCTCACACAACATGCCATTACACCACCAACAAGACACAATGGAGAGGACATATAATCCGTATAATCCTGGAATATCTGGAAAAGTTCACGGATTTGAAGGAGCAAAAGTCACAGCTGGAAAGAGCTGAAAAAAGCTGAACATTTGAACAGATGAATGGATGAAATAAATGAAAAACTGTAAAAGGAGTTAATCAGCAAAAAATGGTGGAAGATACTAGAATAAAGAAAGAGAAACAGGAAAACAACGACTGAAGGCTTTATAACTTTATCATTATCATTAAACCATTAAATAATTTTTCATCTTCTGGATCCTAAACGACTGGAGGTTACCGCTGGAGGAGCTCACTCAGACGGCCGTCTTTCCCATCTCTCTGTCGGTGTAACTTTTAGAGGTTTTTTCCAGCTGCTTTCCTGCAGAAACGCTTCATGCTAAGGTTTCCCTTCTGGTGTGTGCAGACGTGTCGTCTCCTACAGACGTTGCATGTTGGGATCTAATGTTCTCTGTTCGCTACCCGACGAGCGTCGTCTGGCGCTCTGGCTGCATTCGGATTCCAAACCACGCACGCTTCGCCGCTGAAGCAGGACGATTTTGCTAGCTTGCTTGAGTCTTTGTTTGTAGAAAACATGTGTGAGTTGGTATTCATGGCGCCTTGAGAGGATGAGCCCTGTTCTAGCGTTTCACATTAGCAGATGGAGACACCTGCACTCCCACCTCCTGTGTTGTTTCTCATCATCACATAAAGCCTATTTCTGTTATCCATGTGTAAATGGAAAGTGAGGCTTTGTGTTTCACACCAGTCTGGATGGCAGCGTTAATGTAAACGTGCATATTTGCATCTATATTATGCAATGGGATTAGGATCAAAACAGCTATTACCTGATGCTGCATAATGGATGGGCTCTTCTTTGGTTGCACGTGTCTTTTTATGGGTGCTGCGGCTCAAACTTGGCACCTCATGACACTCCCACCGCCCGTTGGTCCATCTGGGCCTTCAGCAGTGCGAGATAATCCCCCACTGACTCGTCCTCGCCTTCACAGCTCCGATCTCTGTCGCTGCGCCAGCAGCCCCCGGTATCACAGCCAACCGGGTTGGAGGGGGATTGTGCCAAACTCCCCTGTCCCTTTTTACTAATGCCCGGTCTGCCGAAGAGGCTCGAGAGGCTCCGCCGCCTCCGGCTTGTCCCCTCTAATCCTCGGATTTTGGGGTGAGCGCTGTGCAAGTGTTGGCAGAAAATCACAGATTGAAGTGGAAAAAGAAGCACCTACGTTGAAACAGAAGCTCTGTGATGCTCAGATGATTACGGAAAAATGAGATCAGTGTACAAATTCCAAGAACAATTTCCTTTTTTGGGCCCAGAAACCAAAATAAAGTCTGTGATGACCTTAAAAAGACACAGATCTTAAAGTATATTAATACTCAATACAATTTAAAGTCCCATTCATATCATCCTATGATTTATTTTCTAAGCGTGCTCTTTTTATCTATTTTTTTTGTCAAAATTGATGTAGTTCTTTTTGCCCCCCTCCCCCCCCCCCATAACTGAGAGCATCTTATTTACACGCGCTCCCACTAGCTTACAGCTCCATACGCCCCCAACCTAAGGTTAGCAGGGGCGACAAAAATGGCGAGCAGAATTGGAGCTGTGGACTCGTCCAGTTCTGATCCAGACTCCAGCTCAGACGAGGAAAACAAAGACGTTTGTGGATCTGTGTGTCTGACAGTGGATGAAGAAATCCTCAGAAATGCCGTTTTTAGCTTCATTCTCTTTCTATACGTCCTCCATCCTTTGAAAAATATCACAGGAAGTTGTTAAAAACACCAGAAAACAGCTTTCATTTGATTGGCTGTTAAATGTGCCTTTAACTGATGTAACTGCTTTAACTTTAACTGGGTTGTTTTTTTTTTTCATTCCCCTGTAAACCGGCTTGTTAAAAGAATCGGGGGCTTGTCCGAGATTACTTTTATAATTTAGTTGAGATTTTTTTCTTCTACTGGAATGAACATCAGTAAAGGATGTTACATCATGAAATATGTAATCCACCAACATTCATTTTGTGTTTGTCATTGTGGGTTTTGTGTAGCTGGAGTTTCAGTGGTGTAGCTATTACAAACAAGTGCGATTTTGTGTTCAGTTCAGGCAGGAAACAACAATCTGGTTTGATGTCAGTCAGCTGGTTGCACTCGTCTCTCCTACCAGAACGTCTGAAGTTTGTTCCCGACTGAACTGTTCTTGTTCAGGAATTGATGTCAAATATCTCCAGCAGACTGACTCTGGTCTCTTTTTTTGGGGTAAATTTTAAGTCCACCCCTTTGCCCCACATTTTCGTAAGGGCGGGGGCTTCCCCAGTCTCCTTTCAAAGGGGTAGCGGTACTAAGGGGGGCGTGCCTGCACAACCCTTAAATAACATGTTTGAAAAAACAACAGACATATGAGTTCTAATAATGTTAAAGTGTGGCATTTATTAGTCTAAAAAGCGATTTATTTGGTTAAGTTTCTTCAGAGTTATCATATACATATTACGATGACATATCTGCATAAAACAGACATTATCATTTTATTTTTGGACTTTTGAATAACACATTTGCTCTAGAGGGGGCATTTAAGAGCACTTCCTGGAGTTAAAACTGTCCCAGTTCTCTCTTTTGATCCGGCTTTTCTTTTAACCCTGCACCCCCCCCAGCCCTCCCATAGTACTAAATCTAAAAAAAACTTGAGGGACCCCCCCCCCCCCCCCTCTTTCTGCCTCTAGATAAAAGATAGTTGACAGCAACAGGCGCATTTATCGAATGGAAACATCCAGAGATGCGCCGCTCCTCCCCGACCGGGATGTCCAGCGAGGTTTACCTGAAGATCAGACGGTACAAAGGCTCCACGCATCACACCTCACACCCTGCAGGCCTCAGTTGCCATGGTTACTGGTAATCCCCCTGACAGTGATGGGAAAAAAACAAAAGGCCTTTTCTCTTAATACAGCAGCATGCGGGCAGGCAGTGGGGTTTGCATGTCGTCCAGCTAAACCAAAGGGAGGACGTTTTTTCCTAAACGATGGTTCTGGAGAACGGCGTGAAGTCCAGACAAACTGTGAGGGACGCTGGTGCACAAGCAGGCGTTTGGGTTGTTCAGGTCAAAAGTTACATTAAGACCAGAAGCGGCTGCAGATTCACGGCTCAGTGTCTCTAGACTGTAGATTTGATCTTATGTTGTTGTTTTTGATGTTCAGGTACGACACGAGCACCCACCCTGGACCTTGCATTACTCTGAAGGTCCCTGAGACCAGCCTCAGAGTCTCTCTGAAGATGACACGTCCGATTGGCCGGCGCTGCTTTCACCTGGTCGTATGGATCTCTGAGCTGCCATGAGATAAGCGGCGTGTTTAGCCTGAGCTCAGCCTGATAACGTCACTCTGACAGGCTTAACTGATGTGGTCAACGGGAGTTTGACCACATCAGTTAAGCCCACACACGGAAACTCAAACTTCTGCCACAAAATCTTTGTTTTGGTAAAAGGCCAGACACTAAATGAGTCTCCAGTTCTGTTCCCTCTGGCTCCGAGTGCAACTTGTGAAGAGAGTCGTTTCCAAGATTTATGTTGGTCATTAGAGTAGATTAGAGATTAGCTAATCCTGCCTGCTTTTTTAACTGTTCTTTTGCTGTTCCTTTCTGAAATAAGATGTGTTGTTTTTTTTTTTTTTACAGAAATGATCCGCATCAAACTGAAATAAGGGTGTCTTCATGCTGCAAAAACAAACACAATAAAAGAACAAAAATCTCCAACAGAGATCAGTGCCTCTGACAGTTGCTCTGCAAGTCAAAGGTTAAAAACAATAATTGTTTTTATTCCGTTAAAGGCTCTGCCACATCTGATGCAGACGCAGCTTAACAAAAAGCAGGTTGCTGCAAGGAAATTCCATGGTGCTTTAGATTTTTTTCAGTTCACCTCAGCTGTCAGCCGTCTGTCTGCGCCGCGTTCTGTCAGAATAGTTTCTGAAATTCTGAATAATTCCACATGAAAGCCTGGCTTCAGTTTGACCTGCCATTATCCAGCAGTCCGCCGTGATGGACATCAGAAGGCTGCTTTCTTATCTTTCATTTTGGTATTTTTCCTTCTGCAACGCCCGGCTAAAATTGCTCTTCAGCAAGGCTCGTAATTCCCCTCCTGTGGTTTCAGTATTTTTCTGAGCAGAAAAGTCATTTTGGGAGCCAGAAAATGGGCTCCTTCAGCCTGAATTAAGATTTGCTGCAGTGTTTTTATGCTGTAATAAAAAAAGAAAGCAAAGAAAGCTTTCAGATGTCGCACAGAACCACACAATCATGTTGTCTGTGGCTGCAGGCTGTTGTGTTGGGTTGCAAATGTAACACCTCTGCCCCCACCTCAGACGTAATCTGCGTTCAATGTGGTTTTAATGTTACTTATCTAATTACACAGCGGCTACAGGCGTTTGGAGCTGTGACCCAAAGGGTTTGCTCGTGAGTTCAGAAGAAGGGCAGAATTTTTCCGATTGTTTTCATGACCTGCCTGAAGCTGGCTGACACGCAGGCCCACCCCACGGCAAACCGCCGTCACGCCTATCACCAGCATTCAGCCGATCGTCGGAGACACTCTGTGATCTCAGGCAAACGGAAGTCAGGAATCGAACCAGCGGCACTCAGTCTGCTTAGAATCCTAATCGGAAGTTGGTGTTTTTTATGACTGATTTCATGTTCTCACACAATTATCGATACGAAGCCCACGGAGACAACTATTGTTGGAATATTGGGCTACAGAAATACAATTGAAATGAACTGACGTAAAGGGTTGAAGAAAGTTGGTAAAGAGTGTCGGGGTTCTGACTTTTTCCTCAATCAAGAGAAGAACCACACAGGAGATGAGAACTTTTGTTAGACTTCTGCAGAAGGAGAATGGGTCTGTGACGGAGTCCTGCCTTCAGTGGATCCAGTCTGGTTTTATTGGTGGCAGGGTTGATAACATAAAAGTAGGTCATTCAATCAATCAAGTACAGGAACATCATATTCTTGATTAATCAGCACTTTTCACGTCATTGTTTACTTACTGAAAGATAGAACTGAGACAATCAGATTATGGTGATAATAGCGTGTAAGCAAATGATGATTACATAACCCTAACAATGAGTTACGTTAGTGAAGTATCACTTCTGTAACACTTTAGGTTTGGTAAATTTGGCAAAGTTTAATGCTCTACAGAAGCATAATCGATCAAGTATTACTATAGCAATAGTTCAAAGAGGGTGTGTCACTTTGCCGTCACCGGCGACAGCCCCCATGTCAAAAGGTTAAGAGCGTCATGACGACTCAGTGAAGGGTGGTTGGTCCTGCAGATGTTTGCATCTGCTGAACACCTGGATCAGGTGTGTTTGTGTGTGTGTGTGTGTGTGTGTGCTTTTAGTTCCTCCTTCCCATCTGCTCAGATGCTGCTTTCCACCCCCATTCATGTCTCCTTTTAAGACGAACAGTAAAGTTCTTTCACGTCGTCTCATTTGAAGATTTGTTTCTGTGTCCAGAAGTTTCCATTTCATTTCTTTCTACCAACGGTGTCTTTCTGTCTGGAGAAATCCTTCCCAGCTCAAGGAAACTGTTTGTCTGATTTTGTTGTAGTTTTTTTTTTTAGCTCCTTTACACTCATCAGCTGTTTTCCCACAGAACTAGCTCTGAAGGAGCGGACAGTGGGCGTGTCCAAATTTGAGCGCCGCGACTCGTGCTGACCAAATTCAACGACTCCTTCAAATGCGGCCAACAAATACGGCCTTCTTTATCCCCGATTTCGGGGATTGGTCTGGTGTGTCCTTCTATGCTGTCCATATCCCAAGAGGCATTGGGGCTGAACCTGGCAATGGTGGGCGGTGAAGTGGGACCCAGAGTTTGAAATAATGGCACCTCCAAGATCAAACAAGCCAGGAGCATTTTGAGCTCCATGGTTCACTGCTCCTCTCTGTTTGGGACTCGCGGTTGCTAGGCGACAGGATATTCGCCGATGTAACGGCTGGAATTATCGAAAGGTTAGAATCTTCCAAATTCCCAGCTGTTAACATCCGGCCTACCTTCTCGACGAAGGACCCGGCCAACGTCGAGCGGGAAGGCCGCTGCCTTTGAAGGACGCAGTCCTTGAATTTGGACGAAGCCAGTGAGTTCGGAGTGGAACTGGAAGCCGCGAGACTGATTCCCTTTTAAACAGAAACATGGCGTTTTTAGGGGATTTGGCAACCGGAGGGCTCCATGGAATGGACTGTAACTGTGTCCAGGATTCCTTTGCCATATTGTCTCGATTGTAACAGCACTGTGCGGATGAAGGGGATGGGGAAGGGGGGGTCCTCCCCATGCTGTCTGTGTCGTTTGTCTCAAGGGGTTGAAGTGACAAGACTTCAGGAATTGGCAGCCAGCTGTCACATGAGTCAGCCGAGCCAAACCAGAAATGGTCATAAATGATTCATTTTTGGCTGTTGGACGGATGGACGGACTCAGGAACCAAGTGGCTGAGCCGTGCCCCCCCCCCCCCTCCCACCAGCGAGCGCGCACGTGGGTGGAGGCGCCGCACATTCTGCTGGTCCATCTGGTTCAGTCGGGGAACGGCGGTCCGACATTGGACTGAGAGGAGAGGAGCGTTTTCTTTTTTTTTTTTTCCTTCTTCCCAGACTCCAGCTCACATCGCACATTTTTGTGATTTTGAAAGCTCAGCAGAGCAAATATTTCACTCACTCACATCACAACAAATAAAACTGCTTCCACTTTGATTTAGCGCGGCGGGAGCGGGAGCGGCGCCGAGCGTCGTGTGTGGGGAAACGTCTCCGTCTCCAGGGGCTTACTCCATGATGCGTATTCCTGCTTGATGTAAACAACAGCCAGCCAAAGAGCTTGTAATGCATTATTCAGTGTTAGACGATGAATTAACTCCGTTACAATGAAATGCTCCTTTTAATCTCTGCGGCGGCGTTATGTCACACCCCAGCACCGCTCAAAGATCAATACGATCTGATCACTTTTCAGTAAATTCCCTTCAGTGTTGAGCTGAAAAACTATCTTAAAGTTCCTAAATTAACTCCAATAAATGAAACAATTTTTCACTTTATCCAAACCAACAAAACCAAACCATACAAACCAAACATAATGGAGAATTGTTGCTTCCTTGACAGATCAAATCAACAGAACTTTATTTATAAAGCCCTTTTAATAAAAAGTGATTTGCAGGATTAACCAGTTTTCTACCTAAAAACTGAAAGTAAAACAAAAACTAAATATGTCAAGTGCACACAATACCCACAATGACCACAACGCACACAACATAGTGAATTATACAATTATTGAACGCATAGTCAACAATAAATTCAGTATTTTTTATTACGTGTAATTTTGTCTCTTAAATTATGCATTTCTGATAATTTAGGAATTAGTTTGTATTTTTTGTCATTTTCTAAATTATTATTTTTAACTTTGATGCCTGCACTGAATAAAGCTGGAGCTGCTGCATAAGCTTTAGCTGCTTCAGAAGCTTCAGAAGCATCAGCTGCTTCAGAGGCTTCGTTTGCCAAATGAACTCGTGACTTCATCCGTGTTTGCCGTCTGACGTTCTCTTTCTAGTTCCTCTCTGCATCTGTCATTGATCCATTTTCACCTGATGCCTGAAAATCCTAAACCTGGGATTATGGAGGATTAGAAAACGAGAGTCGTTTTAAAGAACAGAGCTTTGTCACCCTGACTTAAAGAGATCCGGATGAGTTTAATTCAGTTACAGGCCTGACTTCTGTGGACAGGACAAACTGGAATTTAAAGACTTACTTTTTTTTTCCCCGCGCTTTTGTTTTGACAGTCTTTAAGCACTTTGATCTCTGCTTCCTGTACGGCCACTTGTGGATGAATTTCAGATTCTCCACACTTAGAAGAGAAAAAACTGAAACAAAACCACACTGCCTGTCATTTGGTGGGCGGGCGTGGTTTCTCCACGTCTTCATCTACTGATGGACGCTGCAGCCATCTCCTTCTGGCAGATGCTTCCAGGCTGCTCTCGTATTGGTACCGTATGGATCTGCTGTCCTGTAATCACTGGAAACTCTCGGTAAAAGCTCATCCAGGAGTCGGTTGTCCTGGGAGATGTTTTGTTGGCGTTTACCAAATCATTCCACTTAGCTCCTGGAAGCGGCGGGTCTCTCCTCATAAATGACAGTCTGTGCTTTGGCTTACCCGGAAGCCTCATCAAAGTTTAATGTTGTGTTTTGCCCCCGCAGGAGTGGATCTGCTGGCTCTGTTCAACCACCCGCCGGTCCGGGAAGGCCAGCTCAAGTACTACACGGTCAAGGTTCCCCTCCGGGTTCAGAACTGCAAAGAGGGCGTCAGAGGGGTGGAGGCCAACTGGCTGGATCACATGACGCAGCACTTTAACAACGGAGCCTTGCTGGTGGACGGATACTTCCACCTCAGCACAGACGGTCAGAAACGACGCTGAAAGCTTCGCTCTGCTATGAATGTTCCTGTTTTTCTCTCCATCAACAGTTTTCATGCTACAGTGTTGTGCGCAGGGGGGGCACTTTTGCCTTATTTATGCATCAGAGGACGCTCGCTTTACAGCAGAGGAGTTTAAATCACATTCGTTAAAGACATCACAGGAAAAACTGGAGCTTAAATCTTCCGACAGGCGTCCGCCTCCTGTCAGCCGCTGCTGGACTCAGCGGCTGCTAAACTGAGCTTTGGAGCTCATCTGAAACCATTACTGTGGTTCTCTGACAGAGACAGAGATGGTTCGATTCTCCTCACCGCTCCGCTAACAACGAGGCGGGAGCTGCTCACATCAGAGTTTTTCATTTTTAATGTACGAGCATAAAAAGTGCTCACCAAGACACCGAATGAAGAGAATGTTCTTTATAAACGGGTGTTCATCTGGATTAACCCTTTCATTTCCCTTCAGTTATTTAAAAAAAATGGATTCCTCTGTGCTTTTTGTGTTCTAAGCAGAGGCGGTTTTTCCTAAGGGCGATCTGGGCGGTCGCCCAGGGCGCAATCTGGTAGGAGGTGCCCAAAATAAAAAACTTTGCTAGTTTTTTTATCCACCGTAGTTTTCCTAGAGTAGAGCCGCCCGCTCCCCATAAAGTTAATGAAATTTGCGCTAGGGCGTGCTGCTGTCATGACAGTATTTGGCGCCGACGGTGTAACAGGTAGAGAACATACAGGTAGAGAGGCAGAGGAGGGGGCTTAGACAGATGGAAAAGTACATTCAAGCTTGTGGATTTGTTCATTCATAATTCATGTCAGGATTGTATTCAGCTCAAGAAAAAGAAAAAAAAAAAAAAAAAACAGAAAAATGTGGCATTTTTTACCAGAACCAGCCTTCAAAAAGAAAACAAACTGATGTGTGTTAAGTGTGAACTGCCGTACATACTAGATCTTAATTGTGAATTCAACTACACAGGTATATTTTACATATATGATTAATAGAGTAAGATAAATGATATATTTAGTTTGATAGTATGCAGGCTTTGAGTTATTGAGGGCGGGGCTGGAAAGGGGGGTGAGGGTGGAGTAAGGGAGCCGTCCAGTGTTTCGCCCGGGGTGTCAGACTAGCCAGGACCGCCTCTGGTTCTAGGAAACGCTAAACTAAAAAGGAGTCCTGAATGAAATGTCACGTTGTGAATTAGTGACGTGAAGGGTTTAAAGCAAATTCTTCATGTAATACTTTTTATCTGCTGGATACAGTCCCGTTTCTGAGCTACAAATTTGTTCAGAAGTACAGGGGTCCCTCGTGATATCGTGGTTCATCTTTCGCGGTCTCGCTGTTTTGCACATTTTTTTAAGTAAGACGCCTCGATCTCTGAGGCTCCGCCTTTCTGCTGCTATGGCCTCGGCAGCGCGTCTGCGTTTCGCCCACGAAAACAAACAACATCCAAACTTTAGCAAAGATGGATTTCCCCACTTTGTGATGTCACAGCGTGAGGAACCACTTGATTTAGTGGGTTGGGAGGGGCTGGTGCTCAGAGAGCAGCTTTTTAGACGAATACTCAGAAATATGAGAATGGATCAAAATACCACCTTAGGGTTATGTATAGTAAGCAATGAACATCATGATACACGTAAGCTCTCAAAAGTAGGTTTTGCATGATATAGATCCTTTAATTTATCAGGTTTTACTGAAGAGAACAAAAAAGAGTAAAACAGCATTTCACTGAGAGGCAAAGATCAAAAACAAATTAAACATTTTCTGCAAACTTTTTTTTCCCCTACCTTTCTGTCTATTTTTCGTTACTTTAATTTATTTGTTCTTCTTTTATTCTTACACTGGAAAAATTTTTCTTTAAACTATGTTCCCTTTATTCTCTTTTCTGTTTTCTTTTATTTATTTATTTTTATTTAAGCCTTTCTGCCGCCTTCAGCCAGATTTGGAAGTGTGGTCGACAACATTTGGCTTTTCCTTTTTTTTTTTCTTTCTCCGCATTTTTTTTTTTTATCTCTTCAAAGATTATCTGCATGAGCTTTAAACTCTATAATACTTACACATGGCCAGTCTTTTTTGTAATTACGTACTTGCCCAATCTTAGGGATGAAAATGATCTTGAACATGTTTTATTAAGCAATCATGTAAGGGGTCCTCAAAGTGTTGGGGGCCCCAGGCGATTCCCCACCTTTGCCTCATGGTTTGTCCGCCCCTGGCTAAAACACAATCAACCATGTTCCAGTTTAGCTCAAACTGGTTTGAACTTGGATTAAGGAGGAATCCGACTCGTCCAACCCCTCCCGACACACCGCCGGCGCCGAATCCACGCCAAACTACAAGCACCCCTCTAGGCAAACACAACGCTGCAACTTTCATGAAGCACTGAAGCTTTTAGCGTTCTCGTCTGGGTTTTCCTCGTCCCGGCGGCGCGGTTACTCTGACACGGGGGAAATAAGACAGAATATAAACACAAGAGTTAAACATCACTAATCCCAGAGAGTGGACGCCTCGGCAGCTCTGGAACACAGATGATTAACCTGATAGCAAACGACTGCCTGCTTGCATATTTTAGATCTTGAAACAGAGTAATGAAGTGGATTGTTATGATTTAATTTGTCTGCATATTAGAGAGCCTTTAACACATTTTGCATCTTTTATGCCCTGCTAAGATATTCATCTCTGAAGCAGAGCGGGGTTGGGGGGGGTTGTGTGTGTGTGTGTGTGGGGGGGGGGGGCTTCAGCTTCAGTCTGATGCTGCGTTACGACTGAACAGCGCCTTCGTCTCAACAGAGCATTTTAGATGATGTTCAGCTTTGCGTTTGCTGTTAAATTACATTTTATGTTCAGTTTGTCTCCATGGCAACAGTCATGTTTGACGCATGTTTCTGGGTCCAAAGCCAATGGTCTGCAGATGTTGCAGTTCCCTGAATGACCACCAGAGGAGGTTTCACAAGTGATTTCCCAATAATCCCAATTCATAAATAATAATGACATCATGGTTTCTATTTGTGGGGTTTTGGATCTTCAGGGTTTTGGTCGGTTTGCGTAAAAACAGCCTTCAGTTTGTGTTTTTGTGAGACGATTGATCAGGCTTCCATCTCATCATCTCTGACTTGAATGAAGAGTTTCCCGTTAGTTTGAACCGTCAGAGAGAACAGCTGACTAGGGCTGGGTTGATAAAACTGATTCATATATTTGTATCTATCCAAGTTTAATAAATCAGCAATCGATCTATTAAAGTAGAGATTGATCTTTAATGCCTTTCCTTTTCCGGAGACCTAACAGGAGAAAAGTCAAAGTCCGCTAGCTCAGTGCTAACGTATAATGGAATTTCCCATAGGACGGCTAATGCTAACGCTTGGTCGACCTAAAAATATATTGACGATTAAATGAACAGCTTTATATCCTCACAGGCAGGAATTCTCCAAACTTATTTAAAGCACAAAGCACTTTGTGTTATATTTTTATATGAAAAGTGCTTTATAAATAAAGTTTGATTTGATTTGATTTGATTTGATTTAGGGATCATTTTTTAAAGTAACCATTTGTGGTCTAAAGCACTGTTTTTTCTCAAATCTTCTGGAATAAAGTGTAAAGCTATAGCGCTAGCTCCACCTAGTAGCCAAATGCCCTCCAGTAGAGGCAGAATAATAATCTGCATTTGAGAAATCATGTAGACACTGTATGGTGTTAACAATCACACTAGTTTATTGTTTCACTAATACTTTTTACAGAATGTGAACTGTATCAGAGTAGTATGAATATCATATATTGTTAATAGTTGTATTTCTAACAAACATGTCTAAATGTGTAAAACGTGTAAATTCAAAATTTTATTGAACTGTATCAAATCGGGTGAATTGAAAAAATATATTTTTTTAAATGGATAGGTGATTTGAATCCAATCGATTCTGGAAATTGTTGGTGATACCCAGCCCTACAGCTAACTGCCACTTTTCTGTCAGGTTAACAAATCTGTACGTCACGCCTGTTAGCATCTCAGGTTTGAAAGCGTGTCCTCATTTATCAGTGTCTGAACGGGTGAAGACGTTGTTGTCGGGGCTGTAGTCGATCATCTGAGCCGCGTCGACATCAGGCATGTGTGTGACAGCTCTGTAATAGACGTGTGGCGGCGCCGACAGTGACAGTCTTCGGCGCGGCGCGTCTTGAACTCGTGGTTGTAAGGGTCTAATAAGGGGAAGAGGGTTTTTTTTTTGGACTGACCTCGTGGCCGCGTTCTCACTCTGGCTGGTTTCCTGATTGAAGCCTGGGAAGAGCCGCTGAGCCTCATCTGTCTGATGACCGTGGAGACTCTGATGGGTTCGCCTACGGCAGCGGGACACCAACATCATTGCTCCCTTCCCCCCTCCGTTCAAATACATCTAAATGGGGGTGAGATTTCTGACAGATGACTGCGCTGCCCTGAAGGAAAACTGTTCGGCGTTTGATAACACTTTCCATTTCTGTCTGCCTGCAACTCTACAGAAACAAAAGCTATAGCTCCTACTGTCCGTACAGGTGGATACGGGCCGCGGTGAAAAGTGGTCAAACCTAAATCAGTGCCTTAGACCGCTCAGTCAACCCGTAGAGAGAAAATGTTCATGTACATTTTTTCCACGGGCATGCTGCGGGTGACAGATTGTCATAAACATTTCTACGACACTCCAGCGGTCCGTCTGCGTTGCGTCTCCGTTGTGTTGACAGAAAATTCAATCCAAGCTTAATGAATCAATAATCAATCTAGATCATTCTTTTATGCCGATGACCTAACGCAAAACATCAGTAAAGTCAAAGTCCGCTAGCTCGATGCTAACATATAATGGAATTTCTCATAGGACGGCTAATGCTAACGCTCAGTCGACCTAAACATATATTGACGATTAAATAAACATCTTTGTATCCTCACAGGCAGGAATTCTCCAAATTAATTTAGGGAAACTTGTTTAAAGTAGCCATTTGTGTCTAAAGCACCGTTTTTTCTCAGATCTTCTGAAATAAAGTGTAATTCTATAGCGTGAGCTCCACGGGCATACTGCGGGCGACAGATTGTCATGAACATTTCTACGACACTAAAGGGTGAAGCCTGATTTCCACCGGTCCGCCTGCGATGCGTCTCGGTTGTGTTGACACAAAAAAATAGAACGTTCTTTAATTAGTTGAAATGTTTTACATCTTCTACAGCTTTTCACAGGAGTTCCATTTCCTCTCCGTCGAATTGTCAATTTCACAGTAAAAAAGCTTGAGAAACAGTAAACGGGTCCAGATTTCTAAAGGAAAACTTCTGTTGTTTTCAAAAAGAATTTCCTTTATTTTATATTTAAGATGACACCGCAGATAGCATTGGCGTCCATATTTGCCACAGATGACAAGAGTTTAGTTTTAGAAGAACAAAAACATGACTTCATTTATTTTCCAGCGAGGAATGAGAGGCCATGGGGGCCTGATAGGCAAAGTTTTGGATTTTGAAAAGTCCCAATTTTATAGAGGTTGATTATAAAAAAAAAAAAGGAGATCGGTTGACAAAACAGCCATGAGTATTGACAGCCACGAGCAGAGAGAGCGAGACAAACTGTTCAACTTTAAAGACGAAATAAACAGTAAAGCAGCCGCACTTACAAGAAATGTCCACCGTCATTGAACGGTTCACTGCTGGTTTGGGTGAAAAAGTTGAGGTTGTGGAGACGACCGCTGTCCTGAAACCCGACTGATCTAAAAAGACATAAAAAGCATCTTGGCTTTTTTATTTATCCCTCATAGAACATGTTCCACCACAAACATCATGAACTTCAAGGTCTCCCGGTTTCTGTCCAGCTCCATCTTGTTCTGAAAAGAAGAAACAACACAGAGAGGCGACTCTATGAAAAATGTCATCTTTATTTCATCTTGCTGTAATCACACAGTCACTTTATTCATTTTTCTTTTTGCGTCTGTCTGTGAGGAATCGGGTACCAACTGTCTGAAGATGAGGCAGAGTCACAGATGCTGATCTAAAGATTCAGAGAAGATTCAGGGACAGAGAGCTGTCTCAACAGTTCTGCTTCAAACCTTTTATCAGAACTCAGAGTCCACTCTTTAGGAGCTGAAAGTGATGAGGCTGAGGGTTCTGCTAGCTTCATCACTGAACCAGCCTCCAATTACTGAAGTCACTCTGGTTCTGAAATTCTGCGTTTACACATCAAACGCCAGTGGAGTTTCATTACACGAGTGAATTTGGGTAATGTCACCTGGGTTGCTTCTCATTACGTTTGGGTAGAGTGGCCTCCATCATTAAAACACTGAGGGGCTGAAGCTTCAGTCAATAAAATTCTGCTTTTTCTGCTAAAATCTGAGAATTTCCAAGAAACCGGTTTGATAAAACACCACCTCCAAAGAAGGAAAAGCTACTATGACACCCAACTTCTTTGCTTTTTACGAAAAAAATTTGCCAGTGGATACACTAACCCTGAGACCCTGAGTACCTGAGACGTGACCGGCGACGCCTAAATAGCACACACTCTCTGACGTACCGTAACTCCTCGTCAGAATCAACTCATTCTGATGCCAAGAACAGAGGCTTTTCATGTCCATTTGCAGCGCATTAATAGCGTAAAGTGTTGCGTAACGTTGTTAGCCACTCTTCTCTGCGTCCACATCTGCGGAATTACGTCAACTGCGTGAACGATTCAAGAGTTACGGTAGTTACAAAAATGTAACCACTGGAGCTAAAGGTTTGGAGTTAAAGGGATTAACAAAACATTAGTTCTGAAAAGTAGTATTATCAAAATTGTTTTCGAAACTGTTCTTCAGTTCCTCTATGACGGCGGCTTTAATCTCTTGCGTTCTCTATCGTGGTAGATATGAACGCCTGTGACCCCCGGATGTTCTTTTCAAAATGTGTATTCAAATCAAAGAAAAGTCAGAACACACATCAAACGTAAAACCAAATCTTCTATTCATAATTTTCCCTATTTTCTTTTTTTTAAAGGGGAACACACCTTTGTCCAGAAGCCCAAAAACCCAGAACAAAAGCATGAAAGAGAAATTCCTTTTGATATTTGCTGATGTCTGAAGAAGAGAGTCGATCAGGAGGAAGCGTGTTCCTGTAATGGTTGGAAAGTGGATCCTTGGCTCCTGTAACGCCACCTGGTGGTGACGTTGACGGCAGCTGAGGCCCACATGGAGCACAGATTCTCCGTTCTGACCCGTTTCAGCGCGGAGGTGCTGTGAGCCAGCAGACAGACAGGATGGTGCAGTAAAGCATAGGCTCACCGTCTTCCACCGTCATGCTTTCGGTCTGCAGAGGCGACCGCTTAGTGCTCCAGTGATATTAATTATCCTCCCAGCTTTTGAAGCTCACATTTTACACATCATCTTTAATCAACCTGAAAGCTCCCAGAGATGCCGAACTCAATCACAGAGGAATGGGGGGAGGGAGGGGGGTTGCTGTGACAGAGCAATATTCATTAATAACAACCGGGTTCATTAAGTTTCATTTTGAAAGATTTTAAATCTATTTTTAAGCAGCTGAGGCCAACGAGGAGCAGATCTGACTGTGAGGCAGAAACATCTCCCTGAGGTTTCTATTTTTCTCAAATAGAAGTTCTTGTATTTAGAAAAACATTGTGTAGATATTAATTAAATCTATCCGTGGTCCCCCAAAGTGTGGGCTAGGGGGGCACATTGACTGTAAATAAGAACTGCACCGAGAGAGTGTGGCGTCGTCCACATAAAAAGGTTTGCCTCCAAACCATTTTCAATGGTTAACCATTGGTTTGGCTAACCATTTTTTCCGTGTTAGGGCATTGGTGCTCCAATTAATAGAAAGTCAATTTAGTCGCTATTATTTTTGCAGTCCAGACACCCCCATGCTGGAGCCAGTCATCGACGGTGAGGGCCGAGTCCCACTCCCACTATGTACAGTTTGCTCATATATATATATATATACGTGGATAAAAACTGGTCATACCTGGACAAAGTGAGAAATGTTGTGGTTCTTTATGTGAAATTTTTCGCAGATGTATCACCAATGAAACACGTGGAAAAACATGGAAGAAGAATGAATAAGCCACGCAAAGAACACGTAAATCAGTGTAAAAGGCACACTATAGGCGGATTGTGCATGAACTTTGCGTGATTATTGAGCTGTTTATATGCAATTCATTAGTGATTTGTGGGTCAATTATGTAAATTGTATGTATTATGTGCGCAGTCGGTAGTTCGGTCGTGGAGACCCAGAAATTTGCATACGCATCTTTGAAAAATCACCAACAATTGCATAAGATTTATGTAAACAGCATAATCTTCAACCGATCCAAAGCTTTAAGCAGCTCAAAACCGAATTCACGTGAAGACCTGTCGGCTGAAACCCTCGATGGACATCTACATCGACGAATGACGGACGCAAGAAACACTCATGAATTCCGTTTATCACGCATGGATCATGAAAGAGCAAAATTTCATACGTGGAAAATGCGCAAAATGTACGTAGTGGCTGTGTGACACGGCCTTAAGCAGTGATTGGTCCAAGTTAGTCTAAGTCAACATTTCTTTGGCAACCACTCGGGCCAATCAGGAGTGAGCTTGTGGGAAATCTGTCAATCAAATGTTTTGAACGTTGGACGTGGGGGCCAGCAGCCTCCGCCTACTTTATTGAGGCACCTGATTGGGCAGTTTATAACTTAAATAACTTAAACTACAGAAAATATGTCACGAAAAAAAAGAGGATTATCAAGAACAAGTTAATAAAAGGTATCCGAGTGAAAAAGGTTCTTCTGACCAATAGAATGTCTGGGTGACAGCTGTTTATTTCTCTATTGACATCTATGGGATTTTGGCTTCTTGGAGCCAGCGGGTACTTCCTGTTTGGAATGCCAGGGGGAGGGGCCACTCAGTCCAGTTCTCATGTACAGTCCATGGTGGAGCAGCAGTCTCAGTAGCTGCTCTTCTGTCTCTTGCAGCTCTTGGAGGGGGTCAGAGAGGCCTCCCCAGATCAGATGAGACATGAAATCCTGCCAGCTTGTCCTGTGCACTCTTTAACAAAAACATCACAAAAGCAACACAACCCTTGATCCTCGCTGGCAGCTTCTGTTCAGCCTGACGGTTGAATCCAGAAACCCCTCTTGGTCGCTGCTTTTCAGAATGGCAGGTCTTTGACTGTCAGGAGCTGTTGTTGCGGTTGGTGAGTCATCCGTGACGCCGGCTGAAGCTGCTTCTGGTCTTCGACAGCCACCTGTTTGCTGAGATCCGTGGGGGAAACTCGGTTTCTGCCGAACAAACACGGGTTTCCACGGCGATGCTGGATGAGGCAGCACATTTGCATACACATGCATGTGTGTGCAGCAGCAGCAGCTCCTGGTCTGTGCTGCAGCCCAGCTTGATTAAAACAACACAGGTTTGGGCCGGAACCGGCATGTGACAAGTCTGTGAACAACCAACCACCAGCCTGCCGGTTCCAATTCCAACCCTTTTGAGTCATTAAGTCTTTGGAGGAAGACCCTTGACCTGTTTGACCTCAACTGAGACAAACTTGTCACTTTGGATAAAAGCATCAACAGAGAAAAGTCCAATGTCCACACATACAGATGGCTGTTTTTTCCTGTTGTTAAAATGGAAGCTTCAGTGGTTTGATTTGATTTAAAACTTCAAGCATAACTAATAATCACACATAAAAAATCTCAAATGTCTTATTTCAAATTCAGACGTGCTTAAAGGTGAGCAGCCGAATGCTTGATCTGTGTTATTTGTGGAATATTTGTAGGAATCCTGCAGAGTAGTTTATTTACTATTTTATTGCTGTTGAAAATTTCATTCTAACATTTTTTTCCATTTACAAACAATGGCAGAGAAAAAAAACGCCAACATTGTTCTTATTGACTTACCGTATTTTCTGAACTATAAGTCGCCCTTTTTTTCATAGTTTGGCAAGGGGTGCGACTTATAGTCCGCGGCGACTTATATTAGAAATTGAAATAAATCCATTGTTAACCCTCCTGTTCTGTTCATTTGTGAGGAACAGAGATGATGTTCCTGGGTCAATTTGATGTATGAGGCATGTTAAGTGTTAAGAGTTTGTTAAGTGACTCAGAGAATCAGCAAACTTTTTTTTACAGTAAGATCTTGAAGGCTAACAACATAAAATTCTATTTTCCAATGATTTCATAGATTCAGAAATGCAATAAAAATGACAACTGTTTCTACAAATACAGGATAAAACAGAGTATTAGTTAGCCAATGATGCTTCATGAAAGGAATAAATAAATAAGTATGAGATAGAATTACTGTGAAATTATGAGATAAACAGTCTGCTATGATTGAGTCATATGAGGTTGTGCAAGTTATTAGTTCTTGGTCTCAGATTTTGTCAAATAAATTTCCCGTCAAAATACAACTCATCTGTGTTTTTTTCTACTTTATAATGCATTTTTGGGCTGGTGCGACTTATACTCCACAGCGACTTATAGTCCGGAAAATACGGTACTTTTACTTCTAAATGAAGTGCGTGTGCCGCTCCTTCTGAAGAAACGCGTGGATAACCTGTTTGTAGACGTGTTTTTTCTTTTCTTTCTTCCGTTTTAAAAGTCTCTCCGTCTCCATGGAGACCACTGGCGGAGACGCGTCTCCACATTTTCCTGAGTTTAGACACGTAATCCTCCATTTAGAAAATGATGCTAAACAACATTAAAGAAGAACTGCACATCTGCACTTAACTTGCTGCCACTATTTCTATTATTCTTTAGTTTAGTTATTCTTTCGTCACATGTTCTGGGATCCCTCTGCCTTGAGGCAGGTGTACTGCAGGTCTCACCTGGTGTAGTTCTAATGTGCATTTTGAACAGATTAAAATACCAAATGGGTCACAAACTGGCAACAATGTAATCAGACAGTTGGAGGAATAAGAAAAGGAAGTTATTATAAATAGAGCATCCTTTATGATGATAGGAGGATCAGTCAGTGTGTGCAGCGCCGTCTGGGTGCAGGTGAGGTGTGAGCGGCTGGTGCCTCACCTGTCGCTCCCCTATTGTGTAATTAAGAACAAGAAATTTGTAAATTTAATCCTTTTTTTTACCAAAAAAAAAGTTCCATACACAGAAAAAAAGTAATATAAAATAGATTGCATAAAATAATATTAGATTTTTGTTTTTTAATTAAAAAAGTGTCTTTATTTTACTTAATCTATGTATTTTTAAGCCATGTTTTGCAGTTGAGGGGACTGCGTGTCACTGAGAGGACATATGATAGAAACGCACATACAAGCCTGCCATAGACATGATCATATTTTTATCAACATTATTAATACCATCACCATTATTAGCATTAATATCATCATTCCAACCATATCTGTATTATTGACAAATATACAGTAGCAAGGCCTTTCTGAAAGGTGCAAAAAGGGATCATATCTCAGAGTTATAGACCTTGTTATTGACATTATGATTCTATTTTAAATGGAATGGAGCTGGCTTGCTTGTGTAAAAGGCCACTTAGTGGTCACTTGATGAACTGCCCACTTTTGTTCAAACGAGGCTCAACCAGGAAGTCAAGAGTCACTCGTTGGACTTTCAAAAGTTATTCAGTCGTCTTAAGTGTTGAACCAAAGAGACTAACTTTCCATTCATGTAATTTTCAGTCTTTTATGGGTGAAGAACAGAAAATAATCATCAAATCATTTTTAGGAAATATGTTATCAGGTCATTTAGGTAGATGTATGGAAAAGGAAATGCCAACTGGATGAGGAAGCTCTAAAAATATTTGATAACGCAATGTTATGATGATGGCAGAGATCACTATGAAACTATTGTGATTTTACCAGAATTTCTTTGAAATTGGCTTTTTTGTTGTTATACTTTCACTAATAATTATGTTAGCGCATTGGGGCAGAGCTCTGTGCTTTATCATTCTTCCATTTTATTCTTATGTGTATGTATTTATGCAAACTAGGCTAAATATAGGTTGTAGACGTGGTTTTAAATTGGTTTTAAAGTCAAATCAAAGCAGGCTAAGAGTCTAAACCCATTTAAATCTGTGGTCTCCCTGTGAGAGACACTCGAGCATGCAGCTGTCACTCAGCTGATTCCCAGCTCCCTGTGTGTGAGTTTACATCAGTCCAGTGGGTCTTTTCCTCCAATAATTTGCTAAAAGGAACCAGCAGGAGTTCAATAGGAACCTTTTTTGGCTAAAAAAGTGTGACTGCTGTGTGAAAAATAGCAACAATTTTCCTGCTCTTTGATTTTTTTGGTCGACTTCTGTTGCCGTTCACTTCCGTCACTTGTCGTCTTTTGCGTTAAGATGTGAAAGGTTTGCTCTGGACGTGACCCGTCTGCGGTTGGATGAACTCTTGGGGGGTGGCTTACAGAACCGCATGTGTGCCTCACTGCTGGTAGTGCAGTTAAAGGACAGATTTTACATCTGTTTTCTGTTAGAACGGCCAATTACAGCCACGCAGTTGAGCGTGTTCACGCCTGGCAGCAAATGCAAATGCGCCCAGCTGGATAAAGACGAACTCCTGAAAGCTTCAGAGAGCCGAGCCAAACTCCATGACAAAAATGATCTGCATTAGCCCAGCAAATGTCAGAGATTCACAGAGGCAGTAACCTTGTCTCAATGAACTGTAACCAAAAAATAAAAAGAGAAAGTGGCACGTATTTACCGAGAAGGTCAAGAGTGGAGGACTGATTCCTGTTTTGCATTTGCTCCGAGGCAGACACGCGTCTGACCAAGCATGAAACTGCATGACCTCGACAGCCATCTGTCACCGGTCGGTGGGAATTTTTCCCTCTACATAACCTCCAGTCAGAAAGATTGTCTTATTTCTGTTGAAGGGAGGGGTTTCCCTTTCACGCTCTGTGTGTGGATTCATCTTAAAAAAGCATTCGGCAAGTCAACCAGGCAGAAAAACGCTCATTGGTTTGTGAAATTCTAAATTTGAAATCTCCCCTCTTTTGATGTGAATTCAAATCAGAATAGAAAGGCTGCATCAACAAACACCAGCTACCATCCTCTCACCATCTGCCCCCATCTTCCCTCACATCTGAAGTCTGCCTGGCAACCCGGCGGCACCTCCTTGCCAGCTGCCACAACTCTGGCTCTGCTGGGATGAGACACATCCCATCGCCACTCATTACACTCTGTCACCTCGCAGAGCAAGTCCACTCGACCGCTTTGAAATATAGATAAGGTGTCAGCAGCCGCTCCGTAGCTGTCAGAGGCAGCACCTGGCTCGCATCTTTAAACGCTGTCACCTGACATGATCGAGGGCACGGTCACTGTTCCAGCTGGGTCAAACAGGAAGTCCGGAGACCTTTTCACACAATCCAAAAAGACGAGACCAATGACCCATCTGCGTTCTGCAAGACCAAGGCCGTGTCACACAGCCACCGCGGACATTTATACGGATGTTTCACGCATGAAAATTGGTTGTATGTGAAAATACGTTTAAAAAAGTGAGAAGAAGTTGTTGTCTTTACAAGAAAGTTTCACAGATGTATCATGAATGAACTACGTTAAAACCACAGAAAAAGTACAATCACGGAAAGAACATATACATCTACATAAACGCCAATACTGGTCCAAAAGTCGTGCGTCAATTACGTAATTTGAACGTGATCTGTGCGGCGTATACGCGACAGAATGGTTAAGCATCAGTGGTACATGCATGAAAAGTCCATTAGACAAACATTGAACAGTCATGGAAAGCCACAAAAATGCAAAAGATTTACTTAATATTTGCGTATAAACTACGTAAGATACGCATAAACAGCGTAATTCTCAATCGACTAAAAATTCTCAACAGCTCAAAACCGAATTCACGGTCGACCGAAATCCTCGACAGACATCTGTGCGCATCGACGATCACAAGAACCACTTATGAATTACATAAATCACGAAAGACCAAAATTTCATATGTGGAAAATGCACAAAATACGCGTAGAGGCTGTGTGACACGGCCTTTGGACAGCAGGGCTTTATGTAACGGTGAGGTCTGGTTCTACCTCCGGATCTTTGGCTTCTTTGTGTTCACTTTGAATTCGTGGAACCAGGAGGAGGGCCGGCTGCTGTAGTCAGAACATGTGACGGGTTAGATGCAAACCAGAGGAAAACCCTACCTGTTTGATAACACACACAACACATGAAGTTTTCAAAACACTTTCATTGTTTTGAAAGTCACAAGTCCGTCTCCAGTTTATGACCTAAAGTCCAAACTCAGGACCGACAAGTCTCAAGTCAAGCATGAATATTTCAAGTCTTTTCTAGTCCTTTCAACAACAGAGTAATACTATTAACACAGACCATTAGTTCTTTTAGGAACTGTAGTCATTCATCTAAATTTTGTAAGACTATTAGCGATAAATTAGCTAACTATTTGCTAAATTGGCCTCTGAGCTAATGCATGCCAAACTGAGAAAGAAATTCCAAATACATTTCTATGAACAGAGTCCCAGTTTACCGTCTTTGTGATGTAACGTTAGCAGTGACTTTGTTGATTTAACTAGCGGTTACGTTGGCAAAAAGCTAGCGTAGCCTTTCATTCCAAACTTCCCATTGTTTGTGCAACCTTTAGATAAAGTTGGACGTCGGTGAGTCTTATTATCTTCAAAGCGCGCCTTCTACAAACTATGTTTTTGTTGACAACCTCGTATACTTTGAAACCCGAACGTCATAACTTTTTGCGAACAGAAACTGTCGTCTTTTTGTCACAGATCTTCATTAATTGACCTGAAATTTGATTGGTTGGATGGTGTCGTATTAAAAAAAGGTGAACCTGATGGGATTGGATGTTGTGTCGACAGCACACGTGCAATGAGCGTGCGCTCCTGGGCCGTTGTGACATCACAACAGCTCATTCATTCAAACAGAATTTTCAAGAGTTAGATTGACAGCAATTTAAAAGTAGAAATACTCCAAAATCTATAAAGAAAATTCCCTTTTTTCCTTTTCTTCTGTGCCCTTACCCCCCGTCTCCATCATCCCTCCATTCTTTCCTCTTTTTTTTTCGTCCAGTCCAACAAAAGAAAAATAAGGTTTAGCCTAAATAACAAAAGGCGTTTATACACATACACAAATAGTGTGTCAGAAGATTTATAACCCCTGTTGTAACAGTAAAATCCAACACAAGAGGCTTTCAGCTCTGATCTGTTTGCTCAGCTGTTGGACAAGTTAAAAAAATTAATAAAATAAAAATGAAAGGATTTTTTAATTACATTTGCCCTCTTTTATAAGAAAAATGTCACACATACATGTCAAAAACTCCTTTCCTCTGAGGGGGACTGGACATGTCGGGGCTTAGTAACTGTTATATATTGACGAGCAGAAAGTGGAAATGAGTCTGAAGATGCTTCACTCTGTTTAACATGTTTATCCAAATACAGTGAAAAAACATCAGGAAGAAACAGACCAAACAATTTGGGGATCTGGTGTTTTGTTTTTTCATTTGTTTTTTCCATATCAAATATGAAACAGATTTTTATTTGTTAAGTATGTTTAGAGCTGTGAGTGACAGATTACCACCACTTCAGTAGATTGATGAGTCAATGATGTGAACCTACCCTGTGCTTAAAAGGCTTAATTATGCGACACAAACTCCCAGAGCTCCCATTAAAGTTCTGCATACCTGAAATCGATGTACAGCAGCAGATCTGCTTACGTGTTGATCCATAGCCAGCGGGATCCAAACTGACTTCCCTCACATTAACATATAGATGCTCACTCAGCCTTCCGTGTCAGTCTGCATGTGTCAGCAGGGCGTGCACGTGTCAGCAGGGCGTGCACGTTTCAGCTGTCGTCCTGCAGTTCCACTTACCCCTGCAGGCCCATCAGCGTCTTTTCCTGTTTCCAGCGAGTTTGTGTTTGCGCGTCCCGCGACCTTGAGTGTGCGAGTCACGGGGGACGCAGAACAATTTCTCTGTAGGGCGCACAGTGGTTTTTGAAGACTATAAACAACTTATTCTCAGTTGACGCGCTCGCTGCTCTGTTCAGTCAATAGGCGCGGGATAATATTTGTTCATGCGTCCCACCGGCGCATTCCCCCGACAGACCCGCCGCCCCCGGCTTTGCAACCCGCCCCGTCTTTCACGTCCCTGCTCTGCCGAAAGTCTGTTATCAGCACAGACATGCTGCTTCCTGCAGAGCAAGGAGACAAAGGCCTGCCCTGACCTCACCTTTACCTGTAATCCTAAAATGATTGGGGGGGGGGGGGACTGGCCCGTGACCATCTCCTAAACACAGAATGTCCTTTTTCTGCACGCCAGGCTGACCACAGAAACAGGAAGAGGACGAGATGAACGGCTAGAATGTCTTATTCCAGGGAGCCTATAGATGTCTGCGACATGTCTTCAATTGAGCGTGCATGCCTCCTAAATAGGTTTTCAGGGTTGGGGGGGCGGGGGATAAAAGGCCCTGTCATCCCCCACTCTGCTTCTCTGTCTATCTTGCCCCCCCACCGCCCTTTTTTTTTTTGTGTGACTGGCTCTCATCCCTCCGACATTAAGGCTCTGGTAATGAAATGTGGAGCGGCTGGTTGTGCTGCCCGGGACCCGGCAAACTGTATTAGTGTGTAAATGGCTCTGGAGTAATGAGAAAGCAACAGAACCGGCTGGGGGAGGGGCTGCGGGCTGTGTGTCCACGTGTGTGCATTTCCACATGGAAGGAGCGTGTTCACCAGATGAATGACGAGAGCTTGTGAGAGTCTTTCCTGGCTCATGCGCAGGAAAAGATAAAAGATAAAAATCTGTTCACTCTATCATGTTTTACAGGTTTTTTATGTAAAAAAAAACAATGACCTATGATTGACACCTTTTGGACCCATTTAACTTCATTTAACCAGTGGGTACTTTTTCATATTACCGCTCTAATGTGCTTAAACTGCATTTATCTCATCTCTTGGTTGTAATTAGATCCTCTTACATACTAAACTAAAAGGATTTGGATATAAAAAATAAAAGTCATATCTTCAATCTTTAAAGAAGGAAAGACTTCTTCCTGTATTTCCATTATTCTGTACACCAAACCATGTAGTCGCTTTTTTTTTTCTCTCTGCAGATTTGTCATCTAAATCGGTGGAAAGTGTCTTCGTCTTCCAGGAGGCGAGCGAAGAAGAGCCTAATGTGGCCACGCCCACTTATGACGCCATTGTGGTGGAGCAGTGGACCATCATTGATGTGAGTGGAGGAGCGTGTGTTTCTGTGATTTTGTTCTATTCGTTTGTAGCATTGAATCTCCAGGAACTGCAGTGTGTCTTACAGCCACTATGCACATTTTGCGCACATTGGACAGAATAAAGTTGGAATCTTTAAATGAAATTTTCCACAGATGAATCACAAATGAACCACGTTAAAACCACGGAAGAAGTACAAATAAACCACGCAAAGAAGAGGTGAATCAATGTAGAACATGAACCGTGTGATTACTGCGCTGTTTACGAATGGGAAGAGCAAGTTATACACAGCTAGGTGTAATGGATCTTTAACTAGTCCTCATCTTTAAAATAAAGTATTTCTTATTTGAAAAAACTTTTTAACAGCTCAAAACCGAATTAATGCAAAGAACCGTCGACTAAAAGACGAAGTCGATGAATGATGAACGCAATAAACACTTATGCATGACGTATATCACGCATGGATAAAGAAAGATCGGAACTTCATACGTGGAAAACGCGAAAAATGTACGTAGTGGCTGAGCGACACTGGATTTAGTCCAAATCCATGTTCCAGAATTTATGTTTTCACATTTTGGTCTGGTTTTGTCTACTTTGGACCAAGCCAGAACCAAGATCATCTCAAGGCGCTTTGCAGAAAAAACCAACAACAAAATCCGAGATAAGAGTGCGACCAATTTGGCGGCACGTGCGACAGGAGTTTTCAATGGTGCGCCTAAAAACATCCATGGTTTGTTGCACCGGTGCGCCCAGCCGCTCTGAGAAAAAGCATAATCTCTGCGACTCTGAAAGTCTCCTTCCTGGACGTGTGTGCAGGAATGAGTCCCTAAAGGAATGGTAATTTGTTTTTGTGAATGTACGTTTGAGTCCTTCGGTTTGTGCACATGCGTCCGGGAGTTGGAGTGGACGAAAAATAGTCTGTTAAAAATTCTGTAACATCGGAGCTTCAGTATAACTTCCGTAGCATTATGAATACTTCACGATACACCTACCACACACACAACAATGGTGCGTTCCATTTTCATGATGTCCTTCGAGGTGGCTGTGCAAGCCTCAAGGGAACTGAAAACACACCTGTGCTCCCCTTAAGATGCAACTGCCCCTCTACGATCCTCCTCGGACCCAGACAACCCAAAAACGAGGAGCATCCATGGGGGTCCAACCCCGTACAGGTGCATGTGACTAAAACGTTATCTGCCCAGCGTAAATACTGTACATAGTCTTGCAAGCCTTTGGTGATAGCCTGTAGGAATGACTTTTCTCTAAGTAGACAAGGCAAAGTTAGCGCTCACAGCAAGAAGGCCCACGGTTCAAGTCCCACTCAGTTAACTGTCTATATTGTGATTGTGAGAATGCATGGGTGTGTGATTGTGGCCCTGCCATGACCCCAAAAGGGAACAAATGGATTAGAATGGTAAATGATAAATGGTAAATGACGTATACTTGCCTAGAAGGCTCAAAGCGCTTTACAGTCACAGACCCATTCACCCGTGAACACACACATTCACACACTGGTGGCGGCTCCGCTGCCGGCGCCAACCGTCCACCAGAGGCAAGGTTGGGTTCAGTGTCTTGCCCAAGGACACTTTGACACAAGAGCAGGCAAGACGGGAATCAAACCTGCAATATTACGATCATGGGTCGACCGCCCTACCGTTGCACACAGCCGCGGAATTAATGAATAACCAGACAAAACTTCCACCGAACCAGGTTAAGAGCGTACATCTACTTGAACAGTTCAGAGGTCAGGGAAGTTCCTTCCCTAAAACTCTGTTTTCTGTGGACCTGAACTAAATAAAGAAGCACAAACCTTATTTACACTCAGTTTTTCTGCCCTGTAGACCAGACTCCACTGCAACAAACCCAAAGCAAATCTGGTAAATCTGTCTTTATGGGATGCGTGTTTGGGTTGCTGGTCTTATCTGGAGCCAACAAGCTCTTATCTGCTTGTCGATTAGCGTTCCTCTTTGACCGTTTCCAAGTTGAAAATGGATTTTTTTCTTTACTAAAGAAGGAAGTGTGTGTTCTCCACAGCCTTTCATCTGTATGCATGCATGTCTGCGTTGGTGTTTGCAGGTTCACGTGTCTGTTTGAGAGCTCCCGTTTGCGTGTCGAGATGCTATCTCAGTAATTGAATTTTGCGTTTTTGCAGCATGTGGCTGTCCAAGTGTGAAAGGAGACTTTTGTCCCCACAAATGTGCCTCTGACTGACCAGCCGGGCGCTGCCGGCCTCATGTGGCCATAAAAACGCCTCGGGGGGTGGCAGCATACCCCCCACCATCCCCCCCACAGTCATCTGTGCTGAAAGGAAATAGTGTTACAGTTTAATGGATTTCAAGGCTTTCTCTGAAACGCCCAACAAGAATGATGCCAAACCATCACCAGCGTTCCAGAAGATCCAATCAGCTCCTCCGCTGAGGACTCATCAAAAACGGATTCACTCTAGTGACCCGAACCCGACCGACACACGCTCCTTCTGGAGGGGTGAACAGGGCCGTACGTCATCCCCATTATTTCAGATAATTGCCTAAAATTGATATGCAAAGCTCCGCTGCGGCTCATTATTCTTTCAGTGCATTAACATAAGAAAATGAATATTAATTACCCGAGTTTTTCTTTTTTTTTCTGCTCCCCCTTTTATAGTTTCCCATTTAAAAGTCTGACAGGTGGTTGATTGTATGAAGAAAAGAGGAAGAAGAGCAAAAACAAGTGGTTTCGTTGATGGCATGCAATCTATCACGTTACTGTCAAGTGTGTCATCTTTGGGGACTTTTCATGGGAAAATGAATCGTTACGTGTATAAACTTGATGCGATAATTATATTTGCATGTGAATGAGATATTTTAAATGGCATAAAATCCACAGGTGTTGCAGAGCTTTTGTGTCAAAGGAGTTTTAGCAGACAAAAACTGTGCTAGAACTGTCACAAAACCAAGAAAATCTCTTCTCTTTGTGTTACTACAGTTTAAGTCTTAGTTCCAACTGTTGTCACGGTTGGAATCGGTTAGTAAGGAGCCTATGCTCACACCTTACTCATGACTAGTGTGGCGTAAGGACACCGTACGACAGCGTTAGCCGTACGTCATAAGTGCGTGGAACTTCCATTAGCCCTACGAATACTTCACAATACACTCACCACACGCACGACAATGGTACGTTCCATTTTTACAATGTCCCTTGAGGTGGCCATACGGACACTTAGGATGCCGCTCCTCTACGACCCTCCACAGGGACGGACAACCCAAGAACCTGTTTGTGACTTATTCTAGGTTAGCATCAAGCAAGAGTCGCGCCTGAAATTCACGTCCACCGCTTCTGTTTTGAAGCGCGTCGAAATTAGCTGCGGGAGGAGCTACAGTCAAAAGCTTTTAGCGTCATTGCTACATGGGATCATCGACTGTATATCTGTTTATCTCATATCCAGTCAATGCATGGAAGACACGGATGATGTAGAGCAGGGGTCGGGAACCTATGGCTCGCGAGCCACATATGGCTCTTTTGATGGTCACGTATGGCTCGCAGACAAATCTTTATTTATACCATTTTTTTTTTCATTAGACCAGTCCTCGTGTGCGATGCGATGCCAGAGGCGCGCAGTAGTAGCGGTGCTTGGAGAGAAAAATCTGCGCCAGCACTCAGTTTACTATTATCTATTATTTCACAGAGTTTATTCCAGCAGGAAACCTATTAATTGCCGTGCCTAAACCTGCGCGCTCCCGTCTCTGAGAAAGAGCGCGCAGATGAGGGGACGGGATGTGAGGAAGAAAGCAGAGGGTGGGGGTGCCCCCCACCCTCTGCTTTCTTCCTCACAGGCAGCAGGTGAATCGCACAGGGATTGTAAAAACGTGAAACCCGCTGCCCGTCACTCACTGCAGTGTGTGAGTGTGTGTTTGTCTCCACGTCTGCATGTGAGTCTTCCTCACATCTCCAGAACATTCAGACCTACGATCACGTTTAAAGTCTCAACGCCTGCATGAAGCAGAAACTCACCACGTATCAACCAGACTAGAACATCAGCAAAACCACCACGAGAAATACTCATCATTTATTAGCAACAGCATAATAATGTTATTAAAAAGAATCCACAGACTTATTGTACTTTAAAAGTGTTGAAATTACATCAAATGCTCACATTCACTTGTATGTTTAGTTTTAAACATGTTGTAGTGGACTGAGTTGGGTCCGCTGTTGGGCCGCGTTAAAAGTTCTGGAGTTCAGCAAACGCATCAAGCAGAGATCTGATTGGCTCTCAGTTCTGTCGCTCAGCCTGTTGTTAGGTAGTTTGGACCAATGGGGTTCAGCTATGGGCCGAATAAGGGAAATAGGAGGACTGGAGCGGGAGCAGAGGAATATAAAGTTGGGAGAAGCGCTCTCGTCTCAGCGGGAGAGATTGAGGAGTTGCTGAATTAATTTTACGGCGTTTGCTGCGGTCTGCAGTAACCAGAATAAAGAACCTTAAAAGAGGTTCAGTCTCCGTGCCTCAGTGTGGGACAGGGACGCTACATTATTGTATGGCTCTTTCTAAATTACATTTAAATATATGTGGCGTTTATGGCTCTCTCGGCCAAAAAGGTTCCCGACCCCTGATGTAGAGAGATCAGGTTTATTTATTTTAAAGAAGCATCGTCAATCCCATCTCCGTGTCTGGGTTCATGACATCATTTAGATCAGTGTTTTTCAGCCTTTTCTGAGCCACGGCACACTTTAACCTTAAAAAAAATCCAGCGGCACACCAGCATCCAAAAACTAAACAAAAAAAGGAGAAACTCGTAGTCTGTATTGATCTACAGTCCCTCCACAATCTCACATGCATTTTTGAGATGATTGTGGCAGAAAAAGCTGGAAGCTGCAGCTGTTTTTTTTTTCTAAAAGATGCAATAAAAGTTAAATTAGAAGATTTAAAAACAGTTTGAGGTGTGTTCGTTGGTTTCAAGACGTTTAACAACAGATCTCCTTGTGCGCTGTCACTCTCACAACCCAATGCATCATGGGAGATGTAGTGCATAAAACGGCCGGAGATCGCTTTTCAGAGCTTCATGGTTTTGTTCTCTTGTTCCACGGTCTGACAGCGGATTCTGTGGAAAGCTACACCGCTAAAGACGAGCTTTAACTGGTATTTTAGTTAGAACTGAGCGACTTTACGAGCTAAATCGGGACAAGGAAGTTAAGATTTTAACCACTTCTGATTGGTCAGACTGATGACATGTGATTAAGCCCCCCAAGAATGATTGGTGGAGACAGTTAAAGGGGCGGGACTTTTCCAAAATACTGCCGAAGCTACGGCTAAATCGCGGTACCGTCATTCTTATCAAAATGTCTTTAATAAAATCAAATAAACGCAAAGAAAAAAGTATTTTACGATCTTTCATATTCCTAACTCCTCAGTGTTTTATCAGGGCCTGTTTGGATGAACACAGAGCTGAAATCCTGGAGATGGGAAATGTTTTTAGATCAGTGAATGAGGGCAATTTCCCACGGCACACTTGACCATCTCCCACGGCACACTAGTGTGCCGCGGCACACTGGTTGAAAAACACTGATTAAGACGGCGAGCTTCACCGTCTGCTACAGGAGCTGCGCCTGAATGGCGGATGCTTTCAGCGGTACTTCCGTCTGTCTGTGACCCAGTTGACCACTCGCTGACCCGCATTACTCCGAGGAGGAAAACATACAAATAATATTAGAGGATCTGTTTGATTACAGTACTGTCTACTTACGAACAAGAATATTGTCAGGTTCAAGATGTGAACGATAAGATTTTGCTCCATGTTGGACTGGTGATTACATCATCAACGCACCAGTGCCAAAGCTGACTCCCTGATTGGTGGACACGATGCAAATTTTTCACCAAAGGTCATGTGAACCATTGCTACGACCAAAAACTCCCAGACAGCTGCACCTGATGCTCAAATCGCCCTTCAGGACGTCTGAGCGCGTCTGTATGTGGACTTAATGAAACTGGACTGAACCGTGTTGGGTGTGAGCACAGCGTAAGGCTTTACATGAAGCTGGACTGTAGCAGCTGATTCAGATTTGGTTGTAAAAATGTCTGAAACTGGATCCCTTAAGCTCCCCACAGGTGCAGCCTTTAACCATTCAAGATGCGTCCGTGGTGACCTTCATCAGTCGTCTTCCTCACTGAGCCACAGACGCATTTTGGTGAAGGTTACTGCAGCACTTAAAAAAAAGAGTACTTTTGTTCTTCTTTATGAAATTTGCAGAACATTCTGTGACTGATTTGACATTTTTCTCTGCAAAGTGCCAAAAACTGACATTCCAGAATAATTACAGGACTCAGCACACTTTTCTTCCGTTACCTTGAGTTCTTCTATGCTTTTGTGCTCATTTGTTTTTCTTCAAAAAAAAAAAAAATTCCGTCTTTGCAATAATTCAGTCTAAAGCATCTTTGGATTTTGAAGATCCTTCTCTCTTCAGTGCCATCTTCTGATCTCACTAGAGATACTTAGATATTTAATTCATTTCCCTCTGGACTTCTGGAGGCAAAAGTTTGAGAGAGCATGTTAAAACCTGAAACAGGTTATTTTTATCTGTTTTAACATTTATTAGGTTGATTCTTTTAACATTTTCGTTGTAACTCCAGTGTTAAGACATCAACAAACGCTAATAAATGTCTTATAAATGTCCAATTAAGGCCTATAAACCCATTACTAATGCTTGTTAATGTATTATAACTACATTAATAAGTAATCCAATTATAAAGTGTTAATAACGAGCCAAACAAACCTCATCGTTCCACTATGAGGGTGAAGAAAGTTTTTTAAAAAGTCAAATGACACTAAAATCCTTTGTGTCTGACGTTGTAAGATGGTAGTCGACACTTTTGCATCCATAATCTTCCTTTTTGGCATCAACAGAAAACCAAATGATCATGAGTTTTTACTATCAATTATTGGTTAAACCACATCAAGATTTCTTCCATTCTGCTGAGGAAGCAGATGTTTGTCGTTAGTTCTGGACTGATGTCCTACAACTGTAGGAACCTGCTGTTTCTGACTCTTTCTCTCAGAAAAGTGACCTGAATGAGGAGCGCAGAATCCAGACGCTGAAGTGTCTGACAATGAATAACTCATCAAGTGTCTCTGCTATGAAACTCCAATTACGACTGGCGTCTCATCTTATGTGTCCTCTGAAAAAATCAATACAGGACTGCAGGAGCGGCCTCGAGCAGAAAGTGCTTCAACGCGGAAGCAAACGAAGCCGCTTGCCTTCCGATTCCAGCCCGAATACGTCTGTGTGACAGAAACCAGCAGGGTTTCAATCTTTCAGTCTTTCCGGATGGAGATGGGACATCTGTGAACATTGGTGTTTTTGTAAAGATGTATGTTTTATGATGTAGTCGGATGTTTTTAAGACACAGAGAAGCTTTTCTTTGACGCCTTTGTTTTAGAAAAAAAGAAAAAGAACACAGTCATCCTCTTCATCCTGTAGAGGCCCTCAGATGTTCCCCAAAAAGCTTTTCTATTAGGATGATAAAAGTACTTTAGAACCTGAGAGAAACTGTATTTGAATGACACAACCATAAGAAAACATCTCCTCTTTCAACACGTTTCCCTTAAATAAATTGTCGTAAAATCCAGTTTTCAATTTAAGTGCAAAAAAAGGAAAAACTCAAACGACTTGAAGATGGAAAAAGTACAAGAAGCAGGAAAAAGATGTATGTATGAGAAAGGATGATGTTTGAAGTCAACTGTGACATGCACAAGAAGAAGATGATATATAAAAAACCAGCACGGCGGTGAAATGAAGAGCAGAGCTGTTCTGGCTCCCGGAGTGAACTCTGAACCCTGGTTTGACCCTCCTCACCTCGGCAACCAGGATTTAAGCTCCTGAAGGCCTCAGAATGAGGAAGAGGACAGAACCAGGGATGTCAGCGTCTGTTCAGGAGTTAGGGAAGAAGGAGGAACGTGACCTGCAGCCCAGTGCTGCAGAAAGCAGCTCGCCCGACGCCAGATCCAGTCTGGAATCTCCATCTGATGGCCTGCATGAGCGCCACGAGCATCGACACCGGGAAGCGACTCTTCATCATCTCCCTGTGAGGTGAGGGAAGAGCTGACCTACTTACAGGGAGAGCAATTTGCACTCTTCCTGCTGGTGAGAAATGGCGTCCTTTCTGTCAGACGGCGTGGAGGAAGCTGCAGCTGCGGCGTGCAGAGAGCACAGTTTGCTGCAGAGCTTTATCCTAGACAGCAGAAATGTTTGATGTATGGATGGAAAATCTTTCTGACAGTCAGTCTGCATTTTATCAAGACTCACACCTGATTTCTAACCTTTTGGACAGATAATTCCCTTCACTGATGTCTTTGCTGCAACATCATTTGTTTACCCGAATGGTGAGATTTACAGAAATGATCTAGAGCGTCTTCTTTAGGCAGAGTTTTGTTAAAGAAGCCACATTACTGTTAAAGAAGCATTACGGGATGCATCCAGTAATGCTACACACACCCTGGACATGTCATGCACATCCAAGAAGGCACTAGACGGGCACCGGGTGTCATTTAAGGATGCTGTCCATACGTTACCAGCAAATCAAGGTCCCTGATGGGTCAAAGTTCAAACTGGTTTAACTTTTAACATTTGATTTGATTTGAAATAGTTTATTTCAAGCAATCCCAAAAGAATAATACACAAAACAATACAATCATCCGCTATGCAATCGTACAACGGCGTATCAAACTTTGGATAATTAGACACACAAATATTGCTTAAAGGGATGGAAGGAAGTGAATTTATATAATCCCACCCCGTTATACTATAACCATTTTATTACATGATTTATCAATATCCGGTTCATAACTTTTATCAGACAGAATTGAGAATCCGTAGGTATTAATAAAGCACATGACAAAGATGAATTACTTAAATTATTGTGTAAAAAATAACTTTTAGAAATCAACATGGCAAATGCAGATCAGTTATCTAAAACATATGCAGATGATGTTACTTATAAAATCATATATATGATTAATACAAATAATACTATATCAGTAAAATTGACACAACACTGTTTCAAAAACCTTCATAGCAAAACTTTATCAAGTATCAAAAGTTAAAATATGTGCAAAACTATGTTACATTAGGTAAAAATCATGAATCAATTTGTCAATTTTTGTATCAAGTGGAAATGGCTGAATTCCTGCCCTAACGCCTAACTACTACTGTATAGAGCAGTACTATGTAGTGTCCTGAATTTTAAAAGCAATTCGGACGCAACGCTCACTACTTTTTTTCTAAACGTCATCGATTTAATAAAGTTAAAATCTAATTGATATGAGCATTTCGAGACGATTATTTATGAGTCCACTGTCTTCTGAAGATAAAAACATTGATGGTTCATTAAAAAAATACATTTAAATACATTTTGATGGCAAAAATTGTTCTGACGCAATGCATTGTGGTCTATATTCGCTGATCTAGTGAGCATCGATACACACTTGTTTTTTGCAGAGACTTCTGGGAAGTTTCCAGGGCACTGGATTTTGGAATTGTAGATTCGGACAGGACTACAAAACGGTGAACGCCCAATAAAGGGAAGGAATAAAGGAATTTGGACACAACCTCAGTCTTTGGAGCTAACTCACTCAGTCCAGTTCTCTTCTACAGTCAATGGCCAGTACTCGCAGCTTAGAGTGTGGCGGAAATACTTCAAGATTCACGTATCATTTGGATGACAGTGGTACGTTCCGTTTTCATGACGTGGCTGTACGAGCCTTGAGGAAACCTTAAACACACCTGCGCTCCCCTGGTGATGGACGCCCCACGGACCCAGACAACCCCAAAACCTGCATGTAAAATCCGGAGAATGGAAACGCCGTCAACAGCTTTTTTTTGTTTTCAGATTCTGTTTGGAAAAAAAAACAGAAATCTTCCTGAAAAGCTTCTGCGATGAAGAGCAGCGCCGGATAATCCTGGGTTTTCTGAACCACCTCGTCGCGTGTTATCAGGTTACAGGACAGCTCAGTCCTCACTCAGACGCAGACTAATGCTTTGTAAAAGCCAAAAAATCAGATACTCTCTCTGAAAGATTTATTATTGTTGGCATAATCCATTACAGGCAACTAAAATGTCCCCTGAGGGATCAGCTGGAGGACAAAGGCTGGACGGATAAAAAGCCTCCTTTGGTGGAGGAGGTCCAGAACCTGCATGTTGTTTAGAGTTTTTGTCTCCGTCTTTATTGTCCAAACAGCATCTGAGAAGAACAGGAGTGACCTCCTTCAGGAAACAGAGAGCAAACAGAAAGGTTCTGGCCTTCAGAGTGAGCAGAGGCAGAGGTCGGCGTTGCTGTGACAACGCCTCAGATGGAGGGAAGCTGCAGGATCTGGAAGCCAAAGCTCTGCTTCATTACTGAACCGCCGTTTTCTCTGCTGACCTCAGCCATGAAAACACGACTTCACGGCGCGGCGGTGAAATGAAAAGCAGAGCTGTCCTGGCTCCCAGAGTGAACCCTGAACCCTGGTTACCTCTGCAACCAGGATCTAAGCTCCTGAAGGCCTCAGAATGAGGAAGAGGTGGGAACCAGAGGTGTTAGCATCTGTTCAGGAGTTAGGGAAGAAGGAGGAGCCTGCTTGGTAAAGGCTGGACCCAACGGTTTAGGTAGTCCATATTCACACTCACCGCAAAATGTCCAAAGGATTAGCTTCATTTGTCGGCTTTAGCTGGAACGCAGAGAGGAAAGAGTCGGAGAGAAGCTTTCCCCTCCAACAGAGGGAGGATGCTTTTATTCAGTCTCAGAACCAATCCAGAACCGCAGAGCGACTCCAGAACCGCAGAGCGACTCCAGAACCAATCCAGAACCGCAGAGCGAATCCAGAACCGCAGAGCGAATACAGAACCAATCCAGAACCGCAGAGCGACTCCAGAACCGCAGAGCGTCCACAGAGACATGAAAACGGAGCGGATGAACCCAGTCGGGTAACAGTAATGACTGGAGCCGAGTTTTGTTTGCTAACGACAAGATTTTTGTAACCTTAAGCTCAAAGAAGCGGAACCCTCTGGTATTTGGGTCTGCAGCCGTCAGACTGTGTGCAGCGGTGTGACACAGACTCTGAAGTCTTCTGTCTCCTCTGCAGCAGCTGCCGTTGACGTAGTCGTGTGTTTAATAACACCAGCAGGGATGGAAATCACAGAATGTGTCATAACACCATGTGAGACACAGACAAGCAGGCGGTTTACCTTAAATACAAAGTCAGGAGTGAAGCCCCTCCACTTTCTTACTAAGAGTTTTTTTTTACTGACTCCTGCAGTTATTTTACGCTTCTACATTCCAGTTCCAGCATCAAAGATCCTATTTTTAGGTCTTTCCTTCCTTGTTTTGTTCTTCAGTCCAGATCCTTCAGGACTCCCTGCACAGTTCTTCTGGACTCTGTGAAGACAAAGAACTGTTTTGCCTGTCACATTTGTTCACAATTATTTTAAATGACCTATTCTTTAGTCTTTCATAGTCAACAATATCCAGGATAATATGTTACCTTTGACATACAAAAGAACGTATTTTTAATGAAACATTTGTTATTTTCGCAGCTCATTTTCCTACCCAAAAGAAAGACGACTCGATCTCTGAGGCTCCGCCCATTTCATGACATCATCGTAGAGCCGGCCTCTGCAGCGTGTCTGAGTTTCTCCCACGAAAAAACATCTGACCTTTTGCAAAGATGGATGTTTATATTGTGTTTATAAAATGAAAATGTTTAGCCGATCACCGCTAGCTCCACGGAGAAAGTGGGTGTGTGTGTTGGCCTGGGGGCGGAGCTGACAGCGCAAACTCTTCCTTAAATGGGCGGTTCCCTACTTTGTGATGTCACAATGTGAGAACCCCCTCGTTTTAGTGGGTTGGAAGGGGCTGATGCTCAGAGAGCAGGTTTTTAGAGTAATACTCAGAAATGCATGAACAGATCAAAATACCACAGTGGGGTTGTTTCTAGTGAGGAAAAAACATCATAATACACTGAACAAGTCAAAAAAGTTGATTTTTCATGATATAGGCCCTTTAAAAAACTGTTGATAAATGTGATGCCCTGCAACAGACGACCTTTTCCGAGCGAGCCATGCCTATGCCCAACAGTAGCTGGGATAGGCTCCAGCAGCCATGTGACCCGCAGAGGAGTCAGAGGGTTCTGAGGATGGAGGGATTTGACATTTTTAAAAGAACAAAAACTTGAAAAAAAAAGAAACAATAGACTTCTTTTTGTTTTCTCATTTCTGACACACAAAGTGAAAAGGCCTGCAGAAAAAGACATCCATTTAGAAAAACGTCAGGAGAACATCGGCTTTGTTGGTTCGATTCATTTGTGTTTCTGACCCAGGTTGTCTCTAGTTGCTACACCTGGATGTCTAATACGTCGCAGTGTGGGTAGATCGCAGGGCATCAGAAATAAATAAAAAGTAAAAAGCTTTTCTTTTTTTTTAATTTGCCGTCAGCCAATCGTGGTTGACATGCAGAACATCCTCCATCCATTCACTGCGTCCCCACTGAACTTTATCACCACGTGGATTTTAAAAGCTACCTTTTCCACAAATTGTTCTGTCAACTTCCTGTTGATCCACATTTACGGCAGAGTGAGGAAAGCAAATAAGTTTCCCCACCAAACGAGGGCCGTTCTGAACCAAAATGAGTCCAATTCTTTTGAAATCATTTCAGAAAAAGCTCCAGATTAGCTTTAGTCTCAGGAAGGATGTGATTGTGTCAGTAAAGCGTCAACGCTGACCTGTAACACCTCCGTCTGACCTCTGACCTTCTCTGGGTGTTGGGTTGGAGGCGTCAGGTGAAGTTCATCCATGTGAGGGCCATCCCAGGCCTCCGCGGGTGGAGTGTGTCGCCCCGGTCTGTGTTCTCCTGCGCTGATCGCTGAGCTGTGAACGGACTCCATGTGGATGTGTGGCGCGTAACCGTCTGGAACCGATGGGAGGAGGACGCTTTCACACCTCCTCCTTCAGGATCTACTGGCAGCCCTGAAGACGCGCTGTGGTTTCTGGTTTGCCACAGAAAACCTCACTGAACGCCGGCACGTGCGCTCTTCATGTGGTGAGAATGAGCCGACAGAGACTCCTTTAGCCGCCGTTTAATCAGCCAGAAGAGGCTGAAGTGAGTCTGCTGAAGGACTCCCTGTGAATGAGGATAGTCGCTGGCTGACTCGTGGCGGGCTGCCTCAGATTTGTGTCTCTTTGTGGCGCACGGTTCTTCCGACTCGTGTTAAAAGAGCCGTCTTTGCCCCATCGGTTCCCCGTCAGCCGCAGCGGAGCGGGACGGTCTCTGTGGTCACCTTCAGGCTGCAGGAGGACGTTTGTCTGGGAGGACGTGTCTCACGCAGGTCTGCTTTTCTCCACAGGGTCTGCAGGTGAAGGCCTGATTATGTCCCCCTGCTTCAGTCTTTGGCCACGTACGGATGGAGACTCACCTGCGTGTTGCCAACTCCTGTAACCAAGGCGAACAGGTGAGCACTCTCCTCAGCCCTTAACGGGGCTTCTAGTGGACATTTTAGGACCTCTGTTGGCCACTAAGAGGAACTGCAAGAAACAGAAACACATTTCCTGATTTATCACAGACTGTTCTAGAATCTCAGAAGTATAAACATTCACATTTTTCTATCAAAGATCAGCCAAAGTTGTCTTAATGAGCTTCATTGGAAGAAACAGGATGAATAAGTCTTCATGAGTTACTTTAGTCCATCTTCTAAACCCGCTTTGTTCCCCTTGCGGGTCACAGGGTTTAAGGACAGTAAAAACACGACTTTAGAAGTTAGTTTAGTCTAAAATTCACATGATTAAAAACCTGAACTGAGCTTTGACTGCAGCAGTTTCTAATATCGATCTGAAACTTTCCATTTTTGATGTTTAGCTTTGTACCTTTGCTGTAATTTTACTTAGGTGTGTGCAAATCTGGGTCCATTTAATCTAACTACTTTATTTTAGATTGATATTTATAATAATCAATAAAATAAAAATAATAAATGAGAGGAAAATAATCAAATGAAAAAGTGTTTGCTCATTGTGGGGGGGGGCAGCAATAAACAGCAGCCTGGGTTCTCCAGGATTAAAACAATAAATAGACAAAAAAATTGAACAAATCCTCCATTTTCTGAGACGACGCTTTGATGGAAGGAAATTGGTTTTTGATTCGGGATTTAATGTTGGTCGTCTGTCCTGTAAATGAGAACATCTGAGCTGCTGTTGTCGTGGACGACCAGATCTCTTTAAAGCTCTGAGTACTATTTTATCAGCTATTATGTTGAAACTTGCTATAAGAAGGATTTTTTTCTCAAAAATCCATTTTTTCTGGTTTTTATTGGATCAGTGAGTTCAGCGTTTTCCAAAACCTTCTGTAAAGACTCACTAAATGGAGGCGTGGCCAATTTCAATCCACCTTGAGCAGGTGACGTTTGATATTACATGTTTTTAATGAAAAAAAAATCTGCTTCTTTTATGTCCTTCTGGTTAAGAATGTTAATGTTCCAGAAAGTTGACATCAAGCTGCTGGAAGCTAAAACTCAGAAGCTGTGTTAGACTGATGGTAGTTCATGATGTTGATGTTTTTCCCGACAAATACGGCAGCTTTTCAGAAAAAAGAGGAATGTCGGCCAGTGCTGACTCAGCAGGATCGGCTGCTGGATGAGTGTTCATCACCTCACGGTCAGAGGCCTCAGAGGACGGCGGTGTGCGAGTCTCAACGCTTCACTCAGTCCAGGTTTATGGATAAAGCCAGTGGCGTTTTTTTCCGATGGGCGATCTGGGCGGTCGCCCAGGGCGGAATCTTGTAGGAGGCGCCCAAAAATAAAAAAAACGCTGCTGATCTTTTATCCATTGTAATTTTCCTATACTAGAGCCTCCCACTTCTCCGTAAAGTTAATGAAGGGCGCCCCCCACTGACATGTCAACGTTCTGCTGTCATGACGGTGTAACAGGTAGAGAACATACAGGTAAAGAGGCGGAGGAGGCGCCTAGACAGATGGAAAAGTCCATTTCATTCATAATTGATGTCAGTATTATATTCAGCTCAAGAAAAAAACCCAGAAAAATGTGGCATTTTTTACCAGAACCACCCTTCGAAAAGAAAACCCAAACGGATGCGGTTAAGTGTGAACGACCGTATATACTACGGTGGCCCTGAAGTGCAAATCATTCAACAAATCACTCGATACAGAAACATTTTTAAGATTAACGACAAGTTAAGTTAAAATGCAGTATTACATTTTAGAAAACAAAACATAATTTCAGAAACCTAAACTTAAAAAACAAAAATAAAACCATTTCAGAAAACAAAATGAAATATTAAAAAAAATAAAAAACATTTCAGAAGACAGAATTCATTTCCAAAAAGGCATTTTCCCCTTCAGGGCCACCGTACATACTAGATCTTAATTGTGAATTCAACTACACAGGTATATTTTACCTATATGATTAATAAAGTAAAATAAATGATATATTTTGTTTTTGTGTTTGATAGTATAGAGGCTTTGAGTTATTGAGGGCGGGGCTGGAAAAGGGGGGGTCAGGGTGGGGTGAGGGGGGCCGTCCGGTGTTTCAGCCGGGGGGTCAGACGAGCCAGGACCGCCTCTGAATGAAGCTCCTCCAAACAGAAAGTCAGCAAGTTCCAGATGAAGACAGAATAATCCAGCATTTAGGAAGAGTTCTCAGCAAGAAGAACCTTTAGAGAACCACAACATCCTCCGTTTGATTCAGTCTGCACTCAAATCCAACACACACAAGCATATGTCAGAGATGAACATCAAAATATCCACAAAAGTCCTCTGGGTTTGAACATCAGCTGGAATTTATGAAGAGATGTATTTGAATAAACCCAACAAACAAAACGAACAACATGTACATGCAGCAGTTTCACCCAACGTTTGCTCCGCCCACACCTAATCCGCCCATGGTCTCCCCCCTTAACAGTAATTAGCGAATAATAACTTCACTATTTTTATCCTTTGTTTTGTTCAAACCTCCCCCCCCCCATCCCGCTTTTGAAAATTTCACAACACAACATCACAGTGCGGCTAATTAATCAGTTGCTCTACACGCCGCACAAGACAGAGCGCGCTCCTCAGAAACACGCTCGGTACCAACGGTTGATGATCTGTTTCAGATTAGCAACCGTCATTACACTTTGTTTTTTCTGGAGACGCCGCCGCTCTCAACCAAGAACTTGCAAACGATCGGGGCTCGCCGTCTGACGGTTTCCAAGCTGCGTCTGGTGCGGAGGGGTCGGGGGAGGTGTCCGCCATCTGAGCGGCGTCTGAAATGAGCCGTTCCTCCTCACAACATTAACTCTGGTTGTCTTCGTCGGAGCGAGCGTTCAATTAAAGCAGATGGTAATTACATTTTGGAGCCATTAGCTCCGGTAAATGGGAGTGTCTCTGCAGAGAAGCAGGGAGGTTCAGAGAAAGTTTAGCTTCTCCATCTGTAGCCGTACCCTAAAAGGGCGCCGTCACTGCTCCTGGTGGTCGAGGTTGGCGCCAGATTTCGGCACCAGAGCCACCATGAGTGTGTGAATGTCTGTAAAACTCTTTGGGTAGAAAGGTGCTATGGCGCTATGGTAGAGAAGTATACATCATTAAGTCACATACACCCGTACGGGGGTTGACTCGCACAGGCTTCTGGCTTGTCTGGGTCGGTGAAGGGTCGTAGAGAGGAGTGGCTACGCCCTACAGGCCGTGTCACACCGCCACTTCCTACATTTTGCGCATATTGCACGGATCAAAACTGGTGAATATACGTGGAAAAAGGGATAAAAGTTGTGGTCTTTACGTGAAATCTTGTACGAACCACGTTAAAACCATGAAAGAATGACGATCAACCACGCAAAGAACACACAAATCAACTCAACAGCATCAACTATGTTATTTTAACGTGACAAGTGCGGCGTGTGCGCACTATAAAAGTTATACATTGGTGGTACGTACGTGAAAAGGTCGTTAGACTTACGTGGAACGGTTGAGGAACGCCACTAATTTACGCATGCATCTCACAAGAATCGCACGCAATTGCGTACGATTTGCGTAATTTTCAATCGACCAAAGATTTTGAACAGCATGAAGCCAAATTCACGCAAAAGACCCGCCGGCCGAAACCCTTGACGGACATCTGCGCACAGCAACGAATGACAAACGCAACAAACACTCATGAATGACGTAGATCACGCATGGATCACGAAAGAGCGAAGTTTTATACACGGAAAATGCGCAAAATGTGGTGGTGGGATGCGGCCCACAGGTCACCGCCGGTGTGTCTTGCAGTTCCCTTGAGAGACAAACATGGAACTTACCATTGTTGTGCGTGTGGTGCATCGTGAATTATTCACAAGGATAATGGAAGTTGGACATGACGTACAGGGATGCTGTCGTACGGCGTCCTTACACCACACTCTAGTCCTTGTAAAGGTGTGAGTGCCTGCTCCTCACTGACGAACGCTGCACGCACAGGCTGTGCACGTGATACTTATGCGCCCGTGGGACGTCGGCACAAACTAAACTCTGTCTAGTTTGCTGGGTTCAGGCTGCAGCAAGGAATGTGCAGGTGTCGCCTGAACAGCACTAACGGGATTCTGGCACAGGATTTGGGGGGTTGAGTACCTGAAAACTCTGTACGACACGCCTGTGTCTCCCCACTACACCTTTAGGGGTTCACCTCGGTGCCCCGTACAGGTTTGACCACTTTTCAGCCCGTATCCACCCGTAAGGACAGTTGGGACTAAAACTTAAGCTGTTTCCTATTCTATAACATTTCCTGCTTCGCTGCTTCTTTTCTTTTTTACCTCTAACAGGTGTGTTCAGGCACGCCTACGAACAAACTGCAGGCGTTTTCTGCTCTTCTGGGCTCCACTGCATCCGCTCTGGCTGCAGGGTTCAGAGAAGGCCTGTCACTTTCTGCGTCATCCACTTCTCTCTGCTTTAATGCAGCCTTTCTGCCAGTTGGTTATCAGCTTTTTTTTTTTATTATTACTTTATTTTTATTAGTTTTTGTTACATGTAAAAAAACACAAACCACAACAACGATAACAATCAAAAACAAGGGTAAATTCTAGGTGCTTCTTGTGTCTGTCTGTTATAAAGTGTCCATATTTCCCATTTTCTATGTATTTGTGCCTCGTGTAGTCTCAGCCTGTATGTTATTGCTGAATAGATGTCGTTGATTATTGATGTCCATTGCTCCTTTGATGGGATCGACGTCGTGCCCCAGTTCCTGGTTATCAGCTTTACTTCTCAAGGCAGCCGTCCAGCATTCTCGTGGAGAAATGGTGGAAGGAAGGAAGGAGATGGTGAAAGAGAAGCCTGGTGGGCTTTGGAGGGCTTTAGATGGAGAGCTCTGTCCGTGTTCAGAAGGCCAAAGATTTGCGGCGGGCTTTCCGGGCTCTGCCGCCATCGTAAGCCGACCGTTTTGAGAGAGGTGAACCGGGCCGCCAAGCTTTGAGAAGCATCGGACCCTCATCTGTGTCGGGTTTGAAGCTGACGGCGGCGGATAGGAGGAAACCCCACAGAAACTCCTAACAGAGCTGTCAGACATGAGCAGATGGGCACTGAAACCTGAACTGGCAGCTGTTTAGCTGGAAGGAAACGGTTGCGCGCCGCAAAAACGAACATGTGAGTCTGTGCAAACGACTGTGCGAGATCTGCATTTCCTGCCTCCATGACTCTGTCCGAGCCGCTGCAGATTATCCCTCTCAGAAGCAGCGGTGTGACGTGGGGGATTATATTTGAGGAACAGAGAAGGAAAGAGCGTTTTCTTCACAATGAGAGGAAAGAAGCGACACTGACAGATGACTGCGGAGGAGAGGTGGAGCTACAAATGCCAGCCTTTCTCCTTAATCTGTCAGATAAGAGAGTGAAGCTGCAGCAGTCATTTGATTATCTTGATGGATGGCCTCAGCGAGAGCGTGGTGTGGCGGGATTTTACCCCGAGGAATTTACTGTGAGGGATGGCAGCACGTTTTTTTTAAAGAACAAAACCATAAATTAGGAAATGCTCCCAGAGGACTTGATCTCTTATTTTTACAATATGCATAAATCATGTAAAAACAAAAAAGATCCAAAGAGCTTTAAGATCCCAGGTCAGGACTTTTTGTCTCTTCAGTTCCGCCCTCAAACACCAGGTTACGTCTACGTACCGAACTCAACTTGTGACTTTTTTCTCTTTTTCAAACCCTTTAGTGACGGAAGTCTGTCCACCAAGCAGATTGTGTTCCTGCAGAGACCCGTCCTGAGCCGAAAGAGGAGAGAATCTAAGGTATCTGCTCCTCGTGTTCCTCCATCAGTCGTGTCTTCTCCTGCAGATGTTGGAAACACCTGATCACAAGATCACTTGAACTTTCTCTGGTATTAGGGAGCAAATCAAACCTTTTCCAACATATCTCACTCATAGACATAGAAACATCATCCAATTTTTAAAACCAAGGCAAGAGACCTAGGAGGTGGTAATTGAGAAAGTATGAACAGCTGATCTGTAAAGTGTGAGTTTAGGTTTTAGTTCATTATGAGTTATTAGCTTATGTGTGTTATTTGTATTCTGAAGATCCAACTGTTCCTCATTCACTGACAGTCAATTCATAAGTAACTGTTCTAGCCTTGGCATAACATGTGTAAACTATTATTAAATAATTTGTCCTTGTTTATGATCTATTACTAATTAATAAGTTACAGTTAAAAAAAACAATAACAAAGTTATAAAGTTATTATCTAACATCCTTTTCATGTATTATTGTGCTCTAATAAGGTACATTTATTTATCATCACACATAGTCATTTATAACCTGTTAACTAACAGCTTGTTAATGATCTATTGCTAAAAAGAAACAGATATAAATCAATAACATGCAGCTGCGAGTCGTTTGAACCTCGTTAACTAACAGTTTGTTGTTTCAGAAATTAATCTTCAAGCCCAGAAGCAAGTCCAACAAGACCAGCACCAAAGACTCTGCAAAGAACAAGAGGAAGAGGACTAAAGGGGAGAAGGACGCTGAAGATCCTAAGAGCTCCAACAACGCAGGAAAGCAGGAAGACGACAAGAAGGAGGCGGAAACGGCGAACGCCGCCGCCGAGGCGGACGAAACTCACAGAGGAGCTGAGGAGTCGGAGGAGGACAGACAGACTGAAAGCAGAAACGAGAAAAAGAACCTAGAAGTGGAGAAAGAAGTCGCACCTGTGGCGCTGGATGGGGAGGAGCTGAAGGAGAACGGAGAAGTGAAGGAGAGGAGCGAAACCGTGGCAACAGTTGAAAAGCAGAGTGAAACCAAAGACGAGGAGATCGTGATGGAAAATGGCATAGAGGGAGAAGAGGAGGAAAAGGAACGGGAAGAGATTGAAAGCAGGAAAGGAGATTATGTGGAGGCGGAGCTTAAGGTGGAGGGAGTGGCTGAGCAGCATGCCTAGCTCCTCCCACTTTCCCTCCTGGCTGTTTCTTTTCCGGCGTGGTCCTCATCAGCTCCTCTTTGCAGTGCCCCGCCTCCATCCATCCATCCATCCATCCATCATGTTCGATCCCCAAAGACCTTCTGAAGGATTTTTGCTAGGCGCGGTCCACTGTACCACCACGCACGCTGAATGTACCAGCAGATGCTGGAGAGGACTGCATGGAGGCCGGCTCCTGCAGCCACGCTTTCTCCTGGAATCAGATCCGGCAGGTTCTTGGTTTGATCGACTTTTCCTCCTCCTGAGGAGAAAGAAGGAGTAGAATTACTTGTTCAACCACAAAGGGGCGCTAGACCGCCTTCAACGCCGCTGAGCTAAAGGATGACGCCTTCCTGGCTTCGCCGCGGACTTCCATACAAATAAAGCTCTGAAAGGACGCAGGCCTGACTCCTCCCCCAGGACAGAAGTGGAGGAGGCGGGAAGGGCGTTTGTTGCGACAGGCAATCCAAAGTGGGAAGCAGTGACTTCTTTATGCCGAGCTCTAAGCCACCAAGTGCTTCAAAGAGAGCTCATCACCAGGCGTCGGTGGCGAGCAGAGAGCTCAGCGCCAATCCAGAATGTTCCACTTTCAAAGCCAAGTCAGAGACGGAGGAAATCCCACTGAATGTTTGCACCTCGAAGCCAAGACACACTTTTCAGTTGAGTTTCATACACGCCCATGAGGAAGTTCATTTCTGCCTCTTTTCTTTAATCAAAATAAGGAGCTACTGTCTCTGAAACAGGACCAACGAAGACCAAGTTCTCCATCAGATGTTTAGCAAAGTGCATTTAAAATGTGGAGAGAAAACAAACAGACTTACAGTACAAAAAAAGCAGAGCTAAAGTTATGAGTCATTACTGAAAACTCATTATCCCCTGAATTACTTTATCCAGAAATATTCTGAAAATATTTCATATAGATGGAAATCTGTCAGACGGGTTAAACATGCGTTCACCACCTTGAACTTTTTGAAATATTAGGGGTTAAACAGTCGCTTGAAAAAGTCACACAGACACAGATTTAGTTGGGAACAATGGAAAGCGGTATCCATGACAACGGTTGATGCTGCAGGCATCAATAGCTACCATCAGAAAGAAGTAACGGTTCCTCCAGTTCTGCTACCTACTAAAATGGCAGCAAGCCTCGTTTCCACTGAGCGGTCCGGTCCGGTCCGGTATTTTGAGTGTTTCCATTGTAAAGTGGACCCATTAAGCCGGTCCGAAGCGTACCATCTGTGGGCTCCCGTTGGTTGTAGGTCCATGGAAAATTGGAATGGTTAGAGCTGAACTACTGCCATCACACCATGAAACCCGTTGATTGGCAGAAGGTCGAACCAGCAGCAACATTTTCGCCTGTATTCCTCTTCGCCGCCCGCAATCTTCTCTCAAACAACTTTAAACAGATACAAAGTACCAAAATCTAAGAATAAAAAAATAAAACAATAAAAAAGTGTCTGGATGACCTCTGTTGTTGTCGATAGCTTCACTTTTGCTGTAGTCGCACTGTGCAAACACTCACCTGAATTGCCTGGACCGGACTCAGTGGAAACATAACCTTTGATTCAAAATAGAAACCTTATAAATGGTTTAGGTCCATAGCAACCATATGATTTTACGCTTCACTGGAGCTGGTTAGTATGTCCACCAAATTTCATTCCTTTATGTCAAACTAAATCGTTCCGTTTCCCATAGCAACCATGTTAAAGAACAGTTTTACACTTATTTGACGAGGACATCTACCTGTGTCTTTTCTTACTAGAGACGGCCATATCTGTGGGAACCAAACCTTTTCTCAACACTGTGAAAACAGTAGCTCATTATTTTGGACTTCTTCTCCTGCCGTAGTTTTTCCTGAAACTGGCAGAAATAAACCTCGATGCGGTATTTCAGTGAGAGCAGCAGAAACGGACGTTTGTAGCAACGACAGACAGTGCCTGTCTGGGTCCGTCACAGAGATCTTGGTTCTGTTACCTCCGGCTCTGAGGGCGCCTGGGGGGGGTGGATGTCCCGGCGGGAGGCAGGTGGCGGCGTTCCCGGCGCTCAGCTCCTAGTGGCTGGCTAATGGATTTTACCAGCGGGGGCTCTGCCTGTAATCATGCATTTATAATCACTTTTCTTGGGGGGGCAGGTATCGACAACGTGACACCTCAACACGTCAAGGACTTCTCCTATCAGAGAGCCTGTCCTTACAGCAGAGGATGATGGGAAATTCTGCTCCCTGGACAGAATCTGTCGCCACAGAGATTTGCTTGAGTGTGTAAAGGCGAGTGTTTCCGTGCGTAGAGTAGCCGCTGAAACCGTCCAGCCGTGTCCTGTAAGTGGCTTCAGTCCGCCGTGAGACGTGTTTTAGAGGCGTGTGGTGATCTAAATGTTGTGTGTTCCTTATTGGCTGCCGTTGCTCTTTTATCGCTGGAGCTCAGAGCTGGGGGGGCGGGGCTTCATGAAGGTGTTGTGTTTTTGGACTTTTCTGCATCGTTGTGAATGTTGTTTCTTTTACTTTGCTGCGGGCTTTGTGTCGCCTCACAACCACTGGAACAGCGCCTCCTCCTCCTCCTCCTCCTCCTCCTCCTGGGGTCGGTTTCAGCGCTGAGGGGGAGGCACGACCTTTCTGAATGCACGGCGGCGGCGGCGGCGGCGCATGAGGTCATCACTGAGGAGGTCGAGGGGTCAGACTCGGGTCATGGACTGATGACACTGAAATGTAACGAACCATGTTTGAGTCGGTCCAAACAAACAGGAAATATTGTGGATGTTTGACCATTTTTCACCGGAAATTTGGCTGAATCTGGACACAGAAAGGGTTTGTCAAAGTTAATTGGTAAAATAGTTAAATATTTACATGACTTTAACCAAATTATCCTATTTTGTGGAATTACTATGAAAGTCAAATTTCCAAGAAAGGCTTAAAGTAAGTGGAACAAGCCGCCATCAGCATGTTTTTGTTCAGGTCTAACAAAGACACGCATCACTGTTGCAGGAATCCTGTTTAAAGTAGTTCATCTTCTGATCTATTTCCAAAGTGTTTCCTGTCGTCTTTTAATCCTGATGATGCAGTTTTTAACCAAAGTCAAAGAATCAGAGTGGTTTCCATGTTCCAACTCAGAGGTTGCAGTAAAATCAAGTTTAATTCTTCCCAAAACAAAACCACAAACTCCAGAAAAGATCCTAAAATCCACCAAGAGTTTCTCCAAAAAGAGATCGTTTGTCCATTTCCTCCCACCGCAGAGCAGGCGCCATGGAAACATCCAGACAAGTTAACTATACCCCCCCCCCCCAAAAAAAAAATAACCCATTTAAATCTAAAACAGGAAAATTCATCCAATGGGAAAAAAAAGTTAGTTTTTATCTGAAAGTCTCAAAGGCTTCATCAGCGGACAGTGGCGTTCCCGTGTCGCTCTTGTTCCTTTCTCCACTGGAAATTCCTGAAAAGAATCCCGGACTCGAGCCGAACGAAATGACATAACCTACAACAGGACCGTATTAGGAATGTGGGCGTGGTTAACAGAAAACCTCCGTTGCCAAGGAAATCCAAAACTTTACTTTTGCCAATTTATTCTAAAAAGGACATCCGCTGGTTCATCACCGCAAGGCAACCAAGAAATGAAATGGTTGCCATGGAGATAAAACCGACATTTTTACAGTGAAACCATTTATAACCATATGTTAGCCATTTCAATTTCTATTCTAGTCAGAACTTCAGTCTCTGACATGACTTCCGATCGGTTTTTATGTTTCAGCCGCGGGTTTGATTCCCGCCCCAGATGTGAAGCGTCTCAAACCTGTTTCTTTCTCCTCCTCGTCTTTGGCAGTAAAGTGTGAGAAAATGGACAACATCAGGATTCTACAAACACAGACAAAGGAGGAGTTGGTTTGTGGTTCCTGCCGCCGTGGCGTTTAGGACGCCATCTGCCCCATAATCCCACAGCAACCCCCCCTCTCAGCTCCCTTCAGGGTTGGTGGGACTTTTCCACTGTAAAAAAACATGGCGGCTCATCCGTGGTGTGAACATGGCGCTGGGCGGTCTTCTCGCCGCTTCAGCGCTCTCGTGTTCTTGGATTTTGTGTCTGAAGTTTCTCCTCACCCCCGCCGCCATCAGGAATGCCGCCGCCGCCGCCGCCGCCACCTTCCAGACGGGAGAAGGTTTCGTCATCAGTGTGTCTGCTTTCCTTTGGTTGCATCTGTACAATTTGTATATTATAAAATGATTTATATTTAATGTGTCCGTGCGTCTTCTTTGACACCAAGAACAACGTCTTTCTGTTGACGGTTGGTGCGGATAGAAGGAACCATTGAAAGCGGGAAATGGTTCGGTCCTGCAGCGGCAGCAGTTCTGGACGGAAGGACCAGATCCTTCTCACAAGTCGAGAAATAACAAAATGTTTGAGCAAACTTCACGCACACGCCGCCAGGTTAGGCCTACTGCCAACGTTTCATTGACCTTTGACCTTCAGAGGAGACCACCATTTTGAACCCCCCCCAAAAAAACACCATTGGTACCGTCTGCAGATGTTGATGCACCGCCTCCTGAACTGCCCAGCCATCATGGGGAAGCTCATTGGAAAAAGTTAAAGTTTGGAAATGTTCCCCTGTTTGTGCAAACTTCTTTTGTATTTGAGGCTAAACTTGGTTTTTATTTTGGTCTTTTTCTGCTACAGAGGCTTTAAGCTTTTATTTTGCCCAAACCTACTTTGCTTTTGGTTATTTTTTTCTTAGAATGCAGAATTGAAACAAAGAATTTAGTATTAAGACGTTACTTTTCGGGTGATTTTCTGTTATATTTAAATCCTGGGATTTCACAGATAAGAATTGGATTATGTTTTTTTGTTTGTTTTTCTGTTAAAGTGGAATCAAACTGCTGAACGGATCAGAACAACAACTCTCCAACATCCAGCGGCTTCTTCCTCCTTCATCTTCCTGCCCCTGTGGTGTTTATGAACCACATTAACTTTGCCCCGCTGGGGGCGGAGCGTCATTACCAGTGGGTCCAGACGACCCACCGATCCCCTCAGGCGGTCCACAGAACCAACAGAGGCGGAGTGAAATGCTCTGCTGAACAAACCCAGTGAGACAAACGGAGTTTCTGTCTCCGAGGAGCCAAAAGCTGGAACTGAATCCGAACAGGATGATTGTGTGCCGGACGTTCACAGGACCCTGAGCTCTGACTGAAGACCTCCGAAACAGGATCCTGAGGTCCACTGGAGCAGAACCGCCTCAGTCCAGCAGACGTTGGACAGACAGGAGTGAAGAGATTTGGTGATGCAGTGCTGCCACCTGGTGGCTGAAACGGCCACTGAAGACTCCTGGACCCAGAACCTCCTGGACCCAGAACCTCCTGAACCCAGAACCTCCTGGACCCAGAACTTCAACGCAGATCAGTCAGACAGACGGACGGAAGGAGCGGGGAGGATTACATTCATGTAAACACTTTCAGATTCTAAATAAATAATCAAAGTGACTTCATAGATGAACGTTCTGTGTTCAGACTCTCACATCCTCTGAGGACCAAAGTTTGTCTAACGTCAAAAACTGCCACAGCAGATCATTTCAGAACTGTCTCAGGAGGAAAACTTGTATTTTAGAGAAACAAAATTCAAATAACGTTCTGAAAATATAACGATGAGTAACAAAAAAATTACATTGACCTCAATAAAGTCACTTTGAACGAACTTTAAACACAATTTTTTTTCAACATGAAGCAGTCCAAACTCCAGAATATGAGGTTTGTTGTAAAATAAGATGAAAAATTAAAGATAAAAGTCACATTTGTAAGATTGGAGTTTGAAGTTTCGGCCAGAAACGACAAGAAAAAAAGTCACATTTGTTTAAAAGCAAGAATTCTACTAAAATGAAACTTAAAAAATGTCAAAATAAAACAGAAATTCAAATCCGAACAACAACAAAAAATAAATTAAATTTTGGCTTTGATCTAAAGGAATCCTCTCTAAACAATCAAGGATTTTAATCATCAACGTCATTTTTTCTTTAACCTGCTGCTTTAATTGATATTAAAGTTGTTGGTTTTTGGAACACTTGTGGTATTTTCTTTTCAGTATCGCTAAAAATCTTTCATGTGAGAAACGCTTTTCATCAGATTTCTGTGTTTTTTTTCCTTTTTAAATACATAAATGGTCTTTTTTTTTCTTACTTTAGAGTCGATGTCTTGAACCCATAACTGAGGGAAAAGGTGTCTGAGATGCTGCAGAAGCTGCTCCCGTTCAGCCTTTTGTTCTTCACATCAATGAGAACTTGAGCTGCAGCTGCAAAGCATTGTGGGACAGAAAATGCTTCTGTATTTCTGTTGCTTGAGGAGATAATAAAGGAATCATTGAAGCTCAGTTAATATTTGATGGAGCTCCAGCAGCTCGTATTATGGGATCTTTGCAGACACTCCCAGGGTAGATTCTTCAATTTGGAGCCTTTGGAGATGAAAACGACTCAAACATCAAACGCAGATGGAGTCATGATGATCTGAAGGAGGTCACCCGTCTTTGGCGATTCCTGGAGAACCATAGAAAGCAGACCCTGAAACTAAAGGCAGCCCTGAAGCTTCTCCACCATGTCTTTTCATGAGTCTGCACTGTTAGTTTGACAGAGCGTCAAAAAAATCCTCTAGCGCCATCTCATCCTCTCCTCTGCATCCTCCTCCCTCATGTCCTCCTCTATATCCATCCACCTCCTTCCCGTCTGGTAGCTCCATCCTTTTACCAACATCATCCCTGTTCCTCCTCCTCCATGTGTTCAGACCTGCACCTTCAGCTCCACTGTCCTACAGAACATCTCATACATGTCCTGCACACCTTCTGCTAACCTTTTTCTCCTCACAAGCTCCTGAGCTTCCTCATTCCAGCACAGTCTCCTCATCTCCGTTCCTCATTCCAGACGGACCGGGTTCCCTCCTCCACTCTGTCTCCCTTTAGCTGGAGCTCCTGGGTCATCTGGGAGAACCTCCCAATCTTTTTGGCAAGGTCCTCCACCATCTGTCCTCCTGCATTCCTGTCCTGAACTCCAAACTTCATCACTTTCTTCATCCAGATTTCTCGTCACTCTCTCCTCTCTAGATACCCGGGATATTGATTGGAATTTAAAAAATATTCAAGTCAAAAAATGTATTTCTGAATTTTTGTATTACTTACTTTTAATTTTAATCAACTACGTTATTTTTAGCTAATTATTATTTACTTTCCTATTTATTTAATTATTTTTTGTTTGTCTACGGAGACTAAGTTTATAAATCTGTTTCTATTTTTGTTTTCATGTCATTATGATCTGTCTCCAGAGTTCTCATCGTTCGTTTCTGTGACTCGTGCGCCCTCCAGTGGTCATTTTCATGTCCAGCAACCCGTCGTGGAAAGTTACACCGCCGACAGCTGTTGCTACACGGACATATTTTGGTGTAACACACAACATCCTTGTGCTCCTCTAAGTTGTGACTGTGCGACATGTGGTTTTCCAGCCGAACCTCGTTCGTGTGTTCAAACCCGCTGAGAGTGAGTACCGTCTACGTCCTTGGAGAATCATTTCCTATTAAATATGGCGGAGATTTCGATTTAATCACAAAATAAAAACCTTGACGTTGGATCTGTTAACATTAGCATTAGCTTGGTGAGATTAGCATGTCAACAAACTTTCTGTTTCTGTGTGAACAATTCTGACTAAAACGCATCTTTGTCGTAGTTTACTGCGACTTTTTCAAATAAAATAGATGACAGAAGTGGTTCGATATTAGTTTTAAAGTAATGACAGATAAGTGGAGGATTTCGCACGTTTGGAGTGAATTTCTCACAGACATTTGTGTTTTTATGAGCTGGAAAACGCGTTTTTTTTCTGCTTCTGACTGAAATAAAACCAATCGTAGTTTTTTTTCACTTCGACAGTCTCTCCTTTCTGTGCTCCAGATCGATTAAAGGCCACAAAAACAGATTAGATTAGAACTTTAAATGGCTTTTAGGACAAACAGGGTTTCATGTTTGGAACCTGACTTGACATTTATTGAAGGTTTTTACTCCACAGAGAAACTATAGAGGAAATTAGCAGCAAATTCTGTTAACTTTCACACTAAAGCATTCAGTGAATTTTCTCTGAATATCACAGGAAAAATCTAGAATACAAGTGTTACTTTTTGAGTGAAAATAAATCTGCCCCCCAAACTTGTTTGGAAAGATTTCTGGAAATAATAAGCTGTAATGATTTTCCCTTTTAAGACAAATCAGAATCTCTCAGACACTCATAGTTAGGCCTCTTGGTCTGGATATTGGAAATATTATGTCTTAAGATACCTGTGATTGTGTGTTTTTACTATCTTTAAAGTAGGTGCATGTATACACTTTATTCCCCCTTAAATATAACCCACTTAAATATAACCCACTTAAATGTAACCCAATTAAATGTAACCCACTTAAACGTAACCCACTTAAACATAACACACTTAAACATAACCCCCTTAAATATAACCCACTTAAATATAACCCACTTAAATGTAACCCAATTAAATGTAACCCACTTAAACATAACCCACTTAAATATAATCCACTTAAATATAACCCAATTAAAAATAAACCACTTAAATGTAACCCACTTAAATGTAACCCACTTAAATGTAACACACTTAAACATAACACACTTAAACATAACCCCCTTAAATATAACCCACTTAAATATAACCCACTTAAATATAACCCACTTAAATGTAACCCACTTAAATGTAACCCAATTAAATGTAACCCACTTAAACATAACCCACTTAAATATAATCCACTTAAATATAACCCAATTAAAAATAAACCACTTAAATGTAACCCACTTAAATGTAACCCACTTAAATGTAACCCACTTAAATGTAACACACTTAAACATAACACACTTAAACATAACCCCCTTAAATATAACCCACTTAAATATAACCCACTTAAATGTAACCCAATTAAATGTAACCCACTTAAATGTAACCCAATTAAATGTAACCCCCTTAAATATAATCCACTTAAATATAACCCACTTAAATGTAACCCACTTAAATGTAACACACTTAAACATAACCCCCTTAAATATAACCCACTTAAATATAACCCACTTAAATGTAACCCAATTAAATGTAACCCACTTAAATGTAACCCACTTAAATGTAACCCACTTAAACGTAACCTACTTAAATATAATCCACTTAAATATAACCCAATTAAATATAAACCACTTAAATGTAACCCACTTAAATGTAACACACTTAAACATAACCCCCTTAAATATAACCCAATTAAATGTAACCCACTTAAATATAATCCACTTAAATGTAACCCACTTAAATATAATCCACTTAAATATAACCCAATTAAATGTAACCCACCTAAGTGTAACCCACTTAAGTGTAATCCACTTAAATATAACCCACTTAAACATAACCCACTTAAACATAACCCACTTAAATATAACCCACTTAAATGTAACCTATTCAAGCAACACTTCAACTCTTAGGGGTGGAACCATTAATCAACTCGTCCAAACAGATTGATCTGTCTGACACCAGTTGATAATCGATTCAAACTAAACTACATTAAAATGGTTTTAAATTGAGATCAATCGACCTGGAATCAATATTGGAAAATACCATTTGGATTGAGGGGAAGTAGGTTTATTTGACCTTAAGCTAAAAACAACAACAACACACACGTGACGTCATGAACACGGATCAGTCCATCATTCCAGTCCAATGAGTGGACAGACTGTGAATAAAGTCATGTGACCATCCAGTGTCTAGAATGTTCTAGAATGTTCCCTTTGGATTCTCTGGATGTGGAAAAACAACAGTGGTGAACTTTAGGAAACTACCATGTGAATGGATCTGACATTCATTCTAGTTGACTTGTTTGTTTGGACACAGATTTCATTTAAATGGTGAATACTTAGATTATTCACACTTGAAGAAATCCAGGAATCTGGTAAATCTGGTTCACCTGTTCAGCAGCAGCTGTTTCTGTCTGAGTCTCACTGCTGGAAGTTTGAGTTAAAGATGTTCATGGATCCGTTTTAGCTCAGAGAATCGGATCTTTGTTAAAAGGAAGTGTGAAACGCCTTTCATTAATCCTCATCTGTCGACCATGATCGTCCTAAATGAAGACTAGAATTACACATCAAGACAACTTTGTCTTTAAAAATGTTTTCTGTCACAGTTTCCCCAAATCAAGCAGGTCAACCTCTTGAATTAAGATCATCACAAATAAAACTTCTGCTCAAAAATGTGATGTATGAAGGAGTTAAAAATATATTTATTGATTTCATAAAATGAAATGTTTTTAACATCAGTGGACTGAAGATGTGTTTTCTTCTAACAGGTTGTTATTGAGAAGTTACTAGTAAGTTAGTTTTGTCTTCCATCAAGTGCAAAACCAGATTTAAACCTGAAACTCGACTAAAATACTTGATTATGGGATGTTACGGCGTAGATGGTCTCATTCCTTCATATCTATGTGACATGATTCTAAAGGATGAGCCCCCGCTGACCCTCAGGTCCTCTGATTCAGGCCTTTAGGTGATCCTAAACGTTAGAACTAAAACATACGGCGAGGCCTCATTCAGTTATTACAAACTCCCAGCATGCCTCAGGGCCGCAGAGACCCTTCATGTTTTTAAAGGAAATCTTTGTAATCTAGCTTTTAGTTGAAATTTAGGAACTTATTTGATATTTTAATTATTTATGTTCTCTTTTTATCAGTTTGATATATGCGTACATATATCCATTTTTTGTACTAATTTATTTATTTTAATGTATTTATTGACATTTACCATTTTATATCTGTCTATTGAGGTTTATTTATGTCCTTACTTGGTTATTTATCGGACTGAACTCAGACGGGAACTTTGACATGGAAGTAGTATTTTTTTAAACACACAGTTGTGAGTATTTGAATCTCTCATTTTCTGACCATCCCTCCTCTGTCCAGTTTTCGTGGTGGAATCGGTCACTTTGGTTTCTGGTCGGTGGTGTTTGCGTTCGTGGAGGTAAAATCTTCGTTTCCGTCCCAATCTGTCATTGTTCAGGTTGAGGAGAGCAGGCGAGTCTTCTAGCTGCACCATGAGCGGCTCAAAGCCGGACATCCTGTGGTCGCCGCACCACCCGGACCGCTACGTCATTTGCGACTCCGAGCTGGGCCTGTACCGGATCGGGCCTGTTTGCAGCGCGGAGACGAAGCCCGGCTCGCTGCCCCTGTCGGAGGAAACCGCCGCCACGTTGCTGGCCATCAACTCCGACACCCCCTACATGAAATGTGTGGCCTGGTACCCCAAGCAGGAGCCCGAGTGTCTGCTGGCCGTGGGTCAGGCCAACGGCAGGGTGGTGCTCACCAGTTTGGGTCAGAGCCACAACGCCGCCTGCAAGGAGCTGGTGGGGAAGGAGTTTGTGCCCAGACACGCCCGTCAGTGCAACACTTTGGCCTGGAACCCGGTGGACAGCAACCTGCTGGCCGCGGGGCTGGACAAGCACCGCGCCGACTTCTCCGTCCTGATCTGGGACATCAGCAGTAAGTTTGCCGCCGAGGCCGGCGTCGCCGCGGAGAAGATCCGCCTCCCGCCGATGGATTTGGACTCCGGCACCACGGTGACCAAGCCCCTGTACGAGATCGGCCAGAACGACGCCTGCTTGTCGCTCTGCTGGCTGCTCCGGGACCCCAAGCTGCTGCTGGCGGGCATGCACCGGAACCTGGCCATATTCGACCTCCGAAACACCAGCCAGAAGACCTTCGTCAACACCAAGGCCATCCAGGGCGTGACCGTTGACCCGCACTTCCACGACCGCGTGGCGTCCTTTTTTGAGGGCCAGGTAGCCATTTGGGACCTGAGGAAGTTTGAAAAGCCGGTTCTGACGCTCACCGAGCAGCCCAAGCCGCTCACAAAGGTACGCCGCCGCCTCCGTCTGCGCTTTTCACTGTAACCTTGTTTCAGGCATTATTGAGGGTTCTGCCCCCCCCAGGTGGCGTGGTGTCCGACTCGCACCGGCCTGCTGGCCACCTTAACCCGGGACAGCAACATCATCCGCCTGTACGACATGCAGCACACCCCCACGCCCATCGGCGACGAGACGGAGCCCACCATCATCGAGCGCAGCGTCAAACCCTGCGAGAGCCAGATCGGCAGCTTCGCCTGGCACCCCTCCTCCCAGAACCGCATGGTGGTGGTCTCCGCCGCCAACCGGGCCATGACCGACTTCACCGTGTTCGAGCGCATCTCCCTGGCCTGGAGCTCCACCACCTCGCTCATGTGGGCGTGCGGGCGCCACCTGTACGACTGCATGGAGGAGTCGGCGGAGGGGGCGGAGCGCGCCGCCGAGAAGGACATCGCCACCAAGATGAGGCAGCGGGCCCAGTCCAGGTACGGACACGACACGGTGCAGGTCCGGAGGAACCACCTGCTGGCCGGAGGCAACGACCCTCAGCTCAAGTCCTTGTGGTACGACCTGTTTTATATCCTTCACTGGGTAACACACCCCCCCGCGCAGCGAAGTGGAACGATCCTCGTAGCACTTCACAGATCTGCCAGCAGAGGGCAGCCTTTCATTTATTTGGAGGGAGGGCTGGAATTAGTTTGTCTGAAGCAATAAAAATAAAGCATACATGTATATGTTTCTAATCAAATTTAGATAGTTAGGGATACATGTCCTGCTGCTTCTTCGTGGTGCCGGTCTGCAGACTTATCTTAGACTAAGATAAGTCTGCAGACCGGTCTCAGACCAAGAGACAAGTCTGACCTTTTGGTTCTGACTCCTTATTGTAAATCCGGAACCCGGTGCACGTCTGTTGTTTTCCTCAGTTATCCAATAAATAAATAGTTGAAAAGATGAGAGGAGTCGTCTCTATCCCATTTCCTTTTTTTTTTGGGAGATGATTTCCGTCGTCGTTCACCAAGCAGACAATAAAAAACATCACCGCGTCTGTTTATTTCAGGGAAAGTTATGACACTTCCGTTTTTAAATGTTTGGAAGCGGAAATACTGAATCCTCTGTATTTTTCTAAGTGAGTCTTTATGCTAAAATGGCATGAGGTGAGCGACTGTAGAGAGGAAGGACTCCTTTCAGCAGCAGCAGCAGCAGGCCTGAAACCATCTGCAGATGCAAAGCGGAGAAGCTCATTCTTTGTGTCCGATGTATGGAGGCGTTTCCCCTTAAATGCAGACCTTTATCCTGGTTTTTAATGAAGCGAAGTTAACCTGAATGTGAAGAGTTTCCTATGCGAGCGTCACATATGAAGCAGAGCGCTGAAGACATGGAGCTGAAACTGCCGGGAAACAAGCAGACTCTTTATTCTGGGATCAAGAACATCGTGAAGAGCAGCTCAGGTAAGAAGGTCACGAGGTTGGCGAAGAAGCAGAGTGTTTCCAGATCCGTCAGCGTTCCTGTTTCTGCCGCCTCAAGGCACAACGGAGAGCCGCAGGTGCTGGATCGGCTCGGACCGGCAGACCGACGTGCCGCGGTACCACAGCGAGGAGCGCAGCCTGGCCCTGCGGCTCTGCGGCTGGGTGAGCCGCGGGTCCGACATCGACGTGGAGACCTTCCTGCGGTCCCTGGAGCAGGAACAGGAGTGGGAGCGAGCCGCCGCCATCGCGCTGTTCAACCTGGACATCCGCCGGGCCATCCAGATCCTCAACAGGGGAGCCATGACGGACAGAGGTGAGCGGGGGCGGAGGCCTTCTGGGAGTTTTTCAACATCCAAGGATTAGTTTGAACAGTTGAACTCTGAAAGGTCTCTTTGTCTCTTTTGAAGGTTAACAACTGAAGTACTTTTTGTATAAGGAATTTTTCAGTAACTATGCAAAAAAAATACAATAATTCTGCTTAACTCAATATTAAGTCAAAGCACCACTAATATTCCTTCTTTGAATATCAATGTAATCCAGATTAGGATTGAACTGTCAAATAACCGTTTCATAAACGTTGTGAGGTAATGACCCAGCAGGAGGTTAAAAGGAGGTGAAGCTCCTGGTGTTGGCTCAGAAAAGTCTCCGTGACTGACGGCCGCATTCATTCGATGAGGCGTGTCCACCTTTTCGTTCTGCAACGTTGCCGCCACATGATGTGTTGATTTAAACAGACAAAGCCTGCTCCGGGTGAGTCTGCACGTTTCCCACCTTAGCGGAACGAAACGCTAAGAAAACCGATTTATGGAGATTATGTCATGTTCAACTCTCTCCAGTTGAAGTATTAATGACCTCCTTGGCCCAGATTACAACCAGGAAGTGGTTTAAATGTCTCTGTGCTGTTCATTCTGATCTGTATCTGCATGTTCAGTTTGCAGAAAAACATCAGAGTGAACGTCTTTACAATAAAGGATCTTTTTGCCTTCAGGTAAAGTGGATCTTGAAGCACTTTTGAAACCTACCGTTGCTCTAAAGCTTGAAGGCCGAAAGCCTGGTGGATTCGTTGTTCTTGGTCTTTTTGTCCCTAGAACTGCACAGTGGGGTAGTGGTTAGTGCCCCCGCCTCACGGTGGGATGGTTCCGTCCCAGCTGGGTCCTTTCTGTCTGGAGTGTGCATGTTCTTCCCGTCGATTTTCTCCAGGCGCTCCGGTTTGCTCCCACAGTCCAAAAATTGTGAATGTGTGGCGCTGCAGCGGATGGCCGACCTGTCTAGGGTCCGCCCCACCTTAACCAGACGGTAGCTGGGATAGGCTCCAGCAACCCTGTGACCCCGAAAGGGACACAGTGGGTAGAGGACATGGATGGATGGATGGATGGATGGATGGATGGATGGATGGATGGGTTCTGTGGTTTGCCTGTTTCTCTGCGTGACTCATGAGGCGTGACCTTTGGCGTTTTTTCCCACAAAAAAACTTGTAATTGTCGTAAAACGGTTCTCAAAATCCCATTTTTCAATCGTACACTGTGGTCAAACGTAGGAGGTGACTCTAAATAAAGGGTGTCAGCTGCTGTGGTTCCACCTGGCCACACAAAAGCTTTCATGACTGTTTACCGACAGACTGTGGCCACAGCTGGAGCAGCTGCTGAAGGTAAACCCTCAACAGAATCAGATAATCCGCTCACCCGTCCCACTTCCTGTTTTTTAACGTTTGCAGAGCCAGTCGAGTCTTATCCGACTGACTGTTTTACAGGCTGGTTCTTGAACAGCAGAGGAACAAAAGCTGGAAAAATGTGGAAGCAGCCATCTCTCGTGACTCCGCCCCCTCCTAGCTTTTACACAGAGCCACCACTTCTCTCAAAATGTTGGAACTTCAGCTTCATAGCCACCATAACTGTCCAGAGCTGATGTTATCTGTGCACATTTCTGTGTTTCTGCTACAAAGTAAAGCGACCCGTGTCTGAGGCTGCCACGCCCACACCATTGATGTCATAACCCCGACGGACAGATGGTCGCGTACGTCTCTGGGGATGCTTTAATTCTGAGCTGCTTCAACCTGATTGGTCAAAGTTTGTGTGAATTTTTTGGGGTATTTTCTGCTGACTGTATCAAACGAAATGAAGTTGTCATTTCTTCGCCATACGGACGCAATGATGGAGCGAGACGTCATCTGAGCTTCTATGGCGCCCACTCTCTCCAATCAGGAGTGAGCTTGTTTGAAGCGTTGGACTTGGGGGGGCCAGCAGGCTCCGCCTACTTTTATTGAGGCATCTGATTGGCCAGTTTTGAACTTGAACAACTTTAACTACAGAAAAAATATCACGGGAAAAAAAGGGTTAGCTAGAAGACGTTAATAAAAGGGATCAGATCCAAAATGGATCTTCTGACCAATAGAATGACGGAGTAACAGCTGTGTATTTCTCTTATTTTGGCATCTTGGAGCCACTTCCTGTTTGGAAGGGGGGAGGAGTCGCTCAGTCTGTCTCTCAATGGTATTTTGTCATTGTTACAGCTGAAACAATCTGTTTATCAAAATAAAAGTATATTTGTTGCAGAGTTGTTCTTTTAATGCACTATGGCTCCCTTCAGAAATGAGTTCAAGACATTTTTTTTGTGTGGTGACCGTGGTAAAAAGGGGTGGAGTCTGCTTATTTTGGTCGGGTTTTATTAAAGCTTTGTAATCAAATTTGCAAAAGTGAACAAAACATTAATGAGGAAAACTTTGAAGCTCAGACTAAAAGGGTGTTTAAAGATATTATGATGTCATCAAAAACCGGAAAGGTTCCTCAAAATCCAAAGACTATCTACGTTTGGAGATTCTTCATCGCTTTTGGTTTGCGAATACAAAACGGTGAATAAAAATGACAACTAGAGAGGTTTTTTTATTTTTATTTTTAGAAATGCTTCATTCTCCCTCATCTTGAGTTGTCTCTTTAGCGTTTTCCTGCAGCAGACGTAAGTTAAGCTCTTCTTCGCCTGCAGGTGACCTGAACTTGAACGTGGTTGCCATGGCTCTGTCAGGCTACACGGATGAGAAGGCGTCCCTGTGGAGGGAGATGTGCAGCTCCCTGAGGCTGCAGCTGAAGAACCCCTACCTCTGCATCATGTTTGCCTTCCTCACCAGCGAGCCCGGAGCTTACGATGGCGTGCCTGGTATTGAAAACACGCGTCTCCATTTCCGTTTTCCCGGTTGTTTGGTGACATCGTATTCCTCTCCGTCCCTCCTGACATGCTTTTGCGTTTCTGTGTCAGTACGAGAGCAGCGTTGCTGTCAGAGACAGAGTCGCCTTCGCCTGCATGTTCCTCAGTGACACTCAGGTGAGTTCAGAGCGACGCTGACACCTGCGGAACGCCGCAGACGGTCTCAGGAAAACGGTCTCTTTCCGGTGAATCCCTGCAGCTTCCACGATACATTGAGAAGCTGACCGCTGAGATGAAGGACGCAGGAAACCTGGAGGGCATTCTCCTGACGGGGTTGACTAAAGACGGGGTGGATCTGATGGAGAGCTATGTGGACATCACCGGAGACGTCCAGACTGCCAGCTTCTGCATGTTGAAGGTAGGTACCAAAAAACGCCAAACATATGGAATCCTGTTCAGTTTACTGAGATGGGGATAAATTCTGCTTTATTGCACGCGAAACAAGAAGAACAATTCTGTTTAACGTCAGAATATTCCTGTAAACTCATCCAGGAAGTGCTGGTCTGTCTCACACTTTAACCCTGAGTAGTCTGGACCTTTTGAGTATTTTTTACTATCTGTTAAAATGTTTTTTTTTTTTTTAATGTAGTACAACTTCAGCTTCTTTTTCACAGACAGTTTTTATTATATGACGAGATATTTGCACAATGAACCTGAAACTGTTTTGATTGCAGGTAGTAAATGTAGAGAGAATATCCACTCATGGATATGTTCCAAGAATGTATTTCAAGCGGTATCACATGTATGTCACAACTCTCATGTTTGTTTTAAACCACAAATTTTAAATCGAACATTTTTCTCCCTCAGTGTTGAAAACTATAATAATTTGGGGGGGGGTCGTGTCATTCCTACATTTTTGTAAACAGCTGATGTGACTGAAAGAATCTCCTAAATCCAGAGACCACTGCTAGTGAGATATTTTCCAGTTTCCGCAACCTTTACTGTTCTTTAACTAAAAATGCACAAAGTTTATGCTACTTTTGACTCATTTAAAAAATATCAAACCATGTCAGTTGCTTGTGTGACCACAGGGAGGGCTCATTACACAAGCATGACTGTCCCGATTCACTTTAATGTCAATTCTGAAAAAACAAAAAAGCAAAAGTTTGGTTCCAAAAACCCCCCTTTTTTCAAATGGTTTCCAGATAAATTATTCTGTGAAACGGCCCCTTTCAGTCTACAGGTGAGCGCCCAAATCTCCGTCTGAAAATGACCCAGTTATTGTTTTTTTCTTCCTTTTTTATCATTAAAAAAAAAAAAAATCTTCATTCAGCGCATTAGCTGTATATGAGAACCGGACTGAGTGGCCCCTCCCCCCTGGCGTTCCAAACAGGAAGAGGCTCCAAGAAGCCTAAATCCCACAGACGTCTACTGAGAAACTCGCTCATTCTCTTGATAATCCTCTTTTTTTTCACGATATTTTTCTGTAAATCAAGCTATTCAACTTATAAACTGGCTAATCAGACGCCTCAATATAAAGTAGGCGGAGCCTGCTTCCAACAAGCTCAGAGTGTCGAGCCCGACTCCTGACTCAGACCGATTACTGCCTTGCTGATGCCGTCTGGCCCCAACATGGCGGCGTCCTTTTCGAGGTACAATGGCTACTGAATTGACTTTATTTGGTTGGATGATGTCACCCCATCTCACTCAGGCCAGTCCTCTGATTTGGTTGGTGGTTCACTGAAGAGGGACGAGTGCAAATGCTGAAAACCAGCTTATTTCCATTGTTACATTAGTACAGGCATTGGTTTATCCCAGTCATTAATGGAAATGCCAACAGTTTCCAGTTTGCTTTGGTAACTCTTCAGTCTGTTTGACCACGGAAGATGGTCCATGTCTGATTTTTACAGTCAGAGTTCGTCCAGTTCTACCTTTTTTCTCGTCAGAAAGCGGTGAAGCGATCATTCCCTGACAGAGGAAGTTCCTCCAGATGGGATTGTGTTTGGACCAGTTGCTTTTTTTTGATAAACGCTCAAATGCTTCCGTAAGAGCGCCGTTGTGTAGAATGAATGAAAGTTGATGAGGCCCTTTGAGTGCCTCCCACGCGTCTTCGGGGCGGGGCCGCCCTCACGTTCTAAGCTGAATGGAAGCCATTAACGGCCTGTCCTCGCAGGGTTCTCCAGGCGAGGTGTTGAAGGATCCCAGAGTCCAGTGCTGGATCGAAAACTACCGCAACCTGCTGGACGCCTGGAGGTTCTGGCACAAACGGGCCGAGTTTGACATCCTCAGAGGCAAGCTGGACCCCAGCTCCAAGCCCCTCGCACAGGTGATCCACTATTATGGGATGGAGTCCTCCTTCTCTTCTTTATTGCTTTTGAAAGTGTCAAACCAAACACTCCATGATGTTGTTGAGGCATTCAGCTTCTTTTGGACGTTTAGAACTCTTTTTTTTTTTTTTTCCTGCTTTTGTAGCATTTTTGTTTGTTCTAAAACTACTTTTGTTGTCCGTATTCATGCTTTCTTTCATTATCAGCATTTAGTTTAAACGTAGGATGTGAAATTCACATAATTTATCTTTGTTCAGGTTTTCTTCAGCTACTTTTTTATTTCCAAATTCACTTTAACAAGACATCATTTTATTTTAGCAGAAGATTCAACTTTAGCTTTTCTTGAATTCACCGTAGTTTTATGGCATTTATAACGATTTTTAGAAATAATTTCTGCTGGGTTACATTGTTTTGCATGGCATTGACCCTATCTAAGATTTATGTAAGGTTTTTTTTTTTTACCATTCCCCTTTGAAATAAAATAACATCATCAGCATAGAAAGGCAACATCTTTGTGCTTTTGTCACTCGTGTTTCTACAAAAAACTACATTTTCTAGCTCCTCTTTTCTGGCATTTATCATTTTCACTATAACTTCTGTTATTTGAGAGTTTTGCTCTTTTGAAAGTGTTGTGCACATGTCAAATCTGCAGTAACGTTAATGTCACAAACAGGTTTTGAGCAGTCGTTGTGTCATAGCAGTTGTGTAGCTTCTTTTCCAGTAAAGTAACACTTCTGGTTGTGGTTATTTGCAGCAGAAACACAAAGTTGTGTCCTCTCTGCTCTCTTGTCCACATTAGTTTCCAGTCATGCCTAAATAAGACGATAAAACTGTTTGTCCAAACATAAAATGTGGTTCTGCAAGGCCTCACAAATTCAAGAAATTCTCCCCAGACTGTAAATACACTTGACTTCTGTTCATGTCTTAAGAAGACCAACATTTGATCCACGTTTTATGCTTCATTAGCAGTATTTGCTGCTGTAAATAGACTCATTCCAGTACTGTGTGTTGGGCTTGTTGCAGCTTAATCCATGTCTTTAAAAATGCAGACATCTGGTGAGCTTGTTTGGTTTGGATCTTATCAGCCGACCTTTGTTTGCTCCTGGCAGGTGTTTGTGAGCTGCAACTTCTGCGGGAAGTCCATCTCCTACAGCTGCTCCGCCTTGCCTCATCAGGGCCGGGGCTTCAGCCAGTACGGGGTCAGCGGCTCGCCCACCAAGTCCAAAGTCACCAGCTGCCCCGGATGCAGGAAACCTCTGCCCCGCTGCGCCCTCTGCCTCATGAACATGGGCACGCCTGTTTCCAACTGTCCAGGTGGGGGTGTGCAGCAGAGACGGGTGTGGGTAGCAAAACTGTTCGGCCAGCAGTAAGCGTTCGGGGGCCTGACACTAATGATGACGTCACACGACGGTAACCCAACTTGGAAAAACGACGTAGCGTCGAGATCTGCTCGGTTGCTACATATTTTCATTTGACGTTTCCTTTCGTAACATAAAGTTCTTTTTCCTCATAAGTGTGTCCGACATTAGTATTTGTAATGTTTGTAGAGAGATTTTTTGTTAGAATGAACCGAGCAGAGCAGCCGGACTCGTAGCCAGTCATGCCTGCGTGAGCGAGCTGCCAGACTCAGGAGAACCGGGTCTGCCGGGAGATTTGTATCTCCAAGCGGAGGAGCGGCTTTGGGACGGTGTGCGCTAGAGGAGGCGGCTTTTGAATGAACGGTCCTGAGAAACCGTGCAAACAATCATGTGAATTTGGGTTTCCAGTCGGATCTAGACAAAACAAAGGCTGATGGTTATTCATCCACAGCTAACTGTTGTTAGCACGCATTAATCTAATCCTAACCCTTCTTCTGGCTCCGTTCTGCCAATAATAAAGTACTGCCTGCACAGATTGAAAAAACTATAAGCGACCATGCACCTAGTAATAATCATAACAATAACAAAAGCCCGTTTAGAAGATCATCTCTCTCTATGTCGATGCTTTGTTTGTTTACAACAGAACTCATAATTTCATCTTCTATGGTTGTACCGTAATGTGGCCAGATCAATCACTATCGGACCAACGAATAGCCAATCAAATAGTGTGATGTCATCATTAGTCGCAGGCCCCCGAACAGTTTTGGTACCTACACCGGCCCGCATCACCATAGCACCTCCTCTGCGTCTCTCTGTCATGAAGACTCTTCTGATCCACCGTTGCTCTGCAAACTAAAGCCTTGTTCTCTTCAGGAGCCGGAAAGTCAGAAGAGAAAGCAGACTTAACGAGAGAGAACAAACTCGCCAAGTTCAACAACTGGTTCACCTGGTGTCACAACTGTCGGCACGGTGGCCACGCCGGCCACATGCTCAGCTGGTTCAGGTAGGAACGCCGTGGGATCCAGACGCCGCTCCGCCATCTGCTCACGAAACGGTTGTGTTTGCTGGAGATAATGCTGCCGTCGCCTTGACACCACGCGTTACACAGAGGTGGTACGACAACGACTGTGATCCTCATTCTGAGAGATTCCCAGTCGGATCCTCCCTGTTCTGCAGAACACAGATGTGAAGCTTTATCCTTGAGTTTCATGGGTTTGTTCAAGTAAACAGGATTCTTCACCTTGTTGGTTGTGTAAGGTACATTAGATTAGATCAGATCAGATTAAATTCTTTATTGCCGTCATATAAAACCGACTAAAATCAGCAACGATAATCTCTTTATCACAAATACAACTCCACCAAGTTTTTCATTTTTTTTGTTTTTCTGAGACTAAAAATAATCTTTTCTGCCCCTTATTTAAAGTTTCACTCCGATCATCTTCTGATCTGTTTTCAAAGCGTTCCCAGTGTCTTTTCATAAAGATTATGCCGTTTTTAGCCAAAATATAAAAACGTTTTCCAGGACATCGTTTCTGCGGAGCGGCAGGAGTTCATCGGAAACTCGTTTTGAGTTGGGGACGAGTCTTGGCTCGGAGAGCTCTCTGTTTATGCGCCCCTCCACTAGCTTATAGTCCACCCCCCCCCAAACATCTGCCTACAGCCAAATGAAGCCAATTTATGATATTCTTTTTTTGATTTGTGATATATATTTTTTATTGATACATAAGCCGCCACGCTCGGAGCCCGACTTTGTCGGTTACCAGTGATTTGACTGAGTCGGTCTGAGTTGAGGTTTCTATGGCAACCCCTCTTGACACTCTGAGCTTGGTGGAAGGCTGCACCCCTACTACAAAAACTGTCAAACGCATTGAATGTGGAACATGGGGGGCAACAAGCTCCACCTACAGTCCTTTACCGTTAAATATTCTTAGAACAAGTCGATTGCATGCCTAACACACTCGGGTAACTGGGGATAATTGGTTATTTGTGAGCTGATTATGGAAATGGAATCACCAAAAGTCTCTCAATCAGTTACCTGATTTATTTTGGAGAACCGTGGGACGATGGGACCGAAGAACTTCCTGTTCCTTCCTTCTTAGACCACACGACAAAGAGGAAATGGGGGTTACTGGTTACTGTAACCATGTGTTTGGTTTGCACATGTGCAGGAGTAAAACTACAATCTATATATTTATATTTTTTTAGTGAATATGCGCCAGGAAGCATCAACTTTCCAGGCAGAAAACTACATGCGTGAACGTGAACTGTGTTATGACAATAAAGAAATTAGATTGTAAAGTGTTACTTTGGAAATCAGAGTTACATAGTTCCGGATTATGAAAGTGAGCTGAAGCCCCCCCATGATGAACAGATCCACCCCCCAGTTCTGATGACGTGGAATATTCAGGAGAACAGACTTTGTGGACCAAACAAGCCAGTGTGAAAGCACCTTGATAGACCCCCATCACTCTTTTCAGTCTCACTCAAACCTTTGAATCTCTTTCACCCACAGATTGATTAAAAAACCCCCACTGCCTCCCCAAGATGCATAAAATTAACCCAAGGTTTAAAAACACATTAAAGACCCACTCCAATAAAAAAGGTGTTTTTGGATGTTTTTTTTAATGTTTTACTAATGATAAATAACATATTAAAACTGCATTTCTGAGTTTTTCTTTTCTCGAATCGTTGGGAATCAGGAGCAGATGAAACATGCTGTTTGAGTTGTGGGGAACGCTTTGAAAATACATCTGATGCTGATCGGAGTGGGACTTTAAATTCCAGTTTGGATGTTTGTAAGAATTTAGCTTTTCCACTGCAAAAACCTGCAGCACAAACGGCCCTAGAAGTGTTCCCTCACAGAGCAGCACATCCAGATGTTAGTGTGAAACCCACAACACATCCACGCTGTCGTTCAGGACGAGAAGTTTCAGACGCCGGGCGCCGTTCCTCCAGCTCACTCTGACCCACCCGTGTCTGTTTCAGAGACCACACAGAGTGCCCGGTGTCGGCCTGCACCTGCAAATGCATGCAGCTGGACACCACGGGGAACCTGGTGCCTTCAGACAGCAGCTGATGGAGGCCAAGCACCAGCCCGGAGCCAGGGGGCGGGTTCACCGCTGCCCCCCCTGCCGCCGCCGCCGCCGCCACACCGACAGCTGAGCGTCAGCAGAGTCCTCCTCTGGAAGTCAATGGAGATGCTGCTCAGTGATAATCTAATGAATGTCATGAAATAAGAGTGGAGGAGGAGGAGGAGGAGAGGGCCACTAACCGAATTAAAGGCAGAAAGGGAGCAAATCTTAACTCGCTGCTCTACTAATGAAAGTCACTCAGGACAAATGTGAGGCTCTGCTGTGTAATCAGCCTCCGAATCAGGAATCTGGGTTTCTAGTCATCAAGCGTTCACCTGCGTGTGTCGTAGAGGTGTGATTTACAGGTGCCAATGTGTGAAAATGTGTCTGGGTTGTGTTTTAAATGCTATTTAATGTTTGAGAAGATCACATACCTCACGAAAGCCTCGTCAGAAATGACCGTCTGTTCTGGCTCCCAAAGGGGGGCGAGAAGCTTTTTCTTTTTTTTTTTTTCTGCTTTTGGGGAGGGAGACGATGAAGAATTAGAGAAGCTCTGAGTCGGTGGGGAGGAAGAGGAGGAGAGTGGGAGGGTGGGCCTGCATTCAGCAGGCCTGTGGTCCATGAAAGACGCTGCCCAGAAAACAGCAGCTGCTCGGCACCCCGACAAGACCCTCCAGATTGTTTCCTTCAGAAAGGAGCTCAGCTGCCGGAACAGACCAGGAGAGGGGGGTCAGAAAGGACCCCCACCCCGCTCCCTGCGCATTTGCAGACTGGTCTCTTCTTTCTTTGCTCCGTGTCGATGCCCAAACGGCCCCAGAGAGCCGTGCACACCGCACGTGAACGCCGGGACGGGCACCGTCTGTGTAAGCCACACTGAAAATGAGAATTCTTTAGCTGGGGCTGCATTGTAAATGAGGGCCGGCCCCCACCAGCTAAATCACTTAGTCATGGAGGGGGGGGGCAGGACCTACTGTATGCAGCATTCACCAGGGAGGTTTTATGGACCCGTTTGTAAAGCATTTTTGACAAAAGAGGGGAGCTGTGTGGCGTCCTAAAAGAGGGGTGGCAAAGAAATGTCATCCTTTTAGTTTATCCTGTGTGTTTGCCTTTTAAATAAATCCATACTGACAAATTGGAGAGCTACTCAAAGGCTGTCTTTCTGTGAGTTCACACTGTTGTGTTGGAAATCCCCAATGGGAATTTAAAAAAAAAAGCTGAGAGGATGAAAGAATCTGTGTTTTTAAACACTTATCAGTCTTCTGTGGGAGAAAAACTACTTTAACTTATGAGCAAGTGTTACCATGAACTGCTGGATATGACACAGCAACTTCCTTTTTTTTAGCATTTAATAATAATATTATTAATAATGATATTTAATAATGATATTATTTATTTAATCCGAGTCTAACGTATTTGTGTGGTTCATTGTTGACAAAATCGGACTATTTCACTTGTATGTTTACATTTATTTAAGACGCATTTTTTTATATAAAGTAGTCACAAAACATAAATGAAAGAAAACCATTAAATTTAAAAATATAGCTTTGTTCTGAGCTATTTTTTTTCTCCACAACACGCTTATGAAGTACTACCGGTTTTGATTGGTTTACTGTGTGTCTAGTGGAGCAACGTTGACCAATCAGACGTCTTACTGTACCTGGGTACTGTCCAATCACAGCTTGAGCTTGACCTGACTAGGCCCCGCCCACAGGCTTCAGCCAGTAGCCTGGTCGGAAGAACTGTCATTCAGGGTGAGTGGACAGGATGGGGAACACGTAAGAACCGAGCAACAGAGATAACTTCTTTAAACTCGTTTTAAAGTTATTTTCTCGGTTCGTTACGGCACGTTTTCCTGTCCTGAAGGTAAGTGTGCCTTAAAGTGTTAGGCGTTATGAACTTTTAACGCTAAAAGTACGAGTTGAGTGGTGTTTTTTTATTTTATTTTTTTTAATAGGAAGCTAACGTTTTTGGCTAACAGGCTAATGTTTATCTTGCCGCCCCCAGCCCTCTCTTCCTACAGAGCAGCCGCCGCTTCTCCAGGGCGCGTTCCTCGGAGCGATAACTAACACTGGGCCAAAGCGGCATGTCCGCTCCCACTAACTCGCTTCAGCAGCCGCGGGTGAGGCGCAGCAATGCCGGCTCCCCCGGCGGCGGCAGCTGCCGCCTGCACCCCATCCGCGCCACCGTGCCCTACCAGCTCCTGCGCGCGGGTCAGTGCAGTCCGACCCGGTCGCAGACTCTGCACGGAGGAGCCACGAACAGCCGGGGCTCGAGCCCCACCGCCAGTCCACAGGTCGGCGCAGGGAGCGTGAAACAAAGCCTGTCCCCTGAAAACAGAGAGGCTTCCTGCCCCCCAGACTCTCCAGTTCCCAAAGGTAAAACATCCTCACAGCCTCTTTACCTGCGCGAGGCCTGGAAACACCACGTGTGACAAGGTGTGCTGTAACTTTAAAACAAAAAAAAAAAAGAGATCTTGTTTGTCATTCTGGCTCAAATGTGACCTTTCACCCCCCACATTCTATCTGTTTAGGCTTCCCTCCATCTTGACTTTGGTCATGGTGATGTGGACCAACTGGCCTTTGGTTCATTGGGGACTGTTGGCTTTTTTGGGTTTGCACAAACGGCAGGGAGAAAGTCAGGAGCTCCTTAGTCTAAGACCATATGAGGGAAGCTTATCATGATGGTCGAGGAGCCTGGTGCCTCTTTGGAACTGATATAAAAACATAAACGCAGAGACATCTTTATATACGACCGCCTTACCTCTATGGAGAGGAGAGTTTTTCCCCTTTACTAAGGCAAATCCTTAAAAGTCATCAACTTCTCCAACCATAACATCTGTGAATAAACGGGTATAAAAACTTACAGCCATTTATGATGTCACAAAGGCATAAACGGAACCTAAAGATGAGCGTGTAAGTCTGTGACTTGATTTTTGGCAGCGATTGTTACATGCATGGATATTCTCACCTTAACTGGCAGTGATGTGGCTGCACCGTCAACATCTGAACAACAAAATTCAGGTTTTTATGTTTAGGCTGCTCTGCGCTCTCAGATTCTGTGAGTTTTTTAAGGATCGGCCTTCTCAGCAAACCCGCTGACCTGAAATGAGGCAAACTGTGAAGCTTCTCTGTGATCAGAGCTTCAAAGACTCTGAGGACAACTATAGTGCTTTCAGCAAAGCACATCTTTGTTTCTTGTGGACCAAATGACTTTAAGCTGTCGTGCTTAGGCTGCTGGTTTGCGGGTTGTCCTGTGCCCACAGAGGGCTGTAGAGAGGAGCGGGCGTATCTTAAGGGGAGCTCAGGTGTGTCTTGCAGTTCCCTTGAGGCTCGAACCGCCACCTCAAGGGATGGCATGGAACGTACCAGTGTGGTAAGTGTGTCGTGAAGTATGTGTAACGATAATGGAAGTTACACGCACTTATGACGTACAGGTGATGCTGTGGTACGGCGTCCTTACGCCGCACTCTGGTCGTCAGTAAGGTGTGAGTACCGGATCCTTACTGACCGCATGCACGGGGTGTGCACGTGATCCGTAAGTGCCTGTAGGACGTCTGCACAAACTACACTCTGACTAATTTCCTCATTTCTGCATCAAGGAGCGCGCACAGTGTCACGTGAACAGCACTAAGTTGAAAACTGCAATATCTGTACGTGTTGTACAGGTGTTCACTACGACCTGTCGCCTGTAGAGCAACGTGTGCGTGAACAGTTCCTCTCTGGGTTCATTGAACAGTCTACAGACTTGATATTTTGTGCGGGTCGTGTAGGTCAGACCAATTTTTACTAGCAGACAAACCCGTATCCACAGAAAGTTGTGGCTAAAACTTTAGCTGCGACCAACATTGTTGACTCTTCTTGTCGTAGCATGGTGGTTACTGTGGCGTTGAGTTTGGAGTTTTATGTTTTGGACATTCCCCACATTCCTCAATTCTTTGAATGAGATGACGTCCACTCGACCAGCTCGCCATGCGAGGAATGGAGCGTCGAGGGTCACCTGTGTGTGTGTGTGTGTGTGTGTGTGTGTGTGTGTTTCCGCCTTTTGGGTGTTGATTTTCTGCCCCGGCAGCATGCCGCACATACCCCGGGTTCTCCTTTAACCCAGACCAGTGTCCCGTGTCAGTTGTGATGATGGAGACTTGACCGTCCTTCGTTGGTTTGACCTCGCTGTCCAAACATGCATTGAAGGGACATTGTTGTGACTCAGTGGTTCAGATTCGCATAATCCAATAAGACATTTTGAACACTATTTATTTTACGTAGCTGCATCTTTATGAAGATCTTTTGTTTAATGTATTGTATATTTCTCCCATGATGCACTGGGACCGCAGTGAAGAGCCGCACTGTCCTCAGGTGGCTCAGTGGCTTCCTCGGTGAAGACGTCAAAGGGATTACTCTGCATGTGGTGACTTTTTAGACCCTCCATCATCATCCTCTTACCTCCCCAACAATGAAGGCCTGCCTGTTGTGCTGAAACAGCTGCGCTTCATTGTGAACCTTTCAAACTGCAGAGTAAGAGCAAATCTGAAAATGCATCTACGTCTGCTGTAGATGTGGTTTCTGTCCGCATAGGCAGTCAGAGGCGCTGCTCCTGGTTTTTAGGAGATTTCCTTAAATTATTATGAAGCAGTTTGCTTGTTGTGTAACGAGTTGATCTGATTTAATGACTAATATTAACAAGTCGTTTCCTGCACAGCCAGGGGGCAGATGCATAAATCAGTGGCAGATCATGCAAAACAAATGTGAAACAAATGTACTGGCATTATTTATACCGTTGATGTAAATAGTTGTCACCAAAAAACAGGCTCCGCCTCACCCTCAATCATACTTTTTATTTGTATGGTGAAAAACGGTTTCTTTAAAATCCTAAGGATCGGGTGTTTGGTTCTGGTGTTTTACCAGTACATCTTGAGTTTGTTTTGCAGCAGCCGAGTTTTCTTCTCCGACTTCCTGTTCGTTTCTGTGTCTGAGTCCTAGATTCGTAGACATCAGTGGATTTGCAGATGTACCATTGTGTTGAGATTATTATTGATGAAAGTGTCTAATATGGAAATAAGACAGGCATTCTGGGAAATTGTGTAAGAACATAACGCCAACTTTACCTGTATCTAAGTCAGAAGTGCAGGTAAATGATAAGCAAGTAGTTAAAATGCAGATGTCCAATAAGAGTCGATACATTTCCTTAAATTTTATGGCTTGATGGAATCGTTGACTGTAAATGAGAACTGGACTGAGTCACTGTGACGTCGTCCCGGCTCCAACCAAATCAAGTCAATTCAGTTACCTTTTTTTCGCAGCCATGTTGGAGCCAGACAACGTCATTGAGCAGTGATTGGTCTGAGCTATCGCTTCTATGGCAACCACTCTCCCCAATCAGGATTGTACTTGTTGGAAGAACACACCCCCACCGTTTAAAGTGAGCTATACAAAATCTGTCAGAGATTTTGAACGATGGACGCAGAGGCAAGCTGGCTCCACCTACTTTTATGGAGGCATCTGATTGGCCAGTTTATAACTCGACTAACTTAAACTACAAAAAAAATCCTGGGAAAAAAAAGAGGATTATCAAGAAGATGTTAAAAAATGTATCAGAGCTAGAACAGTGATTCTGACCTATAGAAAGACTAACAGCTGTTTATTTCTCTATAGAAGTCTATGGGATTTTGGATTCTTGGAGCCACTTCCTGTTTGGAACACCGGGGGGAGGAGTCACTCGGTCCATTTCTCATATAAAGTCAAAGGGCCTAGCCTGTTAGATGTTAGAATTTTTATAGCTCATCTGAGACTTGACTTTGGGTTCAACTTGTATGGATTTCCAGCCCGTGAATCAGCATTTCCTCAAACGTTCTCTGCTTATGAGTAACCATCTCGCTGTGGAGGGATGAACTCCAAAACCTTTGAAACGGCTTTATAACTCTTCCAGGTTTTATTGACAGCAAATAATTTGCCTCGGAGGTGACTTTTTCTTCTCTTCTTTCTTCTCTTCTTCTTTGTAGTAGCAGAAATGATTCTTAAAAAGCTCTGCTTAAAGTCTCAGGATGGCCTGCAGGTTGCTTCAAAAGGAAAGTATTTACATTAATGTTCCAAACATGATCCACATGGAGGCTAATGATATCCTCAAACTCTCATATTATGGATTAAATTCTTTCAAACATACACATGACTCTCCTTATATTTTCCTTTTAGATTTCCTTTACTTTTATCATAAATTGAGAAAATTAATGGATCCTTACTCCTAGATACACAAACTTTAATTTAATCAACACATTTACAACATTGTAGACCTGTCTCACTTTCAACCCTTGTTCTATCCTAGGCACTGTAACATTGGGAGTGGGGTCATCTAGACCCACTAGACAGAGCTCTGAACCTTTGTTCTTCAATGATTTGTGATCTTCACTGGTGTCCATGGATTACATGAAATCCTCTCCACCTTTAACACGTCAAAGGAAGGGTGGGGTCATAGGATAGCACACCTTCCAGGTTTTGACAGAACGTAAAAATCTAATGTTCCTATAAAGAAATAGAAGTTTTTTTAATTTTTGCTCAGGCCAAGTCCCACAGCCACTAATGTACATTTTGCACATCTTCCACATGTGAAATGTTGGTCTCTCGGGAATTTGATCCATGCGCAGATGTCCGTCGAGGGCTTCGGTCAACGGGTCTTTACGTGAATTCAGTTTTAGCAGTTCCAAATTTTTAGAATTACGCAGTTTATGGATATTTTAGTTTAGTTTAATTTTTATATAAATCTTGTGAAATTTGTGTTTGATTTCTGTGAGATGCGTACACAAATGTGTCTTTTCACAACTGCTCTGTTTGTCTAAAAGACCTTTCACACATGAACCACTAATGTCTAACTTTTATTTGGCGTATACGGTGCAGACGTCATGTTCAATTTACGTAATTGATGCACGAATCATTATTGAATTGCATATTAACAGCGCAATTATCCCACTCTGTTCACGTTCTACGTTGGTTAACATGTTCTTTGCATGGTTTATCCGTACTTCTGTGTTTTTAACGTGGTTCGTTAGTGAGACAATTGTGAAAGTTTCACATTAAGTCCACAACTTTTCTCACCTGTACGTAGTGGCCATGTGACACGGCCTTAAAACAGTGTTACTCAAGCCGTGCCGTGGCAAAGCAGTGCTTTAGAAATGTAGGTCACATGTTTCTACATTTTCTGTCTTTTGCCCTTCAGGTAATAAACCACCTGTCCCTGAAATTGTTTAGACTTTGTGCAGCTGAAACTCTTTTGAGTGAAATCTAAGACTCTTTGAATGAACGTTTCCTAAGATTTTGGTGCGTATCTGTCTGGAAAGCGCTTGAAGTGCTTTGAAAAACGGTTTCTTTTTTTTCTTGTGGGGAGGGTTTTGTGGTCTGGCATGCGGGGCGACGATGGAAAATAACCACAACCCTTGTTCTGAGAGGACTGGCTTGGCCTGTATCAATATTGATGGAAATTTAGCCTGCTTCCTTTGTCTACAGGGCTTCGGGAATTTTACTGTAGCTCAGTCAGCTTACTTAGGCAATACGTTAGACTTGGTTAGGCCTGTGTGCTCTATGAACAAAGAACAATAATGCACGGCTCTGTAGCTCCACAGGGAAAGGGGGTGCCTCATGTGGATGTTGGCCCTGGCTTTAGCCTGTTCAGACATGGTCTGCAAGCTTGCTTTGGATGTATGCGAACGGGATCCTTTGAAGGCTAAATGCAGACGTTTACACGTGTTTTCAGTCATTCCGCTGCCTTCCTCTCGCCTCGCCGTGCTGCGTGTCTCTGCAGGAATGTTGCGTGGAAGGCAGGCGGTGTTGATGTGCGTTGCAGGGTGGTTGTTTATGAGTTTGTATGTGGGTGGTGTGTGCTTAACTGCTTTAAGTCCTAACAAATCGCCCTCAGAACATCAGATACTGCAGCTCAATCTTTTGCATTTGCTTCAGGGCTCGACTCTCGACATTCTTTTTCATTCATACTTGAAAGGTTAGAAAGGGTTCGAGAAGAGAGGAGGAAGTCCGCAGACTGAAGATCTCGGGATTCTTGGCTTCACTTTTTCAATGTTGATTTTATTTTTTAATTATTACATAGTGTTTCTTGCAACGCCTAGAACCAATATTTACCGCCTCTGATGGAGTCCCACCATGTTGGATTTTTAAAAAATAATTTTTTCTGAGTATTCCTCTGAAAACCTAATCTCTGATCGCCAGCCCCTCCCAACCCACTAAAACGACCGTGTCCTCACATTGTGACATCGCATAGTGGGGACCCAACCCTTCCAGGAAGAGTCTGAGCTGCCAGCCCCGCCCCCGTTGTCACTAGTAACATGACAAGGCGCTGAGCCGACACCGACTGCAAAGGAAAGCGATATTTATGCTGACCTGTCACGAAATGAAGCATCAGATCAGAGAGAAAGTTCACGTCTTACCGCTTGTTTTTGTCCAGATGATGAAGCTAACGTTAGTTTAAAAGAAGCCAGAGCAGTGATACAGAACATTTATGCTATGTGACCGGAACTACTTTTTTAGGTGTACATTATCACTGTGCATCATCACTTTTTAATGCACACCCAATCAGAATCAAGCATTGACTCTGACCAGAGGCGGTCCTGGATAGTCTGACGCACCGGCTGAAACACTGGACAGCACCCTCCCCCCTTTCCACCCCCCTTTCCAGCCCCGCCCTCAATAACTCAAAGCCTGCGAACATACAAAAACAAGGCAAAATATATAATTTATTTTACTTTATTAATCATATAGGTAAAATATACCTGTGTAGTTGAATTAACACACATCAGTTTGTTTTCTTTTTGAAGGCTGGTTCTGGTAAAAAATGCCACATTTTTCTTTTTTTTTCTTTTCTTGAGCTGAATACAATCCTGATATCAATTATGAATGAATAAATCCACAAGCTTAAATAGACTTTTCTGTCTAAGCCCCTCCTCCGCCTCTCTACCTGTTATGCCGTCAGCGAAAAATACTGTCATGACAGCAGCACGTTGACATGTCAGTGGGGCACCCTTCATTAACTTTACGGGGAAGTGGGCGGCTCTAGTTAAGGAAAACTATGGTGGATAAAAAACTAGCAAAGGTTTTTTTATTAATTTATTTTTTGGGGGGCGCCCCCTACAAGATTGCGCCCTGGGCGATCGCCCATAGGAAAAACCGCAGCTGACTCTGACCATGGTATAATTTCTGATAATGGACTCCTCGTCGGGCGTTATCCCACTTATCCCCTTTTTAGCTGATGTGACAACCTGTGGAACGTCTGTCCATCTAAGTTCCAAGTTTCTATTAACTGGTTACCAACTGGCAGTAATATACAACATTCAGGCTATGTGACCGGAACTTCCTTTTTAGGCGTCCATTAACACTTTTTAAACTCTGCAGCCAATCAGCGTCTACTATTCACCCAGCCCATGGAAAAAGGGAAGGTGGATAAACATAATGAACCAGTTGGAAGTTCAAAACGACAGTCGCACCACAATTTACTTTATTTAGACATATTTTCTGTAAAAATGTTAGAGAGGAAATCTGCCATGTCATGCTATCTCTGACTCCACAAAAAAAACTCCACGCTCTGCTGCATTTTTGTCCAATAAATATAGTACATATAATTTTGAAAACTCTACACATGTACATTTCCAGATGAACTGTTTGTGTCTTAAAAATATTGGTTGGCTGGTTTTTGTTCATTTATATGTAGTTTATCCTGTCCAGCAGCTAAATGTTAGTTTAACTTCATTTTATTATTTATTTATTTTGTCTTACAGCAGAAAGGTCCAAATTACAGGTGCGCAGTTCCAGCGCCATCGCCATCCGAAGGGCGTCCTCCTTGGACGCCATCACAGGGCCGTACCTCACTGGCCAATGGCCTCGAGACTCCCATGGACCGTACCCTTCCTGCATGAAGGATAAAGCTACACAGGTAAGCAGCAGCCACGCCTTCCACCTCAGCAACACGCGTGATGTTGTGTGCTAATTTCCACATGCTTTCATGACGACAAACATTTTCTAAGAGTTGGGAGAGAAATGTGTTTTTTACTTCAAATTTTGTTAAGTTGTTTAATCAAAAGCAGCTTTGTTTTGCTTAAGTGTGAGCAGCTTTTGTCTTTAATAAGCCAAGCTTCTATATTCCTTCAATATGTGATCGGTCATCAGAGGTGAATGAGCTCATTTTCATCAAAAAAAGAGGTTTTCTTTTGGGAAACTGATCTCAGAGGGATCATTCTTCTCTGTGTGGTAACGATGGATCATCAATTTGAGATCTTTCATTGGAGAACTTGTGGACTCGGCTGATAGAAGAGTGTCTGCACAGACGCAACAAAGTGGAGTTTTTCATGTCTTTCCAGTGAACATCTGGATAAAGGTAGAACTACAGACCTTGGATTTCTTCCAGATCATCAAGTGTGTCCAAACAAACAAATAAACTAGATTGAATGTCAAATCCATTCACGTTTGAGTTTCCTAAAGTTCAGCCCACTGTTGTTTTTTCCACATGCAAAGAATCCAAAGGGAACATTCTTAGAACATTCTAGCACACCTGATGGTCACATGACTTTCCTCAATTCAAAGTGTTTCACGTGTGTTGTCCGCTTTGCAGGTTGTTTTAATGTTATAGTAAAATAAACCTACTGTGTCTCAGTCCAAATGGTATTTTTCGGATATTGATTAATGTCAATTGATCCCATTTTAAACGGTTTTACAATACTTTAGGTCGATTTGATTAACCTCTTGCCTTAGACGGGTGGATCATGTTGGATCGTAGGAATGGATTAATCAAGTGGAATAAGAGTTACACCCCTCCCCTCCCCGTTGCTGAGAGCTTTCTGTTTACACTCTCTCGCTAGCTTGCAGTATGAGTGGGGGAGGGGGCACGTAGCTTGTGGCCCGCCCACAAATGCCATCTTTTTAAACCGTTTTTTTTTCTGTCTGCAACAATTTAAATTAAGACTCAGAAATGCAAATAAAGCTTAATTTTCTGTATAAAAATGCAACAAAAACATGTTAAACACCATTTTCATTGGAGTGGGTCTCTTAAGTTTAACATTCACTTCAGAATTTACTCATTTAGATGAACATATAGACTATATTTGCTGTCAAAAGTGAAAGACTGTTCGTAAAAACAATATTTTTTTCATTTAAGAGCTGTTGAACGTTTCCTGATTGTGTGTTAAAGCCACAGAACGATCTGCTCTAGGAAAAACCTGAACATGCATGATAGTGATGAGGTCGCCTCCTGTGAACAGACGCTTTCATGTGACTGAATGAGGACCGGCAAGCCTCATTTCCATGGCCTTCATCCCCTGAACCGCTCTCCTCTCCTCTCCTCGCCTGCCTCCTCTTTGTTCCCCGGGTTGAGGAAGTGCAGGGAGGGCTGTGCTGGAGTTCTTGAAGTGCCTGTGAGCAAAGTAAACACGACTAATCACACAGTTCCTGCAAAGGCTCTGGAACAGATTTTCAATCAGCTGGATGATTATCTCCTGGAAAATGTTGGCATAATGAAGCGGGAGCGTTTGAGACGTTTGCATTGGAAAGCTGACACGAAGCGCTGCCACACTCCAACCCGGGTCGGGTCGGGAGCGACCACTTCCTCCTACGTCCGCCCGGGCAAAGCTCCTTTCATGAAGCGAGCAGAAAGCAGCCGACTAAAGATCCGTCCCTCCTTTTGTGGAGCGCTGCACAAGTTCACCGCGGCCTCTCATTTGAGCGCCGCACGGAGGTGAAGCTGCTTGCACCTGTCCTCCAGGCGAGGCGAGCAGAAATCCCACTGCTTACCACCTGGCCCTCGTGGCCGCTCGCCTTTTGTGTGGAGGTTGTGGAGCAGAGGGTCCATACATATGCTAATGTGTGCGGCGGGGCAGGCCTGCAGGGCCTGCGGTTAGAGAGCGCAGACTGTGTGGATGAAGATTAGGGCCCTGACAACGCCAAGCTGTTCTCAAAGAGCGCTGCGCTCACAAAGGCGGCCTAATCAGTTTGTGTTCCCTCACGTCTTGTATTAAAACGTTTCTGAACGTGCAGACGGTTGATGGCTATCGGAGCGCTGGCATGCACGTCTACGTGAGAGGAAACCCCTAATCAGCAGACTGCTCTGCTGGAAAGGGTGATGGAAAAATAAAACCACAATCATGGTTTTTGAGCTTCTCATCTTCAATTTATTCAGAGGAAATCCCAGCAGTTAATTGTGATTGTTGGGAAAAGCTCGACTTTTATGGATTGCAGATACAGTTTCAGGCATGCACATGATAACCTCTCCTCAAAGTGTGTATATATATATATATATATATATATATATATATATATATATATATATATATATATATATTTTATTTTATTTTTTTCGGGGGGGATGAATATGTAGTCTATGAGGACATGTTTGGACTGCCGGCTCATGACTTCCTGCTTTGGAATGAAGCTGGATCCAGGATGTCTGCGCGTTGGGCGGGATTCATCATCGTAAATGACTGCAGCTCATGCTTCATAGACACAAACCTTCATTTGAATAAACACATTTAACACACACAAAACAATCAGCCTACTGTCGTCTTGAAAATATTTCAGAGATTAAAGACTCACCCCGGTGAAAGTTTTTTTTTTTTTTACGTGTTCTTGTAGCATTTTGCTGACGACGCAGGACATTTATCATGGAAATTAAGATTAAAAATAGCATTACTGAGTATTTCTCTATTCAAGTCATTGTGAATCAGGAGCAGACAAAAAAATGCAGTTTAACGGGCTGAAAACCGTTGGATAGCTCCGACATCGCTCACCATTTTTTGTTGCACCTCTAATGTTGAAGGTGTGAAGGGTTGTAAGCTAGCGAGATCGTGTGTAAACAAAGGGATAATGGGTAATGGGGCGCAGGGTTGCTCCATGCCAACAGTCCCGCCCATACCTACATTTCTGATTAACTCTGCAGAAACTATGTCCTAAAAAAAACTACACAGGTTTTTGGATTTTGGCTAAAATAATTAAAGACCACTGGTAAAACTTTGAAAATAGACCAAAAGATGATCAGAGTGGGACTTTGAAGATCTGATGTCTGAGCAGAACTTGGAGAACTAGTTATGCATTGATCTTTAGTGGACTTGACTACTGTAACAGTATTTTTACAGGGCAACCAAAAAAAATCCATCGGGGAACTGAAACTGATTCAGAACTCTGCTGCTCGGGTTCTCACAAGGACCAAAGGTAGATCAGTCCAGTTCTGGGGTCTTTCTACCAGTGGACATACTTTAATGTCCTGTTGCTATTTCATGAAGCTTTGAATGGTTTAGCACCAAAACCAGAGTCCAAACGAAACATGGAGAGTGCATTTAGCTTCTATGCTCCACAGATCTGGAACAAGACTTTTTCTTCCATGATCAATTTTCAATGGTTGGCACTTCCATGTTTTGAAAAAGACACTACCCAGACGTCACTACCAGATCCAATTCCCTCACTGATCAAATTAGGGAATTATGGCAGCAGTATGTAGAGCCCGAATACAGACTTAAAAACTCTCAAGTTTGGAACACTGGAGCCCAAATCGTGCATTTACGCATGTTTACGTAGACTTTTCATTGGAAGTTGTTTCTTGAACACGCGTTTCCAAGCCTTGTGTGAACGTAGCATCATAATTGGGCTGAACACAAGGAGCGCACACGTATCACGTGAACGACACATGCATTCGACACGCCTGCGTCTCACCTCCTTCCCCCTTAGGTGTTGTAAAAGTGTTCACTACAGCCTGATTGGTCTACAACTTTGATATTTTCTGTCGGTCATGTGTGTTCCCCGTACAGGTTTGACCATTTTTACCCGCAGACACCCCGTATCCACGTGTTGGGACGATTGGGACTACGTCTTTAACAAAGTACTCTTATCCCTTGTGCTATCTTGTGGGGTCCAGATGACCCCACTACCAGTGTTAACGTGCCTTGGAGGCACGTTAACACTGGGAGTGGGGTCATCTGGACCCCACAAAACAGTGTGCAGAACCTTTTTTCTTTAATGATTTGTGATGGTGTCCATGGATTACATGAAATCCTCTCCACATTTGTCATGGTAGGGAGAACACGTCAATGTCAGGGTGGGGTCATCTAGACCTCTCATCATAGCACAAGGGTTATGAGCCTGATGGACCTTTTCAGCAACCCGTGTTCATTCTGTTTCGTCAAGCATCTGTATGTTTGGGATGGGAGCGGATGAGGATTTCCATAAGCCATGATGAAGATGTTGAGACTAGCGTACACATCTGAACTACAGCGTGGCCGAACACAGACCTCCCCTTTCATCCGAGCACAAGTGGCCATTTGAGGGGTCGTGGCAGCGAGCCGGCTCAGATGGCTTCCCGGGTGTTCCTCAGTATTCCATGTCATAGGGTACGGCGATTGTCAGTGACGGGGGTTTTTGTTAGTGCCGGGTCAGACATAAGGCGTGGGGTGACCTTCAAAGACGTGCTGAACTGTGGGTGAAACGTCAGAAGGTTGTTGATAATAACGAGGAAGTTAGTGGTTCCAAACGAGCCTATGAAACCTCCTCAGTCCGTTCCCGTTTTTGCATTCATTTCCATAACTTAACCGTTTCCGGACAGAACTGCCTCTATGCCCTGTGACAGGGACTGTTTTGTATATCAGCTGCATTATTTGACTGGTTTACAAACACCTTTTTAGATTCTCTTTGCATTTGTATTCTGGCGAGGTGGGTTTTTCCGTAAAGGACAGCGGTTGGCGTTTTTTAATCTGCTTTTATTGGGGTTTTGTGGATTTTATAGCTGGTGGTTGGAATCTCCTGTGATAGATGTCTCTTTGGCTGTCAGATGTCTTCTTGGCATGTATGTATGAAGGTGATTTAATTATTTTAAACCCCAGGGTTTTTTATTTCAAGTGAAGGCTGCTGGATTTAGTCATCTGTGTGTGTGTGTGTGTGTGTGGAGTCTGCAGACAGAAAGCGAGGCCGGCGGCCGGGTTTGTCTGAACCCGGATCATTAAAAGATGAAATATTATTTATTTACATTTTTTCCGTTGAGTTCAGCGCTTTTCCTCAGGGACGGCATCCTATGACTTGTCCTCTCTTTTCAGTGATTCCACCTTTGCAGCTTTACTTGGGAACACACGCCTCTCATTTTTCAGCCGCATCGTTCTCTGCTGCTTTTAGGTTTAGCTTTTAGGTTTAGCTCACATCCTCAGGGATTTTGTGATGAAGCTCCACGTTGGCCAACGAGGCTCTGGGGAAAAAAAGCGTCTCGTGGGTTTCGAAGGCTTACAGGGCAGGTTATCTTGGCTTGTTTGCATCTGGAGACCTCTGTTTACGTATGATTTGTGTTTTTTTATTGTATAAGCAAAGGAGATTACATTAACTGTGGGGGGTTTCATCAGTGGGATCAGTGGCTGGAACTGACCGGTGAATGTGGTCTTGTTTGTTTTAGACTCCAGGTCTCTGGAATGACGAAGGAGCAGAGCTGGGAAGTCCTCACCAGCGGTCGGCTTCGTGGGGCAGCGCAGACCATCTCAAGGAGGTATTTCTCCTCCCAGAAGTTCATCAAAATTCCAAACAAAGAGTGCTGGAAATAAGTGTTAGCTCTTTGATTGATTGATTTAAAAGGTATCACATCTGCAAGAGTCCAGAACAGCCATGTCTGCCAATACTTTTTTCATTTTAGCTCGTTTTCTTGAGAAAACTTTTCCTTATTTGGAGATCAGTAAAGCAAAAACGTAACGGTTCATTGATCAGCCTAATGTGTTAGCTCTTTGTCTCAGCTGATATGAAGTTTTGCCACCCACATCATATACAAACTGGTTGTGAAAATGGCTAGAAGATGAGACCCGATGCGCTGAACTCTGTTCTCAAATAGTCGAGCAAAGATCCTCTATGATGACAGGCATCACACTCTGTAGCAGGGGTGGGCAACTATTTTGACTGGTTTTGCCACATAGTGTTTTAAAATTGGATAGAAGGGCCGGAAGAGGAGCAGATGTGTGGAGTGAGAAAGAAAAAACATGGAACAAAAACATTTGGATTGAAAATTATATTTTAAAGACAGAGCATTTTAGAGTTTTTAGGTTAAAACTTTTGTTCTCATTTCAGAGCCACTTGCACCAACGGCTTGATGTACCTCATGTAAAACTTAGAGAAATGCTGCGTTCATGTGGTGTTTGAATGATGGGAAAAATGAAAAACAACAAATCTTTAAACACCACATGGATAATAGAGCAAAAATTCAGGAAAAAATATACTGATACACTTAAAAAACCAATAAGTAGTGGATCCTCTGCCGTCATTTTCCCGCTGAGACTTTGAGGCTGCAGCTCCTCACGTCTCCGTTTGTGCTAAAACTGAGCAGCTTTGTCCTGCACGTCTGTTTCTCATCCTGAAAAATTGAAAAAGCACATTTCTATGTCTTCTGCTGCTGCTACACATATATCTGCGTTACCTTTTCACCAGAACAGAGTTCACTCGTGTATTGCAGGAGTTACGTTCTAAAAATAACCGTGATCGGTGAAATCCACGGAGATTGACTACAGACGTTTATGGCAGTAAAACTCCTCACTGCCTAAATACACTTTTCTCACACAGACATGAACATTTTCACCCTTTTCTCTTGTTTAAATTCTCAAACCTTCATAGAAATGAGGTCCAGGATCTTAGAATGAAAACAAAGATCTGATGGATCCCAGATTTCCTTAGATCTGAAGAGCTCCGCGTTTCTGCACAGGAGACACGGACTTAGAAGATTGATTGACAGGGTCTCCAGCCAATCAGGACACAGAACAGAGTGCGCTGTTTAAAAATAAAAAAAACAGCATAATCGCTCTAAAAGAATGACCTAAACCGGAAAAGATGAACTGTGACGTAGAAAGGGAAGACTGTCTTCTGGTCTATTTGACAGAAACCATCGAGACGACTGTTGTTGTGATTTTGGGCTATACAAATAAAATTCAATTGATTTAGAGTTTCAGGTTGGAGTGGACTGCAGAACGCTGGAATAAAATGTCATGTCATGACCGTGTGGCCAGAAAAAAATGAAAAACATGGGTCTCTGATATTGTCCAGTGACCCGGACCAAACATGGAGGCGGTTCCGGTTCCAGCCCGCAAGCCGTAGTTTGCCATAGTTTGCCCACCCCTGCTCTATAGGAACGTTCACACCAAATGCAATTCGGGCATCACCTGCGTCTAATTTCAACCTTAAGTCAACGAGTTTCCACTGCAGCATTCTGAGCGGCGGCGTGACACTCCAACAGCAGTAAAAATAAATAAATAAATAAATAATGACGCACGTCAACATTTTTTTCCAGGTGGTACAATGTTTCCAGAGTTCAAATATCTAAATTCTGGTGAAGCGTCGCCTCATGTCAACCAGTCAGAAAGCTGGCTTTGGTCCGTGACGCGTTGATGTGATCAGTGGCTGAAGCCCAAAACCAACACGGAGGAGAATCTGATCTTTCTCCCCCTGAACCCTGTCATATTTTTCTTATTTTGCATCACGGCAATAATAAAGACAATAATCTGATTTTATTCTTAGTTTTATTGTTTAAAACTGGGTCACAGAGAGACAGAAGTACCGCTGAAAGCATCCGTCGTCATTCAGACGCAGCTGCTGCAGTAGATGCTGAAGCTCGACGTGCCGGGAGAGTCTCTGAATGATGTCAGGAACCCAGACATGGAGACAGGATGCTCTTCAAAATAAAAAAAAAAGCCTGATCTCTAAACATCATATGTGTCTTCCATGATATAGGGATGAGGCTAAAATGTTTTTCCGTGTCTGTAAAGGATTATAGTTCATCTCTTCTGGATCATAAAAAAAGCATCTTTATCGGATTTAAGTCCAAACTTGAGCTAGTACCTTCCAGAACTTTCATGTTGGATTCATTTGGATCCACTCATGGTGGGTTTGAGTCTGCGGATCCTGAATTCAGGTCCGTAAGCCTCGTTGAGCCTTGTTTCCACTAAGCGGTCCAGTTCGGTCCTGTTTAGAATGATTCAGGTGGGACCATCATGGACGGCATGATCAGGCCGATTGTGTAGCTTTGTGTCTTAGTGGTGCGACTACAGGAAAGGTGAAGCCATCGACAACAACAATGGACGGGAATGTTTGTATTCCGACCTTTCTGTTTGTTGCAGGCATCTTTTCCTGATTCACGTTGACGAAGACAACAATTGAGTGTTTGGGAACATTGGCGCTGGTTTGGATCTGTCTGTTGTCTTAATTGCCTTCCACCAATCAACAGGTTTCATGGTTGACGACGGTAGCTTCGTACCTAACCGGTCTGTTCCATTTTAAACCAACAGGGGCCCAGACATGGTATGGTTGGGTCCATTTTTTAATAATGAAAGCACTCAAAATGCTATACCGTACCACTCGGTGGAAACAGGGCCTTGTCTTTCAGGATAAGTCTTGATGGTTCTTCAACTGCTAAGCCGCCCCACACCATCATGCTACCACCTCCTTCACTTTGAACTTCTAGAAAGCTCTTCTATAATCTCTCGAACCCGCAATGATTTTTTTTCCCAAAGTTTTGACTTTGTGTTAAATGTGAGACGAGGTTTTGTGTTGCTATAAACATTTTTCCCCTTAGACTGACATCAGTTTCGTTCTTCAGTGTCTTTGCATACTTTAATTTGATAAATATGCACACAAAAAGAATAAATGAGGAATAAGCACATTTGTAACTATTATAACCGTGGAAGCTTTTATTTTGAAGGTTGGTTGGTTTGCTTACACGTTTATTTCCTCGGTCAGAGTTGGATGGAAGTCAAAATGTTCCTTTACGTAAAGACTTTTTACCCTCCTGCTTATCTGCTGGGTTTGGTGGCCAACCAAGCAACTGCATAGTTATAGGACTCCTCAGACCATAATCTAAATTTATCCCTCCTCTTCCCCAACGTGTGGCGCCGTGTACATCTCATTATAGTCTGTTGTTTCAGAGGAGCTCCCCTGAAGGGTGTGTGTGAAGTTCTCATGAAGATCCAGGTTAGAGTGAAGCAAACAAGTTTTATAACTTTACATTTAGTTGTCCCTTTTTTCATTTTATTTTTAGATCAGACACTTTGGAGTTTTGTCCCCTCTTTCTGACTCCAGGGTTTGTCTCTGCAGGGTTTCCTGCTACAGTAGATGCAGATGCACACGAGACTACCTTTTCTAGTAAAGTCTTTGATTTTGTCTCCAATACTTTGCATTAGGATAGGTTGGACCTTTAATAATAATAAACTCTCAAATGTTCCTTTTGAACATCTTTGGCGACGCTCCTGCAGGAAGTCATCAACTGATTGTTTCCAGCTTCAAGGATTTTGTATAAACAACTTGGTTTCCTGTTGCACTGAATAGAAAAAGGTGCGAGTACGCTGAACCACTGCTGCACCACTTCAAACGCCTCGTTCCACATCGTCACGGAGGTTGAGAATGGCGTCATTTTAGCTTATAATGACTTTAGTTTGTAATGTCAATGCAGTGGACGTCCACAGAACCCATTTATGCAGTTTTGGACCAAAAAAACCAACATGTAACGGCGTGTTTTATGTAAAAACAACCTCAGGAATTTCATAGAGCAAATGTTCTTTGCTTACATGATCAGATTGTCAAAATGTTAACATCATAAATCCCTTTAAAGCTTTATTACGGCCTCGTGCTGGATCCAGGCCTGCTAATAAAATGTAGATGCCATCTTTCCGCGCTCCAGGCCTGTGCAATCAGAAACAGAGACCGGTTTGAATCAGCGCTTGTATTTGTTTCCGTCCAAACTGCCTGGACTTGTCGTTACGGACGGTGGCGGCGAACTGAGTGTGGGAGGACCTCTGTGAAAAGAGCCGGTCTTTGTTGACGGGGCTGTCAGGAATACCAGATCAGCGCTGAAGACCGCACCTTTGTCTGCACAGCACAACTGCGTCTGTTCGTCTTACAAAGAGCATCCTGTTTTTAGGTTTCACCCACTGACTTCACTCGCTTCATCATCCGCCCTTCGCCGCCGCCGCCGCTGCTGCTGCCGCTGCACGCACTGCTCTGGCTGCAGAGTGTGGTTGCCTTAATACTAAAAAAAGAAAAAAAAAAAGTTGACATTCCAGGCATTTTAGCTAACGTTAGAGAACTGGTAAATCATTTAGCCAGAGTAAACATGTCAGATCTGTGAAATCGTGTGTTTGTCCGGTTATGTCTCTGTAAATATTTGGTTGGTTTTTGGGTTTTTCCAGCCTTAAATGTGAATTTCCTCCACTCACTGAAATCTGCTGAACTGTGTTTTGTTTTTGTTTTTCTTTTTTTAAACCAGCAGATCGCAAAGCTGAGGCTGCAGCTGCAGCGCAGCAAGCAGGTCACCCGGCAGAGCAAAGACCGCGATCTGCAGCTTCCCCAGCTGTCGCCGCACGGAGCCGCCGGCCAAACACAGGTGAGGCTCCGGCGCCGTCCGACTCCGCCCACGGAGAGGGCAGGTAAAGATGAGGCACCATGAATGAAACCGGACGGCAGCACTAAAATCCACGTCGCCTCCATCAGTAAAAACGAGTTCTTGACTCTTTAAGCTGTAACTCAACACGCCGTCGCCTTGGTAACCGATGAGCGACGACAAAAAGTGTCTGGAGAGGAGAACGGGTCTGGACGTGTTCTGCTCTGCTGCTGTTTGCTGTGGAGGGCTTTACATAAGCCCTAGAACCCTGTGGTGGCACACAAACCCCCCAATGCTGAAAGGGTTTGATTAAATGACAAGTTTTTTTCTTCCAAGAAGTTTTAGCAATAAAAATACACAGACGAATCAAATCTAGTTAGAATATTATTTTATATATTGGTTAAAAATACAAGAAAAGCTATCTTCTTGACGTAATCACTCTAGCTAAGGGGATGTTGGGGGGATCAATCACGATTCAAAATGCAGTCAGGACGATATTTATCTATCAGTGACTCTTGTTTTCCACTTGAACCCCCAACATTAGTTGGCAGCATCGCACACTGAGCCTCTACAACACACAAAACTACAACAAGATCTCAGCGAGAAGCAGCTTATTAAAAATACAGTCATCCTTCACGGTCCCTGTTGTCATGAGGCATGCACTACCCACACTACCTTATTGGTTCATTTTATGTTTTTATTATACTAAAGAAGTCTTTTGTTGTGTAAATCAGACAATGTTAAATGTTTTCTTTAAGAACAAATGTATCTCATCACTAAAAGAAAAGCAACATGAACTTGCTGGGTAAAAGCAACTGGAGATACAGTTGCAGTGCTTAACGTTGTGATCATTAAACAAAATACATTTTTCCTTTTAATTACACGAAAAGCGTATTCATATTCAGTTTTTTTGGTTTTTTTAAGTCTTACTCTTCAAAAAAATCTAAAAATTGTTCCACACAGTCTTTGGATAAATCGAGAAACACATCATGAGACACACCCCTCACTCTTGCCGTATACTTTCCAATAGTAGCCCGGCTTTCATTAGAGACGGGCGTCACAGGCAGAATGGCGAGGGCTGACGGCTTCATTTTGTGGTGAAATTCAGTCACAAAATGTTAACAACAACGACAGAAACATTTTAGGATTCATTGAAATGATGAGAACATTGTCTTATGTCCTGATTAGCACTGGCTGTGAACGGTTCTTTTTTTTTACTTATGCATGAACCTCCGTCTCCAAAACCCTCTTCGCTTTCATGCGGACCGCTTTCCCGAAGACACCCCCACCGTTCTGTCTTTGCTCGGTAATCCGTGTTCAAACCAATTCTCCTGATTTGTTGTCGGACGCTTTCTTTGCAGCTTAGTGAGGCTGTGGGGAAGTTTTACAGCCGTAACACATCTAGAATCCTAATTCACAGATCAAGTCTTTTCCCTTTTTATTTTTATTTTTATTTCTTTTTGTAACTTGCAATAAACTAGACAGTCATTTTACATTGACTTTAAGAACATATACTTTAGTGCTTTTGACTGAAGTTTGCTTTAATCATCCATCTTCTGAACACTGGAGAACCCACTTGGTCAAATTTGGCTGCTTTTTTTTTTAATGGTTCTTTTTCTTTCTTTGTTTTTTTTTCCTAATCATTTATTTTATCTCTTTTATTTTTGTCTTTTTGTTTGTTTGGCTGTGATTGATTGCTGCAAACTAAATGAGCAACAACAACAAAGTTGTCATATCAACTATAAAAGGTCAGAAGCAACGTGTTCTAGGGTTCTCCTGAACTTAAATCTATAGAACGTCATCACACGTGACCTGCAAAAGTCAGAAACATGTCACGTAAAGTTGGAGAAATTCACTGGAAAAAGTGAAGAATAAAACCAAAACAAGCTCAGAGTTTGCTGTAAAGACTGAAATTTTATTTTATTTTTAGGTTTTATCTGCTTATTTAGGAGATATCTGCAGGAAAACTCTAGAAGACATTGACTTCATACGTTCTACCCAAATAATTGTTTATCTGGAGAAACTTGCTAACAATCCGTTTTTTTGGTTTTTCTTGTGTTGGTGGACCCAGTCGACTCCTCGTTTGGTTTTAAATGAATCATCTCCGACTTCTGTAAAGAGGAAGCCGGGTCTCAGTGAAGGACCGTTTTCTGTCCGCCTGATGCAGAAAACGTGACTCGGCTCAGACGTTCCACTGCCCTGTGCAGGAATGGAACCGGACAGCGTTTGCTCTAAGGCTTGTGGACATTCCAATAACTGGCCTCCCCTCCCCCCTTTGTTTCTGGTTCTCCTCTGTCTGCAGCACAAGGGCACTTCGGCAGCTTTCCCCGCCGCACCTTTGACAAAAGCCCTCATCTGCAGAGTGCCGAGCAACGTGGAGGGCATCAACCACGAGCTGGAGAACGTCTTCATCAGAGAAGACTGGGAGCAGGGCATGCAGGTGCTCACACCTTCACGCCGTCTGTGGTGGCTGTCATGATCGCCGTGGGGTTTGGAAACCATCATTGATGGATGTCTGGCCTGTGATTCTAGTTTTTCTGGTGTCGTGAGAACCACGAGACAAACCCGGGTTCCTCCACAAAGACGTTTCTACAATGGTCTCGGTCGCGCCCGTAGTTCAGGAAAAGGAGCTGAATGTTTTCAGCCGTCTGTCAACTCTTGAACTGAATGTTGAAATTGTTCTGTTTTCTCAGGAAAACACATTTAGCCCGTCATGCAGTCATTCCTAAACCAAACCTGGATTATTATTGAGTCAACTAAACACAAGGAACCAGTTCTACTAGAATTTCTAGAAAATGAAAACAGTTGAGACTCACTGGGTCTCTTGAGGGTATCGATGGATTTGAATCTTTTCTCTGATTTTGTCCAGGCTCACAGATGCATCAAAATATGAATAAAAAATGAGTTTTTAAGGCTTTTTAAATGTTGATATGATGTTCACTTGATCACTGCTGGAAGGAAATACCGACTCAGAGCTGTGGCAAACACGCATTCACATGTGTGTGTGTGTGCTTTATAAATAAAGCTTTATTTGACCTCGGTTTTGACAACCATGACCTCTCCTCCCATACTGACCTCACAGGCCATGGAGGCGGTAGACGGACGCCGCCCTCCCTTCCCCACCCACCGCCACAGCAGTGGCGGGAACACTCGTGACACGGACACTCAGGCTCCCTCCAGCGGCGACTCCAGCCCGTCGCCCCGCCCCTGCAGCGCCGACCTCCTGCAGTCGCCTGGCGGAAGCCCCTGCTCTGCAGAGGACACCGATAAAGGTGGGTTGTCGCATCTGAAGACCTTCCGCTTCCTGCTCTTATTTTGAAAGTCTGGAATATTCTGAACCATCTTCAGATTTTATACAGATGAATATGGAAACTTAAGAAGATGCTGTTCCAACCAGCCATTATTCTGAAGGTTCTTCTTCCTGCTTTCATGCAAACACAACAGTTAGGAGGAGGCAGCAGGAATTGAGTGTTTGTTTCTGGGCTCCTCTGTTTATGCTGCAGTTATAGAATCTGAAGCCTCAATCATATGATGTTTAGACAGTTTTGCCGTTTCATCGTATTTGAGTTTAAGCTGACCTTCAGTCTGGATGCAGATCTTCTCTAGAGACATAAAAACGGCATCTGCTTTCAGATGTTTGGTACTTTCAAAGTAAAAGCTGAATCTGCTCTTTGCGTGTCCAGAAGGCGTCTGCAGTTCCCCCCTCCCCAAGTTTGCTACGTCTCCCAAACCCAACAACAGCTACATGTTCAAGCGGGAGCCCCCCGAGGGATGCGAGAAGGTCAAGGTGTTTGACGAGTTGGTGTGAGTGTCTGTGCTGCCTCTTCAAAATTATAGACCCGTTGTGCGGTTTTTCAGAGTGAGGTCAGAGGTCAGGAGGGACGCGACGGCTTCTGATTGGTTCTCTTGGCGTCTTCAGGTCTGGCAAATCCAAAGGCTTCCCGCTCTTCTCGTGTCCCGACAAAAATAAGGTGAACTTCATTCCGAGCGGCTCGGCCTTCTGCCCCGTCAAGCTCCTCTGCTCCTCCCTCTTCGCCACCGGCTCCGGTCTCCATAGCAACAGCTCTCCGGTGCTGGCGGGAGACGGGAGCGCCGACTCGAGGGGCGGCGGGAAATCTGGCAGTGACGGTCAGAGCCCCGAAGCAGAGGCGGGGAGGGACGGCTCTGCACAAGTGCTGCTCACCAGCTAGTTCTCAGGTATCCACGACCACACCTGTCCGGTGACTTTGGCTATTGACAGAAGACAAAACAAAAAACAAAAAAAGGAAAAGGAAAAAAAAAAAAAGTTGCACTCTGATAATCCTAACGTTAGCCAGCAGGGGGCGCTCAAGGCCACTGAAGAACAGCGTCCTGTTTCCACAAGCTCTTCTGCTCCTGGAGATTGAAGGATTGCGCCTGGCCTTTGGGCGGAGCCTCCCCCCACCCTTCACTAACCTAACCCCGCCCCCATGTACCACGAGACCAACCATAGCAGGTTTAGCCTCATTTTTCCATTTAATAGAAGTTACGCCTGTTTTTTTTGTTTTTGTTATTTGTCTGAATGTATTTGTAGCACAAAGACAGCAGCAGCTGCCTCGGTTCAGACCCGAACCTGAACAAACTGCTTTACGAGTGACCAATCAGACCCCCCCCCCCAACTACAGCTCAGGTCATCCAGCTCGCTTCGGCACCTTTCCACGGCGTTCTCTTCTGGCTCACCGAGGAGCGGCGCCGCATTCCTGATGGTTCCTTTTCTGCTGTTAGATACCAAAGTAAACCCCACAGCAGCCGACGGACTTCTCTCCGGACTACGGGAGGGTTTTTGTGCCAGAACCTTGGTAGGATTCAGCAGAAAACGCCACGTCGTGTGTGTTTTCAACAGTACTTGCATGGAGAAGATAATCACAGTGTATCCTTCCTTCAATCAGAAAAGTGCAATTTGATTTTCTGAGCAGAATCGAACTCCAGACGAGGGAAACATTTCAGTTTCAGACGCTCCAGACCGGCAGCTTCCTCCAGAAGGTTGCAGGTCAAACTGTCCTCGTCTCCCAATAAAGAAAACGACAAACTTCCGTCTGTGTTGAAATGTTTTTTTAAGGACACATCTGTTTACATTTATGCAGGAGTTCAGAACATTAAGGCAATTTTCTGGTTTTTAATCAACTAAAGAAAAACCGGTTTCCTTCTGTGTGTCTGAGTTCTGGAGAGGAAAGGGTTAAATGAGGCATTTCCTGGATTTGGGTCAAACGATGAGAATGACTGTCAATCCTAAAGAAAATGAATAAAACACTAGATTATTTTACATACAGCCTGAGCGTTTAACTTGTGCAATCCTATGTCCCCCCCCCCCCCCCTCTTCCATTGAGGTGTTCTCCCTACCATGATACAGGTGGATAAAGGTGGAGAGGATTCCATGTAATCCATGGAAGATCACAAATCACTGAAGAAAAAAGGTTCAGAGCTCTGTCTAGTGGGTCTAGATGACCCCACTCCCAACGTTACAGTGCCTAGGATAGCACAAGGGTTACGTGAGAGGATGAATTCCATAATTGTTTAGAAAAACAGTTTGGCCAACAAACCAAAAGTTTGACTTCAGTTGCCATGACAACAGGAAGAGAATCCTGACCTTTGAACGGGATTCCCTCCTTTATGTAAACATGTTCGTGCACACGCGAGTGTGCACACACACACGTGTACACTTATCTTCTAACAGCCTGGTCCTTCATCGCAGCTGCAATTTATCTTCAAATGTGACGTTTCAGTAATAATACATACTTTATTTATCCTACAAGATGGAAATTCTTCTCCGCATTTTGACCCATCCCCTGGGGGGGGGGGGGGGGGGTGAGCTGCAGACTAGCTGCGACAGCTGGCTGGGGAGAGCCAGGATCGATCCGCCAGCCCTTTGGTTGATGGACGACCTGCTCTACCGCCTGAGCTAAACTGCTGTTGATCTGCTTGTAACCCTTGTCTATCCTCATCACGTCTAGCCGTGGGAAATTGTCCTCATTCACTGATCTAAAAATATTTCCCATCTCCAGGATTTCAGCTCTGTGTTCATCCAAACAAACCCTGATAAAACTCTGAGTAGTTAGAATATGAAAGATCGTTAAATACTTTTTTCTTTGCGTTTATTTGATTTTATTAAAGACATTTTGATAAGAATGACGGTATCGCGATTTAGCTGCAGCTTTGGCTGTAGTTTGGAAAAGTCCCGCCCCTTTAACTGTCTCCACCAATCATTCTTGGAGGCTTAATCACATGTCATCAGTCTGACCAATCAGAAGTGGTTAAAGTCTTCACTTCCTTGTTCCGATTTAGCTCGTAAAGTCTCTCAGTTCCAACAGAAATACCAGCTAAAGCTCGTCTTTAGCGGTGTTGCTTTCCACAGAATCCGGTATCAGACCGTGGAACAAGAGAACAAAACCATGAAGCTCAGAGAAGCGATCTTCGGCCGTTTTATGCACTACATCTCCCATGATGCATTGGGTTAAAGTGACAGCGCACAAGGAGATCTGTTGTTAAACTTCTTGAAACCAAAAACACACCTCAAACTGTTTTTAAATCTTCTAACTTAACTTTTATTACATCTTTTAGAAAAAAACAGCTGCAGCTTCCAGCTTTTTCTGCCACAATCATCTCAAAAATCCACGTGAGATTGTGGAGGGGCTGTAGATCAATACAGACTGAGTTTCTACTTTTTGTTTTTTTTTTCATTTTTGGATGCTGGTGTGCCGCGGGATTTTTTTAAGGTTAAAGAAAAGGTTGAAAAACACTGCTGTAGACCCACTAGACCAGGGGTCGGGAACCTATGGCTCGCGAGCCACATATGGCTCTTTTGATGGTCACGTATGGCTCGCAGACAAATCTTTATTTATACCATTTTTTTTTTCATCAGACCAGTCCTTCTCGTGCGCGATGCGATGCCAGAGGGGCGCGCAGTAGTAGCGGTGCTTGGAGAGAAAAATCTGCGCCAGCACTCAGTTTACTATTATCTACTATTTCACAGAGTTTATTCCAGCAGGAAACCTATTAATTGCCGTGCCTAAACCTGCGCGCTCCCGTCTCTGAGAAAGAGCGCGCAGATACGGGGACGGGATGTGAGGAAGAAAGCAGAGGGTGGGGGTGCCCCCCACCCTCTGCTTTCTTCCACAGGCAGCAGGTGAATCGCACAGGGATTGTAATAACGTAAAACCCGCTGCCCGTCACTCACTGCAGTGTGTGAGTGTGTGTTTGTCTCCACGTCTGCATGTGAGTCTTTGTCACATCTACAGAACATTCAGACCTAAGATCACGTTTAAAGTCTCAACGCCTGCATGAAGCAGAAACTCACCACGTATCAACCAGACTAGACCATCAGCAAAACCACCACGAGAAATACTCATCATTTATTAGCAAGAGCATAACGATGTTATTAAAAAGAATCCACAGACTTATTGTACTTTAAAAGTGTTGAAATTACATCAAATGCTCACATTCACTTGTATTTTTAGTTTTAAACATATTGTTGTGGACTGAGTTGGGTCCGCTGTTGCGCCGCGTTAAAAGTTCTGGAGTTCAAGGAATGCATCAAGCAGAGATCTGATTGGCTCTCAGTTCTGTCACTCAGCCTGTTGTTAGGTAGTTTGGACCAATGGGGTTCAGCTATGGGCCGAATAAGGGAAATAGGAGGACTGGAGCGGGAGCAGGGGAATATAAAGTGGGAGAAGAGCTCTCGTCTCAGCGGGAGAAATTGAGGAGTTACTGTATTAATTTTACGGCGTTTGTTGCGGTCTGCAGTAACCAGAATAAAGAACCTTAAAAGAGGTTAAGTCTCCGTGCCTCAGTGTGGGACAGGGACGCTACATTATTGTATGGCTCTTTCGAAATTACATTTAAAAATATGTGGCGTTTATGGCTCTCTCGGCCAAAAAGGTTCCCGACCCCTGCACTAGACAGAGCTCTGAACCTTTGTACTTCAATGATTTGTGATCTTCACTGGTGTCCATGGATTACACCAGGGAGTAACACAAGGGTAGGGAGAACACATCAATGGAGGGGGGAGGGGGGGGGGGGTCATAGGATAGCACAAGGGTTAAAGTGAGGAGCGGCCCGATGGCTTTCACGATCAGTAACGCAAGGATGAAGACGCCCTAAACGGGGCAGCATGCAACACACACGGCGTGCAGCAGGAGCGTGGATGCTGCAGGAGGCCGCAGACCAGTGACGGGCAGTCAGGTGAGGCACAGCCTCCTGTCATAATTGTGATAAACTGGAACAAGGTAAATGAGGTAAATATTATTTTCCACTGATCTGTGGTAAATATTCCTTCTTAAGTCGACTCAACACATTTTCCAGTTTGAGGTTAAAATTGCCAAGTGTGAGTGTTGCGCGATCACAGACGGAGCTGAATCTCCGGGTGAGGCTCTGGAGCGCCGTGCCTCATGTCTGACGGCAGGACTCAATGTTAACAGAGATGTGCGGTGGAAGCCCTGCTGTAGGCCTGCAGAAACTGCTTTAGGTGAGGCATGCCTCACCAGCAGGGGGCAGACGTGAGCTGACAGCTGCTTTGTAGCTACACTGGTGCCGTATATGGAAGCGATTCTGAAGCATAATTAAACATAAAAGTCAAAAGCAAAAATGCTTTTTCATTTTCAAAATGAAGCTGAATTTTTAAACTGAAAATTAAAATGAAAAAGCAATCCACCAAAATGCTTTTTCCTTTTTTTAATACCGCTTATTCTGTCACTTCATTAAAATGATGATGAAAATGGTATTTGACATTTCATTTTCAAAAAGCTCCAGAATTTGAAGTTGGAGAAATACCAGAAATAGTTCCTGAGGGTCAAATGTGTGCTGAACACATCTGTACACTTTAATTTGTTTACAGTACATATGAATAATTTATACACAAGAAGAGTGTTCTATCCATGTCTGTAAGAGAAATATTCTCTATATGTTCTTGTGTGTATTTTATAGCTGTTAGCTGCCGTCGGATGAACAGAGAAATATTCAGGTCTTTCATGGTAAATCTGACTCCAGAGGAGTCGGTGCCTCACCAGCCATCAACCTCACCGCACATCACTGCCGCAGACCTGCAGAGGTCAGAGGAACGCGGAGCTGGGGTGTAGCGTGACGCCACTCATGCTAGCTTCAAACCAGGCTCAGAACGCAGCGTTTAAGCAATGAAAAGTCTGTCAAAACGTGCGTTAATGTAGGTTTCGGGCTTCCGTGTTCAAAACTCAAAAATCAAGTTTTTCCGTGTTTTCAGGCTCTGTGTACAAAACACGCCGCCATTGAACCCGCGCTGAAACCAGCTGAACTTTGACCAGTCAGAGTCTTGGATTTGGTAGCGTCAAATGAGTAGTGTCCTCTTCAAAGCACGGAGAAGCACGAAAGAGAAATGAATAATTGCATTTATTTTATTTCCCGGTTAGATTTATACGACGCCCATATATGGGAAAAGCCCGGAGCTAGATTCACGGCATTCCAAGCCTCTTCCAGCTGTCGGTGCACACGCTGGCATCAGGTCCGGTGTGAACGCCAAATGCCCGCCGCGAGCGTCGCTTCATGGTTCCTCCACCAACAGCTGCTCGCTCTGAGGGGAACTTGAAGGTTCTGCCTCACTTTCAAGAACTTCAACTAGAAAACAGGACCACAACGCCTCATGGGGCTCTAAAATGATCTGCTAAAATGCTTTCAGCAGGAAAAATGTCTTTTTTCCCTCCTAAACAGGATCTTTTATGTTAGGATGATGGGAAAAAAACTGATCACTGGTCATCAGCAGCATCATCATCCAGGAACTAAACTGATTCCAAAAGGGTTTCATTCCTGTTATTAAGGTTTTAAAAGTCGGATGACTGAATGGGCTGCTGGGATTGGTCAACAGAGATGTTAGCCTGATGGTGTTCTGAAGACATTTTAGTGAAACCATCGATCCACATAAACGGAGGCGGCTCCTCCTCTGGCGTGGAAGACGACGGCACAGTGACGGCCATTTGTGTTCAGAAGGTACAGCCTGACCGAGGGATGCTGGGAAGGAGCTACGCCACGTGGAGGTCATGCTCGCCGCTGGCTCTGCCCACCGCGTCTGGATTGGAGAGCGGGTCCAAGTCGGCGAAGAGGTTGAACCACGGCGAGCGGTCTGTGGTCACCGCCGCTGCTTCTGGTGTTCACAAACAAACCGGAGCTTAACGTGGAGATTCGGGGAGAGGCGGTTTGTTGCAGAACCCCGTCCTCCTACCTTTAGCCTTTGAAGAGCTCTGACCGGCTCCTGACGGGGTTGCCAGGGCGACGGGCTTTGGGATGAGGTCATGCCAATCTGCATGAGACGCAGATTTGAATTAGTGGCAGAAGAAAGGAACTGAATGTTCTGATTATTGCACAGATTAAAGCAAGTTTCAGGTGTTTTTTTAAATCTTTACTATCTTAGTGGCCTTGTGGTAGAGTGTCCGTCCTGAAAGGTCGCTAGTTCAAATCCAAGGCCAAGTCATTCTTCTCAAAACGGGACTCAATGCCTCCCTGCTTGACACTCAGCATCGATGGGTTTAAACCAGGGGTCGGGAACCTTTTGGGCCGAGAGAGCCATAAACGCCACATATATTTATAAATGTAATTTCCAAAGAGCCATACAATAATGTAGCGTCTCTTTCCCACACTGAGGCACGGAGACGTAACCTCTGCAGTATATGTGTGACGGGCAGCGTGTTTTAGGTTTTGACAATCCATGCAAGATTCACCTCGCTGCCTGTGCCCACAACCCCTCTTCTTCCTCACACATCCCGTCCTGCAACTGCAGCTCTTCCTCAGAGACGGGAACGCACAGCTGCAGGGACGGCGGTTCACAGGTTTCAGGCTGTTACAAACCCTGTGAGATAACAGATAAATAACAGATAATGGTAACTTGATAGTGCTGGTGCAGATTTTCTTTTCTCCAAGCACCACTACTACTGAGAAGGACTGGTCTAATGAAAAAAAAAAAAGTATAATTAAAGATTTGTCTGCGAGCCACATGTGACCATCAAAAGAGCCATAGGTTCCCGACCCCTGGAATAGACCATCGAATGGTTCCCAAGCGCCGATTACCCCTCCCACAGAGGAGGGGTGAAACGCAGGGAACAAACACACACAGGCACGTGACAACTAATGGGACTTTAACTTTTAACAAATACTAGCAAACTCATGATAGTTTGTTGTGTGTAACAGTAGAGTTAGTGCAAACTTTAACTGCTAATAGTATAATGTAGATTTGTAAATCTTAAAGTGAAATCTTTTGTTGTTTTTTATTGTAGTTTCTTCATTCTGTCTATCAGAAAAAAATATGAAAAGAAAATAGAAAAGAAACTCAACACCATGTTTAGTGGAGTCCCACAGGGTTTGATCCCGGGCCCACTGCATGCATCAGCATGATGTTGTATGCCGATGATGCTGAGTTGTATTTAGCAGAAAATCCTCATCATATGCGTGGTTTGAACTGGACCACCTGACTGACCTTCAAAGCTTTCGTATGTTGAAGATACACCTTCGTTACCATGGATACCGAGTTTGTTTGCGCTAATACGCATCCTAAAGGTTTTCAACAAAGTTGCCGGTTTCCTTAAATCTGTTAGTTACTCCCTCTGTGACGGGAGGTGAGCGTTTCTTTCCAATAGAAAATGATTGATGGGCATCAAACGTTTGAAAAGAAGACGTGATCTGTGGCTCTGACCTGTCGAGGAAGACAAACTCTGATCCAGCAGCTGTGACGGCAAGAAGCTTTGTTTCGGGGGTCCAGAAGAGGCGGAGCTTGCTCCCTCGTCTCCAAAAACCTCCATCCAGTCCTGGGAGGAGTCGCCCTCGTCGGTGGACAGAGAACCCAGGATTTCGCTGAGGAGGGCCAGGTTGTCCTTCTCCTCCTCCTCTGCAAAAAACGCATGAAGTCTGATCAAGATTTTTCTACTAAAGAATCCATCAGATGTTCTTCAGTTCTTTAGCATTTGTGGAAGTTCTCGGTTGATGCTTTTACCTTGTTCAGGTTTGTCACAGGATTCTCCGTTTGTCAGCGAGAAGAGTCTAGAAACACGAGGGGAGAAAACTGGTTTCCGCGTTTGGAACAGAGCAGGAGGTTCTCCCGGTCCAAACCAGCATCAGCTCCTCACTCACAGCTCATCTGCGGCCTCCTCCTCCTTCCTTCCCGCTTCACCTTCCTTCCTGGCTTCCTCCTGAGCCGACCTGCCCGTCACTTCCTGTGTGTTCTGGAAGAGAAACCTTAGGGCTGTTAGCGGCGCTCCGACCGTTCAGCTCGGCGAGCCGACACCTCCTTCACCTTCAGCGTGGGGGGCTCAGACGGTCGGAAGCTCTCGTGGATGGCGGCCATGTTGCGGGACGTCTTCTCCCAGAAGTGCAGGAGCGTCGTCTGAAAGTAAGTCACAGATCTTTGGGGATAAATGTTGTCAGCTAAGATCTGTGAGTAAAAACACGACGTGTGTGCGTCTACGGAGACCGAAGAGGTTCAAGTTCAAAATAAAAATATCAACTGACTTGACCAAAGAAATGAGCTAAAAACGAAAACAGAAGACTTTTCTTTTAAAATATTGTAAATCATTTCCTTTTTCAATTATTTTTGCAGTTCTACTCAGGTAAAAAGGACGATGAATAAATTCGACGACTAATATTTAACATATGACATGCTAGCATGCATTTGATTGATTCTAAATTAAATTATTTTGTCATTTTAATTTATTAATATTTTAGGATATTTTGGGATCAATCAAAATGTAGATTTTAACTTGATTTTATCACTTAATATATTTTATCTGTAAAAGTCATGAATTTCTTGGAAACGTATTTTTTTCCTGCATTTATGTGAAAAGGTGAGAACAGGTGCAGCTGACGCTCACCTGGTAGCTTGTTAAAACGTGGGACAGGAGGTTACAGCGGCTGGCCCCCAGCAGGTCCACCTTCTGACACACGTCGTTCTTCAGCTTATCAAAGCTGGCTTTGGTGGAGCGGACCCGGGCTTGAACCTGCAGCACAGACGGAACAGAGGACTCCTGATCTCTGCTGCCCTCTAGTGGTTAAAAAAGCTTCACATGAAATCTGCAGCAGCTTCATGGAGTAATATTTATGCCACAAACAAAACATTCTAAGTTCCAACAAAATATGAACTATTTGCTTTCAAATTTTTTTGTGCTTTAAAAAAATATTTTTGCTCCGGAGGATTCACAGATCACACACAGATCACACACAGATCACTCACAGATCACAACACAGGCCTATTGATTGAATGTAATGTCTGCAGATAAACTATACAGTTTAATTTACAGTTTCAGGAGATCCTCAGCCATAAATTCACAAATTTGACTAAATAAAAATATAATCTATGCTAAAAAATAAAGTATGTGAATTTAAAAAAAATGATTAAAAATGAAATTTTCTTCATCCAGAGAGACAAAATCAAGGATAAAAAGAGCCGGTTTGGCTTCTGAGTCTCTGTATCAGACACCATGCTAGATAAATACGGCGATTTGATTGGTTAGAATCTGGACCAATCAGCAGCTGCTTCACGGCAGTTTTGTCAGCTAAACTGAAACTTGTGGGAGCAAAATCAAAGATAGGAAAAAAGCGAGATTGGACACAACGCACGCAAAAACATGTGGTTTGCGAACGCAAAAACATTTTTTTAAGGAAAGCAAAAAAAAAAAATTTTGAAGAAACAAAAGTTTTTAAAAACAAAAAAGATTTTTTTCAAAGCCAATATTTACTATTTTCAATAGCAACTTAGAAAGTTTTGACTCAGCTTTTTTTGTTCTTAAGCGTTTTTTATCGTGTTTATTTGTTGTGTCTGTGTGGAAATGTAGAGGAAATCTGAGGATGATTTTAAATCAAGGTTGTTACCAAAGGATACGAACCTTACGGAACTTCTCCATCTGCTTCTGCGTGTCGGGGTCCAGCTCCTGGGACACGTCCTTCATCCAGAGCAGGGCGCCGCGGTACTCGGTGCGGGACTGCTCCATGCGGCTCACGGTCAGCCACGTGTCGGAGATGGCGCGGTAGCGGAAGGTCTCCACCTCCTGGTACAGGCGGCACAGCGGCGTCCGTAGAGCCATTCTGCAGGGCGGAGCGTGAAGATCAGTCGACCTGGACGTTGAGAGGGTCGTGACCCCAGATGGCTCACCTCTGCTGGGAGGAGAAGCACAGGGCTTTCCCCGAGGCCTGCATGATCTTCCCCGCCCTGCTTTTGTCCTGAGAGCCCTGAGAGCGCAGGAACCGGCCCAGGTCGTTCTCCTCCTGGGACAGAACTGAACAGGCAGTTTTGTGATCAGAGATCAAAGCAAAAACATGACAAGACTGAGGAGTCTGGGATTCTGGATCCACTTCTGGATCCTGAACGACCACAGAACCTTCAGGATCAACCAGGAGAAATGCAGCAGCTTTATGGAGTCTTTAAAGTGAGTCTGTTTACTGAATGGAAATCTGAACTAATACTCTTTTCTTTGTTCTAAAAGTGACGAGTCATGGTTACACTGAGCTGCTGAGGCTCAACATGCTGGGTTTTTACCCTAAAAGAGAAGCACGGAGGCGCCAAACGCTGAGGATGGAGCACCATCAGCTTCTCAGGTTAAACTGAACCACTTTTGCTCAACAGTGTTTCCATCAACACCATGTTTAGTGGAGTCCCACAGGGATCGATACCGGGCCCACTGCATGCATCAGCATGACGTCGTATGCTGATGATGCTGAGTTGTATTCTAAAGAAAGTGAACAGAAAATCTTCATCATCTGCGGTCCAGAGACGTGGTCTGAACCGGACTAGCTGACCGACCTTCAAAGCTTTCGTATGTTGGAGAAACACCTTCGTTACCATGGAAACCGAGTTTGTTTGCACTAATACGCTGCCTAGAGATTTTCAACTGAGTGTTTTAGTGGCAGTTTTCTTAAAACTGTTACTCTCTCGTTAACATTTCTTGGAATCTAAACGACCACAGAACCTTCAGGAACAACCAGGAGAAATTTTTGGTATCTTTAAAGTGAGTCTGTTTACTGAGTGAAAATCTAAACAAATGACTAAAAGTGATGAGTCATGGTTACACTGAGCTGCTGAGGCTCAACATGCTGGGTTTGATCCTAATGGGAAGCGCCAAACGCTGAGGATGGAGCACCATCAGCATCTCAGGCCATGGAGAAAATCATCAGGTTCCTCCAGAAGAACCCCGACATATCTGAGTTCCTGCTCAGGAACTTACGACAGATCCTCCTCTGGTACTGCTCGATGACCTTCAGCAGCTCCATGCAGGTTTTCTGGATGGAGTGGAAGACCTGCAGAGGACGAAGAACGCTTTGGAGGTCACATGACAGCTTTGATCAAAGATTCCTCAGCGTCAAAGACGATCAGAACGTTCTCCTCACCTCCAGCTTGGCGTCCAAGTTGGCGTCCGACGCCACCACGTGCTCATCCTCCTTCTTCCCCGTGACTCTGATGAAGGTCTGCTTGGTCTTCCAGTACTTCTGCTGGAACTTGTTCACCACAGAGGAGTCTTGGCTCTGCACAAAGCGGTCGAAGTACTCTCTGGAGTAACCGCTGCAACGACAGGAACCACAGTTCTAAGAGGGCCGTCTCCTCTGAGAAGACTGGGAGCAAAGCGGTACTCACAAATTCCCCTCCATCTTTCAGGTCGACCTGCGGAGAAGAAACGACGGCGTTCAGTCCCGATGTTCTCCTGGGTCGTGGGTTTAACGGAAAATTTGATAAAACACTGAAGACGTGACGTGGAATTAAAAACAAAAACAAATAAAACTATTCTCTGGTGGACATGAAGGTCTAAAGAGGTTTAAATGTACTTAATGTTCAGCTGTGTAATGGGTGTCAGAGAGACAGCATTAGCCCTCGTGCTATCCTATGGGGTCCAGATGACCCCCCCCCCTTCCATTGACGTGTTCTCCCTACCATGACAAAGGTGGATAAAGGTGGAGAGGATTTCCTGTAATCCATGGACACCAGTGAAGATCACAAATCATTGAAGAACAAAGATTCAGAGCTCTGTCTAGTGGGTCTAGATGACCCCACACCAAATATTAAGTAGCGTTGGGAGTGGGGTCATCTGGACCCCACAAGACAGGTATCGGCTTGTTCGCCACAGTCTTGTGGGGTCTAGATGACCCAACTCCCAATGTTAAAGTGCCTTGGGTAGGGCTTTAGGCTGCAGTGGGGGAGGAGCATCTGCTCTCAGAATCGATGTAACGACGAGGTCCAACTCCTCATGAAAGCTCCGCATTTAGAGCCACGTGTCTCTGCAACAAACCACCAAAGTGTTCCGGTCAGAACCTCTCCCCACAAAGCTACAGTCCTCCCCAGACTGGATCTGAGGCCCTCAGTGTTTCCCATCCAAGCAGAAACACAAAGTTCTATGTTTACAGAAATAGAGTCGCTTATTTGAACCCTAAAAACCCAGAATCTTCCAGAATCTTCTGCTGTTTCAGTAAACTCGTGAGATTCATCAGAACTTTTGTTTTTCTATCAGCACATCAGGAAATGGTTTTACTAACTATTTAAAATCTTTTTTTTTCTGTTATTTCATTTGAAAACAGTGGAAACATCAATTTTAAAAAGTAAAATAAAATAAAAAGAATTTAAGGAAGAAACCTTTTTTTTTCAATGTTTTTTGTCTTACGTAATTGAATTATTTCAAAAGAAAATCAAACTAATCTCAAATGTTTTTGTGAACCAAAACATCCGGACATGCGCAGAAAAGCATCACTGCTGCGCGCGCGCTGTCATCAGAGAGCTCGCGCACGTCACGATTCACGTTTTTGAATCTAAAAGCGAATCTAGAGTTAAAACCCCGCCAACAGTGGGTTCGTTTGACGGCCGGTTCGGCCGGTGAGGAGCTGGTTCGGCGTGGCGTCGGTTCCGCATCGCTGGACTCACTGTGCGGTGGCCTCGCTGCGGGGGGGCGGTGCTCACGAGCCTCAGCCCGCGGGACAGAACCGCGCGCGGCGTCACCGCATCGTCGGGCTGCGGGGTTTCCGGGTCTGTGTCCGAACCAGAACCATCGACTGTTCACGGCAGGGACGCACCGCTGGTGACGTCATCCTCCTCAGCATCACTGGGGCGCATCTAAAGGAGGCCCCGCCCCCGGGAAAAATGTCCGCCTAAACCAAAACCTGAGATGAAAACAAAATCTGAAAAATGTAAATGAAAAATCTTTAAAGGCACAAAAGCAACAGATCCTTCAGAAATACTCGGTTGAAACCACACAAGGGGGTTTATTTATGGTTCGGATCGGATCACAGATTTCCCAAGATGCATCATGTTGTAGTCCTATCTTCCTCAATGTGTAAATCTGCTGGTACTTCTTTTTAATGCTGGAATTTGTAAAATGTTATTTTAGAAACAAATGTCTTTAAAATAATTCATAAAACAAGCAAAAACCTTTATGAATCAAAACACATTTTTCCAAAGAAACTCTTGTTTTTAACAAAAACCTTTTCCTGTTTTTTAGCTTGATGATTTTGCATTTATGTGCTAATAAGAGTTCATCTTAAATTTGATTTGAAATGGTATTTTTTAACTATATTTACTTTGTCATTTCCTCACAGCAGAAACACGTAAGACATTTCTTTTATGATGTAATTCTGTTTTCGTACACACTGAGCCGTGGAAAACATGTTTTACTTTCTAAAAGGTTTTCAGCAAAATGATGCTTAAATAAGGACGTTTTTTCTCTCAATTCATAATAATATGATTATCAAATCACAATTTAATTTGTCATTTGACCATTCAATTTTCTATTTAAAATTCTAATCTTACATTTCTAAAACTAAAATGTTAATAGCAAAATAAGTTGCATCTTAAATTGTCCTGTAATTTTGGTTCCATTAATTCAAATAAAAATGCACTTTGCAATTTCAATTATTACCAGTACTTTATTTCAAATTAATTTCAGAGTAGCTTCATATTTCTTGTATTTTAATTTGCAGAGGTGTTTTTAAATGGAAGCGAATTGAATAAAAAAATCAAACAAACAGTTATTTGTTCTGATTTGTTGTTTCTTGTTCTGAAATATTCTGGAAGTTTCAGTTCAATTGTTGATTTTTGTTTGTGGAGATGCAGAAAACAAGTTTTTTTCCTAAAATAGGATGCCGCTATTCTGAACTTTGCCTTGACGTTTATGACGTTTCAACTATTTGGTCGATTTTCCGAGATAATATTTTTGCTTTTCAATAAAATTTTTAAAAAATACAATAACGCAATTACGCAGAAGGATTTGAACAGACGTGACGAGCACATAAACAAAACGGATTGTGTTTATGACACGGACACTTCATCTTAGAGTTTTCATGAGCGGTTGAGGTTAGAGCCCAGCCTCTTTGGAGTTCTTCAAAAACATTAGAACGGAAAACAAGACAAAAATGACGATGAAAGATGCAAAAAATTAGAACATTAGCTATAAAAATTGGAAGATAAACACACCAAAAAAACAAAAAAATAGATCAAAAACCACAGAAAATTAAAACAAAAAACATAAAATTTGAAAAAAAAAACACTGAAAATTATTCCTTTAGAACAGTTTTTTTTTTACTACAACGCACTTCCGTAGAGTCAAAATAAAAAAACATGAAATTGGAGAACAGCGCCCCCACAGGTGCAACGTGTTTTCATTTACAGGTCGTCAGGCTTTATGTGCCCCAACATTGAAACTCAGAATTCAATCTGTATATTTTACAAAATACTTTTTTTTAATACATGATTAAATTGCTAAATGAATTGAGTTATGAATTATGGGTAAAAAATAAACTTCCACATTTAAAATCTGCTTGTCTTCACTGTCAGATTTCCTGAAACCTAAAAACATATAAATAAATGACATAAATGTGTTTTTGATCTGAGCTTCACATCAAGACTCTTTGATGTAAAGTTTTTTCCCCTGGAATGTTCCGCTGAAGCTCCTTCCATCGCCTCCTGACGTGTCGTTCTCCTTCAGTCCAGAGGATGGCAGTGCAACGCCTGGATGTGAGCGCGCTCACAAACAGCCTCTCCTCTGCTGTTTGGGGCCCCGAGCTTTCATCTGCTGGCTTCAATTTATCTCATCACACTGCACTTCAGCCCATCTAATGGCATGTACACTTTGTTGTCACCTAAAGGGAATTTCTTGTCATGCTCCTAAATTGATGTACCTGTTTGCAGCCTTGGACAGTGTTTGTGCTGCAGAGTGGAGGAGTGTGTGTGAGCAGCATGCAGCACTCACTCATCTCCCACCGTGAGCCACATCTGAACAGCACTTTATGGCTTTGGAAAGTCAGCTTTTTGTCGAGCTTTGCAAAGTTAATTTGATTATCACCGAGGGAGTGTTGAACCCTTTGATCCTCCGGCAGCCCGAGGTCACTTCCTGCACAATGCGGCTTGTTTTCGTCTCGGATGAGCTCCGAAAGTGTGTTTTTTAGGAGCTTTTGCATCTTTGACTTGTGATTTTTTTTTTTTTTGGCGAAGCGTTTCCCTGATATCCTCTGAAGTCTTTGGATACGAGCAGACAGATAAAGGGAATGTAATCTGGCTAAATGCTTGTGTCCTTCACCCTATCTGATCCTCCTGGTGCTCTCAGCGCCGTATCTTTGAAGCAGTTTTGAGCTTGAATAAGACAGGAAACCAATCGGGGCATTAAATGAAGCGATGCTGCTGGGATTCAATTCAATCAGGGCCGAGTCGGAGAAACTCCTTTCAGATATTGATCTGGGGCGTGTGTCAATATTGATTCCCTCTGACATTTTCTTACTATAATGACGACAGATTTGCTTTGTGGTAATGAGAGTTGTTATGAAGAAAAGAAAGAAAAACAACAATTACAATGTTTGTGACATTTAAGGACATTAAAAAAAAAAAAAAAACAATTTAGTGTCTAAATCCTAAAATTTCAAACTGTGAAATGGTAAAGAATCACCTTGAGTTTGTTGAAATAGTTTAATTTATATTTTTCTAAAAGAGGAGAATTCCAAAGACTGATCATCAGTAGAATCCCTGTAAGAGCTAAGAGACGATCAGAGGGTGAGGCTGAGGTCAGAGGTCACAGCAGACGGTGGTCTTTCTTTTTCTCTAGAGCTCTCTGCTCCGCTCCATTCTGATGGATCCACCTGTGGACAAATGGATCCACCTGTGGACAAATGGATCCACCTGTGGACAAATGGATCCACCTGTGGACAAATGGATCCACCTGTGGACAAATGGATCCATGCACGTCTTTGTCTGAGCAGGAATCTGGATCTGAACTGGACGGCTCCGTAGATCTGATATTAAAGCTCGCCGTTTTTGTTGTAGCGCTAATGGTAGACTGGGGGGGTTTAAGATAATGGAAGAGCGCGTAAACAGTTGGATGATGGGAAATGAGGGCAGACTTACTCCATGGCAATGGAGGCAAATTTCTAATGAACTCCTGCTGCTCTGCAGAAACTACGTCCTAGAAACCAAAACAGGATTTTTAGGTTCAATGGATCAGAATGGAATCGAACAGTTTCACCATAGAGCAGAAGACGATCGGAGTGGGACTTTAAAGAGTTAAAGGGCTGAGAGGTTAGAGTAGCAACACGAAAAGACTTACTTCTATCAAACACAATTTCACAGATTGTTTTTCCTAACTGTGATGAACGTTTGCCACTATTTTAACCTCATTCTTTTCACATTTGAAGGAGTTTTGTTCAGAAATGGTTTGATGTTTGCTGCATCTAAAGACGTTTTTATTTTTGATCTTGAGGCGTCGTCTCGGTGAGGATGTCACGGTAAAAACACCGAATCCATCAATAACCTTCGTAAGTCACGGGGGCACGGCTTTGGAAAAACTAAAGTCATGAAGGTCAGAGGTCATGCTGACATTGTTATGATAACTAAAGCAAGGATTTGTAAATACTTTGCCTGGTTGCCGTGACAACGCTGAGGAAATCAGATCTCTGTGTGAGAAAAGATCTTCAGACTTTTATCGTGGTCTTCAGTTTCATTTTTGGACCCATGTTGTGTTCTCACGAGGCGTCTAAAGTTCTACATAAAAAAAAAATCTTTCTCCATCGCGGGTGAAGAGCGCTGCCGGAGAGCCACGGCGTTCGTGCGGCTCAACGCCGTCTCTCGCTCTGCACGCAGACCCAAACAGGAAGCTGGTCTCAGCGTCCGTCACCCGAAGGAGCCGGCGAGTCCATCCTCGCCGTGTGTGACCGAATGGGTTTTTATTTCCTGCACTTCTTCCCATCTCCGTCTCTCTCTGGTAACTTGCTGGAACACATTTAGATCCTGAGCAGAACTCCTCAGTGCCCACTCATCACTCTGCGTGCTGTTTGAAGATTACTACGCTCACAGACATCCGCGCTGGGCATCCAGGCAGCTTAGAGGCCAAAATCCATAATCCCTTCCCCTTCATGGGAATTCTCCATGCACTTCAACATGCTGAAATACAGCCCCGCCGCAGCAGCCACTCACGGCCGAGGAGCTCCTGCAGCCGGAGGCGGAGATAGATGGATGACATGTCTGAGTGAATGGGGGGAAGTGGAGGAAGTTAGATTTAAAAATAAGTTATATACCAAAGATAGGCTCTTCCCTGAAACAAAATTGGCAAGCAGACAGTAGAGGGATGTTTTGTGGGAGGTGTTTTATTTCTAATATATGCACGGCCCCTAAATCAGGCTGTCGGCGTGCGGCGGTAACTGCTTTATGTACAGCATCACATCTGAGGAGACGTTTGGTCCAGAAAATATGGTGAGACTGCCTTCCTGCAGCCGTCTGAGTGAGAAATTTCCTCTGTGGCTTTGGCGCCTTATTAAAAAGCGTAAATAAATGTAGTTCCTTGATTTAGTAATCTGCATGAAGTGGTAATACGTACAGTTCAGCCGCTGTGGTTGAAGGACGGCACGCTTTTAATTTTTTTCCCCTCTAGGCCGCACTGGAAAGCTTTGTTAGTCTGCTGTGCTAAAACCCATTTATTAGCTCGGGGAGTTGGACGGGAATAATAAAAGTAATCTCATACTCACATTGGTATGTTCTCATTATGAAGGTGCTGCTTTGATGAACCTGCTCCGTTTCTTTCCTTCAAATGTAAGTAAAGAAAAAAAAAAGTGAGGTAGACAAAGAAAAATGTCAGAGCCGCTTGGATTTCAGGTTCACAAATGTCAGTCCAGCAGGGTTTCTAATTCTGCACAATTTGTGAACGCACCTTTGATTAGCACTGAATCAGAGTGATTAACTAAGATGGTCAGGTGGCAGTTCGCACAGACATGAAGAACATGATTTAATTAGTAGAAAACGTAATGAACAATTGACTGCTCATGAATGGAGTTTCTCATGCAGAGACTCGAGAAAGGACAATAACTTCATGACTGACACGCAAACCGAGGAGCTCGAGAGTTTTTATTAATCAGCATCTGATCTTTGTCCAAAGGTCACGTCACACAGCCAATCTGCGCGTTTTCCACGCATGAAATGTCCGTCTTTTGTGATCCAAGCGTGATGTGCGGAATTCACAAGTGTTTCTTGCGCCCGTCGACGTGCGCAGATGTCTGTTCTTTACGTGAATTTGGTTGGTTGCAGCGTGACGCGTTCGTCTCTTACGGGGCAGTGTCCGGCGCCGCGCAGAAGGCGGGCTGCCGCTACAGCGGGGAAAATAAGTATTGAACACGTCAACATTTCTCTCAAAAAACATATTTCTAATCAGCTATTGACACGAAATTTTCACCAGATGTCGGCATCAACCCAAGTAATGCACACATAGAAAGAAATCCAAACATTTATGTCCATAAATGAAGTTATGTGTAATAAAGTGAAATGGCACAGGGAATAAGTATTGAACACATGAAGAAAAGGAGGGGTAAAAAGGTCTGGCAAGCCAAGAAAGCAGCTGGAGTTTGTCAGTATTCAGAAGGTTAACCTGCCCCCTATTAGTGCAAAGTAATATCAGCTGGTATAGTCCTGATTGATGCCTTTTAAAAAGGTTTCTCACCAGCAAGGTGTTAGACAAGAAGCATTGCATGATGGGTAAAAGCAAAGAGCTGTCCAAAGACCTACGCAACCTTATTGTTGTAAAACACACTGAAGGCATTGGTTACAGGCGCATTTCTAAACTTCTGAAAGTTCCAGTGAGTACCATTGGGGCCATCATCTGGAAGTGGACAGAACACGGCATTACCATAAACCAGCCACGGCCAGGTGCTCCTCGCAAGATTTCAGACAGAGGAGTCAGAACAATCATCAGAAGGGTTCTCCAACAGCCCAGGACCACTCGTGGAGAGCTTCAGAAAGACCTGGAATCAGCAGGTACCGTTGTTTCAAAGAAAACAATAAGTAATGCACTCAACCGCCATGGCCTCCATGCACGCACACCACGCAAGACTCCATTTATGAAGAAGAAGCATGTTGAAGCTCGTTTGGAGTTTGCGACACAACATTTGGATAAACCCATGACATTCTGGGAGAAGATACTCTGGTTAGATGAGACCAAAATTGAACTCTTCGGATGTCATAAGACACAACATGTTTGGAGGAAAAATGGCACCGCACATCACCCCCAAAACACCATACCAACAGTCAAGTTTGGAGGTGGGAGCATCATGGCGTGGGGCTGTTTTTCAGCATGTGGTACTGGTAGACTTCATATCATTGAAGGAATAATGACTGGAGAAAAGTACTGAGACATTCTTGATCAGAATCTGCTGTCATCTGCCAGGCTGCTGAAGATGAAAAGAGGGTGGATCTTTCAGCAAGACAACCATCCCAAGCACACAGCCAAGGTAACACTCAACTGGTTGAAGAAAAAGAAAAGAAAGCTGCTAGAATGGCCCAGTCAATCACCAGACTTGAATCCAATTGAAAATCTTTGGAAAGAACTGAAGATCCGGGTTCACAGAAGAGACCCCCGGAACCTTGAAGATTTGAAGGCAGTTTGTGTGGATGAATGGGCCAAAATCACACCTGAGCAATGGATTCCACTGGTTTCTCCATACAGGAGGCGTCTTGAGGCTGTAATCACCAACAAAGGTTTTTGCACTAAGTATTAAATACATTTCAGTAAGCGTGTTCAATACTTATTCCCTGTGCCATTTCACTTTATTACACATAACTTCATTTATGGACATAAATGTTTGGATTTCTTTCTATGTGTGCATTACTTGGGTTGATGCCGACATCTGGTGAAAATTTCATGTCAATAGCTCGATTAGAAATATGTTTTTTGAGAGAAATGTTGACGTGTTCAATACTTATTTTCCCCGCTGTATATGCAATTTGTGCATGTTGCATGGATGAATGAGTCATGCGTGAATTTTTTTATAGATGTGTCACCAATGAAACCACAATAAAACCACAGAAGTACGAATAAACCACGCAAAGAACACGTAAACCCCAAACGTCTTCACTTTGACTTTCAGAGCCCTGATCAGAAATGAAGTCAGCACCACGGTCAGCAGCCACCACGGGCCATTGGAACGCGATCGACTGCTGGAGGGGTGGAAGATCAGCTGATTTATAAACTCAACACGCGAATCCTGCATGAACCATGAGTGATTATTGCGCTTATTTTTTTAAACTGAGCGGATCTTAATTAGGACCAGTCCTCTACCACGGCTCCAACATGCAGATGTCCTAACTGAGTAAAATGATGGTTAAAGGTTTAATATCATGTCAGACCTGTTTGTTATTAGAATAAGTCTAACCCTTGTTCTATCCTATGGGGTCCAGATGACCCCCCCCCCTTCCATTGACGTGTTCTTCTACCATGACAAAGGTGGATAAAGGTGGAGAGGATTTCATGTAATCCATGGACACCAGTGAAGATCCCAAATCATTGAAGAAAAAAAGTTCAGAGCTCTGTCTAGTGGGTCTAGATGACCCCACTCCCAATGTTAAAGTGCCTAGGATAGAACAAGGGTTAAAGTCCATATTCTAGTCTTTGCTGCACAATTATGTCTTCTTGCTGTTTAGAGGCAAAGTTCTTAAAAGTAAATAATTGTAAGTTAATTTTACAGCAGCGGGGTGTATTTTAGTTTGAAAGGAATGTGTATGTTTAACAGCCGGTTACTTTAGTCTTGTCGGCTCCCTGAAAGTTTCATAAATTCTAAAAAATTTCTGCTATTTTTTTTTCTCTTTTGCTCTAAACCTTTATTGTGAAAATCACAAATAAAGGAAAGGTAACAGGAGAAAAAGTATGTAATTGTTGCAAACGCATGGTAAACTTGTGCTCTTGATGAGATTGTAAATTCATAAAATTGTTGTAGATGATATTTAACATTTATCGTGAGGACTTCTTTACGACACAATGACTCAAATGACGTAATGGAATCAGGTTTCTCTGACTGACCTGTAAAAGACGTGCAGGAGCCACAACGACCTTTTTATTTGCAGATTTCCTTGTTTCTTTTGTAGTTTTACTGTTTTAACATTTGTAACAGGTAAATCAGTGACACCTGAGTGAAAGGCTCCTCACCTGCACGGAGGAGGCCTGGGGCGGAACTTTAACATCATTTGCCGTTTTAATGTTTTCATTTTTTTTTAGTTTATCAGGGTCATTAAATCAAACAAAGCAAATGTATTATTTGTCTCAGCGTTTTTGTAAAAACAAATGGAACAACGGAACGGAAGCTATCGGCTCCTCTGCAGCTTTAACAGTAGCGTCGCCTCTGATGAGCGATGAAGATGTGTCCGTTTGAGAGATTAACACATTTACATGACAGCCCTTTATTTTGAAAAACCTCCAACTGCAGAGAAAGTCCCTCCCAACACCAATGTGCTGATCAAGCGCTCTGGATCAGGTGTGGATGACAGCTAGAGTCAACGCCGGCCCGGTGGATTCTGGGCTAAAAGTCTTTGTTTGTAACCTGCTGATGATGTCATAGAGGTCCTTCCTGAACAGGAAGCAGAGTTTGGACAGACGGCGTCATACGTGTTCCTGTTTAATTGATGTCTCCAACTCTCTGGCCGCGAAATTGCTTCACCTCTAATCGGATCATCGCTCTTTTACCAAGGACAGATGAGTGGCAGGATGGGGCGCCTCAAGGATCCAATTGGATTTCAGCTCAGGCCCGAGCCCCGGCGACCCTGACCCCCAAACCCTCCGTGAGCGCTCCATAAAACAAGAACAGAGAGGCTCCGCCCCTGAAGTGGTCGGGATTGTTCTGCTAGAACCCATGGCAGGTGTCACCAGAATCAAACCTGTGCAGCGTTCCGGTCTGGGCCAAATGTCGGAGCGTGTCCTTGGTCCGCTGAGGAGCCGGCGTGAGGGCAGCGGCGATGAGGCTGCGGGGTGTCATTGAGCCGGCACCAGCTCTTTTAAGGTTACTATTTGATTTAATGGCGATGCATTTTTTTTTTTTATTTCATAAAAATGGATCATGCCTCTCTGCTGCCACCACAGCTAGTCCATCTCTGTCAGCAGCACTGGCTGAGCGTCTTCACCTTTCGCTGTGGAAGCACCACCAGAGGTTGTTTCAGAGATAAATCAATGGCAAACGGCTCCAGCTGGCCCTGATTGTTTTACCTGTCGACCTGTTTTACAGGCAGGACGCCGAAGGAAAACTCTTCTATATATTTAGACGATGACAAGGAACGGAGGTCGACTCATCATGTGGACAGCTCTTTGTATGGACCCCTTAAACGGACGGCGAGTCCTTGAAGCCCAGATGCACAACAAGAGGCGGGCGGCGGTTAAATGTCAGACTGTTTTCTTTTCCCTCCCAGGATGTAGACGAACATTTTTTTGTTCTTTTCTGGCGTCTCCGTCTCGTATAAATAGCATCACCTGTCTTTGCGGCTCAGCATTGTTTCTGACAAGGTGATAATCAGCAATCATCGTGGCATCAGTGAACCCGCCTCTTAAAAATAGATTCTTCAACCAGTTGCCTCGTTGACGGGAGGCGGCGGCGGCGGTGCGCCCGCCCCTGGTGATCAAACGCACGCTTAACTCCTCTCCTATCTGAACTCTGATCTGAGCTGTTCAGGCACGAGACGCCGCCTGTGTGTGGCGTGGCAGCTCGATGTGGATGAACCGATAACGTAATCCTCTCATTACACGTGTCACGCATCTCACCATCGATACCCGCGTGTCTGATCTGCAGGAAAAGACCCGACACCAAAGGAGACGTTCAAAATACAGCTGGAACCCTGGGAGTGTAGAGTATCTCCATCACGGACGCTCCAGCCTCAGTCTGAAGGCCTTTAGACCAGCAAGCATCATTTCATGACATGTTTTCTGTAGTTCAACTTATAAACTGACCAATCAGAGAGGTCCCTCAGCGTCACAGCGCTCATCCAAAGCTGTGGAATTGTTGGATCCACAGCTCCTCTGGAGCAACCACCATTTCCCAAAATGGCGTCATCCCACGTGGGAGGAGCTTGGCGCTCCACGATCTGAAGAAGACGCCGACGTCTCCTTTGATAGATGATGATGAGGAGCGGAAATGTGAACGTATCTGCTGTCAATCAAAGTTTTGGTCACATTTGGGTTTTCCGCGTGAGTCGGTTTGTGTTTATTCGCATAATTAGGATTTAATGGAAACAGTGAAACTGTAACGTTTGCGCATACGAGGAACAGAACCGCAGCTACAGGAACATTGACGGTGTTGAAGGCGTACGTCTGGTGGTTCCTCAGGTGACTCGGATGACTTGTTGGACGGTGAGCACATTCCACGTGATTTTTTTTTTCTGTTTCTTCTTTCCTGGTCTGTGGAAACCCTTGGCGGGAAGAAAAGCCGCCAGCAGCCCGGTAGAAATGGGAGAACGACTGGTACCTTCCCGCTGGCGCTGAAGGGCAGAGACTGGCAGGCGTTTGGTGTTGGAGCCGTCTGAAGGATATTTGAAAGCAGCGTAATTTCTTCCTGATTCATGACGGGCTGAGTGGCATTAGATCACAGATGCGCTAACAGCAAAATGGGAGAATGAGACAGTTGCAGCTGTCCGTCATTACCCGGCGCAGGAAGAAGTGACAGTGCTGCGACATCCATTAGAGCAATTAGATCTGGCACACAGGTGCCTTTCATTTGAGCCGTCTGATGTTCTGTGGAAGTGCTGATAACACTTTGCATTCCCACTCATTTCCACAGCAAAACCCGCGCAGCAAATGGAATAAAGGCAGTGGGACGGAATTAAATAGAGCGTAAACTTAATTTCATGTTGCCACAATTCATTCGATTCATACGGGCTTAATAGTATTGTTCATTTTCCTGCATATTTAGGGGTGAAGCGTTCACACCTGGTAGTGTCTGGGGGGCATTAAGTCTGACTAATGAAATGACTCTATCCTCTGTGGTGTTTTAATCTATTCAGTAGGAAAATAATTGACAAGCCCACAGTATGTGCATAAGGACAGCTGTCACTAAAGCAATTAAAATGACAAAGGTTAATTAATTCTTTACGCTTTTTGCCTGATATGAGACATTCACAATGAGTGAGTTTTCATTTTCAGAGGAGTAATAGTGTTTTGAGGAGGGTAATTTATTTGTGATTAAAATTTTTTTTTTTAAAAGCGGCGCCCATTGTCTGATGGCGCCTTTAATGTGTCCTCGCACAAGACCGCGGCCCCCAGGACGGCGCCAGCCCCCGGGTCTGAAATGAATTCTGCAGCAGGACATGATCTGAAATGACAATTTGTTGTTCCTTAAAGCCACACTCTCCTTACATTGTTGTGTGGCGGCAAAAACAGAGTGACTGGTTTGTAAATGAGGCTTTTTTCTCCTCACAAACGTCTCAAAGTGGGAGAAAAAAGGAGGTTTCCTCTGCGGTTGGAGGTCGAGCAGAAGCGAAGCAAGGCGCGAATAATTACCACAGCAGCCACCTCTAACACCACCAGAGCAGAGAACTTTCTAATCCGCCCAAATGTCAAAGCAACCAGCCCTCCTTCCATGCAAGTCTCCACAGGCTGCCAAAAGGCCAGTGGTTAGTCATCTGTTTACTCCTGCAGCTGCTGGGTGTCATTGGGACTCTGAAGGAGAAATCCCATGATTCTCTTTGCCATTTCTGACAGCTCCCGCCCTGACCACATTAATCAGGGATTGTGAGCGGGCGAGGGGGAGGCGGCGGGCACGGATGGCTCCGGCCCAGGACGGCTGAACCGAGGGAGAAGATCTGGGCCCAGAGATAAGAGAGCCGTCTGAACGCCGGCGTGCGGCTTTCAGTCACACGTGCAGAGCTCCTTCACAAAGGAAAGCCGCCGGCCGAAACCGATCCGGTCTGACACCAGTTGAGTGTTTCCACTGTACATGGTTCAGGGGTGGGTGGGTGGGGGAAGGGGGGTTGTTAAAAACGTTTACCACTTTCCCCACAATTTGGTTGAAACCTCGATTTTTGGGTTTGGTTTTCATATAATTTGTGTTTGAAAGAAGAACAGAGAATTCAGAAAAATCCTTTTCAAATTTGCCAAAAAGCCAGAAACCACGAGGATTAACCTTTGAGTCAGCTTCTGCTGTGTCTGCTGCATGGAGAGACTTCACACAAGCATGCAGACAAAACATGCAGTAGAGACGCAACCAGTCACTTTCCCCACAATGCAGTTCGGTTTCAGAGCCAGGACTGTGGCGTCCCTAAAACCAACCAAGTATTTGCATTTTAGGCTGGAGGAAGTGTTTTGATCTCATATAAAGCTTTCACCTAAAGACCCGCTCTGATGAAAACGCTGTTCCTGGTGTTTCTTTAACACTTTTTGACTTAGAGAAAGAAAATGAAGCACATTTTCTTATTAGTTGTGAATCAGCAGATGAAAAAGATGCTGTTGAGCTCCCAGCTCAGCTTCATTGCGATGCATCCACTTACAGCAGTTTCAGGGCAGTGTCGGCCCGTGGCGGCAGTTCAAAGGGAGCGCCGGCTCAGCGCTTTTACCTCTTAGATATTACAGTGTTTGGAACCTGCGAAGTGGCGCCCCCTGCAGCTGCACGCCCTCCTATCGGCAGAGAAGGTGCCAGAATCAGTTCAACTGTGGGTCACTCGCAAAGTAAGTGGACGGAAGGGAGGGGAAGGGGGCGGGGCTGCGCCACACCAGCGGTCCCGCCCACAAGTCTGAGGTGAATTTCTGCTGAACTCTCGCCGCTCTGCAGAAACTATGTCCTAAAAAGACACTTTATTATTTTTTATTTTAGCTAAAAACAGAATTATGGGAACAACTTCTATAATATTAGTGTTTGCTGCTTCATTCAAGGATTCTTCGATTCTAAATGTGTTGCATTAGAACTGAACTCCTTCCTGGTCAAATAAAGCTTAAATAGATACACAGTCTCCCTTTCAAAATAAAACAATATTTTGGAACAACTTGAATGATCTACGACCTGCAGCCTGAAAACAAAAACGCACATAAGAAAGATCTACAATATCGACACACAAAGACTCTCTTGTGTTTCTGTCTTAAAAGGAGGAAGGTCTGCACTGGATTTTGCTGTTCTGAGGAGATATTTTTAATTATTTGAGCTGCCTTGAGGGTTTTGGTGTCGTCACCATGGCAACAATGGGGAAACAGCAGAGTCCATCACTGTTTGAGCAGAACATTTGTGCTTTGTCTCGAAGTTGAGGCGCGGCATCAGGACTTCAAGTCTTCTTCCTTTAAACGTTGCACCACCCGACCAGCTGGCTTCATAATGAAACAAGTCTTTAAGTCGAGATACCACGACGTAACCCTGAGACCACATCACCTCGACGGATGAGAGGTTATCAAAAGATGGAGTGACGTGGGATCACTGGGATCAACCAAAAACACGAGTCAATAATGTTTTTAAAGTTACCGTCACCAAGTACTTCCACATTCTGAATTTAATGCCAAATATACGACGTTGAGTTCATGTAGGAGTACAAACACAGGACTGGAACCTGCAACCGAGTCACAGCCATTGATGGGTCATTTATTTTACAGATGAAGCCGAACAAGAAACAAACAGCGGGTCATGAGGAGGTTTAGATGCTCAACAGAGTTCTGAATCACTAACATTCATTTAGAGAAGCGTCAAGCATCCAAGCAGGGCGGAGCTCCATGAAGCCTGGAGGTTGGAGTTCCATCGGACTCGGGGAAAATGTCCGAGAATTCTCCAGAAAGGATCCACGTCTACAGATCCCGCCTGGACAACTTTGGAGTCTGTTGGTTTTGATGGAACTGCAACTACTCCACGATGGACGGCAGACATCTTTGATCTCTGACGGAAAGAGGATGAACTTTGTTATGTCTACAAGGAAGCTGGGATGAGATGGGACAAAAAACGATTTCCATGAAGGATGTACCATGAGGAAGAAGCATGAGCGTGTCCTCCTTTGGACCAAACCCAACAGTAACGGTCTTGACTTTCAAATCCTTGATGGACAAACATCCGACATTCAGACCATTTCCATGTTTTGTTTCCTGGTTCCCTCCTTCTGATCAGCCAACTTTAGTCAGCCTGGATTTTTCAATGGAAAACAACTGATGCAATACGGGTGTTAGGCAACCGAGACCACTCCACGGTCACAGAAAGTTGCCATAGTCGTAACGATCCCGTTAAGAAACAAGAATGAAACAAAAAGTGTCCGATACAGCGAAGGCCTCCACTCGCGTTCAAGCGGCCGCTTTCAGTGAAAAGTCGATGAAAAGCACCGCGACCCGAGTTTCAGACTTCCACGTCCAGAACGCACTCGTTCACGCGTCACTAGACAAGTTTCTAAGTCCGATCAAAGCACAGAACAGGTGCTCATTGATCGCCTGCTGAAAGTTCAACTGCTTGAACTTCTTGGATGCTAAAACGCGACATTGCTGAACTCTGACCAATCAGGGACTCAGAGTTGGCAGTGACGTGTAGACGTGGAGGGAAGTGAAAACCGTTGTTAACATGATCACAAAGAGAAATGAATTATTCCAGTTTTTCTGCCTGGCCGGATTTCTGTGAAGTCTTTCACATCGGAATAGAGCTGTGAAAGAAAAAGCCTGGAGTGGGATTTGGACCGCTTTTATTTTATAAGAAGCCGCAAGTCTAAAGCCTTTGGTGGATACCGGCCGTCTGCAGGTAAAGATGGTCACACCTGTACACGCAGGCGACACGCATGACGTAGCAAGGTAGGAGGCCGCTCAGTGAACTGGTGAAGACAAACGTTCACGCTTACACCCCCCTTAGACGCCGCCACTCCTCTCTACGACCCTCCACAGACCCGGAACAACCAAAAACCTGCGGCGCCGTACGGGTCAACCCCCTGCAAGCACGTGACTGAGGCTTCAAAAAGCTTGGATCATGATGGATGCTGATGCTCTCCTGCACACACTTTAAACACGTTAAGAGTCCAGGTCTGCATGTCCGTGACTCTCGTACTCCACGCTCGTTCCACTCTGCGCATGATGAAGCTGCAGAATTGCCGTCTGAAGCCCCACAAACCGTCCTCGGCGTGTTTGGAAAAGGGTGGCGGCGCATCAGCGTGACTCTATTGAGATGAAAGGAGCGGCGCCGGCAGACATGAGTCAGTCCTTCGTCTCCCTGACAGAAACACACGTTCAATTTACGAGTCAGGTGCTTGCAGTGATTTCTGCCAGCCTTGTTCCTCCGCATCATAAATTCCTCTCTATGCTTCTGAGACAGGCCAGTTTGGGGGGCCCGCCTTGTCAGAAGAAACCCCCCCCCCCCCCCATCATATGTGTTGGCTTATTGGATGTGGTCGGTGAAGGAGAGCTGGATCTAAGCAGACACCCGCTCCCAGGAGCACATTTGTACTTTTTGTTTTTTAAACGGGTTTCCAAACAGCATTTTAATTCATTCCCTATTATGGGATGTTGACTCCGCAAAGCCTCCACTTCCACTGTGTTCATTTTCTCTAAATGCTTCACACAGAGCCACCGGCACCCAATCTATGTAATGAAGGTTTAATAGCCAATTGCAACTTGCAGTATCATTAGCAGCTGGGTTCATGCAAAAATCTGCTTTTTTCTGATAACCAGAGGTGCAAATGTTTGATAGGCGGTGTACGCGATTAGCACCTGCTGTTTGACGCATCTCCCCACTCCTCTGGTGTGCTCACGTTTCTGAAACCAGCCTCTGAAAAAGCCTTCATGTCTCCTGGTCTCAGCCTTGTTTTCTTTGTCATTAACCGGCACCGCTGCGATCAAACGGTTATTTTTGGTGTCTGCCGCTCTGACACTTGTCAATTCTGGCTGTTTTCTTTTTTTTTTTTTTTACGTTGCAGGAACCTGGAGATTCACTGCGGCGGGCTTTGTTGTAAGTCACAGAAATAAAACGGGCGTTTTTATGCCGAAAATGGAAATGCGGCGGTGACAAAACAGCAGATTTAGAGCCCGGCTGTAAAGTGCAGCACAAAGGAGATGATCTTCTGTGTCTCTGTCATCCTGTGTGTCCTCTACAACTGTTATTTGTGTATTGATTGCAACAATAAGTCGTTCCCGTTTGATCAGCTGGAAGCTCGCCACGGCTCTCAAACAGGAACCTCAGAGTTAAAATGCGGCGGGGGACGGTTACCGTTCGTCTTCTGTAGTTGCGATTTTGATAAAGATGACATTTGACAGCTGCAGTAACATGAAGACATAAATGAAAGTTGTTTTGTGTACCACACTGGGTTCATGCATGAACACTGATGAGATTCCCACAACAATAACAGAGAGGTATATTCACGCCAACAATCACGGGGCAGAAAACACCCGTTTGCATTTCTCATCTGCGCGGCCCTCATGGCGCTCACGTGTTTGCACAGATTACCAGAGACTGATTGAAGGAGACAGACGGCGTGATTGAGACGGAAACACACAATCAACACAAACAGGTGAATTAGCCGAAGAAAAGTCCTCAATAAAATTGTTTTCTGCTCTCAGTGGGGGGTATTTACATGAATGCCGTTGGCTTACTGTCACAGTCAGCTTGTGGTTTTCCTCGCGATGTAAGCAGCTATGCATATTATATGAGTATAACATAAGCTTACAGACTCTCATAAGCTCATCAATGTTCCCTAAAGGTTGCCATAGCGACCCCAGATGGTAGAGGAGTGGAACTGGTCATGTGACAAGGATATGTGGGTTTAAGCCGCTGGACATTCGAAGTTCTAGCTGTCGTCGGCGGTGGGACTCAGCCGGTGGGCAGGTAGGGCGTGTCGCTGTGGTAGTTGTAGTCGGGACACACCTTCTGCACCAGCTTGTAGTCGGTGCTGTAGAAGGTGATGAAGATGCAGATGACTTTGAAGGGCTTGGAGCACAGCCAGGACACGTGGCTCTGGGTCTGCTCCTGGGGGCAGCTCTGAGACGGGTCGTGGGCGCACAGGGAATTCTTGGTGCCCTTCTCCACCTTTTCGTACTCCACCCTGCAGTTGAACAGCTTGGTGTCCTTGGTCTCGAGGGCCGTCTGCTGCTGCTGCTGCTGCTGCTGCTGGTGAAAGTGGTGGAACTGCTGGGGCTGCTGGTGGATCTGGAACTCCACGGCCTTCGTCGGAGGGACGAGTCCCACGGAGACGTTTCCCTGACCGGTGGAGTTGTGTCGAAAGTAGACGCTGAAGGTGCCGTTGCCGTGGTCCACGATTTTACCTGTGATGAGGAGGTTCAGCTTGACTGTTTTGATGTTGGAATGGAAGTCGCCCCACCCGAACATCTTCTTAAACTTTCCAGTCTTGACGATGGGCCTTCTTTTCGTCCTGGATCGAGGATCCCGCGCGGCTGAGGTGTTGGACAGCCAGCTCCACTGCTCGTGTTTGGAGTACGAGTCCGTTGGATCGTAGCTCAGATCCAGAGACGTGAAGTTCTCCTTGCTGTAGAGGTTTTGGGCCAACAGACGGCTGATGGAGATGGCTTTGCTGCTCGTAGTCCAGTAGGACTTCAACTTGGACTTTGGTCTCAGGTGTGAATTTCCAAAGCTTTGGGATTCTGCGCTGCAGGTCTGAAAGAGAAAAGGAAGATGAGAGAAAGGCTCAGCGGGGACAGAGGTTATGACTGAACCCAAACTGGTCTGTTTTGGTTTTCAGATCTACATCCACGCCTCTGGGAACCTTCATCCAGACTCAGCGTTTCTCTCAGAAACAGAAACTTTGCATAACTGAGTCCTGGAAGCATAAATGACAAGAAAAAAAAGTTTAGTGAAACTTTATTGATGAGTTTTGGTTGAAATCAGACCAGAAATAGATTGACGGGACACACCGACACAATGATTTGTTTTCATGCTTTAACACAACATGAAACATCTAAACATGTTTTTATGACACCTAAAAGCTATAGTCGTAGGAGATGACCTGAACCGGTTTTATATATATACCGGGTTACGAAATTGGCGCTAAAACAACGGCGAAGAACTGCTATCCTAACGAAATATTAGCCTCAAAATAAACGTTATATACATACCGATATACACATGCACAGCGGGTGTACATACAGAATATACATTCCTCATTCTCCCAGAGAAACTAAAGCATGTGTGTGTGTTCATGAAGGCTATTGCTCTGTTGTAAAAACTGTCTCTGAGTCTGTTTGACCTTGACCCCAGCACCCTCAGTCTTTTTCCAGAGGGCAACCATTTGAACACCCGGAAAAAAAAGATTCAGCCAAGTCTCTGTGATTAATAAGACGCAGCAGTCGCGGAATGTACAGTAAGCTATATATCTGACGTATCGGTGATGCTGTTGTATGGTTACCTTATGGCTGGATACTGTGGGGAAAAATGGGCAGACTTGTACGGAGCACCCAAGGAGCGCCGACTCAACAGCGCTAACGGGCTCCTTATAGAGTCCATAGGATTTGGGGGAGTTGACCATTTTTCACCTGCAGATGGCCCGTATCCATCCCAAAAGGACTTGGGCTATGTGCTGCCGTCTGATCAGAGATTTTTGGGTTAAACGGTTTGTCAGTCGTATCACACACCTCCTCTCTACTTTACATTCTGTGCTCCTCCTGTTTGTAAAGACACCGACTTCCTCCATGAACCGCCCCTTTTTGGTCGTTAACCGCACCAGAGTTCACCTGCAGGTGAACAAGAACGTTTGCCTGCAGGTCAACCAGAGTTCATTCGTTTGGTTGTTGCTGGTGTTCAGGTGAGCTGGAACACCTGTCTAAGTAAATATCTGACAGAATAAATGTTTGTTCAGACCAAACAGCTCAAATACTTGAACAGAACAAAACAAACGCCGTCAAATCTTAGCGGCACATTTTCAACACAAGAACCAGTCAAAGCACTGTCACTGACAAACTAACAGGAACTGTATACGAAGAAAGACGACATTAACAAGTTCATTAAAAAAAACCTGCCATCTTAAAAAGTGTCAATAAAATATAAGGGAGCTGGAGAAAAAATATGGTATTTACTTTCCTCAACTGAGTTTTAAGGCTGCAGATACCACCAGAGCTGGTGTCACTGTGTTGATCTGGTTCTACAAAAGAGGAGTCAAACCCAAAAACTGTCTGCAGCAGCCTGTCAGCGTCCCTTCCTACATACAAATCACTTCAGCATTAACATATAATTACAGCCAGGCCACAGAGGGCTTTAATAAAGTGCTTTAACAAGCACGACTTTAACTGCTCTCCTAATTTTTACAGAAATCCAGCAAACAGAGCTGGAATTACGGCCTGATAGGACACACAGCTTAACAGGAGATGAATGCCTAGAAAATTTATGGTACAGATAAAAAAAACTTTATTCAAATAAAGGAGTAAATGAGGATTAGACATGGCTCATTATTATAGAAACTAAAAAACAAACAAAATGCTCTAAGGAAACCAGATGTTTGAATTCCTCTGGGTCTAACGTGTGCTCAGATTTCCATAAAGTCAAAGTTTTAGAGTAAACTTACAGTTTTTTGGACGGTTTGGCTGGATCAGGCTGAACCGACATGAAGAGCTTGGTATCATCAGCGTAGAAACAGACATTCAGAGAACACTTCTCCCTCCGTTTTATCAAAACTTTACATCTGTGACATCTGGTCTCTTCTGTGTATCAGCAGCTGTGATGTTTTAAAACAAGATTATCTGCTAACAGACGTTTAAAAAAAACAGGCTCTTCTAACAGATGTCGTTCACACCTCTGTCAAAAATGTGGGAATAATCTTAATGAAACAAACAAACCTTCTTCAAACATGACTCCTAACAGTTACAAACTGAGGACGTGACCATTTCTACACATTTATCTCAGTTTTCCAAAGTTTGATACGCAAGACTCAGTAGCTTCATTAACTGAAACGATATTAAGGTAATTATGATCTGCAAACATGACATTTTGCAGATGAAAATGCAAAGTTCCTGTGAAAAAGTGACAAACATGAAGATCTATTCTAAAGGAAAACATTCACAACTTTATATAAATTTTTTTACTATGTGAATGATAATATTTTTGTCTGCTGCCTATACTAAACTATAGTGAGATGCTAGAATAGCAAAACCTAAAATTACTTAAAATTAACAGAACAAAACAGTAAGAAAATTACAAAAATACAGATAAAAAAGGAGAAATAAACGGATCATTTTAATTAAACAAAACTAAAATACTCAGCTAAATGCTGCTCAAATGTCCATCTATCCATCCTTCCATCCATCATCCATCTATCCATCCGTCATCCATCATCATCCGTAATCACATCTATCCACCTCATCTTCCTACATCCAGCCGTCTCCTCATCATCCATCGTCCACCATCATCCTTCCATCCATCACAAAGATCCATCCATCTCCGTCATCCACAATGCTCTCAGATCCAACCATCCATTCATCCACCATAATCCTCCACCATCCATCCATCATCCATCCATCCATCAATTCCTCCTTCCATCCATCATCCATCCATCCATTCATCATCCTTCCATCCATCCATCCATCCTCCTTCCATCCATCCATCCATCCTTCCATCCATCCATCCATCATCCTTCCATCCATCCATCCATCATCCTTCCATCCATCCATCCATCCTCCTTCCATCCATCCATCCATCCTTCCATCCATCCATCCATCATCCTTCCATCCATCCATCCATCATCCTTCCGTCCATCATCCATCCATCCATCATCCTTCCATCCATCCATCCATCCATCATCCATCCATCCATCATCCTTCCATCCATCCATCCATCCGTCATCCTTCCATCCATCCATCCGTCATCCTTCCATCCACCCATCCATCCATCCTTCCATCCATCCATCCATCCATCCATCCATCCATCCGTCATCCTTCCATCCATCCTTCCATCCATCCATCCTCCTTCCATCCATCCATCCATCCATACATCCATTCATCCTTCCATCCATCCATCCATCCATCATCCTTCCATCCATCCATCCATCATCCTTCCATCCATCCATCCATCATCCTTCCATCCATCCATCCATCATCCTTCCGTCCATCATCCATCCATCCGTCATCCTTCCATCCATCCTTCCATCCGTCATCCTTCCATCCATCCATCCATCCATCCATCCATCCATCCGTCATCCTTCCATCCATCCTTCCATCCATCCATCCATCATTCTTCCATCCATCCATCCATCATCCTTCCATCCATCCATCCATCCTCCTTCCATCCATCCATCCATCCATACATCCATTCATCCTTCCATCCATCCATCCATCCATCCATCATCCTTCCATCCATCCATCCATCATCCTTCCATCCATCCATCCATCATCCTTCCGTCCATCATCCATCCATCCGTCATCCTTCCATCCATCCTTCCATCCGTCATCCTTCCATCCATCCATCCATCCATCCATCCGTCATCCTTCCATCCATCCTTCCATCCATCCATCCATCATTCTTCCATCCATCCATCCGTCATCCTTCCATCCGTCATCCTTCCATCTATCCGTCATCCTTCCATCCATCCATCCATCCGTCATCCTTCCATCCATCCATCCATCCATCCATCCATCCATCATCCTTCCATCCATCCATCCATCCGTCATCCTTCCATCCATCCTTCCATCCATCCATCCATCATTCTTCCATCCATCCATCCGTCATCCTTCCATCCGTCATCCTTCCATCCATCCGTCATCCTTCCATCCATCCTTCCATCCATCCATCCATCATTCTTCCATCCATCCATCCGTCATCCTTCCATCCGTCATCCTTCCATCTATCCGTCATCCTTCCATCCATCCATCCATCCGTCATCCTTCCATCCATCCATCCATCCATCCATCCGTCCATCCATCCATCCATCATCCATCCATCCGTCCATCCTCCATCCATCCTTCCATCCATCCATCCATCATTCTTCCATCCATCCATCCGTCATCCTTCCATCCGTCATCCTTCCATCTATCCGTCATCCTTCCATCCATCCTTCCATCCGTCATCCTTCCATCCATCCATCTATCCGTCATCCTTCCATCCATCCATCCATCCGTCATCCTTCCATCCATCATCCTTCCATCCATCCATCCATCCATCCATCCATCCATCCACCGTCAGGGTTTGCCCATCACAGGCTGGAGGCTCATCACAGAACCACCGTCATATTCAGGGACAGAAAGGAAGATGTTTAAATCCTTAAATGTGAGGATCTTCTTCCTGCCGGAGTTCTGCTGTCGGGCTTTGGTTCAGATTGTGAGCTGACGTTGTTTTGTGCTTTTTTTTTTAGCTGCTTTGGTTCATTTTTTCTATTCCTCTGCAAGTGGACTCAAATCTCAAACAGAAGTGTGACGATCGCTGCCCCCGCTGGACAGAAATGAGGTGGGGCAACAAAACTTGAAAAAAACAATCATGGAAGTCATGAGTTTTGCAAATAATGATTTAAAATGTGAAGAGCAGCTGTTTCAAAGTCTGTTGATCAGACTTCGATCTTTAATCTAACATTTCTGAACCTAATCTAGAATAATCTGATAAATGAGATTCCTGACATGACTCGTTTGGTGTTGCTTGTAGTTTGCAGTTTGTGCCCCTAGATGTCACTAAATGACATCCTGACCACAGAATCAACTTCAACTTCACCACAGATTGTAACGCTGAGCAGGTTCCTGGTTTTCCTGCTCTTCCTCAGATCTTTACAGAATCACGGCTGCTTGTTCGGATGTCGGCCTGTGCGACTCGTCTCCTCACACTCGGCTTTTCTCTGAGCGCTGAAAGGTCCTGCCGGTGGATTTTTACTCTGCAGCTGCTGTGAAACGTCTCTGTCGAAGACGTCAGCTAATAAATGACTCTTCCTCCTAAAGGGGGGGGCTATTCTAAGTGGTTTACAGCAGAAAGGACATATAGAAGATCACTGACCACACAATGACTGCATTGATAGGATGATCGCTCTAAACTCAGCAGCTCTCATTTACGTTTTATTTTCTATGGGAATTAAATTTAAATGTGCTCCATCTATAAAAATGTGTTGACATGAAATCTTACAGATTTTCACAAATGTTAGCTGAAATGTCAAATCCACGTCACACAGCCTCTACGTACATGTTGAGCATTTTTCCATGTATGTAATTTCGGTCTTCCGTGATCCATGCGTGACACACGTCATTTCTAGCATTCGTCACTCGTCGATGTGCTCAGACGTCCGTGGGGGGTTTCAGCCGACGCGTCTTTACATGAATTCAGTTTTAAGCGGTTCGAAAATTTTGGTCGGTTCAGAATTATGCAGTTTTCGCGTAATTTACATAGTCAATAGGCAATTATTATGAAAATCGTACGTAATTTTGCGTCACTTTTGCAAGATTTGTAGCTTTGCCTGATGTTAGACGGACATTTCAGGCATGTACCACCGATGTATAACTTTGATATCATATACGGCGCACATATAACATTAAAATGACATAACCGATCACTGATGAATTACACATGAACAGCGCAACAATCGGTTCATGCAGGATTCACGTACTGTGTGATGGGTTTATATATTGGTCGATCTGTACCCCCCCTCAGCGGTCTAGACTGGGGGTGTGGTGGGGGTGTATCGGCAAGAGTCTGGTGATACAATGTGTGTCCCGATACACGCCTCACAAAACGATACATATCGCGATATCGTACCGGAAGACATTTTCAGTTTATTAAAGAGTATGACCTTAATATTGATACGCCTTTCTTTGCATTAAAATGGAAAACATTGTCAATGATCACAATGTTAAGCACTGCAACTGCATCTCATCAACAAGCTTCTTTTTCTTTGAGGCATAAAGGTGGTAGATTCTCTGTCCAAACAGACCAACCCCATCCGAACCTTCTGGAACCCAGATTCTGGCTCCAGGTCCGAGGCTCGGTCCGGCTCTCATGAAGCCACTTTAGATTTCACTAAGGGGAGAAAAAAACGACTTGGATGGGACACGTTTAATTGGACTGATGAATGCAGTTTGGTCCTAAAAAAAGACGCACGTCTCCACTGCAAACTGTGAGAGGAACCTGAAGCTGTAGTCAGATGCATTTGTGGGATTAGCGTCTGCAGTTTAATCCCCACTGGCTGCAAAAACAGTCAGATTATTTCCTTCAACAATGCTGGCCTGAAACCAGAGATGAACTGAAACTGGACCCAGAGAACCTTCTTCTTCTGAGTCCATGTTCCAGATCAGAGCTTCAGCACAACATTGTTGATGTCAGGAAAAGTTTGGATTTAAAGACTAATATTATTTGAACAAGTAAAACTGTAATCTACGTTTCTCTTGTAATCTGAGATTAGAGCACACCCGCTGTTTTTGTTGATCATTTCTTTGGAACCTTTCTGAAAGTTGAAGTTTTTTCTTTAAAGTTGTGATCCGCCGGTTCCTGTCCAACGGTTCCTAATGTTCTCTTTTCAGTCAGGGAACAATTCTGCTCTAAAAGCTAGAATTACCTGCTGGTTGATTAGAAAGACGTGTTTGATAAAAAAAACCCATAAAGCTTCCGATTTTCTTGGGTCTTTGGATGAATCATTTGTGGCACATCTTTCAATCATAAACAGCATCTTCCTCATCTGCCTGTTATCCATCACGCCTGATTTGAAAACGGATTATTTTTGCTCACTTCTGATTCAGAAAATCTTCCATCCGAAGCGACGCTGGGTGTGTTTTTCCTGCGGCTGACGTGCTTCCAAGACGCCAACGAATGCCGGCGTTTCCTCCACGAGCAGCGAGCAGAGACGCCGTGAGAGCGTCTCAAACGTCCTAATCAAGATTAAGGGTATTTCTGCCGCGCGCTCGGATGAGTGACGAGCGTCTTGGCGTGATGCAGCAGACTATTACCTGCCCTGAATGGATGATTGATGAGTCATTCTGTCTCCTCTAACAATCACACAGATGAGAGAGCAAAGATTTCCCGCGCACCCCCACAGAGGCCCGTGACAGTGATGTCCGTGCGGCGGCCGAGCAGCGTGACAGCAGATCTATCTGGTCGAAGCGTTTACATTTTGTACTTTCGCCCCGCGATCGATGCGCTGAAAATAAGGTCTTTTCTCTCTCAGAAAGTTCACTGAATGACATTGCAGTGATGTAGGTCGGAGTTTGTGTGAACCGGCGCCGTGCACGAACTCCAGAGCTGCTGGGAAAACGGCCTCCGGCTGTTTGGAAGACGCCCGGATGACGGACGAGCAGACGGGAAGGGAACGGAGCTCCTCTGCAGCTTACAGAGTCAAACGGACAAAAGCACCAAAACGTCAGCGGCGAGGCCGATGAACGCCACAATCACTTCCTGTCATGGGGCTTGGCTGGGGGGGGGGGGGTGTGAAGGTGACTTCCTGTTTGGGAGCTGTTGGCCTGGAGAACACTGAGTGCTAACTGTGCATACTTTTAATTGTTATTTTTATAATACTTGTTTTAAACGTAATGTTTTGGCACCTTCTTTAGTTATTCGTTTTTTTAGTTCTTTTATTTTATTTTATTTTATTATTATTTTATACCTAAAACGAACAAAGAAAAACTAGTCAAATTAACTTTAGACTCAAGAAATTTACTGTCATGATGAAGACATAAATAAACAGACTAGAGGGGCAAAGCACGAGGGGGGGGGGTTACATTTCAAGGTTGTGGGTTTCGGGCCTGAAAATAGGTGAGAAGGGACAGTGGCTCCGCCCACTGGGGGGCCAAAACGCCACATCGCAAAGTGGTTGGACCTTCAATTGAATCAGTAAAGGATGGAAAGTTAGCAGTAAAAACCCAAAACAGCTTCTGGAGGAAAAAGCAACGTTTTGTTAACCCTGGAAAACCCAATGGGGGGGGGGGGGGGGTGTTGGCCACAGCTCATTTAGGAATTTTTTCCATTTGATTTTTTTTTTTTCAATTTTTCCCCCCATTATTTATTTCTTTTTATGAATTAACTTTAAAAGCCCAGAAGGAAGCGGTTCTCGGGTTCTCCAGGGTTAAACTGCGGGTCTCCATTGGAAAGGAGATCTTATCTCAACGGAGCTTTCTGATGCCATCAAGGTTAATGAAGGAAAATAAATGAATGAATAAAATACAAACAGCCAGACAAACGTTGACTACAGTGTTTTGACCACAATGCCCTCACCCAGCTGCTGCTCTACAGGTGAACACACAAAAAAGTCCTTCAGTGGATAAACAGCTGTGTTGGTCTGTTGAAACTGTCGACTGTATATGGAACTGGACGGAGAAGACTCCTCCCTCCGGGTGGAAGTGCCCCCTGGCTCTCACTAACCCCTAATAGCCTCTAAGACTGTCCAGCCTCTTTCTCATATTAACGTAACTTACTAATTTTTCCTTTTTTCTTCAACTTTAAATTTGACTTTGCCCATGTCCCACAGTAAAAACCTGTATGACCTTTGACCTCTGCAGAAGTCACCATTTGGGTTTTTCTTTTATCTTACACAGCTGCTAAGAACACAGATAATCGGGATCTTTTTTATTTCCCCTGAGCTTTTATTTTGAAGGAGCTAAAGCATTGGTTTTGTGCTCAAGGCCCAACCATCCATGCAGGATCTCAGAGGCCAATGCAGCAACATGCTGACGGAACAAACACGATTTCTTTCAAGGTCAAACATCACGCTCAGAAAAGTGGAATTCCTGCTCGGCTTGATTCACTTTCTCCAGTCCTAAATGAATAAATTGTCTCTAAAAGCTCTTTGTCTCTTAATCCGGAGCGTAAAGCTCATCCATTTCTCACGACTGTTTCCATTCAGAACGCCTAAATGACTGCGGCCTCTAATCATCCAATGAAATATCCGTTTAGTGGAGCAGTAATTACTGGTGCGTCTCTGTAGCTGGGCTCGGGTCTCCGCGGACTCCCCAAACCAGATCCGGGGATATTAGGGAGCGGCTCTGGAGCTGATTTAAAAGCCTGTCGGGCTAATCAGTGGGAGCGCAGTTCCTGTGGATCCACATTTCAGGGAGGAGACGGAAAACTGCATCCTGCCAGGATTTAGGTAGGGAACTAAAAAAAAACGGCTCAGTTTTCCTCAACTTCATGTTCTGAAAAAGAGTTTAATGAGAGGCGACAGCAGAATCCAATTCCATGAAAGGATTTCGTCACTATTTCTTTTTTTTTTTTTCTTTAACCAGCGTGATCAAATTTCCCAGAGCAGAGGCGAGGAGTCCTCGGCGCCACCTCTGTGTGGTGGAGGCTCTGCGGTGCTGTTGGGTCCCCAAACTGTGACACGTAATTAGCTGCCATCTAAAGCACCTGACAGTCTCCGGCTTAAATCGCTCTGAGACACACTGACAGAGAACCCCACTTCACGGATTAGAGCCCAACCTGTAATCCCGCCCGAGGAGATTAGGCAGATCAGAGGCAGTCCTGACTAAAGCGCCGTTTTTACCCCCCCCCCCCCCCCGATTGGCCAGCTTCTGCTGGGCTGAAGGCGCCGCCGGAAACAGATACTGCAGAAGAGAAAAGAGGCGAGGCGCGGCGGAGGGGGGGTGGGGCCAACAACAAACACGGCGGCGTAAAGGTCAACAGTCCCACTCTGATAACTCCGGGCTTAACGGATGTTGGTTTGTCAATATTGTGCATTATTGAATATCAGACGAGGACAAACAATATCATCCGGGCCTAAAGGCCGTTCTAATCTCCCGCTCGATTGTCTTTATGAAGAGCATGGCGGCACGGCGGCAACGCCACGATCAGACGGAGCAAACAGCCAAGTTTCAACTCTAAAGTCTAGAGTCCTGCTGTTCACATCTGAGGAAAAGACCGGAACCATCACGCTTCGTTCACGCCGCCCTCTACGTACAAAACGCATGGCCCTGGAACGGCCAACGCAGGTTAAAGCGGTCTGACGTATGGGTGGCGTCCCCTTCAAGTCATGACGGTGCCAACTGGAGAAATTAATGATCCGGTTTGTGTCCGGCTGGAATTCCATGAGGCCAAATTTGATTCAAATTCCGGAATAATTGACACCGCTTCCACATTTCACACCAACTGTAGGTACATGCGCCGGTGTCAGGTCCAGTGTGAACACCGCATGCGGAAAGCACCCTAAACAATCTGCGTTTATGGCACATGAAGCCGCATCACATCCCGGTGTTAGCACTGGGTCAGCTCCTTCCAAGAAGAGAGCAGAGGAATGTAGAGAAGATACCCCAGACTAAAAAAGTCCTTTTAGCTGACACGCTAAAGGACTAGATGAGTGACATGTCTTCTCCCTATTTGACCCCTTATGTGGGGGAGCGGTGAGCCATTTGCTGGTTTAACCCCCCCAGCCCAACCCCTTCATGCTGAGTGTCCAGCAGGGAGGCACCAGGTCCAGTCTTTGGTATGACTTGGCCTGAATTTGAACTCACAACGTTCCAGTCACTGGGCGGACACTCTACCACAAGGCCACTGAGCTGGTCTCAGCGCCGTGTTGAACTGGTTTTGGACCCTGAAGTCCAGAGGAAACCCTGAAGTCTGTCAGAAGAGGATCCCTCATGTCTCATTCTGTCCTAACACCCCCTCAGACGCCTGAACAAGCAGTGCAGCGGTACTCCTCTGGATCAGGGCTCTAACACTCATTTTGTAGCTTTTAAAAGAGAAAACATTGGTGTTTCCTGCAGTAAATATTGTTTTCATGAAGATGAATGGGTCTTTCCTTCTCTAACCTGTGACACCATGACATTATTTCACTGAAGGTCTTCTTCACTTGATTCTTATTCCCTAGATTTAAAGCAAACTTTTTCTGATTAATTAATTAAATTTAGATCTATTAATTTCCTTTAAAATATTATCAAAGGTAATTAAAAATTAACAAGATGTTATTTTTTAAATTTTCAGGATTTTTTTTCTATGTATGTAAATATAATCTGCTTATGCAGAAAAAAAGGAAACGTTTCGTTATTTTATATTGATCAATAAAAATGGGATCCCAAATCAAGTTTTTACTACTTAAAAAAGACTATTATTCAAATAAAATCCTGATTATCTTACATTAGAAAAACAAAAACTCAGACATTTTATACATTATATTTAATCTAAGGGGTCAAAAAATGTTAAGGAATTATAGGAAATGGACTCAAATGCCTTTTTTTTGTCTGATTAAGCACATTTTAAGTAATGATGAGGTTTTTAAAAGCCTGAGATGAGCATTTTCTTGAGTCAAACCCTAAATCTGTGCAGAGTTTTGGCAGTGAGGGGCGGCAGGCGGACGGATGTTTTCTTTGTGTCTCATTAAAACAGCACAAACAGCTTTGAGCGGATCCACAGAACCAGTGATTTATCTCAGTCGTCTGTGTCAAACAGCCTCATCAAACTAACAAAAACACCTTTACTAAATTTAGCTCAGGTACAGACGCCAAAAATACATAAAAAAAGCATCAAGTCGAACCGAAAACCCAGATTTCTGAGCCAAATTTCTGCAACATTGTGACATTTATCTTTACATTAAAGAAACTGATGAGTTTTATTTCCTCTGCAGCAGCCAACAGGCTCTCTAATACAGAAACAATTTAACAAAATAAAACAATAAAAAATAGCAACATAAACAAAGTCTTATCAAAGTGGCCGGGAAGAGCAGCCGGACAGAAAATGAGTTTGTGAAATATACTTTCCATTAAAGTTCGTTACAATTCAAAGATGTTCTGCCACCTCTCCAAATCTTCCTTACAGGCTTTTCTTTCTTTTCACTCGCCGTCTTTTCTTCCTGCAGTTTGTCACAAAGTCCTCCTCAAAACCCAATTTAGCTGCCTGTTAATATTATTCCCAGGTTCAGCTTACGAAGCAGAATCCCTCAACGAGATAACGGCGAAGCGCATCGCCATGCACGAGTCCTTTAGGAAGCCGCTCTGATTGCCAGATGCAGCGCACAGGCAGGCTGTTGGACAAACTTAAATGCTATCTGCTGTTGGCGCGGCTGTGATAAGGCGCAGGCGTCCGCTCTTTGAAACGGGCAGATAAACAACCCCCCCACCCCACCCCCGGCTTCCCTCGGGAGCTTGGAGGATATTCTATGGGCTAGACCCCCAAACAGCCAACAAATTCCCCCTTTAATAGAAGAGCCGGAGGAGCCAGATGACTCTGCGGTGGTCTGGTACACAAAACCTGGCGAGGGAGAATGAGAGTGCATGCCAGTTTTCATTTACCTGAATGCTGCAGCTGCTGTGTGTGTGGGGGGGTCTGTGGGGGCGGTGGTCCTAGTCTCACAGAATGGGGAGCGACCGGCTGATAGAAGCTTTGGAATGCCACTTTGCAGTCTAGATAAGGTGTGCTGCATTTGGCTTTCAAATCTGGAAAATTAACTGAGTTGTTGCCATCTATCGGCTTTTTTTTTCTTTCTTCTTTTTATAGTTTAGGGGAAATTCTGCATTTTTTTCCTACTTAGTCAGCATGTTTCTGCTGATTTCAGGTCCTCTGATGAAAACATACTTCCATTCTAACTGGTACCTTTCATTGAGTTTCACACCATCTATGTTCATTTCAAAAAGTCACAAACTTTGTCATTTTACTGTCCTTCACCCGCGTTTTAAGCTGTTTGGAAATATGTCAGCAGGTTTCTGGGACATTTAGACCCGGATCAGGGCTGAACCATTGAGTCGTCCATCTTTACCTGAACAAGTTGGATTTTATTAGGAACAGCCAGGAGTTCATGAGGACCAGAGTCTACTCCAGATGGTCCAGATTTCAAAGTCTACACTTTATTTTAAATTCATTTTAGTATATTATTTGATTATTTTGGTAGTTTTCAGTCACAATTTGTTGCTGGAGACTAACTAAAAGTCAAGTTTGTTATTTTTCCCTGCTTTTATTTGAAGTCTGGACTTGCAAAGTTTAACATTGACAGCATTAATGAGGTTTCTGTAAGGAACTTTTGTCCAGTAAGATATTAATTTAGCATGCTAGCCTGTTATCTTCACTGCACTTTTAGGAGAGCATTTTTTTTCTTTTTTGTTGCAAATTCTTGCAGGAAAAGTATTAATACTCAGAGTCAAGTTTGTTGTCTTTTTCCTTTGATGTTTGAAAGTAAATAGTTTGAAAAGTTTATAAATACCAGTAAAAGTTAGGCTCTTCCAAAGGGTTTTTTCCACTGTCAATTTAGCATGCTAGCATATAAGCTTCACCGCGCTTTTCACAATCTTTTTTTAAATTGCGAATATGACATCATCGATTTTTATGAAGTGAAAATCTAAATGATATGAGCGTTTTGTGACAATTATTTACGAATCCGCTGAGTTCTGAAGATGAAAATGTTGATGGTTTATTTAAAAAATACACTTAAATACAATTTTTTTGGCAAAACGCAAGGCATTATGGTCTATATTCGCCGATCTAGTGAGCATTGATGCACACTGGTTTTTCGCAGAGACTTCTGGGAAATTTCTAGGGCACTCAATTTTGGAATTGTAGATTTGAACAGCACTAAAAAATGGAGAACGCACTATGCAGTGCACTATGTAGGAAGTAGGGAGGGAATTCGGACACAGCTCAAGTTTTCTTTTAGTAGCAAGTTGTTGCAGGAAATTTCCTAAAAGTTAAAAGTGAGTTTGTTCTTTCCTTAGAACTATTTTAATAGGAAAGTTTATAAAAAAAAAAAAACAGCAAATGTTAGGTTTATGTGAAGGACTTTTGCCCAGAAAAAGATGTCAATTCACAATGCTAGCATTAGCGCATTTATATAAGCTTCACTGCACATTTTGCTGCACAAGTTTTATCAGTTGCAGTTTGTTGCAGAAAATGTCCTAGGTTTTCTATGATGTTGTAATTCATTTTGTTTGCAAATGTATTTTTAATAGTAACTGTTGTTCTCCGAAAAGGATTTTTGTCCAGAATTAGAAAAGCTTGGCACGCTAACGTTAGCTTTAGCAGTCCATTTTTTTCAGTTGTAAAGTGTTGCAGGAAATGTGTGTCACATTGTTGTCTTAGATTTTTCCTTTGATGTTTGTTTTTATTTTGTTTGCAAAGTACATTATTTACGGCAAATTTCTTGTCCCAAAAAGACGAAGACTTAGCAAGCTAGCATAAATGCTAGCTTCACTGTGCGTTTAGCATGTGTGTTCAAACTACACCACATAGCAATCCGTTTTTATTACTAAGTTCTTGTTTCTTTTGTAATCAGAAAATAGAAGAACTAAAGACAGAGACGGACATAAAAAGACTAAATCTAGCTGAAACATTTAATTAAAAACAAACCAATCAGAGATGCTATACTGCTCGCTTTCTCAAATTAGCCGTTACGTTTCTCAGGGCGTGCAGGATTTTTTTTAAACGCATTTTGTCTCTGATTTTTCCTTGCTTGCCTTCACTGAAAGCTGATATTGTGGGAAAACAGACCACAGATCGGTTTAATGAGGCGCATCTCAGTCTTTGGGATGTTCTCTGGGACAGGATTGTGGCTGAAATCCCTCCGAGAACGTCCCATCATGATGTGATTGTCGTCACACTGAATTGAACTTCTGCTGAGGTCTCCTGTCGCCTGAGCTGCCGGATCAGTGGAGGACATTTGAGTTTAGGTCTATTCTGAGAGCGATATCAAAGTGTGACCTGGGGGGGGTCAGAGCTGATGACAAATCACGGTGTGTTGAGACATCACAGGCGGCTGTGGATGGAGCCGTATCAGCGTCACGCCGCGTTCCAAAGGCCAGGGCACAATTACCGCCATGACTTCTGAGGGGGATAAATACTGCACCGGGATGTTTTTGAGGAGAAGGACGAGGATGATGGGGGCCCCAGCTACCGGTTTCACAACGTACCCCGAGGAAAAACGCATAATCATATTATTTCACACACGGCTTGGTTCAAAGGAGGCCAAAAAAAAGTTTGTGCGATTCCCATGGGTCTGTCAATCTGCTGAAGGAGCTGCGGGCGCAAGCTTAGGATGCACCGAGTACCAAACAATTATGATCATCCCATTAAAGCATAGCGAAGCAATTTGGCAACCCAGTCTGGGAAAAAAGGAGGAAAAACACTGAGAGATCAGCTCCAGCTTCCATGGGCGCCACACAAAACTCCCCTAATGATTAATGTTGGTCTTCACAGTTTATTATGACAGAAAGGGAAAGGCGTGATAGTGACTGTTGTTTTTGGGAATCGAAGAATCGTTTTCCTGCGAGAAAGAGCAAAAAAATAAAGGAGGGGGGGAATGATTAGTGCGCTTAGTCAGCTGTGAAATTGAGTTTATGGTTTTCAAGACGGTGAATTCAATTCGATAATGGGTATTAAGTTGTAGAGAATAATTAATAGTAATTGACTTCTTTCCATCACTATGCAAATTAAACACAGATAACGCCACAGGAGCTTTTTTTTTTTATTTTTTTAGGGCCAGTCAAGTTTGTGAGGGATTAAGTTTATGGAATTTCTTTCTTTATTTTTTCTCCGTGTGGCAGAGGGGAGTGGCTGCCGCTCCGCTTTGATTGCTTTGTTGACAGATTTATCAGAGGGTGAGGGGTTACTGTCTCTGCGGGGATTAAAGGAATTGGCTTGTCACAAACTGTCAAGGCGCAGACTTTGCCAGCGTTTCGCCCGTGTTTTGTCATAACGGGCTTTTCACTAAAGATGAGCTGGATTTTGGGGGAAAAAAACTTGGGAGTTTGTTCATTTTTTGGAATAAACCGGTCGTCAGAGATGCAGGAAAACATCTCCCCAGAAACAGGAAGAGGGTTTTTTGAAGAGAGACGTTTTACCTGAAGGATCTCAGTCCTCCATCAAACTGGCAGGAGACATAATAAAAAAATAAAAAAAGATATGCAAAAAGGAAGAAGGTCAAATCAAAATGGCATTTAACTCACCAGGGAGATGAGTGACAGCAGCCCGGCGGCGGCCCACAGACATGTGGTCTTCATCCCTCTCTGCGGAGCGTCGCCCCTCCTGTCAGCCGTCCTTGATCTTCTCATTTCACACAGACAGGCGGGAAAAAAAGAAGAAGCAGAGACCCCTCCTGACTCTCCGCGCCGCTATCTGCTACTGAACTTGAGGAGAAAGAAGGAGTGATGAGGGAGGCGGTCCGGAGGAGAGGAGGGAGCCCAGATGGAGCTCATTCAGGAGGGGGGGGCTCAGGGGGTCTGCCGGGGTGACCGGGCCGCTCGGTGGCGCCGTGATCAGAGCGAAGGTGTTCCAACATCTGAACGCGACGCTTTATACATGCAGGGGGAGAGCGGCGAGGGGGGGGGAGCAAGAGACGAGTGGAGGAGGAGAGGAGGTTTCTGAGAAGTAACTTTTCTGCAAACATCATCAAGGCCTGACATCTAGTGGCAGCGAGCCGCAGTGACACGATGAAGAGAGCGCCTCGCACTCTTCCTCTGCTCCGTTTGTGGCCAACATCATCAGCTAAGACCAAACACGAGATTATTCCTCCTGACGTCATCCACTTTTCTGGATTTTATAACCTAAAAGACCAAAATTACCCAAAGATACTCAGAAAATGCAGAAGAAAAAACAGGAGCAGATCATCCGGAGACCAGACCAGGAACCAAGACTCTGACAGATTTCAGACCCCAGAGAACCACAGAGCAGAGCAGAACATCCCAGGATGAGTCCAAAACACAACCAGGACTCATCCTGGAGATCATCGGAGGAGCAGAGAGAGGAAAGGCTGAGGAACAGGAACACAGAGGAACTTCCTGGAAGCATCTGGATTCCAACACAAGAAGCTCAGAGCACATGGAGGTGGGAGAATGATGGTCCGTTCCAGCAACCGCATCTGGACCTGTTTAGAACTTCAAGCTCTGAGGAACACATGGGTTCTTCAGCAGAACAAGGATCCAGGATCATCCTAAAGAACCTTCCATCTTTGAAAATCCTGAGATTGGACTTTGAAGTGGAAGTTTCATGATGAAAACGCTGGCTGCTGGTTCCAGAAATGCTTAAGAGGACAGACGGATCGGAAGGTTCTGAGTTCGTTATCGGAGTTTGATGCGGCAGAAAGGTGCAGTTCATCCCCGTTCGCAGTCAAATATTCATGATTTGCTATCATTCGTCCTGCTCCGGCAGCAGAAGCTCCGATATCTTCAGATCCAGGAAGCAGCTCGATAACATCTTCATCTTCCAAACACCCCCCAGCCTTTATCTGGAGGAGTTTCTACTGCAGCTCCTCCACCAACCACACAGAAAAAGTAAGCCTCCGAGTAGGTAGGAGTTATTCTTGACATTTTTTTGTTACTGATTCTATGAACTATGAAGAAACATGAACTGTTTTTTCTGAAGTTTGGTTTAAACTTTGAATTATTGGTTGAATGCAGCTCTGACTTTAGCTCCTTCAAATCCTTGAACTTTTCCAGATATTCCAGGATTTCTGCCTCCATTGAAACACATGGGAATCCTTGGGGCAGAAGCTCGCTGGTTCGATACCCGGCTCTGGCATTTTTCACAGACAGATCTTTTCTTTGCTATTGTGCCATTTTCACTTTATTTATGATCAACTTTGATCATTTCTTTTTTTTTAACCCCCCCTCCATTATTACCCTTTAAGTCTCATTGTCATTCAGCAACATTCAAGAGTTTGTTTTTTTATACACTGTCCTTCCTCTGACATCTAATAATACACTCTGTATGTCTGTTAATATGTCAAATGTTCAATAAACAAAGTTATACATAAATCAAAAATGTAGTTGTGCATTTAGATAAGCTAATTCTTCTCTAAGAGTCCTGGCACATCACCTGTCCGTCCTGGGGGAGGATCCATCCTTCATGTGGACACCCGTGATGTTCCTTTTTATTATTTTTAGGAGTATTTCCTTGCCGAGAAAAGGGGGGGGGGGGGGGGGGGGCTAATTGTAGGGATGTCCAGTTTAGTTTAGTCTGTTTAGTTTAGCCATTACCTACTGAATTCTATGATTTTATGATCTTTAGGATTCATGTTCAACTACTGGAGTGAGTCCCATTGAGACGACTACTGTAAATACTGGGCTGTAGAAATAACATTGAATTGAATCACGAAAGTCCGAAACGTGGAAAATGTACGTAGTAGCTGCTAAATGCGCTTTGGGGCTCACATGAACGTTGCAGCGGCAACTTTCACTTGATTCAAACCCTAAAATCCTTCAACAAGCTCTGAAGAACCAGAGACTCCAAAACTCAGCTGATGTCCGAACCACAGCAGAAGCTTCTGCAGATCCGCCGCTACACCGACTGAGAACATCCACAACCATCCTGTAGGCGGGGGCCTCTTTAACTTCCCATTAAAACTAAACGCCGGGAAAACTCCCCCTCAAATGCTGCAGGCGACACCGACTGAAACCAGTATTGACACAAAGAAAGAACCCAAAAAAACAGACTTTGAGGCTTTCAGAGCATGAAAACAGTCTTTACCGTCACGGTGAACCGCCTGTTCCTGCTTCTTCAGGGATCCGATTTGTCATCTTGAAACGTTAGTACGGGAGTCATCCATCTGCGTTCCCTGGATATCCAAAAACCCTCAACGTCAGATGATCCCTGAGATCCAGGAACCCAGAGATCCAGGATCACAGAGATCCAGGATCCCAGAGATCCAGGAACCCTGATATCCAGGAACCCTGAGATCCAGGATCACAGAGATCCAGGATCCCAGAGATCCAGGAACCCTGAGATCCAGGATCCCAGAGATCCAGGATCCCAGAGATCCAGGATCCCAGAGATCCAGGATCCCAGAGATCCAGGATCTCAGAGATCCAGGAACCCTGAGATCCAGGAACCCAGAGATCCAGGAGCCCTGAGATCCAGGATCCCAGAGATCCAGGATCCCAGAGATCCAGGATCCCAGAGATCCAGGAACCCTGAGATCCAGGAGCCCAGAGATCCAGGAACCCTGAGATCCAGGAACCCTGAGATCCAGGAACCCTGAGATCCAGGATCCCAGAGATGCAGGATCCCTGAGATCCAGGATCCCAGAGATCCAGGATCCCAGAGATCCAGGAACCCTGAGATTCAGGAGCCCAGAGATCCAGGAACCCTGAGATCCAGGAACCCTGAGATCCAGGAACCCTGAGATCCAGGAACCCTGAGATCCAGGAACCCTGAGATCCAGGATCCCAGAGATGCAGGATCCCTGAGATCCAGGAACCCAGAGATCCAGATCTTCAGAGGAAACGTCTCAGACATTTTCTAAAACACAGTGGAGACAAAAATGACCCGGTCATTCTGTTTACAACCGTGTTCCTTGTTTATTTTCAGTAATTCTTGCCATACAAATAAACAACCTGTACAAAACGGCGACGTCTTCTCAGGCCCCTCCCACCCCGCTGCTCGTTTCCTGAAGAACATCCAGCTTTTGCATCATGACTACGACACTCAGCGATATCATACACCCACTGTGCAACAGTCAGACGGACGTTTTCTGTGAGATACAAAATAAACGTACACGGACTCCGTTTGTTTGGTTTTTTTCTTCATAAAAATAAAAAAATTACAGTTATTTACAAATCCCACCAGAATACAGGAAACATTCTCCGCAGCAGTTTCTCCTGGTTTGTACAGATGTTGTTCCTGCAGAAGCAGAGCACCCATGACGCACGACGACGCTGCGGACTCATCAGACGTTTGAAGCAGAACCGGCCGTTCCTCGTGTTTGACCGGGCCGGACGCTCGCCGTCACGGTCAGTAAGGCAGAGCTGACGTTTGCGTGACACGAACGGCTTTGGGGGATTTTGGACAGATCGGTCGCCAGCGTAGGGGTGGGGTGGAGTTGAGTTAGGGACACCGGACAAACTCCACAGAGCACAGAAACGTACTTTACAACGACCAAAAACTCCGCCGCGGAACTGAAAGCTGTACAGGAATCCAGCGGAGGCCGGCGCCGCCACAGGAGGGCGCTTCCCGTCCGAGTCTCTGAGCGGCGGTTCCGTTTGTGGAAGAGGCAGTGTTTTTATGGCATTAGAAGGTAGAAGTCACGTGTGCATATCATGCTGCACTAATATAGTGCAAAGTAGAGCCTGAAAGGAAGCCAGGGCGGCGGTGGCGGCGGCGGCTGTCCTCCTTCGGCATCCCTCCAATCGGTTTATCCCACAAAAACAGAACTCTGAATCAGGCAGAATGAAAGGAGAAGAACCCCTCCTGACCGAAAAAGAGATTTGAGTAGAAACCCAAATGAGGATTGAAGGAATCCAAACCTTTTCAGGGAGATTTTCCTCCTCCTCCTCCTCCTCCTCCTCTTCCCTGCGGTGACTTTTGGCAACATACAAATCGTCAGAGCATCCTAAGCCTCCAGCTACTCAGCGTATTCAGCAGAAAAGCAAGTGTGTTGGGGTGGGGGGACGGGGGGAGCTGGAAAAGACACCAGCTGCACCCAGGCTTCAAGGGCAAAAAAAAAAGGCATTGAGCTGTGTGGAGGTCAGGAAGACCCCGCCAGAATAAAACCAAAACAGAGGAGTGAAGTGAGCTCAGCGGCTTTCCCGCCACCGCCGAGTCCGTTCCGGGTGGTGGCGTGAAGCGGGCGGAGGGCTGCGACCGCTACATGTCCGTGTCTCCGTCGTAGGCCAGCGTCAGAGGTTTCAGTCGGTTGTTCTGCTGCCTCTGTCTCTGAGGCCTCTTTGGCTTTTTGCTGTGTGAGAAAGATCAAAGTGGGGTTAGGGCGGCGCCAAAACACAGACAGAAAATGCTGGCGAAGGGGCGGGATGGGGGGGGTGAATGGAAAACGGAGCTGAAAATGGTCACAGCACAGGTTCTCTGGTGAAGGAGTGGGGAGAGAAGAAAACAAAACCCTCAAGACGACCCGGACCCACTGAAACCCAAACGCAGGAGAATCAGAACCTCTAATCCACGGGTGTCCAGTTCCAGACCTCAAGGGCCGGTGTCCTACATGTTTTCCAATCAACCTGCCGTTGAAGCTCCTTATTGGCTAAACACACCTGATCCAGGTAATCAGCAGCAGATGAGGCAGCGTTTCTGGAAAACCAGCAGGTTGCCGGCCCTCGAGGCCTGGATTTGGACCCCCCTGCTCTATACCTTTAAACACCAGAGCCTCAGCTTCTGGGTTAACCCGTAACGAGAGAAAAGCCGCGTCACGCTGATGGGAAACACTTGACGTTACTATTGTGTCGTCCATCAACGCACAGCTGACAGTCGTGGAGGTCCTGGCCGCTCCGTGAAGCCGTAGAGGGAAAAGGCCCACTTTTCTCTACGCTCGTTCTGCAGCCACTTGTACAACACGTCAGGGCGCCGCAGCCGCGTCGTACGGAAATCCTGCAGACTGTACAAGGACCGTTAGTGCCGTTCACGTGACACGTGCGCGCTCCTTGCTGCAGCCCGACTGTTGTTAGAAATGCCAGACAACCAGGGTGTCGTTTGTGTGGACGTCCTACGGGCGCTTACGGATCACGTGCACGCCCCGTGCATGCAGCGTTCGTCAGTACTCATATGGACGCCGTCTGACGGCATCGCCCGTACGTCCCAAGTGTGGGTAGCTTCCATTAGCCCTACGAATACGTCACGAAACACTGATCCCCCACCACAATGGTACGCTCCATTTTCATGGCGTCGCTTGAGGTGGAACTGTAAGAACGTCTGCAGCACCGTATGGTCAACCCCGGTCCGGTTGCAAGTGGCGAAGGCTTTAGCAAAAACCGACCGTGACAACACAGTCGAACACAGCGGCGGAGGATTCATGATAAGGGCTCGGTTTGCAGCCAATTCAAGTTTTATTATTTCTTTTTACGTCAAATGAAGATATTTGATGATATCAGGTCAAATATTAGAAACAAATATCGCCGCTGACATTTGTACGCTTTACCAATAACACAAAAAAGCGTGATCATGTGACCATCTGGTTTGGTCTGCTTTTAAATCTGTTTGAGGTTTTTAGAGTTTAAACTGTCCATCAAACCAGTGTTTGAGTTTTGGGCATTGCTTCTATCGGAATGGAAAAGACTTTAAATGTTTAACAGCCTCTGGACCCAGATGGAGGCATCAGAGGAAACGGGGGCCGGATTTGTAGTGTGACTCCTAGTGGTCACTTGGAGAAACTGAAGGCAGTCGTCCTTCCAGCTTCAGCCAGGAAGTCATGAGGTTTCCGGCGGGTTGTTACGGCAGCAGGAAGTGGGGTTATTTTACTCTGAAAGGGCAGATGGATCAAAAGGATTTGGTTTGTCCTCATTTCCTGTCTTTTCTTTAAGGATGTCAACAGTTTTCCCTGCAGAGATGAGAGAAATCTAGACTAAGTAGACCACATTCACTTATTTAACCCTCCAGATGGATTTTGATTGAAGTTATTTTACGCTTTTATCATATAAATGTCAGCTATTGAAAGATAAAGCCTCTGTTTTTGTCACATTTTGGTGCAGCTGAGTGAAGTCTGGGAGCAGTTTCAGTGTTTTCAGGACTTTTATTTTGAAATCAAACTCCAAAATACTTCATTGCAGTAAAAATGTCCGCTCCTACCTGCAAATGTTAGTTTTTTATTTATTTAGGTTTAGGAAAGTTCAAGTTTTCAATGTTTAAACCCAAAGGACTGAAACAAATCAGACTCTGACTGATCAGACTGACAGCTCTCCTCCTTTTTAACGCCAACAAATGTACTTTAAAGTGAACAAAAACAAGTCAATTAGCCAATATTCAGATAAAAAGTGTCAGTTTCCCTCAAACAGATGTTTATTCTCTCAGCAGAAAAGTCTCCAGAGTTTTGACGCCAGCCAGTGGTGGCGGCGGCGGCGGCAGCGGAGAGAATCCCGCTCCTGTCAGACAGGCTTCGCCGCGCTGCTGAGGATCCATATGATCCACTTCATTTGTGTGCAGAGAGCACGCAAACACGCCAGCAGCTGCTGGATGTCTGACCATAAACGCCCCATCAGAACCACGGTTTGGCGTCTGTGGATCCTCACATCTGAGCTGCAAAAAAGACTTTTCCATCCAAACCAAAGGATGAAGAACAGCCAGGAGAAGAAAACCCAAAAACCAGGAAGTTGGACTAAAGAGGAAACACCTTAAACCGTTTAAGGTGGATCTGTTTGTTGTAGGTCGGGGGTGGGTAAACTATTAAACCATTTGACATGGCCCCCCATTCCTTGTTTTTGTCTTATTTTCCCTGTAATTCTGGCGTCTACACAAAAATGGAGCTTTTAGGAGCAGAGAGTTATTCATGTGATGTTGAAATATTTGTCGACTTTGACGTTCGTTCGCGCGTGTTTTCCGAGTCGGACAGACATTTTTCAGATCATTCCAAATGCGCAGAAACTAAGAACCATTTCTCTAAATTTGAAGAACATGAATCCACCGCTGCAACTGGGACTAAAATGAAAATAAAAGCTTCAAATGTTGAAATAAAAGCTCCAAAATAAAAACAGTTTTAATCAACTTTTGAGTTATTTCAACCAGGAGGTATTTCCTGGTCTGTCACATTTTAGAAACCCTTTGTGGTCCACGAGTCAAAACGTCTCTCCCCCCCCCCGATCTAGATGCTCAAACTTGGACTTTATCTGCTAATAGATTTTTTTTCTTTTCATCAAATGAGGCATTTTAATCTGGACAGAAGTCCTGCTGCTCTGATTCAGGTAAAGCAGTAGTGGGTGGGGCAAGGAATTCTGACAAAAGAAAGTGCCCCCCCCCCCCTCCAATAAGGAGCTCGATTGGAAACCAAAGAAAAAGTTAAAAAAGCATGTCAGTCCGTCCTGCGTTCTATCAGTCATCCACCAGAGGGCAGCATTGCACTTCTGCATTCCTGTGGCTCTGAATTGGGTTGATTTTTTGAAATGTTTTCCTTCCTGTTCGGATGAAGCTGTCGGCTCCACATTAACCTTTTTTTTTATCATCGTCTTTGCGTGTTTTAAAACTTAAAAGGCTGAACTGCAACTTCCTCTTAGGAGCAGCTGGGAAAGTTCAGTTTTCATGAGGTCAGAGGGTAAAACTCAAAGAGTTTCTGCTTCCTTTTTTTTTTTTTTTTTAACACTGAAACTGCTTCTTCCCTCTCGCCTTCAGAATTTCTCACCATCCATCCAAAGTTTTCACATAACTTTAAATCTGCCTTGAAAACGTCGGTTCGTATCCGTCTGGGTTAAAACAGACTCCAGTGCGGAGCTGCTTCAGGTTTGGTCAAAACAAATAAGAAGTAAAAATCTATACTACGCAAAAAATGTCAACAATTAAGCAAAGAAACAAAACAAAAAAACAGTTTCTTTTTTAATCCATAAGTGTCAGAAATGATTTTTGAAATTTACTTTCAAACAAAAAAATACAGGAATAAGGTTCTGCTTTAGTATTAAACTCTTTTTTATCCTTTTTCGTCTTTCTCAAAACAAGTTGAAAATATAGAAAAGATGTTTTTTCTTGTTTTCAGTGATAAAAATCTGCTGATTAATTTAGTAGAATTTGTTTGGTGAGAATTCTTACATAAATTGTGACGTCCTGACCTTTAAGTCTCAATTCAATCTTAACATCATCGAGAAATATTCAAATGTATAAATATTATGTCTCAAAAAAAGGACATTTAATTCAAAAATGGGTTTTATATCTTTAAAGTAGAAATATTTCTACTATTTATGCCCCAAATGATTTTGCTTCTACTGTAACAACGACATGCTTATTTCTGGACCAAAAAGACTAAAATGACTTTTATCTTTTTCAGATAAACGTATCTTCAAAGTTTCTGTGAATGTCGTGATTTAAATCCTCGTCTGACTCTTAAACTGATCAATCAAACTTCTGCTTCAAAAATATGAAATAAAGTTAAACAAAAACTTCTTTCATCAGAAGATGTTTTGAACATCAAATTACCCCCCAGTTGGTTGTTTTTTTTGCTTTAATCGTTAGGTTTTTACAGAAACATTAATAGTAGTTCAGTTCTGTGTCGTTTAGAGTCTTCTACTTGGTGACATTTGGTTTTTTTTTTCTCTCTGCTGTCTCATGGGAGCCTGGAGGTGCAGGAATGACTGGGAAACAGGTATTGAAGTGGATCTTCGGGGTTTGGAAACGCTACGATAACTGTGGTAACGACCAATGTCCTTTTTTTTTTTAAATAAACTTTATCGAATCACACGGTTTTTACAGAAAATCCTGAACCGTCTGAACGTTTCAGATCTGAATCCACTTTGACCTTCAGCCGGTGTGAACAGACCAGTTTCAGCACCGATTGAACGTAAGGGTGGTTGTTTAGGGAGTGGGGGGGGGGGGTTTACAGACTAGCTCATCTGAGCTCTAAAAGCTAAGAGGGGGGGGTCTTCTAGACCGCTCCGTCCTCACCTGCGCCGCCACTCATCTAGTCCTTCCGGACCCTGACGGGGCAAACTCGGGGTTCAATGCTGCAGACGTGGTGTGGGGGGGTCCACTTTAGCTGCTGCAGCTGCTGTGAGCCGGCTCCTGGCACTCGGGGCAGGTGTAAACCATCTCGTGAGCGTTCTGGCCCCCCCACACCGCCGCCCCGTTGGCGTCCTGGGCCTGCAGGGAGCGGTGCAGCCGGGCGCAGTAGCTGCTGCTCTCGCCGGGGCCAGCGAGGCATGAGGGGGGGGGTAGAACAAAAGATGGAGGTGACGCTCTCAAAACACCATGGAGGGGGGGGTTGATGATGATGAATGATGACGAAGGCGGGGGCTTCTGGGTGGACTCACCAGGCTAGGTATATCATAGACACTATGAATATGAGGAGCACAAAGGCCCCCGCCGCGACCCCGTACACCCACATCTTCAGCTTCCCGTCTGTGGAAGAGGAGCCGGGTCAGTCCCGTCACAGCAAAACAAGAAGCTCGCGGCGCTTTGGGGGCGGACCCCGCCTCCACCAGCCCCACCTGCTCCCAACACCCTCCCCTCCTGAAACTGCTCCAAGATCCATCCTTTTCCTATCTGGATGCCCATCTTTTCTTCTCCGCTCAGATCTTCATCCGTCCTTTGCTCCATCAGACCGGCTCGTCCCCTGAACCCCCCCTCAGTGGACCGAGCAGCTGAGGGGTTGGAGGTTCACCTCCCAGACTCGACAAAGGGAGCATGGGAGGATTCCTAACATTCTTCTAAATGTTACAAACCTGAAAACATCTTGTGCAGCGTCTGTACCTTCATCCATGCATCCGTCTGACCTCTAGATCTTTATCCTTCATCTATCTCAGCTTTAGGCGGGATGATTCTGGACTCTGATGCCCCTGAACCCCCCGAAGACCATGAAGCTCCCAAAGTCTCTGAAGCCCCTGAAGCTCCTGAAGCCCCTGAAGCTCCTGAAGCCCCTGAAGCCCCTGAAGCTCCTGAAGCCCCTGAAGCTCCTGAAGCCCCTGAAGCTCCTGAAGCCCCTGAAGCCCCTGTAGCTCCTGAAGCCCCTGAAGCCCCTGAAGCTCCTGAAGCCCCTGAAGCTCCTGAAGCCCCTGAAGCTCCTGAAGCCCCTGAAGCTCCTGAAGCCCCGGAAGCCCCTGAAGCCTCTGAACCCCTTTAAAGCCCTTTATAGCCCCTGAAGCCTCACTTCAGGGGGGGGGGGGGGCAAATAGTTTTTCACATGAACCCAGACATTTGATGAAACCACCCGGACTTACAGATCTGAAGGTGAAATCCCAGCATTTGATCACTAACTGCTAGAAAACAATGATACATGTTCGTTCTCCAACCTTCTGGTCTTTGTGTTGGAAAGTTCACTCTGACGTTAGAGGGATCGGAATTACCTAATCCCACAGATTACTCCGTCAGGGGGGGTTGAAACCATCAGGAAACCTGCAGTGATCTGAGGTCCTGGTCCAAACTCATAAAGGATTTGTAGAAGATGGGATTCATCAGTGAAGATGCTGGTAAACATCTTCATCATCATCATCATCACAGTGAAAAACATTCAGCCTCAACGATTCTCTGTCTGCTCGGCGGTTCAAGTCCCGTCGGCTGCCACACACCTTTGTCCTCCACATGGGACCGACCCGCTTTGGGATGGTATAGATTTAAACTCACAACCTTCCAGTCTCAGGGCGGACACTCTACCACTAGGCCACTGATATGGTTCTTGAAATGTATAAACTTTTTTTTTTATTCCCTCTGAGCTGGTCCTGGAGTGAACCCCCTCCTCTAAACGAGTGAAGACTCGTATCGAGCCTTTCCGCTCTGACCTGGACCGTAGGGCTGCAGGTACCAGGTCCGGCCGCTGCGTCCCGGCTGGAGGGTGCTGGGCAGGGTGGGGTTCACGGCCCGGCTGGTCTTCACGTCCCCCTTCTTGTCCCCGGCGGTGGGGATCTCCAGGACGGGGATGGGGGCGCACTCCCTCAGCTGTCCCATCGGGGACAGCACCTCCGTGAAGCCCTCCTCGCACATGCAGACACCCGCCTGCAGGGGGCAGCAGAGCCACAGACAGAGGAGAGTCAGAGGCGGGTCTCTGCTGGGGGTGGAAGGGGGTGTCAGTGTGGGGCGGAGCCTCCATCTGTCCTCAGCGTGTAACGTCCAGAAAAAAACACTTTTTGCTTCCTTGTTTTAGCCGTTTGTGTGTCTAAACAGAAAAACACAAAAACTCACAAACGTCACCCATTTTAGCAGCTCGGTAAATGAAGACGACCCTGGAGTTCAGATGACTCACACATTTGTAGATGTTCTCATTCTTTTGGTCCAAACATGAAGAGACTTAAAGACCCACTCCCATGAAAATGGTGTTTCTTGGTGTATTTAACACGTTTTTGTGGCTTTTTGTTTGGGTGGTGGAGGACAAATACGCAGAGAATTACGGTTAAATTTACATTTCTTGAGTTCTTCTTTGTTCAAGTTGTGGTGAATCAGGAGCAGAAGAAAAAAAATACGACTTTTGAGCCCCAAACTGTTCTCCATTTAGGTCCTTATGTTCAGTAAACTTTAAACTGTGACGGTTTTACCAGAGAAAAGTGAATGTGATGATGGAGATGTTTGATCTGGATGTGAATCCTGGAGCGTTTTGAATCCAGATGTAGCTGTGGATTTGGGCGTGTTTCTCCTCACCTGCATCTCCAGCTCACCTTGAACCGTCGCTCAGTGAGGAACAGACATAGAGGTTAACGTTGACCCCAGCAAGCATAACAACACAATGTCCAGTAAGCCGCTTTAACAGCTTTTGGGTCTGTGGATCAGAGGAGACGCGAAGCAGGCAGGCAGGGAGGAAGTACTAGCATCAGCCAGAACTCCAGAATTTAACCTTTGACCTCCGTAAGGCTGAGAGCCTGGACTCCTCTGGAGTTTAAAGACGGATTTCTCCTCTGCAGGAATTCTGGCATCATCAATAAAGATCTAAGCGAGCGTGTCATCGAGGGGATCGATCCCTGAAAGTCCCACTCCGATCATTCTTTCCTCTGTTCTCAAAGCGTTCCCAGTTGGTCTTTTAACGACCGCTGAGATGGTGTGGAGCAACCCCGCCCGCCCCCCCTTTTCCCTCCCTGTTGGTGGGAGCATGGAGCTTGTGGCCCCGCCCAGCGTAGCTTCTATGTCACAAATACGATTTTTTTCAAAACGGCATGTTTTCTTCTGCTTCTGATTCTCAACGATTTGAATAAAACACTGTAAGCTAAATTATCTTTAGCTGTGTGATCCATCATAAAAAAAAAATAAATGCCACAAAAAAATGTCAGAAACACCAAAAACACCATTTTTATTGGAGTGGATATTTTAAAAGTAGATGCGTTTTCAAAGAAACCATAAAAAAACCCTCAATTTGCACCTTTAAGGTGAATCGTCAGTTTGTTAGTTTGTGAAGGTTTCATTAGTATTCTTTTCCACTTTCACATTTATAGTTTGGGGAATTTAAAATAAAGGGAACAGCAGGAAGTGAAATCTCTGCCTGGTTCTGAACTAATGAGGAGTAAAAAGAGAAAGGGGAGGTTGAGGTGGAGAACATTTGTCTGTAGGAGCTTCCATGATGATGATCAATGACCATGTATGTGACTGCGTCTGCGTCTGCGCAGCTAAGACTTCAATGGCAGCAAACACGGTTCTTCTGAGGTTTTAACGGAGCCCACGCAACAGAACCAGAAGTTCTGGAAGCGACCAAGGATCCGCTGCCGGATGGTGGACTTGAACAAGTCTCTGCTGAATTTGGACTCCAGTCTGGCGGCGGCGAGAGCGCAGACTCACCTCACTGCAGAAAGACTTGGGCATCAGACACGGGGGGTCGCAGGAGCTGTTGTCCACCGGAGGACTGGCGGCGGGACATCCACCTGCGGAGCAGAACGAGGCTCGTGAGGAATCGAACCGACATCCTGGCAGAGGCAGAGAGACGCCTGCATCTTCAGCTGCCCGCTTTGGTCTCAATCCAGATTCAAGCAGACGAAACGGAAGCCGGATCCGGTTCAGGTGAGACGTGAAGCTCATGGGTCAGAGCTGATGGACGTGGTGGCGAGCAGAGCGGCGTCACGGGAAGGACGGCGTCTGAACATCAGTCCATCAGCGGCTCGCAACGACACACCAACCTTTCACGTAAACAAATCGCATCTGACCGGAATGGTCCATTTTTGTCTGAATGTAGGGGTGCTCGGTGGTGCCGTGGTTAGCTCATCTGCCTCACGGCGCCAAAGAAAAGAACTCCCTTTTCCTCCTACAGACTGAAAACCTGCTCTGTATTCCCCCTGGGTGGGTGGGTGGGTGGGTGAGTGAGTGAAAGTGCGGTCTTGCCACAGACTGTTCAGGGGGAGCCCCCGCCTTCAGCCAACCTGGATAGGCTCCAGTGACCCATGTGACCCCAAAAGGGATGCAGCGGGTTCAGAAAAATGGATGAAATGTCGGAATCTGAGGCTGCACACATAGAAAAGTGTCCTCATCAGGCTCCTCCCACCACAAACGCTCAAACTGCAGCGTCGTGTACACAAACAGGAAGTGATGTCACACAGTTTCTCATGTTTCTATCCTTCCGAACGCGGGGAAACCCCACAGGTGAATGACGAGAACATGCAAACGCCACACAGAAAGGACCCAGGTGGGATTCGAACCAGTCACCATGAGGCGACAGGGCTAACCACTCCACCACCGTGCAGCCTTTTAGGTTTCCAAATGAAGCTCATTTTGGTGTTAAAACCCTGTTGAAAGTCAAAAAGGCGGATTCAGACGTCCAGCTTTACCGTCTGCACTCACACATGGAGTTTGGCAGCACTGAGGGTTGCTGGTTTGACTCCTGTCTTCCCTGCTGGATCAGATTAGAGGGGAAACAGTGAATGAAGGTGTGACATCACATCCAGCAGTGACACATTCCGGTTTGGAGGATATTTTCTAAGGAGGCGTCTCTCGTTTTTCTGGGAGCTCAGTGTAACTCAACCAAAGGTCCTCTTACCCGTGACGTTGAGCCCGTCTGAGCGCTGGCACCAGGCGCCGGGGGAGTCGGCGCTGCCGAACCACTTGTACTGGTAGCATTCGCCCCCTGCAGGCAGATGATGGAAACGCTGAGGCCTTCCAGCAGAAACAGCAGCAAGGAAGACGCTCAGTTATGATTGGACAATCGGCGGCGGTCACATGACGTCCAGCTCTGGCTCTTAAACTTGATCTTAATGACTTTCCGTCAGGACTGCTGTGACTTTATCAGAGGAGGAGTCATGTGACCAGGACTGCAGCCAAAACAACCTGAAGAGAGGCCAGTCTGGCTGCCCCACTGCAGCTCCTGCCTCAATCCTCTAGCAGGAAGGAGGAGTCAGAGCCAGAGGAGGAGCCAGAGGAGCCAGAGTAGGAGTCGGAGGAGGAGTCAGAGGAGGAGTCAGAGGAGGAGCCAGAGGAGGAGCCAGAGGAGCCAGAGTGGGAGTCGGAGGAGGAGTCAGAGGAGGAGTCAGAGGAGGAGTCAGAATAGGAGCCAGAGGAGCAGGCAGAGGGGCCAGAGTAGGAGTCGGAGGAGGAGTCATAGGAGGAGCCAGAGGAGCAGGCAGAGGAGCCAGAGTAGGAGTCGGAGGAGGAGTCATAGGAGGAGCCAGAGGAGGAGTCAAGAGGAGGAGCCAGAGGAGGAACCAGAGGAGCCAGAGTGGGAGTCGGAGGAGGAGTCAGAGGAGGAGTCAGAATAGGAGCCAGAGGAGCAGGCAGAGGAGCCAGAGTGGGAGTCGGAGGAGGAGTCAGAGGAGGAGCCAGAGGAGGAGTCAGAGGAGGAGTCAGAATAGGAGCCAGAGGAGCAGGCAGAGGAGCCAGAGGAGCCAGAGTAGGAGTCAGAGGAAGAGCTAGAGGAGGAGTCAGAGGAGGAGCCAGAGGAGCAAGAGTAGGAGTCGGAGGAGTCAGAGGAGGAGTCAGAGGAGGAGTCAGAGGAGGAGCCAGAGGAGGAGCCACAGGAGGAATCATAGGAGGAGCCAGAGGAGCAGGCAGAGGAGGAGCTAGAGTAGCCAGAGAAGGGAGTCAGAGGAGGAGCCAGAGGAGGAGTCAAGAGGAGGAGTCAGAGGAGGAACCAGAGGAGGAGTCAAGAGGAGGAGCCAGAGGAGGAGTCAAGAGGAGGAGTCAAGAGGAGTCAGAGGAGTAGTCAGAGGAGGAGTCAGAGGAGGAGCCAGAGGAGGAGCCAGAGGAGCCAAGGTAGGAGCTAGAGGAGGAGTCAGAGGAGAAGCCAGAGGAGGAGTCAGAATAGGAGCCAGAGGAGCAGGCAGAGAAGCCAGAGTAGGAGCTAGAGGAGGAGTCAGAGGAGGAGCCAGAGGAGGAGTCAAGAGGAGGAGCCAGAGGAGGAGTCAAGAGGAGGAGCCAGAGGAGGAGTCAAGAGGAGGAGCCAGAGGAGGAATCAAGAGGAGGAGCCAGAGGAGGAGCCAGAGGAGCCAAGGTAGGAGCTAGAGGAGGAGTCAGAGGAGAAGCCAGAGGAGGAGTCAGAATAGGAGCCAGAGGAGCAGGCAGAGGAGCCAGAGTAGGAGCTAGAGGAGGAGTCAGAGGAGGAGCTAGAGGAGGAGTCAGAGGAGGAGCCAGAGGAGGAGCCAGAGAAGGATTTAGAGGAGATGTCAGAAGAGGAGTCGGAGGAGAAGCCAGAGGAGGAGCCAGAGGAGCAGGCAGAGGAGCCAGAGTAGGAGTCGGAGGAGGAGTCAGAGGAGGAGCCAGAGGAGGAGTCAGAGGAGGAGCAAGAGGAGGAGCCACAGGAGGAATCATAGGAGGAGCCAGAGTAGCCAGAGAAGGGAGTCAGAGGAGGAGCCAGAGGAGGAGTCAAGAGGAGGAGTCAGAGGAGGAGTCAAGAGGAGGAGCCAGAGGAGGAATCATAGGAGGAGCCAGAGGAGCAGGCAGAGGAGGAGCCAGAGGAGGAGTCAAGAGGAGGAGTCAGAGGAGTCAGAGCCAGAGGAGGAGTCAAGAGGAGGAGCCAGAGGAGCCAGAGGAGGAGTCAAGAGGAGGAGCCAGAGGAGGAGCCAGATTTTCATTAAATTTCAACCCCCGCCATACACGCTAAAACTTACCCAAATTTACATGCAAAAAAAAAAAAAAAAAAAAAGATGACATCATAGCGGTAGAAACCAACAACAACAAAAAGAGGGGGGCCAAAATCTCCCAAACCGCGCTCACGTTGCCCTCGGCTACGCAGCAACTTCCCAGACAGTGAATGGCATAAAAAAATGAGCATTCCGGGCTTCCGTGTTTAGAACTCCCACCTTCACGTGTAGCTATGCACATTCGTCAGGCCTGCAGCCACTGAACACGCATTGAGAGTTCAAACTTTGACCGGTCGCTCCCTTTAATCCAAAAGTTGTTCATGAAGCAGAAACGAATCACTGCGGTTCTAAGGCACTGAATCTTTTAGGTATCGGAATAGAACTGAAGACGGATTCCCCAGATTCACACCGAGACTCTTCCAACTCTTCCAACTTTAGATAAAAACTAGCAGAAGAAGCCCCTCCCTGCTCGTCTAGTGTGAACACAATGTACGGGTTCAAGAATTGAACTGTGGGGCTCAAAACACACGTGTTGGCGATGATCAAAGGGCGTGTTGACCTTGTTAACACCTGACCTTGGGATGGTCACAGGACCGACCGCTTGGTGGCCATGTTGTGACAAAGTGTAAAAAAAATGAAACATAAAACTTTTGTTGTAACGATCTTGACGAAATTTCACACTCACACCAGCAGGTTCAGTCTACAACCACAATTAAAGTTTCGTTGACCTTTGACCTTTGGGAGAGGCTATCATCTTGAGCACCTTTAGTACGGTCTTAAAATGCCAGCTTGTCCCAAAGGTTTTTGTTTTTGTCTTCTAGCCCCTTTAGCGTCATTGGGGGAAAAAATTTCACAAAAGTGGCGTTTTCGCTGTTGCTCACACATTTTTTGCCGTAGCATGGAAATGTTACACAAATCATTGGCTCAAGCTGAACAAAATGACACGGCATACACTATAACTACCTTAGGAATGTGGGCGTGGTTAACAAAAAAGCTACGTTGCTAAGGAAATCCAAAAGTTTACTTTTGTCGATTCTTCTGAAAATAACATTGACCTGTTCATCACCCCCAGGCCACCAAAACGTAAAATGGTTGCTATGGAGATAAAACCAACAGGAAAGCTGCTGTCTTGAAAACCCTTTTTTTTAGGGGGAAGGAAGGGTGATGAGGTGGGCCCTCTGCGTGGTTTCTGGGATCTTCTGGCCCGGTAATCGCTCTGTACGGATCTCATTTCGGTTGTTGTTTCAGTGTTGTGGATCATGTGACCCGCGTTCCGTCACTGCAGCAGCAGAGGCAGACGTGGAGGGAAGTAGTTCACCCTTCAAGTGTGTAACTGGGACGCTGCTTTTTGTTTTCCTCAAGCGAGTCTGACATCAAAACACTCCCCCCGCCGCCGCCCTGAGTGATGTGGAGAAATCAGGTCAGGCTGGTGAAGACGGCTGCTGCTGCTGGGGGGGGGGTACTGTACACGGCGAGCTCTGGCTGCTGTTATGATTCGTGACCCGAGCTGCACCTTCTGCACGGCGCCGGCTGATGAAGTCGCCTGGGGAGCGCCATGGATCGCATTAGAGCGGGATTTCCTCAATTACCAGAACCTGACTCAGCGAGCAAAGCAGCATCTGACCCCGAAAACAAGGCCGCTCGCTCACACGCAGGGGGAGGGGGCGGAGTTCTAATCCTGGGTCAGAACCGGTCTTCCTCTGGGTTTTTGCTAACCTGCGAGACGAAGGCCGCAGGCGGGACCTGACGGTCTCTGCTCTACGAAAAGATGTCGGCGCCTCAGATCCACCAGAGGGTTGAACCTGTGCCGTCTGCACCGCGTCTGAAACAAAGATCGAGGTCCTGAAGACTCAAAGTCTCCATGAAGTTCAGGTCCAGAGGATGAGAGGAACGAAAAACCAACGGGAGAAACAACTGGATGGTTTCTGGACGTTAAAGTCCCACTCCGATCCTCTTCTGATCTATTTCAAAGCATTTCCAGTCGACTTTCATTTGCCTCAGAGTTGTGGGCGGGACAGTTGGCGTCGACGAACCCCGTCCCGTTTTTACCTTAGCTCGCCGAATTTTGTCTAAAGTCATCTGAAACTTAAGAAACAAATCCTGCTGCATCCATTCCAGCTTCATGAGGTCACCATGGAGATAACAATCGAGGGGCGGAGTCTATGGAGAAGTCCGGACCGGCTTTAAGCAGCTTTTATTTGTTCAGATTGAGAACAAACCGGATTATTGCTTCTCCTCAGACGTCCTGCTCTGAACCCGTCGGCGTTTCTGAGCAGCAGACTCTGATGGCGGCGACTTACCTGTGCAGGGTTTGGACTCCCACACCTGATCCGGGCAGAGCTGCAGGTTCTCGGGCTCCTGGGCCAGCACGGCTCGAGAGCGGACCTGGACCGAGCCGAAGTCCACCCCGGCCTCTTTGACGCAGATGTTGACACAGGAGCTCCAGTCCGACCACTCCATCAGGTAACACTCACCTGGAACACGATGCAAGTTCAGGTCAAAAACTCAGGACTCGTCGTTTCCTCTGGTCATTAATAATTCAAAACCATCAGTTTTAAAAGAATATGTCTAAGTTTTATCCCCTATCTTCCAGAGAGTGTCTTAAATATTCATTAGGCTGTGAACTCAAAACGTACCTGCATAAATACAAATAAGGTGATTTCCGTACATGATCCTTAGATTACACTAAAAAAACTGAAAAAGTGCTTTTGACCCAGATTCTTTTTATTTCTTTCATTTTTCATTAAGATATTTACTTTTTTTATGCAATTGTTTCCCCATTTCACCAACAAATGAAACATTTTTTTAAACAAAGTTCCAAATGTTTCCCCCCTGTCAATTATAATGGTTTGCTCCAGTCTTACAATTTTTCTGTGAATTTCCTGTCAAATTAGCAAATTCCCGCTTTTCTCCATGACAGAATCTGCCGGAATGACGTGAAGTGGGCAAACGGTCGAACAGCGGCGGTGATGTAAAAAAAACAAAAAAAAAAGAAAACAGTAGGGGGCGCCACACACCGTCCATGTGTGGTTGCTCAAAGCCAAAAACATCCACAACTATTTGACTGTGAAACAAAAATCTGATCCAACTTATCGGCCAAAACAGCAGATTTTAGAGCTCTAACAACTAATAAACCGCCTTTATGGCTCCAAACCAAAAGTCAGACGCACAGCAACCATTAGTTCATGAAAAATCCAAAACAACAGCAACAAACATGCACTTCCTGTGATTCCATCCACACGTCCCTCCAACAAACCACCTCTGAGCCTGCTCTGGTAGACAGAAACCCGCAGTAGACTGAAGAAAAAGCCGTTAATCAGACGTCTTCTGAACCAAAACCGTTCTGATGAGGACCAACTGCAGGAGTTCTGACGCCTGAAACCCAGACGGAGGCATATTAACTTGTGGAGTTGCATCTCTGTCCTCGTTTGAGGCGTTTTTTAATCCCTCTGATGACTTCAAAACCATCTTGTGTGGGAGGAGCTCCGTGGTTTTCCTGTGGGTCGGCTGTTCCCTGTGGCCTCTGACAGACCTGTCTGAGGCCACAGGGAATTCCTCCAGTTGTCTGCTTCTTTTTAAATGACACTTTCACGAGCCGTTTCAGAAAGCGAGGTTAGAGCAGATCATCTGGGTTGCAGCAGATCCAAGCTGCAGCTCCTCACGAGGTGGAGGCGACCGAACGAGGGTCACGACGGCTGATGGAGATCCACGAGCAGCAGCTGGATCTGCTCAGCGGTTGATTTATCTGCAGCGGTGACGGAGAGCGATTGTCCCTTCATGGTTTAATGACCCAAAACAGAACCTGAAGCACTATTGAAATGAAGTCTTCACCCATATGATGTCATCGGTTCCTGCAGGGAACAATAATCCCCATGCAGGGATTCGTGACACCAAAAAGGGGTTTACACAAAGAGGGAAGACATTTTCATAGCTGAAGGTTTGCCCTATTTTACCAAAAAGCAGCGCTCGCACTCCCTCCCCCCGCCTGCAGCGCTGTGAGGAGGGGGCTCTTCCCCGAGCCAAGCCTCAGATACAGAACTCCACATGAAGTGATCAGACCTTTAGGTCTGAACACGACCTGTTTCTGTGGCTGTCGTCATGCCTTTGACTGAGTTAGCACGGAGGCTTTGGAAACAACGGTTGCTACGGCTACTGCTGCAGTTTTGATGTTTTTCCCATTTTTCTGTCCAGAAGCCTACATTCAGTCATTTACGCCAAAGCTTCTCATCCATCTTCCCAATGAAGCTCAAGATCCGCCATTATTCCCAAAACTTCCAGACAAACCAGCCTCATTTTATGATCTAGAACCAATGAACCAATCAGCTTTGTATCGATCGTGACCCTTGAAATATGATTTGAAACATGGTTAAGGATACGGTGCAGAACCACTTTTGGAACATAGGTTAGGAAAATGATTAGGAGGATAGAAGCACAGCCAGGAACATGGTTAACACATTTGTAACATGGTGTGGAACATGTTAAGATCACGGCTGGTGAGCTGCAGCTCTTGAATGACTGACAGACCAGACAAAAGTCTGGTTCTTTGGGGCCCCTGGTGCGATCCAGAACATTGTTCTGCACGGAGATGAAAGGTTTTCTGATGAAGCTACTTCCTGAATCTCACAGGAGTTTCGGTCCAGCGGCACAGAGAGTGTCGGCGCCGCTCGCTGTCTGATCAGGTTTGCCGTCTCGAGCTCATTAGCGATCCGGCTAAAGTTCATCCATCTGCTCCAAGAGTTTGTCTCCAATCTTTTCTCATTTCGTTTCATCTCCATGAAAATCTTTGAAGAGTCGTCAAATATTTGAAGGACTTGGACAGAAAACGTCTCTGGACTCGTTTCTAAATCCCTGAAGGATTCTCTGGACAGCTTTTCTGGTTTCCTTGCTTCTATGCTTTTGCAGTAAGTCATTATTTGGTGTTCTCCCAGCAGCAGTGAAGCTCGGTTTCAAATGTGAAAACTGTCTTTTCTGACCTAATAAAGCTGCCAAAAACCGGCTCCTGCCTGAGCGTGATGCTGTTTACCGCAAGAGTCTCCCTCATTTACATTTCACCTCTAATTTGACAGAAATCCTTTTGTTTTCCAAACCCACGGCTCAGAGCAGGTGATCGCTGCTCGTCGCCCATGCATGAAGTGGATTTCCCCACGTGTCAGAGGCCAAAGACTGAGATTTTTGGCAAACCCTTCATAAACTCCTCACTGTTTTTTCCAAAGATGAAAAGTATTGGTTGTGCAGTAAGCAGGGACCTGCTCAACGAAGACGGTGCATCAGTGGAGCTCCTGAAGGCCTCAGACAGCATCATCAACCTTCCAGAACGAACTCAGAGTGTGGATTTTTGCAGAAGATGCTGGTCCTGGACTGGAATCTGGTGGTTCCCTGATGGGGTAGACGGGGCTCGTCCTGTGGGAGCGTTTGTAGGTGCCAGGTTTGAGGGTTACCTCCCCGCTGTGACTGCTCGCGCTGAAAATATGTGCACACATGGTGAACTAATGCGCTGCAGGGGGATCGTTCAGTAAAAAGGGAAGGTATCTGCTTCTAGGACTGTTAGCAGAGAGGACACAAACCTGAATCTTCAGACCGTCTCGCAGGTCTTCTGCATCTTATTTTTAATCTTGCATCGTCTCTTCTGACTGTAAATCAAGTGAATAAAACAATCTTCCTGCAGAAATGAGTTTATATTCCTTTGCTGGGGGAGTTAAAGACTGAGCAAAATCACTTCATTGGCTTTTTGAGTTTGAGGGGTAATGGTCTGAAGGTCCAGGAATGATGTCCCAAGTCGGTAGACAAAAGCCTGACAGGTGGGAAAAACTGCAGAGTCAAACCAATCCCCTCCCCAAATTCAGAAATGACATTTATTTTCAAAAAGAACCTATGAAGACAGCTCAGACACCCGTAAAACAAACCCAGAGCCTCAGCCACATCTCCTGCCACATTCACAGCGGGCCTGGAAACGCGCGTTCAAGCAACCACGTCCAAAGAAAAGTCCAGGTAAATGTGCATGTATGCGCATTTCAGGCTTTATAGTCTGTTTTCAGGCTCTAGGTACAATACCTGCCTTCCTGTTCTCTGAACGTCCCACACCGAAAACACCAGCCGTTAGTTTATGAAAGAGCCAAAAGAGAAACCAGTTGAACTTTGACATATGGGTAGAATCCTTTTTAATTCACTGATGTATCAACCGTTTGAAAATTGATCATTAAAGAAACTAGAAGGAGCTGCATTTCCAGAAGAAACTCCAGGGTTGAATGCTGTGTTGCTGAATGAAAATGAAGCTTAAAGGGGAATAATTGGCTAAAACGGTCAAAGAAATGATCAAAGTTGAGCATAAATAAAGTGAAAACAGCACAATAACCAAAAAGATATGTTTGTGAAAAATGCCAGAGCCGGGTATCGAACCAGCGAGCTTCTGCACCAAGGATTCCCCAATTATTTCAATGGAGGCAAAAATCCTGGAAATCCTGGCAATCCTGGAAAAGTTCAAGGATTTGAAGGACCAAAAGTCAGAGCTGGAAAAAGCTGAAAGAGCTGAACATTTGAATAGATGAATGGTTGAAAGAGCTGAAAAATAGTGGGAGTTCAGCAGCTAAAAACATGGAGGAAGATACTAGAATAAAGAAAGACAAACAGGAAAACAATGATTGAAGGATTTATAACATTCAATCCAGTGTTATTTGTGGTTCGTGTCTGAGTGGAACTCTATAACACCAAGTCTTTCATTTATCGCAATAGAGCTGTGAAAAGAAAAGCCTGGAGCGAGATTCAGCAGATTGACATCACTTCCACCTTCCACCCAACCCTCTTCCAGCTGTGAGTACATGCGCTGGTATCAGGTAGCGACAGATGCCAACAGCAAGTTCAAGAACGCCCGTTTTATGTGTTCTTGAACGCGCCCCATGTGCACGTAGCAGCATTTAGGGGGGCGCAGGTGCGTCTTGAGACTCGTACAGCCTCCTTAAGGGACGTCAGGAAAGTGGAACGTACCATTGTTGTGTGTGGTGAGTGTATGGTGAAGTATTTGTGAGGCTAATGGAAGTTCCACGCACTTTTGACGTACAGGTGATGCTGTCGTACGGCGTCCTAACGCCACAGTCTAGTCGTTAGGGAGGTGTGGGTACTGTCTACGTACTGACCACGCACGGTGAAGAGTGATGCTGCACACACGATGTGCACGTGATCTGTCAGTGTCCATAGGACGTCCACACAAAGGGCGCGCACGTGTCACGGGAACAGTGCTAACAGGCTGCTTCCCCTTGAGTGTTCAGTATGAACGTGAGAAAAATGTGCATGAACATCGTCGCCAACCCCCGGGCTGCAGGCCGGTACCGGTCCGTGGGTCAGTTGGTAAGTTGGCTCCTCTTCTGCCAGGAGACAGAAGAGGAGCCTTCCACCTCCAGAAACAGAAAGCTACATTTAATAGACAGTACTTCTTTGTAGCACCATGAGTGTGGGAAGGGGGGGGGAGGATGACACCTTGCTACAATAATCACTCATCATATCTTAAAGACCCGTCCGTCAAAGCGTTGTCTAAGGTCATACAGGTCCGTGGCGCTGAGAAGGTCGGGGACCACTGACCTAACTCCACCTGAACAGTTCTAGCTGTTCTTCATGCGCAGACAGCTCGTCTCCATCCATACGGACAGCTGGAACTACGGCTTCAGATGAGGAGTCTGGTTCTGCTTCCCCCTCACTGTAACCTGGAAACAGAACGTTTTCCCTTCTGGAAGGTTTTAGATGTCAAGTTTAGATTGGCTGGAGTTAACTCTGGAAGCCAGAATAGATTTCTTCTTCTGGATCAATAAAAATAACTCTGACTGTTGTTTCAAAGGCTTCTGCCTGTTCACTTACTTCAAAGAAAAAGGATTTCAATTAACTCCAGTATTGGAAATGTCGGATTATTTTCTCTTTCTCAGTATTTTTACACAGACTCAAAGTTTCGTTGCAATAAAGGAATCACTGCTGCTCGCTTTTGAATCAGACATGTTGTGTTAAAGTCTTTATTCCTGAACCTCACCTATAATCAGCACCAGTAAAGTTCAATCAGCAGCTCCATTTAAATGTGAGGCGTGGAATCTGCACTTCCTGGTGCCGAATCCACCAGATTTCTCTCCGGCGTGATCGGGTCGCAGCTTGTTTTTCTTAAGCCCTGAGGATTTGGGTTATCTTGCTCACACAGGTCTGGCTCGCAGCGGCTTCACCTCACGTGTGTGCACATTTGAAGCTCTTTGCTTCACTGTGTCCGCAGAGCAAACTCATTGGCAGGGGTCACAGCTCACATAATCGACTCACCTGAGGAGCAGGTGGGCCTGCTGCTTTTGGTTTTTTCCACGTGAGCCCTTCTCCATGAGCATGCAGGGGGGGTCATCCGACCGCCGCCTCGGAGGAGGAGCCTTCAGAGGTCTCACACTTTGGGTGTGAGTCACCAAGAGGGCGACACTGTGACTCAGTCATGAGGGGTTAAGGTCACCGCAACAGCGAAGGAGAAAAGGCGGCGGTGGAACGCCAACCAAGCGAATCAATTGCTGCAAAAGCGTCACACAGAGCGTTGAGCACAACAGTCCATTGACTCGGCCTTCGGCTGATCTTCCTAACTGAGACTTGATAAAGACACTGAGCTCCAAAACCAACGGATGCTGAGGCTTTTCTGAAACATGAATAGTTTTCTCTGTCAATAAACCAGATCGATGCTCTGAGGTCTGTTTGCAACAACAAAGCAAGCAAAGCAACAAACCAGGAGTGAACCTGAAGACACAATTATTTAAGTCCACCCCCCAGAATGACAGAAAAAACAACCTTTAAGGCGGCAATAATCTTTGCCACCCATCCAAAAAGCAGTATGTGGACAAACGGCAGACACGCACGCTCTGGTTCTTCTTCTGTTTGGTATTCTGGTTCAAAGCAAACAGCTGAAATGTTCCCTGACAGTTCTGGACATCGACTGTATCTGAGAACTGGACTGAGCGGGAAAGAGAAAATACCAAAATGGAGTCAAATCAGTCGCCAGGTGTTCACATCAGGATGCAATGATCCGTCCGAGTTGGTTTGACTCGACGTTTCTATGGCAACCACTCTCACCAATCAGGGGTGAGCTTGTTGGAAGGCCACGCCCTTACACTTGAAAATGGGACGTGGAGGCCAGCTGGCTCCACCTACTTTTATTGAGGCTCATGATTTGTCAGTTAACAAGTTAAATAACTTGAACTACAGAAAAAATACTTCATAAAAGGAGGAATCAGAGCAGGAATGGTAATTCTGACCGAAATGTAAATGGAAAGCGCTTCGAGCTTTTTATAAATAAAGTTTGATTTGATTTGAATGACTGAGTAACAGCTGTTCATTTCTCTATAAAAGTTAAAGTGATTTTGGCTTCTTGGAGCCAGCGGGTACTTCCTGTTCGGAACAGCAGAGGGGCGGGGTTACTCAGTCCAGTTCTCGTATACAGTCAGTGATTTTGTCACCTAACTGCAGCGACTTCAGACACAATAAGCAGGACAAACTTGGTTCTCTGATAGGCCTCTGATAGGCCCATGAACCTGTCACTTTTGAAAATGGAGCAACAGGTTAACCAGAAAACAGCAGCAAGTTTGATCGAGTAAAAAGAAAATTCCCATTTCTGGACAAATGATCTGTTTGGATAAATACTCGGTACCATCTTTTTAATCTGTACATTTTAAATATCAACATTTGGTGTAAAAAAAAGTCAATATTGACACTAAGTAAAGTTAATTAGTAGGTAGTTATTTAATAAGTAAGTTAGTCCAAAAACGACAAATTTCATTGAATGTTTGAGTTTTTTTGGGAAAGCAAAAGTAAAGACATTTCCAGAAATGTTTTTCTTCTTTGGCATTGATTTCTTTATGTTACTTTTTGATCATAATTATTCATAAAGACCCAACTTTTTATAACATTTAATGAACTTTGTGGTTCTTATTCTGACAATCCAGGCTTTATTTAGTAAATGATGTGAAGTTTGATCGTAATATGCTGAATGTATTCTTAAACATGTGACACGAACCATTTTGTATTCATAAAGTGATTCCTGGCCATGCTGCGTTCAAGTGCAGTAGGAGTGTGGGCTGTCAGAGCTCCGTGCTATTGAGGGGAGTGTTTGGTGGAATTCCGGCGGTCTTACCCGGACACGGAAGGGTGCAGGGCTCCTTCAGGTGGATCTGCTCGTCTCCGTTGACGGCCAGCTCCAGGTTGCTGCACAGCTCCTCGTCCACCATGATGAAGTCTCCGTCGCCGGATCCGTCCGACACGAAGCAGGACAGGTTCCTGTAGCGCACGCCTTCTCCACACACCACGCTCTGACAGAGGGGAGGAGAAACGTTCTGTCCACCAATTACAGCCTCGGCACTCCAACAATCCAAACGCTGAAGAACTTCTAGAGGCTGAAAGCAGCTGGAAGGTCAGGGTGACTGCCCCCCCCCCCCCCACCTCAGACTGTTTGGCACCATGTGGACCATCAGAAACCATGGCAACCACCTGACCTTCTACCTAAACGCCATCTTCTCTGTCCTTTGAAGCTAACTCCTGTGGGGTCAAAATGCTTCCAGGTCTTTGGCCTGAACACGTTTCTTTGTTCACTTTTAGGTTAATTTCCCACAGAGGTGAGAAAATGTCAAACCTTTACATTTTCTAAAGAGCTGTACAGTTTTTTTTGGGGGGACATGAATAAAAGCAGGAAGAAGACTGATTTCCGCTCAGAGAAAGTCACGAGGAAAGAAGTGATGAAAAACCCAGAAGCATTTTCTGAATCTGACCCAAGGTCAGCAGAAAGAATGCTGAACAGCATTAAAAATGCCATAAATGGATTCGTTTGCCTATGAAAGAGAAAGCAGAGGTTTTGATCAGGTTGCTCATCTGCAGAAAAGACTCAAGGATCCAGTTTTTGAATTTTGGTGGAGAGGGACGGCGTTTCACGAGTCTGGTGTTGTGGCGTTTTCTGAACCTACCTCCACCCGACACTCGGACCAGGCGCCGTACTGCCAGCGGAAGCAGGGCCGCACAGGACAGGGCTTCCACTGCTCCACCTGGGGGGGGCAGGGCCGGCCGTCGCCCTGCGACGCCTGAACCACCAGTCGCTGCCGCCGCATCTTGCCTGGAGGGGGAACAGGAGTTGGTCCAGATGGCGAGGACAGTGGGGTTTGCTGCACAGCACTCATGATAAATGCATGTTTATGCTAAATATGAGCAGCTGGGTTTAGGACAGAGATGAGGGTTCACATCGCCCCACTGCTTTATTGGTCAGAGACGGTAAAACAGCAGAGGATCCTGCAGAAGAGGCGACTCTGACCCTGCCAGAGGCTCGCTCTTCACACCACAAAGGGATGTTCTCGCCGCAGAAAGCCCCCCCCTGCTCACCTGCAAACACAACGCCGCCTTACACACAACCTCAAAGAAACAAGCTGCTTAGCCTCGCCTGCTATTCCATCCAGAACGTATCAGATACCTTCATGTCTGCCTCCTTTTGCTTCTGCCTAACCTGTATCTATTCTGCTCATTAAACGTTTTGTGAAGCTGTTCCGGCTTCAAAGCACTCTGAGGAGGAGGAGGAGGAGGAGGAAGGTGGACGCAACAACAAACACCCAGCAGAGCAGGTATTCCAGCTGCTCTCCACTAAACTCCCGTTTGACAGCTTCAGGACGGATTTAAACCTTAAAGTGACCAAACTCCATCAGATGCACACCTCAGCTTGACTTTTTTCTTGGCTCCCAATCTGCAGGATTCCTGCTTGAACTTCCAGATCTAGAGCGACTCTCCAGTCAGACTCATCAATTAGCTGCTGTCGCCCATTTCTTTCTGAAATGTTTGGTGTGGTCATGAAGGTGGACGGCGGCCGTCAGTCAGGTGGGAAAATGACGTCCCCCGGTAGGCAGGGGTATAATCAGAGCGCCACACATTTGAATCTTTAGACCACATTGCCTCCCGAGAAACCCGGCAAGGGCAAAGCCCCGGCGCCCAGAACGAAGGTCCGAGCGGTCCAACCACAGCAGGAGTCTTCATCGGATGAAGAGCATCCATGCCGTCTGGGCTAACCTGGACTAACAGAGATGACATCAGAGCGGCAGATCACATTATTTAAAATAGTTTTCTTTTCCTTTAAAGCATTTTAGAGGAAACGCTCGTTGTAAATGTTTTAGCATGACCTAAAGTGTCTTTTCCATCTGTAGTCTCAACAGTTTTCTGAAGTTTATTCAATTCTTCTAAACGAGTCCTCCCTCATTTCTCGTGGTTTTTTTTTTTTTATTCCTCCAAAAGTCAGCAGGACGTTTTTTAAATTTCAATCTTCATTCTGTTTGAGAGATTTTTGGCCCCATATTTTAATGACTGAATGAACAGACGCAGAATCCCATCAAATATTTACCACCTGTCAGTCGGGTCGTCATCTGCGTTGTGGGTTTTTTGTGTGTTTTTGTGGGTCTAACCACTCGTGTTTGGACAAGTCTGACGGTCAGGAGTTGGATCGGGATCGGCAGCTTGATGACGACGGCTGCTGGGGACTGGGAACTCCTGAACTGAAGCAGAATCTAACCAGAAACCAGTTTGAAGTGGGTGATGTGGTCAGAGGAAAACCTCTTTTTCTGAGTGATGACATCACACACGTCTCTCATTAACCACCTGCCGGTGTGCGGTCACAGGCAGAAAACCGCGGGTTCGAGTCTCACCCTCCAGCCCGCAGGTCTGCGAACAGTCCGACCAGGGCGACCACTCGGACATCTGACAGTTGACGGGACACTCCACCACGCAGGACGCGTTCATCTGCCACTTCCTCTCCAAGTTCAGCTGCAAGGCGTCAAAATGAAAACAGGATTTCAAGCGACATTCGGATCCCGTCAGCCGCTTTCTGCACAGGAGGGTCGGCTGCTGGACCCAGGCGTGGAGCGGAAGCACCACAGCTCCTCCACCAGCAGGATGACGAGGTGGGCCAGGGGTTAGTTCACCCTGCAGCGCCCCCTCATGGTGAACAGAGACGACGCTGCACCCCTCACTACAAGCCCCCACAGAGAAGGGGGGATCCCGAAGGCCTCACCTCCTCGCAGAACTTCATGTCCACCGATTTCCCGTCGCTGCGAACGCAGTCCAGCATCCGGGTCTTGATGCCCCGCCCACACACGGCGTTGGGACTCAGCTGACAGGTACTCCAGTCTGAGGGGAGCAAAAGCAGAACATTTTCTGACTTGGAGACTGAACCGAGAACGTTCAGAGACGAGTCTGAGACAAAGTCGCCGATGTGTTGCAGCTCAGTGAAGCTGCAGTTTCATCTTTGCTTTCTCTCTGTAGACATTTTCAGTTCAACCTTTATTCATTCTCTGTACTGGAAACAGAGCAGGAGTGCATGCGGAGCAGCAACCCCACGTCTCTGTGTGCAGACTGCAGTCCTGCATGGAACAACATGCAGTGAGCGTGCAGGCGGGGTTCTCTGCATCCGGACTTTTTTAGCTCTTCTCTGAAATCAAAAGGACTTTTTTTCACCAAAGACGCAGATGTGGAATCATCGCTGAGCCTGGCGGTAGGCTTGTGGCTATTTTGAGTCTGACCTGTTTGACCACAGCTCTCATTGATGCTGTTATTGTCCCCAAATGTAAGAAAAAGTCCAGATTTCCTTCAATGACGGTTTATGTTCATCATCCAAGAGGTTAGGAAAACACAGACATCTGGTTCCAGCTCTGACATTTTTATTGCTTTGACTAAATATAGGAGAATAAATGACCTTTAGGCTTTTTATTTTGGTAGTAAAAATGTTGTCATTCCTTTTTTCAGAACACCAGATTAGGTTTAGACCAAGAAAAATATTTATATTTCACGCATTTATACAGTTTCAGTTATTTGTGAAAACCTAATAAACAGTTCACTTCTTATTTTTTAATATGGCTGCATTAGACACACAGTGAAATACAAAAACTACAGCTTTTATTTTAAATTTCAGAGACTTTTTGCTTTAAACTTCAAAAATTGTTCAAATCTGAACGTAAAAGTTCATCATAATGAACATTTAGAATCTGACTTTTACAGTGTTTGGTTTACTCTTAGTCAGTTGTGGGAGAGAAAAAGGGGCCTAAAACACATTCATGAAAAGCTTTAGAGCTTCGTCACAAACCGTTTCTTCTTCCTTTTCTTGGCTTTGGTAACTTAATCACAGACTCATTAGCATGCAGCAGGTTGCAGCGGTGTTGTTTTAGCAGAGCGGCTGAACAAAAGTCACTCTGATTACATTTCTAAGGCCTTTGTGCAAAACCACAATGAAACTGCAGAGAAGCAATCCAAACATGAGAAAGTCCAGCCCCTCTGCTCTCACTGAAGCAGTTCAATAAAAGGATTGCATGAACCGTTTAGTAATTACCACACTTAACTTTTTGCAAGGGTCTAGCCTGGGGGGTTCTGGGTAAATCAATGTGCAATCAAGAGGTGCTTTTTAAAGGCAGAGTTTGTGGATCAGAACAGGGAGACAACAACCTGCAGGACGGTCCAGATGAGCGGATGGAGGGGCAGTAGGGACTATGGCTTCAAGGACCAACAAACCGTCACATCAGAGATTACGTCACAAAAGAGGAAGAAATGGTAAGAGAATCACAGCAGAACGTTTAAGGTCTTCATCTTTATTGTGTTCCCACCTCCATCTTCACGACTTTTTTCTAATTTTACCTTCAGACAAACCACAGTTGAGCGTCTGGCTTTTGCTCACAGGTAAAACCACGTGATTACTGTTAACAAAAACCATCAGATCTGGCTGCCATCAGCGTCGTTTCCTGCCAGCGTTGAGCCGTTTGGCCATATGGTGTGATGGACTGTGAGCCTCAAAAACAGGAACACCACCAGTTCTCTCCAAACAGCAGTAATGAGGAGGAGTCACAAGACAAAGATGCAAATGCCTCTAAAAAAAAAAAAAAACAATTCACCATAAAAAAACCAGTGACTGCTGAGAGATCCGTCATGAACTATGCCATCTGCTAACAAAGACAAGCGGCTGTTTTTAGCTGCAGCTCGTTTACAATTCCTCCTTCTGCAGAGCAGCTTAGTGTCACTCTGGAGACAGAGAGGAAGACTGAACCGACACAAAGCAGCACCAAGAGGAGGAGAGAAGCAAAGGAAAAGCTTCACGAAGGGGAAATGAGAGCTGAAGCCGACAATAACCTCATTCATTATGTACAAACGCCAGAGCGAGACCGGCTGCAGGGATCACGGTGACGTCACGGTGCCACAGGAAGGGTGGATGGGAGAGGGAAAAGAGAAACAGAATCACAGACTTTAAAGTTTGGTCACAGTAAAACGTTTCCATCAACCAACCAACCAACCAATCAACCAACCAACCAACAGACCAACCAACCAACCAACCAACCAACCAACAGACCAACCAACCAACCAACCAACCAATCAATCAATCAACCAATCAATCAACCAACCAATCAATCAAGCTTTATTGCCAACTTGCCCTTCATACAGAAGCATTGCAGACTATTTGAAATAGCATTTTCACTTGGGACCATGAGAGTGAAAATATTGGTAAACCACAAATAAATGAGGGAACATAAAGAGCAACCCCACCCACACCGACCTCTCCTGACCCCCAACTATCTTCCATCCTCACTTCTAATTTCACCCAAGCTTTTCCCAGACGCCCTCAAAAGAGCAATGATGTTACACACCCACCGTCCATGCATAAATGTCCGGTTCCAATGGAAACGACGCTGTTCCGGGTTTGGCCGTTTACTATCCTGACAGCTGAGGTAGGAGCTCAACTGTTGGTGAGTCTGGAGTTCTGTCCTTTCAGCTTCGGTATCTTATGGAGACGGTGTGAGAGCTTGAAAAAGTGGATTTGTTTCCGACGGCGTCAGTGGCTTTAAACAGTTATGGCGATTCACTTAGTTCAGTTTTGTAGTCACCTGCTTTTGGTTGTTCTCAGTGTTTTATTTGTTTACTTCCTGGTGTCTTAGGAGCACTTCCTGTTTCCAGGAGGTCCAGTGGACCCACCTGCTGTTCTGGTTTCCTTTAAATTCAAAATGATCTCTTTTCATTTTGCATTTTTGTTTAAAGATTATTGATAAATTGAAGAGATTTTGGTTTATTTATGCTGCATTTGTCACAAGGAAAATGCATGTGAATGTTCTTTTGCTTCTTTTTCTGGATGTGCGTTTGCTTTTGATTGGTAATTGGGTTGGTTTGGTAAGAGGCGGAGCCAACCACCTATAAAAGAGGACCTCCTTTCACAATAATAATAATAATAATAATGGATTGGATTTATCTGCGCTTGTCAAGACACCCAAAGCGCTTACATTATGTCCATTATTCATTCACTCCTCATTCATACTTAGTGATGGTAAGCTACTGATGTAGCCACAGCTGCCCTGGGGCAGACTGACAGAGGCGTGGCTGCCAGTTCGCGCCTACGGCCCCTCTGACCATCACCGGGATCATTCATGCACATTCATACACCAGTGGAGCCACACTGGAGGCAAGGAGGGTGAAGTGTCTTGCCCAAGGACACAACGACATTTTGGCTGGTGGGAGCGGGGAATCGAACCGCCGATCCTTCGATCATTGGACGACCCGCTCATCCACCTGAGCCACTGTCGTCCCACAATGAAAGGACCTACACTTCCTTTGGGTAAAGAGCCGCACACAAACGCCAAACACTTACCTGTGATGTTGTAGAAGTAGTTGAAGCAGTTCAGGTTCAGGCTGCAGGCTTCTTTGTCCGTCGTGTCGGGACACTCCCGCCCCGCGGTGGGGGACCGAATGGCGTACGCCGTCCGGACTCGACTGTTGGTTCTGGTGCAGGGCTGAAATCAGAAAGGAAGGATTAGCACCAACACTGTTCTGACCTGTCATTGGACTGCAGACGCCGGTAAAGGAGTCACTGCGAGGATCTCTGCGGCATCAAATGACTTGGGAGCTCATTAAAGCGGGTTCTGTCTGATCCCCTGGTTTCTGCTCCTGCATTCGTGCTTTCTGCCGTGTGAGCTGGTTTTGATGTCGATGTCCTGCCGAGCTTCTCTGAGCTTCACGAACGCTATGACATCGACATCGCTCCAGCTCTCCGTTCAAGTCTCCATCTTCATCAGCACAGACACGAAACAGTCTCGTTACGGAGACATGGATCCGTCTGGTCGTATCTTTGACCTCCATGTAACCCTTGTGGGGTCCAGATGACCCGATCCTTCCATTGACGTGTTCTCCCTACCATGACAAAGGTGGATAAAGGTGGAGAGGATTTCATGTAATCCATGGACACCAGTAAAGATCACAAATCACTGAAGAACAAAGGTTCAGAGCTCTGTCTAGTGGGTCTAGATGACCCCACTCCCAATGTTAACGTGCCTCAAGACAGCACAAGGGTCAGATTGTTCTTTTGGTTTGGCCACACGCAGGACTTTTGGAATAACAAAAATGACACTTAAAGCTACGCTCACATTGGTTTTCGTAAACACGTGCATCATAGTTTCTACTCGGCGCTTGTCCAAAAATGTGTTCCTAAAGTGGACGCCGCCGTCACGTGGGGGAGGGGCTACTGTCAAAGGTGTTTTTAGCCTCATGGCTACATGCAAACACTGACAGTATGTCTGTATATCTCATCTACGGTGGTTGGAAGACACGGATGATGCTGAGATCAGGTAATCCCGTCTCCATGGTGTCGTGGGCTGCTGACCTCTTGGTCAGGTCACGCTTGTAAAAGATCTTGACCTCAGCGGGTTTTTAACTGCTTAAATAAAGGTTAGTAAAACACAGAAATAAAATAAAAAGGTGGCTTCTCCATGACACAGAAACTTCTTACCATAAAAAAGGACAGAAAGTGGGATTTCTCATTTATTTCCCTCCCAGAATCTGGAATTAGATTTTTTTCCAGCAGGAGATGTCAGGAAAGCTGAAACAGAGATTCTCCTGAGTCGGTGAGCCAAAGGCTCTCGCTTTTGCAGAGCAGAGAGTCGGGGGAGCAAATGACAGCTTTTTGAACGGCTCCATTGCTGACAGAATGAATAAAACATGTGCGAGCCCCCGCTGCTGCCACCGCAGACTCCGCGGAGAGACTGGAATTGTGGGAAGTCGGCGCGTCGGGCACTCTGGGCAGAATGGGCTGTGATTACCAATGGCCAGAGTGCTGCTGGGAAACCAGCAGGTGGAACCAGAGGATGTAAAGCAGCATTTTACCCCCAGTCTAAGGCGTCACAGGGGGAGGAACCTGGAGGGGGTGTTCTGGTGCCTTTGGAGCCTTTTATTTAGCGTACAGAACCATGAGAGTGTTATCCAGTAATTCTCTACAGTAAATGTACCATCATTCCACAGCTAAGTCAACTATCAGGACTGAAGATTGACCTCCACAATAGAGGAAGATGGAGAGCTGAAGAGGTCAACTGACCTTTCCAACAATAGTGGGCGGGATCTTATGAGGGCGGGCGGAGCTTCTGCATTTTGACTGAAGGTGTATCATGTAGTGGTTGACCAATTATCGGCGCCCGAGAGGTCGTTTGGTTGGAAAGTACGTAGAAAAACGTTGCTTTCTTTATCAGTGTCTTGTGCTGCTAAACTGGGACTACTGACAATTTTTCTTTTAAACTTACATTTAACTTTGATTTATTTACTTGATAAAACTTCAGGGAGCTGTTTGTTTATTTATTTGAACCTATAAGAAGCTAAAGAATTCCCTTTTTGTTTCAACTTACCACAAAGATAAATAAGTCATTTTTGCTCATTTTCGACTTTATTTACTATGAAACATTTCAGGAAACTTTTTATTCAACAAAAAAAAAAAAGAATTATAAAAAACGCTGTTGTGCCTGTTACTCTCCGCACTTCTAGCAGTTCTTCATTGGTATTTATTATTTTGAAATAAATAAAGGTAATTGTTGGTGTTGTTGACGCCAATATGTTCACTTTTACTGCAAATGAGTTTTGGCTCCAAATATTGCTCTTCAATAATAATAATAATAATGGGGATTGGCCCTGGTTGATCTCTAGTACAATATTCTAATCGTCTCGACCGTCGTCATGGCGATGAGCGGTGAAATCAGGGTTTACTTCAGCGTGTGTCTGAACACAGATGCAGCGCTGCAGTGCAGACCATCAGAAAGATGGAAGCAAAACATCTCAGGAACACTGACGCGCTCTCCTTCATCACACTTCTAAGTTTCCGGTTTTTTTGTTTTGTTTTTTTGAAGCACCGGTTCAGAACCAGCACCGGAACAAATCCAAACGGTGCCCATCCCTGCTGTCAAATCCTACAATTCTCTTAAATCAAATCAATTCTATCAGTTAAGATCCGTTTTGGTTAAAACGATGATAGAACAGCCGTGGTGGTGGCTGCAGTTGGATTCCTGCTCTGCACATGTATGACGACTGAAAGCGTCTTCCTTGCTGCACGCAGTGATGCAGGAAATTCACATTTCAGGGGTTCTTCCTTCTGCTTCTCAGTTATTTCCTGTCCTTCTTTCCCCGCGCTGAAGGAGGATAAACCTCCAGATGAATCACAATAACAGCAAAGCCCTGAAATTCTCCGCCTCTGGGAAATATATGCAGCAAGAAAAAAAATATCAAGATAAATCTCAGCGGATTTCACACCAATCTGAACCCCCCACCCCCTCCCCCTCCGTTCTGGGCGCTCTCTGATGTGGGTTCGGCTCTCACCAGGCTGCAGCGGCTCCAGGGGCCCCAGTCGTTGAGGACGCAGTCTTCAGGGCAGGGGAGCCGGCTCTCCCTGGCCCCCAGCGGCATCTCCTCCGGGTCACAGAGATAGTCCTCCACCGCCTCGGAGGGGCCGTCAACCGTGTTGAGCATGCATCTGCAGGACCACAAACGGCAACGTTTCAGCAGTCCCAGCTATCAGAGCGGCTGCACCAGCACTCTGACGGGAAGAGGGGGAGGATCGTTGATGTAAAAATACAACATCACCGTTAACCCCACATTCAAACGGGGTTGTTCCGGCATGACATCCATGACACCACACCTGCCCATGTTGGCCTCTCCTCTCTAACTGTAGAACCTAACACCTACTCTAGATCTGGACATTTTCCCCCACAGGTCAAGTCTCGGCTCATAAATTCAGGCCTCAGGTCTTTGGTTGCTGTCAATAACTCCAAGTTTGAATCTGGTCTCAGAGTTGGTGAAGGATTCTAATGTGCCGCCGCCACATCTGCTGTCAAACTCAGCCTGACTGGGGCTGGGCATCATCAATTACCAGAGCCACTCCATTCCGTTACATTTAGTATAGAAATACAACAATAATCTATATATGTTCTCGAAGATTTTCATATTATTCTGACAGTTCACATTCTGTCAAATTGTAAAAAGGAGAAGTTCCAACAAAAAAATGTACAGATCATTGTGTTCTGCCTCTCCTGGAGGGCATTTCAGTTTAGCCATTAGGTGGCGCTCATGCTACAGAATAACACCAGAAGATTTGAATAAAAAACGGTGCTTTAGACACAAATGGTTACTTTAGATCGATTAAATGATTTTCATCAACTCAGCCCTAAACTGAACGCCCACATCAAGGAGGCTGTTTGGAGGCGCAAAGGTTCAGCTCAAACACCCCCATCAGGAGGGAAAATGGCTTTGCCTCCAGGTGGAGGCGTTTATCTGCCTCATCGTTTCAGTCTTTCAGGAGACATTTTTTTTGTGGGCTTCAAACACATTTCTGTACATCTTTATTTAACCCTTTATTGCCTGAGCCGTCACCGTTTAACGTCCTTCCAAAGGATTCTGACGTGGATAAAGTGGCTGTGCACCAGTATGACACACTTTACAATAGTTCCCTTTACGCTTACGGCAGCAAAAATGTCGGATTCTCCACGTCAGAATCCGTCAGGATGGTGTTGATTACGTAAATGGTGGAAGACTTAAGACAATTTAACAAACCTCAAGACTGGAGCTAAAGGTTGGCAGTGAGGAAAGTGCTGGAGACCGCCGGACTACAGAGCTGACCCTGGTTCTCATGGAGACACACAGGAGTCCGGACCCCCCCAACAGAACAAATGAAGAGAACAAAGATGCTTTGAAGGTTCCTGTAAATACCTGACTTTTCTGGTCTGAACGCCTTCCCCGCAGTTCTCCTTCAGGTCAACATTGCTGACTTTCCAGACACTCCAGGGCTCGGCGACCCAGACATACTGGTTACAGTCGCTCTGACACGGCACCACCTCGTACACCTGAGGGCAAGAACCGGGTCAAACTGCAGCAAATCTTCTTCATGTTAACTTTCATGCCATAAAAAAAACCCCTCAGTAGTTTAAGGATATCAGCAAACGCGTATCCGTCGCTGCTTCAGTGACATCACAGACGTCTTACCTGGGCCTTTGGCGGCGAGTCATTTCCAGGAAGGTTGCAGTGGATGAAAGGGAAACAGAAGAATGAATAAGCAACAGTTCCCACAATGCAGACAACGTGACGATGGTTTCTTTAGAAGAACGTTCTCATCAAAACCAGAAACGTCCTTTGTGTCTGTACGTTTAGCTCGAATGCTGCGTTCACACCCAACGCCATTCACGCGTCAAATTCGCCGTCTATGCTTGTCCAAAAATGTCTTCATAATCTGGACGCTCCTGCTGCATGTGGGAGGAGCTACAGTCAAAAGTCTTTTCCCTCGTGGCTTCATGGAGGCCTCGACTGTTTTATCTCATACAGACACGTAGGATGCAGGGAGATGGTTTCAACCAAAACGTCGGTGACCCCGTCCCCGTGTCTGGACATCGTTCAGAGACTCTCCCGGCACGGCGAGCTTCACCGCCTCCTGTAGGAGCAGCGTCTGAATGACGGCCGCTTTTTCAGCGGTACTTCAGTCCCTCTGTGACCCAGTTTGACGACTCGCTGTCTCTCATTAGCCCAATGAGGGAAAAATAAAAGTAAGAACAAAATTAGACAACCTTTTTCTTTTTGTCTCAATGGTGCAAAAAAGAACAACATAAAGTTTGAATAAATCTAAAGAAGTACGATTAGATTCTTCTCCACGGTGGTTTTGGACTCACTGATCACATGATCTGCCGCGCAGCACCTGATTATTCAGGACCTCTGATCGCTAATCGCAACTCAACGCTTCATGTTTTGACCGCCGACTGTAATACCTGGTTGATGTGGTCCAGTTTGGGACACGGCCGGCCCCCGTTGTACGGTTTCTCTCGAAGCCATTTGGAGCGAACTTTGACCCCACTTCCGCAGGACTTGCTGCAGCGCGACCAGTTGGACCACTCGCTGAGTTTACAGTCGGAGGGACAGGGGATGATGCACGCCTCCTCGATGTAACCTGACGGGGGGAGGACAGAGCAGGTCCTCAGTCACCACTCCTACTTCCTGTTCTCCAGCTTTAATCATTGTTGTCTCTTGGTACAAATGAAGTCCCCAAAACGATGAATGAATGTACAGATGAGAGAGGTATGCATGAAGTTTTCACAGTAAAAGCCTGGTAAAGTACTGGATGGTTCTAGTAGAACGCTTTGGTCTGGCACAAATCACTGTCTCTTCCTGAAATCCGCCTCAAGAGTGAACATGTTTCAGGCATTCTGGGTAAATTCCAGTGTAAGCATCTCTTGCATCTGTTGGAGATTCTCACTGGAATAAATGAGCAGTGGGTGTTTGTGTGCACCCGAGCATTTTGTTTTGATGCATCCAAACCAGGCGCCTGCAGAAAAATGACAAGTCCTGCTGATGACAACCTAAGCTGGCTGAAACCAAGGCCTAGTTCTCTGCTCAGCAGCAGCAAATGGTGAGATCAAGTATTTTTAACTCTTGTGCTATCCTAGGCACTTTACCATTGGTAGTTGGGTCATCTAGACCCCACAAGACAGTGCACTGAAATTTTTTCTTCAATGATTTGTGATCTTCACTGGTGTCCATGGATTACATGAAATCCTCTCCACCTTTACCCACCTTTGTCATGGTAGGAGAACACCTCAATGGAAGGGTGAGGTCATAGGATAGCACAAGGGTTAAGAAGGTTCCAAAAACGTTTTTTCTGTTTTTGGAAGGAAGTTTTTATTTATATTTAGGAAAATATCCCGTAGCATCGGCTCTGTGAACTCGTAAATCCCTCCGTAGGATTCAGAACTAACATCCAGACTCAGGGGTCTAATTTGTGACCATCCATGCAATCTAACAACCCACCACAGTGGCAGTCGCGTCGACGCAAACCTTTTTTTTTTTACTTAGTGGTTTTGCAGCTCACAGTAGTGAGGCATTACTGGGGTCATCAGCAGACAAGTTCTAGCTCCCATTCTGTGCTCCAACCAAGTTCAAATGGAAAAGTCTTTGAAGTGGACACCAATGAACGCAGTTTCTGTTTCTATAAAGACCCACTCTGATGAAAAGGATGTTTTTGGTGTTTCTAACATGTTCTTGTGGCGTTTTTTTTTTTTTTTTTTTTGATGATGGAGGACATATACAAAGATGATTAAGAATAAAACTGCATTTGGGAGGATTTATTTATTCAAACTGTTGGGATTTAGGAACAATAAAAGGCCGTTTAAATAAGCTTCGTGCCCACAACTCCTGCTGCTTTACTGAATAAATGTCCTAGAAAACGGCACAAAGACCACGGGCAACGACATTTCAATAAAATGCAGTGAAATGCAATTCTTTAACTCCGCCCCCAGCCGTCCCCCACCTCCATCTGGATGAAGCTCGTCTGCTGGACTTTAAACATGTAGTTGTAGAGTTAGATAAGCTAATTCTTCTCTAGGAGTTCTGGTACATCGCCTGTCCGTCCTGGGGGAGGATCCCTCCTTCATGTGGACACCCCTGAGGTTCTTCTTTTCTTTTTCCTGGAATCCGTTTTATTTTTCCTTACCGAGAAGGAGGGTCTAAGGGCAGGAATGCCCAGTTTAGTTTAGTCTGTTTCTGACTGAAGCTCCTGAACAACAAGAAAGAGGATGTGTGCGAACACTTCAGCTCCCTTCCCTCAAACAACCTGAACGTTCTGGATGGATAAACTCAGACAAAGTTAAAGCCCAGCTCAACCCAAAACTGTACCTCTTCATCAGTTATTCGTTGTCTGCTTCGTCGATGATCTCATGTTCCTCCACAACTCAATTACCAAATTTGGCTTCCCCCCCCCCCATAACCCAAATTTAGAACAAACAATAAAACACATTTTCTGCTTCGTTTTCAATGAGAGGATCTCCGACTCCAGGGACGAGACTTGTTACCATGGTAACCAAGCCCTGACAGAAACACGTTTAACACGTTTTCATTCTCGTGCTTTAGTCACAGTTTCTTCCTCTTTCCTTCAACGCCGTGTGAAGTCAGACGTTAGAAAACCGATGCAACGCAGGTTTGGCGTCATCTGATGACAGGAGCTCCTCTGAGGGGTTTTGGGTTTCGGCCGCGCAGTCCACACCGGTTAAGCTCCCGTCTTTGCTGACCAAAACCAAATTTCATCAGCCAGCAGGAGACGGCCTGACAAAGCGTTTATGAACCTTTCGGCGCCCTGGACCGTCCAGCGCCGCCGCCTCATGTGTGACCTGCTAGGCCCTCTGCACCGCAATCATCCCGGCTGTGAAAGCAGCGTAATCCCCGGTGCTCCGGAAAATAACGGCAGAGGCTCGCCGTTCAGACAGAAGAATCACGCTAATGAAAACCTAAAACCACGAGTCTCCGTAAGCCAGCAGGTCTCTCCGTGTTCGCCGCTAACCTTATCAGACGATGACCTTTGTCCTCCAAGCTTGGCAGCTTCCTGTCAGCAAATGAAGCCTCATTATTTGGCGCAAGGCGGCTGCATGCCAGCTGCTCCAACGCTGGTCAAACGCCGCTCCAACAAATCACCTCACTGCAGTCGTTTAAGCCCCCCCCGCTCAGGTTTTTCAGAGTGGGACACCGGAGAAGTTCAATCAGAACTAAGGTTGCTGCTTCAACGGGTTTCAAAAGGGATTTTTGAGAGATTTCTCAAGATTTAGTTCTAAAAAAAAGGAACTTTATAAACATAAATGAATAGGTTTATTTCCATAAACATTACATCTTCTATTAAGTGGAGGTCTTCTTGTGAGGTCCTTAGTTACATGCACCCATACGAGGGGGGGTTGACCATTGCCTGTAAATGAGAACTGGACTGAGTGAGAGTGATGTCATCCACAGAAAACCGTTTATTCCAGTCCATTCACAGGACTATGGACCACAATGCATTGCATCTTAAGTGGAGGTCTTGTGTTTAAATGAATTTTTTAAACAAACCATCAACGTTTTTAAAGGTCGCCTTCCGTCACGGTGGATTCATAAATGGTCGTCCAAAATCCAAAATGCTTTATAAATAAAGCTTCTATGATTTGGTTTTATGTAAACCACTCACCCTTAGCCCAGTCTAGGAGGGTGGGGGTCAAATGGGTTTCATTAAAAACTGGTTCAATCAAAATATTTACTCCCACTCATCCGAGAACAAAGTACCAGATCTCTCATTTTTGATAGGACCGGCGTTGGATGTGGAATAAGGAGATAAGAGCGCCGCAGACTTCCTTCCTGATCCGAGCGACCTTCTTCTCCACCTCGACGATGGTTTTGAAGATTTATGCCAACTAGCAACAAATGTCTGGAGTGTTTTGTTTTCCTGAGTTCTTCAAGGAATGTCTTCAACTCAACGCTGCCTGAGGATGAGCGCACGAAGACACAAAAACAGAAAATAAGAAAGGACCAGAACGCCATGCCAAGCATGCGCTCGTGTCACACCCACACTCAGATTAGGCGACGCTTATCTGAGGCTGTGACTCACACTAAACCCCTGTTTATATATGCACAGCGCTGATGCTTTCATTTGAACATCTCCTGCATTCTATTTCACAGCAATTTCACAACAACTTTTCCAGCCAGGAATCTGCGCTTGAAGTATTCTGGATCTGAGATAAGACTTTGCGACGTGGAGACAAATGCTTCTGACAGCAGCTTATATGAAACCCAGGGCTCCAAATGACTCCCCAGCTGCTATGGGAGGGGCTTTCAACTGTGCACAAATAAATGTTCTGCTTCAGATGAATATTTAACCAAAAAAAACTGTTTCTGCAGCCTCCTCTGTGCTGCTGCTGACTTCAGAAGGAGCGGAGAAAATACGATCATCCTGAGACGTGGAACAACACCGAGACGGGGGGAAGAACCTTCAGACACCCTCCTCCAGACACAAAAATGACTGAAACCATTGCTGAAAAGCTGAGAGGAAGGATTTGGAACACCGCTGTACTGAAACTAGGAAGTCAAGCATCATCATTTGAATGGGAAAGTGGAGCCAACACGGTCAGATCCTGCATCAATTCTGCCTCCCTCAAAGGTCCAAAGCGCTAAACAGTCACCGTCCCATTCTTACACTGATGGCCGCTCCACTGCTGAACACTGGCACCAACCGTCCACCAGAGGCAGTGGTTCAGTGTCTTGCCCAAGGACACTTCGACACATGGGCGGGCAAGGCGGGAATGGAGCCTGCAGTCTGTCTTGAAGGCTCCTGGTGTCCATCTTTCGTTTGGCCGTTTTTGTGGAGCGAGAAATGAATTGTGACGTGTCTGTCAACAGAAGAAAGGAGCGCTTGCAGGTTTTGACTGCGCGCCAACGTACTAGCAAAGCATTGTGGGATTTGTAGTATTAGCGGTGCAGTATACACCAGCTCTAGTGCACATTTGATAGGATCTCATGTGAGCCGATTCTAATTCCACTGCGGGCCGGTTTGACACATGTGGATTAGCCGCTAGCTCCACAGAGAAAGTGGGGGTGAGTGTTAGCCTGGGGGCGGAGCTGACGGTGTGGACTCTTCCTGGAAGGGGCTGTTCCTCACTTTATGACGTCACAATGTGAGGGACAACCCATAATTGTGGATTGGGAGGGGCTGGTGCTCAGAAATGAAATAGCATACCACTTTAGGGTTGTTTTCTGTGAAGAATGAACAATAAAACCCTTAAGAGCCCTAAAAGGTTGATTTTGCATGATATGGGCTCTATAAATGTAGCTGACAACATAAATAAAAGATATAATAAGTTTTTAATGAACAATATGATTCAAATGTGTTGATCGACTGTGTGACATCAGGTCTGCCAGCCTACCGGTCTGTAAAACATTCCTTTAGAGTTTGAAGTTTTTGTTTTTTCCACTAAAGATGAAAAGATTCAGTTTGTAAAACAGGTTATCTGTTAGACTGCTGTCAGTTTAGATGTGAGTCTGTTCTAGCTGTTCCATTTCTATTGAGGTGTTGCTGCGTCTTCATTTACTGTCTTCTAGTCATGGATCTGCTGGAAGTGTAGCCAGAAAAACTTTGAGGATGGAAAAACTGTTGTTAAATGAGGAAGTTGACAGGAAAACATAAGAGGGTGACGTTGTTTAAATGGATCATTTCTTTCTTTCTGAATCTTTGTGTTTTCATCTGTTCTGTTGATTTTGATATCCTGTCTATTAAAAAAGGTTTAAATTATGGGGATTAAATACAAATTATTTCAATATTCTTTCATAAAAAGACAAACATGATGCAACCATTCAGACATAAAAGAATCTGATGTGTATCTGTGATCTTGATTTATGAATCAGATCGCCTCCTGACGCGCACACGTGCACACTCTGCTGTGTCAGCATCTTTTCCTCACCGTGACTGTTGCAGCGCGACGTCTCCACCAGCCGGCTGTCCTGGTCGTAGCACGCCATGGCCTGGTAGCGGTACCCCTGGCCGCACTCCTTCACGTCTCCCTGCACCTTCATCCCCAGAGGGCTCTCGGCCCGGGCTCCCTCGGGCAGGATGCAGTCCGACCACCGTCCCACCGGCTGGGCGTTGTACTTGTCGCAGGGGCAGTACTGCGTCTCGCTCAGAGGGTACATCTGGGTGTTCTTGCACTTGTCTTTCTTTTTGCTTCTCCCTGGGGGGTGAAGGTGGCAGAGGACGGGTTTGGTGCTGGGAGACATGAGGCTGGAAGAAGAAACTCAGAGGATTTTTCCTATTTTTTCCTCTGGTGGTTTACCATTAAGGGCTGTTTCAAATGCAAATGAGGAGGCGGTTTCTCGTTACCAGAGACGCTTCCTGTGTTTTTCTGGTTCACTCTGAATTCTTCTGCACAGGTTGGCAAAGCTTCCTCCGCATTGTGACCGGCGCGGGATTTTAATTACACCCCGGCAGGCGGCTGTAATTTGTCTGGGAGGAACACAATCGCTGACAGACAGGAGTATTTGATGCTCTAAACGCTCAACACCCACTTAAATAAAACTGTCGAGCTTAATATGAAGGAGAGACGACAACTGAAATCCTTCCAGCTGAAAGCAGCGGGAGCGCTGAAAGGCTGAGCGTGTCGCGCTTTCACCGGAGACCCTTCAGAGGACCCCGCCCGCCGCGTCCTCACCTATCAATGCCCTCTTTCTGCTGCGGACCCCCACGCAGTCCGCGGTGCAGGACGAGAACTTGGACCAGTTGGTCAGCTGGCAGTCGTCCTGGCAGGGCAGCTGGCAGCGCTGGGTGATGGGGGGCATGACCTTGGCGAACTTCAGGCACTCGCCGATGTCACCCTGCGTCCCGTCCAGCTGACGGCACGACATGGCTGCAAACACAAGGAGAGGTCTCATGATGGGGGGGGGCTGAAAACACGCCGCAGATCTCTGAAACTGTTGGTTTGGCGTCCACGTTCCTCCTGATGAGGACTGCTACTGCTAAAGCCTCAGTCACACGCACACGCGTGCACGGTTGACCGGCTCACGCAGAAGCTGTGCCACAAAGACACTACGCACATTTTGCGCATAGTGCACAGATGAAAAATGGTCCAAAAAAGTGAGAAAAATTGTAGTTTTTAGGTGAAATTTTCGCACAACCATGGAAGGAGTAGGAAGAAGAACACGTAAATCGACATAAAACATGAACCATGTGTGCTTATTGTGCTGTTTATTTGCAATTCATTAGTGATTTGTGCGTCTATTACATAATTTAACTGTGATATGTGCGCCGTATACGCGATATAAAAGTTATACATCGGTGATACACGCCTATAAATCCATAACGTGGAACGGTCGTGGAAAGACACAAATTTGCATCGCGCCAAAATCACGCACTAACTGCATCAGATTTACGTGATGATGAATCATAACAACCATGGATTGGATTCATCGGCGCTTTTCCAGACGCTCAAAGCGCTCGCAATGTGTCCATTATTCATTGTATGCAATGGCCAAGTCAGTCCCCTGACCTGAATCCCATTCAGCGTTTCACTGGCTGAACACCAAACTGAAGGGAAAACGCCCCGAGAAGCAGCAGGAACTGAAGAGAGACAGGCGGGTTGGAGGCCTGGCAGAGCATCACCAGGGAGGAAACCCGGCGTCTGCTGATGTCTGTGGCTTCCAGACTCAGCCTGGAAAAGTATTAAAAAGTGAGTGTCTGATTCATGATTATTGCTCTGCCCCATTTATCTTGGTTCCACATCTGTAAACTGTTGTAATTCCTGCACCGCTCACCTGATGTGGACGTGAATCCCCTCAGGCTAAAGCCGACAGTCTGCAGTTACAGCACATCTTCTTCGTTTCATTTCAAATCCATTGTGGTGGTTTATAGAGCCAAAAATGTTGAAACTGTGTCGCCGTCCCGATATGTTTGGACCTGACTGTACGTGTTGTTTGAGTGTTCTCCACGACCTGCCTGCCCGTAGAAAGTATGTGCACGAGCGTTTTTGCTCAGCGGTCTACGACCGAACAGCTTTGATGGTCTTTTTCCGGCGGACAGCCTGTTTTCACCCGTCAGAACAATGGCAGCTAAGGCTCCAGAGAAGAAGCTGGACTCACTTTGGGGACATTTGTGTTTAAACGACAGGAACGTTGGCGCAGTAATGTGTTCCGCGTCTTTGCTTTGAGAAAAAACAAACAAACAAACACAACCACAAAGAACTCTGGGTGACTGAAACGAGTAAAAAGCAGAGTGTTCAGCTGGAGCTGGGGTCAGGTGGGGGCAGAGATGCATTGGTTTCTCCTGCTTTCACAGGTCAGTTAGCCTGGAACGGCGTCCTGCTGCTCTTTGTTCCTCCAACCACGGCTTTGGCTGCCGTCGCTGCCGTATTTCATTTTCCTGCGACGCAGAGCTTCTGCAGGGCTGCTCCTCCGTGCAAAAAATCAATCTCCAAAGCACTTTTCCTTTTTGGCTGAACCCCCCACGGGCGCTGCTGCTGGTTTGGAGTGTTGGAGGTCATGTCTCATTATTTGTGTGTGTGTGTGTGTGTGTTGGCGCCGCAGGCCGAGCTCGGCAGCAGTTGTGTGTTTAATAGAGCCGTGTTTTTTCCCGCTCCGAGGGAAGCCTCCGTGCAGGTAAACACCACCGCCACGTCCTGTCAGGAAACACCGACCGTCTCTTTTGGTTCCCTCAGTGACAAAATGATGCCTGAAAGCAGGATGTGGGGGGGGTCTGGACATCACTTTGGATCCAATCACAGAGTCTGGAGAGCTTCAGGAAGAGGATGGATTCTGTTTATTAATGAAGGTCGAGACCAGAAGACCTAACGACAGGCAGATGTGTGTCTGAGAAAAATGGTTTCCTATGAACCATATTCCTGAACGATTGGTCTGGAAACCGTCTGGTACTGAACAGGAAGATCAACTCTTTCCTGAAAAGCGGGGGCCATTGGAGCCGGAAGCCTGCATGAATAAAGGATGGGTGAGCTGGTGAATTTTGGGTCAGCAGCATCTTCTGCTTCATTCCAGGAAGGGGCCTTTGATTAAAATTGCATGCCTGGAGCCGCAGGTGAAAAACAAGCTAGCGGTGGGACTGCTCTAACTGTCAGGTGAGTCCCAGGAGGCGGGAAAAGAGAAGCGGAAACATTTCCTGTGCCAGCTCCAGAGCAGAATAAACACAAAAATAACCAGAAGAACGTACATTTTCCCTGAAGTCACTGTTCTGGTTAAAGCTGGTGTGCTTTCTTTTGGCGTTGGTGCTGAAAATGTAGGAAAAAAGGTGGTGGTGGTGTACCTCTGGTTTGGAGTCCAGACCCACAGTTCTCCTGAGCACCAGGATTGTCCTTCCTCAGGCTCCATGGCACCAGCTGGCATTTCCTCCATTTGTGGGTTTTCCACCTGAAACACATAATCAGTGTTTATTCATCAATGCAGTCAAGAATATTTTCCCGACACTCGTGTGGATAAAAACGCTGCTAATCTGCCATTTTCAGGGAAATTCCACATGTATTTCATGGAGATTTTACAACACAATCACTAGTTATTCAACCTAAAAAACAAGCCATAATATTAAATTACACGTATTTAATTAAACAGAAACTGAATTAAATGTCTAAAACTGACCCCAACTGGACCATGAAGATCAAAGTTGGCTGCTATCAAACTTTAGAAAAAAAAGAAGATATTTCTAACTACAGTCTTTTCTGCACTATAGGGTACAGCGGATTCTTAGGCGCATCGTCCACGAATCGTCTATTCATAAACTTTTGTTGTATTTAAGGCGTACCAGACGTCAAGGCTCACTTGGAGAGCACCGACTGTATAACATAACTGGACGTGTGACGTCACCCATAGAACCCGCCTTGCTTCTGGTTGAAGTCAATTCGCCACGTTTCCACTGTCTGACCGTCGCCATGTTGAAACCAGACTCCCTCAGTACGCCGTGATTGGTCCCTCTACATTTCTATGGCAGCCACTCTCTCCAATCAGGAGTGAGCACGCTAGAAGGCCACACCCCTTCCACTAAAATCTGTCGATCAAACGCTTCGAAGCTTCAACCTACAGTTTTGGAGGCGTCTGATTGGTCATTTTAGAACTTGAGTAACTTGACCTACAGGAAAAATATCCTGAAAAAAAAAATAGGATTATCAAGATCATGGTGATTCTGACCAATAGAATGACTGAGTAACAGCCCTTTATGTCTCTATAGATGCCTTTGGGATTTTGGCTTCTTGGAGCCAGCTGGTACTTCCTGTTTGGAACGCCAGTGGGGAGGAGTCACTCAGTCCAGTTCTCATTTACTGTCAGTCTGAGCGAGAACAAAAAGTCAGAGAGAAATCCATCAGTCAGTCAGACTTTACTCACTGCCTTCACAGTAGCTCTAGGACTTGTTCGTGACACGCTACACGTTAGCCGCGGTTAGCGTGTTCACAATACCGGTAACTCCAAACCTTGTAACATATTAAAAAAAAAAAAAAATGCTGGTAAAATAAACCTTAAAACGACTACGCTAACTCTAAACCTTGCTAGTAACAAGTCAAAAAAAACCCAGTCCAACACTGCTACACGTTAGCCGCGTTAGCGTGTCCACAATAACACCCAGCCAAACATGTGACAGAGCGCCGTGTACCTCTGTAAATCATTTCTACATCAGTAAACACAACCAGAATTCAATCCACTGCTAAGATGATTTTGAACATCCATCCATTCATTTTCTATACCTGCTGGGTTGCTGGAGCCTGTCCTAGCTACTGTTGGGTGATTTGGAACATTATTCTATATAATGTAAACAACTTTCAGGGAGGTATTATGTATAATTATGTATAATGGTGGGAGGTTGGCGCCAGTGGAGCCGCCGCCAGTGTGTGTGCATGTGTGTGTGCATGTGTGTGTGAATGTGTGTGTGAATGTGTGTGTGCATGGGTGAATGGGACTGTGACTGTAAAGCGCTTTGGGCCTTCGTAAGAGGGTAGAAAGCGCTATATAAGTATACGCCATTTACCATAATATAGGAATGTATACATATATACATATATATATAATTTATCCCCTATATTTATTTGGAAAAGCATCATTATGTTTAATGATAATAACATCCATCCAATCAAACTGTCAAAGTTCTTTATTCTAGACGTTCAGTAAAAACAGGATCTATAATTTAGAGCATCAGTTCATCTGGAGACTTTAGTTCATCTACATTTAAAAAGTTTCAGCAAAGTCTCGGAACGGAGGCGAACCTCCACTCACCGTCGCGGCCTCCGTCGCTGTTTACGAACTCACCGAACGTCTGATTCACCGACGGTGACCGCGACCCCCCCCCGTAACGTTTTCCGTTTTTTTTCACCTCAGAGGGACTTTAGTTTTAAGGAATTTAGCGCCACTTCACCTTCATCATCGAGGAGGAGGAGGAGGAGGAGGAAGCGCGGGTTCTCCTCTGCAGACGGGATCCAGACGGACCGTTTCTGCTCACAGAGCGCACCGACCGGAACCGGCTCCGTTCCGTTCCACGCAGGCGTCCGCCGGAGGGGCGGGGCGCCTTTCTGCTAACGGAAATACCGGACGGCGGGTATCCGAACCTCCCAAACCGGGTCTGACGGCGGCCGTTAAAGTACAAAATTATTGCTTTTTTTAAATCTTTTTTTTTTTAAACATTTTTCATTTCTCACACGTAATACTACGTCAGTGTTCGAACCGGACGATGACGTAATACTACGTTATTGCTCGACGAGACCTCATACCGTGTCACGTGACGTCACGCTGTTGCGGCATATGGCGTCATCTGACCTCAGATTCATCAGATGACAGAGTTTGACGTCATCACAAAAAAGGAATATATAGACCCAAGTTTCCTCTGATTGACAACTACGGCAGGAGCGGAACAAGTGACATAAGTGGAACAAGCGGGCAAGAAGGGTGAAAGTATCTGGAGAAAACAAAGTTCTAAGAAATATTTCGCAGCAACAGCATTTAGACGCCACAATGTCCAGCAAACAGGAAAACCTCCAGAACTCAAAGGAAACCGGCTTTGTGATGAAAGCCTTGAGAAATCTGAGGAAAGGTTTTCAAAGGCAGACGGAGAAAGAGGAAGACTGTGAAGGACAGAGGCAGGCAGCTGCAGACGCTGGAAGGAGGCTTTCTCAGTGTCAGAGGCTGGAGCAGGAAACCGCTGCTCTCCAGGAGCAAATGCTGGCTCTCCAAACACAGGAACGAAAGGAAAACGCTCCTGCAGTGATGGAGAGAATCAGGCAGTTGGAAGAGCTGAAGAGGGAGTTAGAGACAGAGATTTCAACTCTAACAGAGCGGCAGACGAGTGCAGAAGAGCTGTCTGTTGACTACCAACAGGCCAAGCACCAGCTGGATCTGCTCACAGAAGAAACACGCAAGCTGCAGAAGACAAAGAAGGGATCTGACAAAGTCTCTCAAAACCCTCGAAGGTCTGGATTCAGCTTGTCGCACCGTCCAGGCAGAAACCCAGAAGAGGGGCAAAACAAACGCAGAGCTGTCACGACAGGTCCAGAACCTGCAGGAGGAGCTGGAACGCCTGAGCGGAGCAGAGGAACGGCTTGACTCTCTGAAGGCACAGAACGTGGCAGCACAGGAGGAAACCTTCCGTCTTCAGAAGGACACGGCCGCCTTGAGATGCCAGGTCCTGAATCTGCAGCAGCTAACCGCAGCCTCAAACCAGGAGGTGACAAAACTGGAAAAACGTCTGCAGGAACAAAACAAGCTGACGGAAAACTTCTCCAAGCTGTTGAAGGAAAAATCGGACTTGGAGAAGCTCCATGAAGATCTGGAAGGGGAAATTTCAGATCTGAATGTTCAGGAGACGATTGCAAAAGAGCGACTCGTCCAGTTGAACAAAGCAAAGGAAGAATCGGTTCTGCTGAACGAGAAAACAGAGCACCTCCAAAAAACCAAGTCTGCTCTGATGGAGTCTCTCCAAAACCTGAAGGGTCGGGACTCTGAATTGGAAAGAATCAAAGCAGAAACGCAGAAAACAAAGGAGACAAACTCAGATCTCTCCCAGGAAGTTGAGAAACTGCAGGATGAGATCAGCGAACTTGACGATGTGGAGGAAAGACTTGAGGCTGCGAAAGAAGCAAATGATGAGGCCAAAGCAGAGAACGCCTTTATTCTGAAGAGAACCAAAGAAGCAAGAGATCGGAAGCAGAATTTGGAGCAGGAAACTGTCGCTCTTCTGCAGGAGCTTGAGGAGCTGCAGAAACATCGTCAGGACAAAGACCAGCTCAAGAAGATGTTTACCGCACTGATTGAGGAAAGATGCGAATTGGAGGAAATGGAGAAGGATTTCAAGAGTGAAATCTCAGACCTGAAGTTTCAGGAGGAAAGGGCCCAAGAGCGCCTCAGCAAATACCACCAAGACAAAGCAGAGGCAGATCTACTGAAGGAGGAAACGGAGAACCTCCAGAAAACCAGGTCTGCTCTGATGGAGTCTCTCCAAAACCTGAAGGGTCTGGATTCTGCATGTCAAGAAGCAAAAGAAGAAACGGAACAGCTGACCAGAACAAACCTGGAGCTGTCCTTCGAAGTTACAAACCTTCAGCATGAACTCTTAAATCTGAGCTACATGGAGGAAAAACTGTCTACTTGGACGAGGGATCGTAGCGCGGCACAACACAAAAATGTCGTCCTCCAAGAGAAAATCGTGGATTTAAGAGGTGAGAAGGATCACGTCCAGCAGAAGGTTGATGCAATGAGTCAGGAGCTTCGAGATCTGCAGAATCAAGAGATGGAAAGCGTCCATAAAACCTTTGAGACGGCAAAGGAAGCAATGCACAGCTTACGCAAACTCAGCACAACTCTGGAAAGTGGTGTTGCAGAAAATAACAAGCTGATGGAGCGCGCCATGGAACTCTGCCGAGGTTATTCAGGAGCAAAGAAAGCCGTCAATCATCAGAACCTGGATAACTGAGGCCAGGAAGAACGGCTCCACATCATCCAGCAGCCGCTCAAAGGCTGCTGGATGATGAGTGTTGGGTTGAGGGGAGAGGGCGGGGCTTTGAGGGGAACGGGGTTAGGCTCGTAGGACACTGAAGGAGTTAGTAAAGGAGTCGTTTTAGCCGACCTTACGGTCAGACACGGGCGGAAAATGGGCAACCGGACCTGTACACTCATCCCCTGACAGGACTAACCAGGACCCTGCGTCCAGACAAGGGGGGTGTGTCCATTTTCGCTCGCAGACGCCCCGTGTCAGAACTTAAAAAACGGGCGACACGCTAAAAGCGTGTTTGTGTGGGTTTTCTCTGAGGGCTTCAGTTTCCCCCCACCTAGACAAAACTGTAGGTTATGTCTTTTTCAAGAAAAGTAAATTCATAATTTGTCAATTAGTTTAAACTTAAAAGCTTTACTTTGCTGCAAGATTTTGTTTTAGCTTAAAAAAAAAAACGGGCGACACGCTAAAAGCGTGTTTGTGTGGGTTTTCTCTGAGAGCTTCAGTTTTCCCCCACCTAGACAAAACTGTAGGTTATGTCTTTTTCAAGAAAAGTAAATTCATAATTTGTCAATTAGTTTAAACTTAAAAGCTTTAGTTTGCTGCAAGATTTTGTTTTAGCTTTAAAAAAAAAAAAAAACGGGTGACACGCTAAAAGCGTGTTTGTGTGGGTTTTCCCTGAGAGCTTCAGTTTCCCCCCACCTAGACAAAATAAATAAAATAATTGACATATGGGACTATGTCCTATCAGGGGAAGACATGGTCCCATGTTTACATTTCTCTTTAAATGTAATTATTTCTTTTTTTAGTTTTAATGTAGGTTTGAACTTTCTAACATTACTGTACTTTATTTATCAAGTCACTACTTAGATTTGTTCCTCTTTAGTATTAATAACGGTAAATAAAATAAACAAGACTTTAAGAAAACCATTAGGAGAAAACAATATAATAAAATAAAAAAAAACAACAACAAAAAATAGTAATGCAACCTTATGGGAGTAATAATAATAATACATTATAGACATTTACATATTACAATACAATCATTGTATTTATATGTAGATGTCCTTTTTTAGCTGCTATTGCTAAATGTTGTTTTTGTTGCCACAGATAAGTGAATTTCCCCATCGAGGGGTAAATAAAGTCATCTAATACATTATATTTATAAGGCGACTTTCTGAGCACTAAAGGTCGCCGTACGTCATAAATACAGTATATGAAATCCAATAAACCACAACAATTTAAATACATACATAGTTAAATAAAATGTATCTAAAAACATGAAAAACTGAATAAGCCATTTGGAAGAGATGAGTTTTTAGAAAGTAGTTTCTATTGTGGAAGATGACAGCCAGACTCCTGACCTGGGGGGGGTGGGGGGGGGGTGCCTATCAGAGGAAGTTCAGTCTTATTGCTATTGAGTTGAAACAGTTTGAGGTGAACCAGGATTTGGCTTCACCAGCTGTGATGTGGACAGAATGAGAAGTGAGATCTAGAGCTGGCATGTGCAGAAATAGAAGAAACAACATTTTAAGAAAACCACGAGGAGAAAAAGTAGAATACAATAGATGCACTGACAAGTGTTCTTAAAAAGAAAAAGACAATAGTAATGCAACCTCATGGGGGCACAATCTCGTGCTCCCATGTGCCGGTCCCAAGTCCGGATCAATGCAGAGGGTTTTGTCAGAACATCAAAGCCATCCTGTGAATCTGGAACAGAAGACAGGAATCCAGGACTTGGAGCAGGAACTGTGCAGGTTTCTGTGGTTCTGGTTCTGGGTGGGGCCTCGTGCTGCCCCCCTGGTGCTCTCTTTGCCTGAGTCGGAGCTTGCATTCGCTCTCTGGTGTTGGGGGGGCCCAGTGGCGGTTCTGCTGGTCATTTTTTCAGTGGCTGACGTGGGTTACCAGGTGGGCAGATTTCCTTAATCTGCAATCACCTGCAGATGTCTGGGGGGGGTCCCTGGCTGCTGATACTGCTTCGGCGGGGGTCTTGGTGTGGGGGTGACCAGCCCCCCCCCCCATTTTTGACATTCCATTAACACAGTACCACAGTAGAACATAGACACTGACATGTGTGTGTGTGAGAACAGCCCCCACCCATTTTGACTGACCCCCCCCCTTACTTCTTTAGCCCCCTTTTCCTCTCCTCTCTTTTGTACCCTTATCCCCCCAATGAAGAGGACTATAAACTGTTTAAACCCAGAAGATCAGCTGTTATTCAGCAGAAGAAGAAATGCCAACCCTGGACAATCGACAGGTTATGGACCCTTTTATTACTCTATAATAAAAAAATAAAATTAAAAATTAAAAAATACAAAAAAAAGTAAAACAAATGATTAATCACTTATTGAAAATGGTTAAATTGATCGATGTCTAATGATATTACTTCACTTGCTCCAAAAATTGATAAATTAATTCAAAAATCTTTCCTAATGTAACATAATTTTGCACATGTTTTTAACTTTTGATACTTCATGAAATTTTGCTATGAAAATCTCTGAAACAGTGTTGTGTATTTTACTGATATAGTATTATGTTCTAATCATATGAATGACTTTTATAAGTAACATAATCTGCATAAATTTTAGATGAATGATCTGCATTTGTCATGTTGATTTCTAAAATAGTTATTTTTACATAATAATTAAGTAATTCATCTTTGTCATGTGCTTTATTGATACTTTATGATTCTAAATTCTGTCTGATAAAAGTTAGGAACCAGATATTGATAAATCATGTATTAAAATGGTTATAGTATAACGGGGTGGAATTATATAAGTTCACTTCCTTCCACTCCCTTTCAAGCAATATTTATTAATATGTCTAATTATCCTAAGTTTGATTAGTAACTGTATGAATGTATAACTGATGATTATTTTGCTTTGTGTATTGTTTCTACTTAATTGCTTGAAATAAACCACTTCAAATCAAATCAAATCAAATCCATCCCTCAATCCATCCTCATCCAGGACCCGGCCACCCTACAGAGTCAGCTCTCGTATTTCAGAAACTCGTGGTACTAAATTCCGGCCCTGAGTGATGGAAGTTATCGGTTTTAGAGGTGTCATCTACCTGAAACCTGGACAGCTCCTGGGGGCCTCACAGTCCCTCTCCTCCTCCAACACCTCTGGACACTCTTGTCCTCCGTTGGAGGGCATCTGGATGATAAGACGCTTCCTGGATTGCTTCTTCTTGACTGCATTACCTGCTGAAACACACACACAAAACAAGAAAAAATTCAAACCAATCGAGGAAGATTTGTGGGGAAAAAGGTTTCTGGGTCCAGAGCGTCTGTCCCACATCAGCGTTCTCTGAAGATGAGGTAACAAAGTAAAAACATCCTATCTGACTGCCATCAGTGACTAACATCACATTTATGTGTGTACAGGCATGACGATGCCCTCGAGTGGTTAATTAAGATGAGTCGAGCCTGTGAATGGGCTGAAACCGGCTTCCACTCTTTCTTTGTAGAGTGTTTGCAATTTTCTGCACGGTGAAAACATCAACAGCGGCAAATTAAAATGCACAGCTCCTGCTGCTGCAGATTTACGCCGCCGCGTCACACAGAGAGGTCATCAAAAATATGGACCGTGATGATTTTCCACCACAAATCAATTTAACGTTGGGGTTGCTGCTCAGCAGCTCGGGCGGCGGCAGCTGGACAGAGGTGACCTCCGATGAAAATCTTTCCCCACATGAAAACAACATCAGCATGCAGCGCTGACACTTGTAGCCACGGGTGGGTCGGCTCGCCGAGCAGTCAGGGGAGGTTGGCCCACGAGGTGTCGTTCCTGCCAATATGTCACATTAATTCCGTGTAGGAAGACATGAGTGCATGGATTTATGTGTCAGGCTGAGTGGGACAGATTCCAGCTGTGCAGCTGAGACGCATCATTCCCATAAACCATCCAAGAAAATCCAGGTCAACGGATCAACCCCTCAAACGTAGAAACCTGTACGGAGGCCTGACCTGTACGGGTTCTGCGGGTCTGGGGAGGGTCATAGGGAGGAGCGGCTGCATCTTAAGGGGAGCACAGGCGTCTCTATGCCTTGAGGCTCGTACGGCCACCTCTAGGAACATCATGAAAGTGGAGCGTACCATTGTCGTGCGTGTGCAAAGTGTATCATGGAGCATTTGACCAACTGATGATGCCACACTCTATAGTCGAAGGATGGGCAACTCCAGGCCTGGGGGGGACGCTGTGTCTGCATGACTCCCAAATATCCAAGCTCCTAGTCATGACCGATTTCCTGGTTCAGGTGTGTCCAACCAGTTAGAACATGCCAGAGCGAGGTATGCTGGAAAACATGCAGGAGATGTCCATCCCTGCTCTAGTCAATAGTGAGATGAGAGTACTGGTTCCTTACTGGCCGTGCACAAATGCTGCACGTGATGCATAAATGCCCGTAGGACGTCCACACAAACTGCACTCAGATAGTCCAATCTCCTCATTTCCAACCGTCAGGGGGAGGGAGCGTGCACGTAGGGCTGTGACGATAACCGCATCACCGCACTTTTATTTTGAAATTTTATTTTATTTTTTTTTAAGTTTTGCATATGGTGCGTGATTGGAACTATAATAAACACATTAATCTTTGCTGATGATGTCCTTTTTCTGCTAGTCCTGTGTTCAGACTTAAAGGGTTTCTATTGGAAACCTTTTATCACTCTTCCCCTCTCATCGTCGCACCCGCCTGCGCGCGCGCACGGGGCTGTAGCTGTCTCTTAGAGAAGCACGGGGCACGTGCGTACTCTACTTACAGACACACGTGCGCTGTTTTAGAAGCACACACACATCCTGATTCTACAGAAGAAGTTTCTGTCTTGCGAGGAAATACGACAAATTTACTGCGTTCTAATTGTTCATTTCCATTAAGCTGCGTGCGTTCTTCCGCCGGAGGATTTTGTGTTTTTTTTTTTGGGGGGGGGCTGCGGTTAACCGCGACACCGCGCCCCCTGGTGGTTCATCACCGCGGTGAGGAAGAATCCGGCACCGTCACAGCTCTACGTGCACGTATCCCGTGAACAGCACTACCAGGCTCCTCCCACAGGATTTGGTGGTTGAAACTGTGAAACATCTGTACAACACGCCTGCGTCTCTCCTCCTTCCCCCATACGGGTTGTATACGTGTTCACAACGACCCGTCGCCCGCAGAATGATGATGATTTTCTCTCTACGGGTTCGCTGAGTGGTGTACCACCTTGATTGACCACTTTCCACCCGCATACAGCCTGTAAAGGACCAATGCCTATGGAGCTGTCGCCAATGACATCTAAGTAACAAACGCTCTGTGACAAACGGTAAATCTTTGACCATTCAAGCGATCAGCATGAATCAGCTGATTCTAACCTGGAAAAAAGTGGCTTTTCAGAACGGCAAAGCCACAAAATCAGCGGCTTCATACTGATCGTGTAAACATTTCACTAATGTAAAGTGTAAAGTCATCAGCACTAAGCGGCTTTTTTTCAGCCTCGGAATCTGCTGGAGGGACGTAAATTGTGTTCATGATCGAAGAGTTATGGTAGGGAAAAGAATGTAAACACTGCTCCAGTGGAAGGGGGTTAAACCTGACGCACTTTCAGCCCTTCAGAACCCACAGATACCGCAGGTAAGAAAAATACCACAGGGAAAACGGATAGCACAGGTATGAGAACTGGGAGTCTTGTGTTAGTTTGAAAAAGCCAGTTTTTTGTGGAAATTCAAAGACAAATATTTGTCAGGGTTAATGAAAAATAGAAGAATAGTTTTACCACTATAGTGTTACCATTACTCACTAACAGTAAAGCTGGTACACGAACTGACTGACAGTCAGACGTCATTCATGTGTTTTTGTCTTCAAGTCTAATGTGACGTTCCAAAGTACAGATGTGAGAAGTGAGGCGGTTTTCTCTAGAAGGTCAGAAACATCTTGTTCTGAGTCTGGTCTCTCTGCTTCCTCCTCCTCCATTTTCACCAAGGACAAGAGGAGGGCGTGGCCTGGGTCGTCGACCCACCCGCATACCTGCGTCACAGATCAGAGGACACTCTGTCCAGTCGCTGAACGGGGTCACGATGCAGTCCTTCTTACAGGGCAGCTGGCACGGGCGCATGGTGGTGGGGCGGGGGCCGTCGGGACACCTGGGCACAAAAAAACCAAGGAAAACAGAACTTTTGATCACGAGTGTCTAATTTATTCTGCATCTATGACACCAAGTTACGGGCTGAAGACAAAAGCAGAACTGCCCCTGCGGGGGTTTTAGAAGTGGTTCAGTCCGTTGCACATTAAAAATACAGCCACTGTGGAAATAAAATCTGTTACACGCCACAGTTCAAATCTGAAACACCAAGGACACATCAACACACGCGTGCGCAAAGAGGAAACCAAACCTGCGATCTTCCAATCAGTGGTCGACCGCTCCACCCTGTGCACCAAGGCTGCAGAGGAGCATTTTCTGTGTACACTTAATTCATCAAGTTTTAGACCAAACGTGATTTCTACAATTCTGTTAAAATACTAGACGCTGGTCCCAAAGTGGGTTCATGAACTTAACTGAGGTAAACGTTTCCGTCTCTCTACGGGTTCACTGGCCGCTCCACGACCTTGACGTTCTGCACGGGTTTGACCATTTTTTCCACCCAGGGACAGCCTGCCGGACACCCGCAAGGACAGTTGGGACGAAGGCCTCATAGTTTGAAGTTTTTTCAAAACACATTTGAATCTGTTTTAAGCTCAACTGCTTCACACATTGGGAATCGTTCTTCACAGTTTTGCTGCAGACAAAAAAAATCTGTTGCTAAGGAACTTTCTACGTGGGGGGGTTAATAATAACTGTATCTGCATGTTTTTACTGTAAAACAAGTGTAAAGGGCAGACTTGTTATTAAAATGTGTTTTTTTTCTGTTTCGCGCCTCTAAAGGCACTAAATGATGCGGTAATTCCTTTACTCCGTCGTTGTTTTTTCTCACTGAACGTCGATTGTCAATACAAGATAACAATGAGAAAAAAAAGGTGATTTAATGGCTTTATGAAGTTAGAAAACAGAAATGAAATGAAAAGATGATTTTATTACACATCTACTGTGTTCCAGCGCTTTCCTTCTGTCCTAACCATATCCTCTTCTACAGGTTCACGGATTTCCAGTCATTTGTCTGGGGGTGGGGGGGGGGGGGGAGTGCAGGAGATGCAGCTCCTTGGGGCCAGCAGACAAGCATCAGGATCCAAACTAAATGGATCCAGCTATCAGTGAGCAATAATCCTTCTGAAAACAGAGAATATGGGGTCAAGCAGAGGTTTTCCCAGACAACGGTTATGGTTAATCTTCCGTCATTTAAGCACCTTAAGTCCCCGGTGCGTTCTATTGCCCAGAGAAAATAAATAATAAATGTGAGATAAATAGGTCGAGATAGAAGCGCTGGAAGGCATCTCCTAATCTCATCTCTGAGGCGCCGTCTCCCGGTCTGCTGGCCGTCCACTTCCTGTGGCGGGAGCTGCGGCGGTCCGGGTCGGGGTTGATGTTGCTCAGAACGAGTGTCGTCCTCGTTAGCGAGGAGTGATCACGGAGACGGCGGGCAGCCTCACAAGCAGATTCCAGGAGCGCACGGGCAATACAAAGAGAGAATTAATTTAATGGCAGCAGACAGGGCCTAATCCCCGTGGAGCAGAACAAATCCAGCGCTGGCTTCATAGAAGTGACTCGTCCAGAGGTAGAAACAGCTGCTAGGGCGGCATTAACATTCATCTGATGCTCCCATCCGTAGAGAGGAGAACAAACACATGTTTTGCTCCGGGACTCTTGAAGAGAAAAGGGTATTGATGCCTTATCCAGAGATCTCCTCACTTAATCTCATGGAAAACTGGGATTTTCTGAGATTATTTTCTACAGTAAACCAGTTAAAACGTTTGGCAAACAGTAAATTCCTGAGGAGGAGCTGCTGTAAACATATTCTGAGTATTTAACCAAATGTTTGTTTTCCTCTAAATGACACATTTAGTTTCAGTCTGACATTTGCTCATCTTTGTTTGTTTTTTATTTTTATTTTAGAGAAAAACGTCTCCGGGCAGGAAGGGGGCGCTGAAGCTGTAAAGAATAACCAAATACAGTACGATATCCATGATCTATCCCAGAAAAAAAAGATGTTTGTGACGCTTATTGGTCAACAAAATATGGGAAATAATAATAACAATACACTTTTAACTATACTTTATTTTTATTTGAAAATGATGTTGGGTTTTAATCAATAAACCAAACAAACAGAATGCGCTACTGTCACAGGAAGTGAATACATTTTCAAAGTAAAGCGTCGGTGGAGGTCGATGTGTTTTGTGAAATACGCTCTGAAAAAAGGATTTTATTTACTAAAATGTATACTTTAATGTACTTGAGAATGTGAAATAAAAAAATATGATGAATATGAAATTCTAAATATTACAAAAATCTGATGATCGATGTTGTGGCGTCATGTGACTGTCTGCTAGCGTGGTGGAAAATCCGTAAAATGTTCATCTAAGGTTTTGGGACTTCGATGAGGACCCACCAAAAGACATTTCCAAAGACATCTATGAGCATTTTCCAGGAAAAACAACCACGGGACATTGCCGACAGCGGCTATACGTCGTTACTCTGCATTAAGTACGACATGCGTCTTTGCCTGTAAGAAAACCAAAACTGCTTTTGGCGTTACCATCATTAGAAATGGATTGTGTGTTACTGAATTGTTAAAAAAAACAATAACACACAAGCGTTGTGTTCGGTTAGAACTCTGCACGTGAACACAGTTTCACCGTATTCATTCATTCATCTTCTAAACCCGTTTTGTCCCTTTCAGGATCACGGGGTTGCTGGAGCCTATCCCGGCCACTCCTGGGTAAAGGCAGGGGGCGTCCTGCACAGGTCGCCAGTGTGTCGCAGGGCCACAATCACACACCAGTGCACACTCACACCTAGGGACAATTTAGAGTTACCAGTTAACTATGAAGCTTCACAGTAGACTATAAGAAAATTAAATAGATTATCAATAAACTTGTAGAAGGTGCGTCAAAAACTTGCCATAAGGCAACAACATTTCTGTAAAAAGTCACGCAAAACATCTACAAACACACAAATGTACGCATCAAGGACCCACTAAAACAACGTTTTAAGGGTCAAAAACATTTTTGATTCAAGTTTTCTATACGTGGGTCTTTGGGAGTGAACTATAAAATTGTACGGTGGCCCAGAAGGGTCACAACACAACACTTTAGAATTCGCATACAACACAAAATAACACACTACAATTCATACAACACAATACAAATATTAACCACAACACAAACACTCTGAACAGAATTGTTCTCTTCCAGCACTAAGGGAGCTGGCTGCCAAGGGACTGTCAACAAAGTGCAAACTCCATAAGACCATGATGTAAAAATCAATAATCTCAACAAAAATAGAATCAATAATTTCTCAAAAATGAATAAATGTCTACATATATATTAGCTGATACTGACTAACCATAGCCCTATTGTCCTAATCCAACAAAGATTATATCAAAACATTACTTTGTTAGCTTCAGTATCTTTAGAGTTATTGAGCACCTTTTTTATGATTCATATTTCGATTAAAATTTGAAAAATAAATACAATAAAATTAATGAAAGCTGGACTTTCTTACAAAAAATAGACTGTAGCATGAATATCCTGACCAGTCTTCATAGCCAGCTCATCTAAATGAAGACATTTAATTATTTTTGAGAGATTACAGAATGAACTTTTCTCTGAATTTTCACTTTGTTGACGGTCCCTTGGCAGCCGGCTCACTGCCTGTCTGCATTCACGGCTGGACAAGAACAATTTTCACTAAATGGCAGAAAAAAACGATCTTTTTCTTTTGGAATGCGTTTGTAGTTCACTCTCTGTGTTAATGCAAATGATGATGGAGATACTTGCTGACACATTTGAACGTTTATCAGAAGAGTTATTGAAGATGGAAGTCTGAATCTGTGAAGACCTTTCAGACTTTACCAAACTGATATTTTTTTATTTTCATAGCGACAATAACAATAATAGTAAAAAGGGTCCACTCATTTTTATTTTAGTTCTTATTTTCCCCTCTTGGATTATTGTGGGACAGTGAGCCGTTGTTGTTTACGTTTTGTTTCCTGCTGAAGTTAACCAGGAAGTTGACAGGAAATTTTAAGTGTGACGCCGTTTAAACTGATAAACACAATTATTTCCTTTCTAAATCTGTTCTGTTGATCTAAATAGAAATTTAAATGATAGAGATTAAATACATACTGTTTTATTTTTTCTTACATCTTATAAAAGACAAACATAAAGCTACCATTCCAGCATAATAAACGACATAATAAGAATCATTGATCTGTACATCGTAGACCTTGATTCGTTATTTGAATCGGGGTAACGATCCACGCCCGCTGCAGCGATCCGGAGCTCCTCTCAGCTTCCCGTCAGTCTCATAATGGTCTTTAAATGTCGTGATTAGTGGCGAGATGGAGATGCAGGCGACACGCCGCTGCCAGTGATTCCCAAAGCGCCGCATTAAGACGAGCAGCGGAGCTAATGCTCCCGTTTGCTGGAGCGTCCTCCTCAGCTGACGGTTTGGTGGGACGGAGACATCAAAATGTCAAGCAGCAAAAAGAGAAAAGGGTTTTCAATCATCAGAAGTAAGGATTACACGCTCCAAACACACAGTGTTTGGTTTCTTTTAAGGTCAAAGTAATGATGCAGGAATTCCTGCAAAAGAACACGGCAGCATGAATGATCACCACGTTTTTTGGAGACAGTTTGTTTTTGTTTTGCTGATTCCACGGCATCAATGGAGGACGAGCACACATTGGGTTGCCGTCAGAGTCAGGACCAATCAGCAGCGGCCGCTGTGCTCGCCTCACGCCACGCGTGATGGCGTCCCGAGGCGCAGACATATTTGTCTCTGTTGTGTCCCGCGCCCTTATTGAGCTTTGGCGGGTCGGTGTTTACATGGAGGTGACTGCCTCAGGCTGTGTGTGTGTGGGGGGGCAGCCCAGACCCATCTGCCAATGAAACGGGGGCCGCATCTGCACAGGCAGAGAGCAGGCGGCGCCGGTGGTACGGTGGCAGATGAAGAGATGCAGAAACATCAAAAAATGATGTTGTGCCTCCGAGCAACAGATGGTCAGAGAGGCAGCAGAGAATAAAACCAATCTGGAAATAATCCCAGCAGCTAGCTCTTCCAAGTCTGGAGGATTTTCAAGGAACAGTACTTTGAAAATAGAAATTAGCTTAATGCAATTAAAAATAATAATCAAAGCTCTAAGGAAACGTAGTTACGGATGAGGCGCTTTAAAGATGCTAATGAGTTAGAGAGCCACTCCAGTGAAAATGGTGTTTTGCCGTTTTTAACATGTTCTTTTAGCCTTTAAACTGTGTTTCTGAGTATTTCTTTATTCAAATAGTGACGGATTTGGAGCAGAAGAAGAGCCAGCTGTTTTACAAAGCCTGGGTAACTGAAATGGACGGACCAAAGTCTCCCGGCTCCGCCCTGATTCTAAATCCTCCAGCTGCAGACCAACAGATCCACTGAACGTCTTTGTTTTCCTTGTTCGAGCTGGAATCTGGAGCAGAACTGGACGATATTGCTCGCCATTTTTTTTTTTTTTTTGCTACGCTAATGTTAGCTTGAGGGTTGTCACCCCTGATTGGCCAAAGCGGTTGCCACAGAAACTTAAACCGACCCAATCACATCCACCATGGCGGCGTCTGTATCGCAAAAACATCATGATTGAATTGACTTTTATTTGGCTGGAGCCGGAAGAAACCATTTTCTGTGGGTGACGTCGCTCAGTCCAGTTCTCCGATACAGACTATGGTCTGTAAACAGACGTATAATGTCAGGATGATCATGATGGGAGCATTTATATACAACACACTGGAAGTCTGAAGGTTTCTCCTGCATCCTCCATGATGTTTCAGCGCTGACGGCTCATCCTCACAGCCTATAACTTCTGGTTGGTTCATTTATGTTCTGTTTGGTTGAAATCAGACTTCAAAAGCATAAAGAGGAGTTTTGTCTTCATTGTTTCGCATGTCCGTCTTTAATTGTTCTTTCTTTGGTTAAAAACAGCTTGAATTTTTTAAATAGTCTTCAGTTCTTTCATTAAAACTCCAACAGAAAGCTAAAAGGCTCAGACTTTTTTACTGAAACATAAAGGAAAGCTTTAAAGAAAACCAGAAAAAACCCCTTTAAACAGCATCACAGCTGTAATTTCTGCTCATCATTTTTCCAGAAATAATCCCCTTAACGTCTGTTTTCTTTGCCTATTTGTTCTCTTCCTGTGCTGATAATCAACTCACTTGACGGACTTTCACGTCTAAGTGGCGATCGCTGCCGTCATTTACCATCAGAGAAATGAGTAGCAGAGGAGCCTAATTGGTAATCAGGTTGATGGGATCCATCTTGGCGTGATGGTTTAGTCATTTCCTCCGGAGGAGTTCAGACTCCTCAGTTTCCTCTGTGAGCGTCTGCGCCTCCTGTGTGAACCTCTCTCCGCTTCAGGCTACAAGCCGCCTTTTCTCGTCATGCAGGAAGTTTTTCCGCTGCTCTGCGGTGAAGCCCGGAGCTCTGCCAGAGTCAGAGGAGTAAAGAAAATCCACGCGTTCAAAGCTGACGCAACGTGTCAGCAGTTCCCATGCTCTGGTCCAGAAGAAAGGCTTCTGAGGCATCACAGATGAATGAGAGCAGAACAGGTGGTGAATGTTTATGAAGCAGAGCAGAGGATGGAAAGCTGAAAAACAGCTTGTGGTCAGACTAGCATATTTTCTGCACCTGATTCATTATGATTTGAAGAAAGAAATACTCAAAAAATGCAAGTTTAAGCTCAATTTTTCCCGAATCATCAGAAAAACACCATAAGATGTTCTAAACAGCAAAAACACCATTTTCATCAGTGTGGCTCTTTCTGACATGAGATTGAGGTTAAAGGGAAACACAGCAGATTAATGTCAGTCTGAAAAGGCCAGAAACCGTTCCACGTTTGGAAAGAACACACATACAGCTGACAGACCTTTCAAAATAAAAGACTGCTTCATTTAACATATACGTTAAACTACTATACATCAATTAATCATGATTTGAGCTTAAATTAGGTCTTTAATTTATAAAGTTGACAAATTGACTTGAATTTTGTTTGAAATGTCAATAACATAAAAAAATCTATAATAAGTTATAAGTCTAACTGAATTTGTAGTTTAGCACAACCCCAGAATAAAAATATCTATTTTAATAAACCAATTTTAACACGTCTTTCTTTGCAAATGAGGTGGGCGGGGCTTCCAATGGGCCCCACCTCTTCATGTCTGACTTTATTCACAGTTTCTTAAAAACTAGTCCTCAACATTTTTTCCTGTTGAAATGCAGTTGGGTTCCCCAGAAGTTTGCAGCAAATGCAGGTTCCTAGTCAACTTTGAATGAATTGATTAGTTTTGTCTGATTGATTTAAAGGTTAAAAAATAAAGATAAATGACAACAACAAAAATAAGGTGTGTAAACACAAATACACAAATAGTTAGAAAACTACAGGATTCCACCTCTTTGTGTGCGTTTTTATTATACCCTTTCTTTTTTATTTTGAACACCCTTCGCTGAGTCCTTTCAGAGCTTGTTGGGCTGCTCTGAAATGTTTGTGCGTCTGAAGGGTGAAAGTTTGATTCTACACAGAGAGATCTGGTAAATGTCTGGAGGTTGTGTGAATTGATTGAAGAGTATGCTTAAAAAAAAAAAAAAGAAAAAAGAAAGAAAGGAAGTTAAAAGCAAAAGTGAAAAGAAGGAAGAAGGAAGAAGAAAAAGAAAACATGTTTTTCAGCACCAGGGACAGCGCCACAACAGAAACTCCTCCGTTTTAAGGTTTAAAGAACGACTCCAGCAGATAAAAACAGTTATGGATTATGTTGGTTAAACAACGCGTCTCTCAGTCCGTACACTGTGGGATTTTGATGAATGAAACAAGCAGCTGGAGCTTCACTTTAGTCCGATCCCAGCCAAATCAACAAATTGACCTCCCTCCCCTTTAAATGTAGCCATGAGTCACCTGCCCCCACCTAAACCATCCTCCTCACCTTCTTTTAAGAAGATAATGCACTTCATGTTCTTTTTTAATTTCATCTATTAAGCCTCTCTTTGGTCTTTTTTAAAACCCCTAAACTCTCAACTCATTCTGGATCTTATCCATCTTCATCATTCCCAACATCTTCATCTCTTCCACCTCCTCTTCTGTCTCTGGTCATTCTCTCAGCTTAAATCATAAAATACTGCAGGTCTGATCAGACATTCTCCTTCAATTTTGTTGATACTTTTGTCAAAAACATATTTATTTTATCATAAGCAAGACTAACACAAGGTCAACAACGCCATAATATGCTTGACAAAACCTGCTATCCAGTAGTAATGGAGAGGTACCGGTATTCATAGCGTGCAATAGTAGTATCCTGCAAAAATACAGATAGAAAAGTACGAAAATGATAAAGTACAATACAATACAATACAACCCAAGCTGTTTGCTGGCTCCTTTCACTCCTGTGTAGCCTCCACACACACAGTCACACACTCTAAATCACTGAAATCCTCAGTCGTCCACCCTCTATAGTCACATGTCCATCTGGGTACCTGGGCTCCATCTTTCCAAAGTCCTCTTCTGTGGTTTCCTTTAACCCTAACAAGCAAAGTGAACCTGAGACAGGAGCAGCACTGCAGCAGACGTCAACAACAAGTGTGCAGCGGCGGCACGAAGACGCAGTAATGTTCAGGTCAAGTGTTTGACCTTCATGTGGAACGGCGTCTGCACTGAGCTCAATTATGAGAAGCACCTGCTGAGAGGATGAGGAGCGGCTCCACTGGATACCTATTAGTTACACAGCTAGCATGCAGCTCCTCTGCTATAAGTGGAGTCTAGCCATGCAGTGGACATGAAAATGTTTGAGCGATAATCCCCAACGAGGCAATGGACTGGAACCAACATTATTCCTCTTATACTATGGTCACTACTAAAATAACAAACATAAAATTATTTGTTAATCTTGTTATTTTGAATCGTTTTACAGGAAATTTAAGATGCAGTGGGATTGGTTGTCATGGTAGTGGCAACAGAACCTGCTCCTCGCTCTGCTACAGCTGAAGGAAATGGTATCCATCCATCCATCCATCCATCCATCCATCCGTCCATCTTCTTTTGCTCTTTTGGGACCGGGTCGCGGGGGCAGCAGTCTAAGCAAAGATGCCCTGACCTCCCCACTTCCTCCAGCTCCTCTGGGGGGACCCTGAGGCGTTCCCAGGCCAGCTGACAGACATTGTCTCTCAAGCGGGTCCTGGGTCTTCGGACCAGTGGGACATGCCCGGAACAGCTCTACCAGGGAGCCGTCCACACCAGAAGGCCTGAGCCGCCTCAGCTGGCTCCTCTGGGTGTGGAGGAGCAGCGACTCCACTACGAGCTCTCTCCGGGTGACCGAGCTTCTCACCCGACCTCTGAGGGAGCGCCCAAATCACTTCAGCCGCTTGACCTGGTTCTTTTGGTCATGACCATAGGTGAAACGGTATACGAGCTCAGTTGAACTTGGACCAATGAAGGACTCAGATTTAGTATTGCGTCCCTTTTAACTCACAGAAATGCCAACTCTGTGGAAATTGATCATGAATGGACACCAAGTCTTCCGTACATTGAAATAGTGCTGTGAAAGAAAAAGCCTGGGGTGAGATTCACCAGATTTGACATTTTGCACCAAGACTCCCGCTGCAGGGGGTGGAAGTATTGAGCAGTGACAGTCCAGTGGGAACACTGTGGGCCAAAGAGACGTTCAAGAACCCGTGTCACATGACATCAATGTATCTTTAGAGGAGGTTTCCCCCCTTACTGCTTGTTTTTGTCCAGATAATGAAGAAAAAGTTGGTTTCAAAGAAACAAAATCCACAAACAACTTCCTGGATCGCTTTTATCAAAGAAATTTCCACCATAAAGTGATTATTTTTGGTGATAAACTGTAGAATAACATGCATCAACCAATGTCAAGAATGTCCACTGTTCCGGTTATCCACCAGCGTTCAGCCAAGCGCAGTAATATGGAACATTCAGACTCTGTGACCGGAGCTGCCATCACTTTTTAATGGACACCCTGCATCCAATCAGATTGGAGAATGTTTGCATCACCTGTGACTGCAGAACCAGCTGCTTGATCGGCTCCTCCCTCTGCTGCTGTGAAGCGGATCAGTCCAGCTTATCAGGTTCCAGGTGGGACCTGAACCAGCACTGCTTTGAATGCAGGCGGTGTGGTCCTCAGACCTCCCGCCTCTTCTCCACCTCACGATTAAATTGCCTTTAAGTGTCAATCCTCTTTAATTACTGTCATTATCATCAATGGGAGTTTAGCGGCGCCTAAAACAGCGGGTTAATTAAGCTTTCAGGGACATCCAGATTATTTATCTGCACTCGCCTGCCAAAAGAAGATATGAACGAGGAGTTAACCTCACGCGGCGTGCGCTAAGCCCGCCTCGCCGGGTTCTTGCTGTGATATTTTTCACTCTGCCGCTGTCACTTTGCTCCCCGTCACACGGGTTTCTCGTCTTTATTTCAGTTCCGTTCACCTTCATCTATGTAACAGACGTCCATTCAAACGTCTCCCCTCACCTCTCAAATCAAACATTCGTTCCTCTCTGCAATGCCAAACAAAGCCTCTTCAACAAATGATGTCAGACGTTAGAAAACCAATCAGTCCTCCGTTCGTCAGCTCCTGATTAGCGCTTCCAGTGAAGCGGCGCCAATCAGGAGAATCGGCGCCGGAGAGGATTGTCTGAAACGAGCAAAAGGTGCCTCAGCCCAGGTTTGGGCGGCGGAGGACGGGGACCTGCAGCACCGATCTCTACCGGCCACAAATTCCCCCCCCCGCACGTCACTCACATAGCTTCCAAAAACATGGCGGCTGAACTGAGCGAGGTCACACCCACTCCCTCCATTTTCTGATACACTTCAAACCACTGATGGGATCTCAGACTTACTTCTTGGGAGGAACCTGCCCCACGTTGACCCGGACACAGATGACCTTCCGGGTCTGCATTCCCAGGGAACACGGGCCCTGACTGCTGCTGCTGCTGCTGCGGGCGGCAGCCGAGGCGTTGAACGACGGCGAGGACGGGTCCTCGGTGCAGGGGCCCCAGGGCCCCGTCTGCCAGTGGTACACCGTACAGGCGTGCTCGTTGCAGTTACGGACCTCCTGAAGGGCGCTGCTGTTCGGGCACAGGGCGCCGCCTGCAAGAGCAAGAACACGGTTTGCACAAACACGTCACAGTGGCGGCGGTTTGATCCAAACTTTGTTCATTTTTACATCAAAATGTCCTTTTGTTTTGCTGTTTACCTCCGTTTGTTTGTCAACAAAAATGTGAGTTTTGACACGTGCAACATGAGAAACAACAAGAAAGCAGCGGTGGTAGGGATAGGCTCCAGCAACCCAGTGGAGGGACAGAAGGATGGACTAGACTCAGAGGAGAAATGCCTTATTTTATCTGACATTCAGAAATCAGAACATAAAAAAGTAAGATCAAAGCACGGCTCTAATGGGACAGAAAAGTCTCATCCATGATGGGGTTTTGCCAAAATGTTTATGGGTTCCTGACATTTTGTTTGCATCAACAAACAATGTATAGATCATAGAATATTTATAGATCGACATGGAAATAAGACTGTTAAGCAGAAGAGCTGCACCCACAATTTACGCACAAGCATTAAAACTGCGTTCTAGAGAAAAATGTGACTGTAGCAAATACTAACATTGATTTTCTCAGGTGTTCACAGACTTATTTGCAGCTGTTGCAGACAATAACTTATTGTAATGAGATTTTTCAGCTGTTTCAGATGATGTCTCTTCCAGCGGACGTCCACCTAAGATAAAAATGTCAGCCCCCTCCATGATTTGTGATTGGGAGAAAAAATACTCATTTACCTCACTGCATATATTGAATATGACACCTCTTACGAGTTGTTTAGGTTGGACCTTTTTAGACCCGTATTCACCTATGAGGGCAGTTGGGACTGAGGCACAAATGAGGCAGTAAAAATCAAAACGAACACCTCCTCACTGCACTTCCACGGTTGTACGTGAAGGGTTCTCCATGTTCTGGGCCTTGAGAAAGTCACATTTTTTAATGGAGCACTTTAGTCCCACTCCCACAGCTATTGCCCTCTTTCTGACCGTCTTTCTCTCATTCCTCATGGGGAGGCGTCAGCCAGCAAACTGCAGGCTCAATGAGCTGAAAGAGGCCTGTCCTTTTTTTTTTTTTACATGAGGCTCTCAGCTCAGACTGGGGGAGGGAGGGAGGGGGGCTTGTACTTCCTGGCTGAATCTGACAGAGAGATGTTCCTAAACGAGCAGGGCAATCGCCAAGCGGCGCCGGGGCTGAAAACAAATCTCATGGCGGCTGAAAACACCTCCTCTCTAAAGAGCGGAGAGACGACGGTCCCAGCGCTGTAGTGACACGCCGCTGCAGAAATGTGGAGCAGCTCTCATGAAACATTACCGTCACAGAAGAGGACGGCGTGTGCTGGTGGAAGTACTCCCAGCGCTGCAGCTCGAGCAGGTGTATGATGGAGAACACACGCCGAGAGCACAAACCGCCTGACCCACCGTTTACCGGGTGGTTACTCCCAAACCGTTTCCTTTTTTTTTAAGCCCACATTTCAGGGAAGTCGTGTTTGCATTAACAATTCCCAGCTTTGTTCCCACACGAACCTGCAGAAGCGGCGCCTTGACGTGCACTGCAGCTGTCACTCAACGGATGGGAGTCAAGCCGAGCGAGCGGCTTGGGTTTCCCAGGGTCCCACTGCAGTCAGCAGTGAACAGGCGGTTATGCTAAGCAGGTCATTAATTGGCTCATCAGTGCATTAATTACCAGCGTTTGGGGTTTTCATTTGAACCCAACGTGTTCGTGTAGTTTCAACTATTTTTTGCCTTCATGAATATGCAGCTCCGACTCTCCTGATCTGCGCTGAATCTAATCAGATCATCAACTCTGCAGGGGAGCTTCAGACGCCGCTCTCAGACTCTGTTTGTGAGCTCATTGGAAAGCAGAGGTTCTTTCAGCCACTTCAGAACCACACTTCTTCTACTCTACAGTCAAACAGTCAAAGATTTACCGAAAAGCTCCGGGAACTTGGGGACCCGCGACAGACCTTGAAGGAATGCAGATGTTAGACATGTGACAGCTGGATGAACAACACTGAGGTTCAGGCCTGAACTACTACACGCTACATGCTAGGCTACGGCCTCCACAACCAGGCAAACGGCCTTCATTCTACCACACAGACGCCTAGCTGGAGCTTTGGAACCGCTAGCAGCTAACATTACTGTGAATCCTGAAAGCTTCAACTTTGCTTGTAAACATTGTCCAAATAAAACTATTATTATGATCAACAGTTAAAAAAGGGACTGGGAAGAAGAAGAAATAAAAAATCAGATTTGTTCCCACCCCTGAAGCTACGTTCACACCATCCCCAGAAACACACATTTAGGTGACCCCCATCCATAAAGTTTCTGTGTGCTGAATATTCAAACAGTTGAACTCTGACCAATCAGGGACACAGATTTGGTGATGACGTATTGATGGCGCCCCCTTTTCATTGACAGAAGTGCCGTTTGTAAATTGATCATGAAGGAAAAATGATCAACTGCAGTTTGTCATAAACTCTAACTCTCAGTTTTGTTTTTGTTGCATTATTTTGTTGTTAGGGTGCATTCAGACTGGAAACTCCTTTGTTCCGGATCGAGTCCAGAACCTGGCGTCTGGTCTGTATTCAGACTGGCATCCAGCGGATCATCCTGTACGGGCCAAAGCTGGTAAACAAAACCACCTGACCAAAGATCTCCTCAGTCATTGGCCAGGAGCAACAAGAGAAGAATGGGCGTGCTGCGCTTTACAATCCTAATCGGGACAGCTAACCTATTAGAACGTGATATTTCAATTGGCAGTTGTAAACGTTGGGAATCGATCTCTTCACTGGTTCCTTTGGTTCAGCGGTTCACGCTGCAAGGCGCTTCCTGCCAGCAGCTGTGAGCTTTGACTCTGGATGCTGACTGCAGGGATGAGGAGACGTCGGGGATGAAGGTACGCTGATCAGTGTTCATGGCTGTGGATGTTGTCTCAATGCGTCTGCATGTCAGAGAGTTGCTGTGTCTCATCGTTGTGGTTTGTTTGTTCAGGAACTTCAAGGTAGCTTTTAGGGTGACGTCACAGTGCGAGCCGCGTAACCACACACACAAGAGCCTGTCAGAGGCGTTTTCAGAAAATCAAAGTTCTGCTGGAGCCGTTTCCCTCTGAGAAAACAACAAGCGTTGCTTCACGTTTGTCCGCAGCTCAAATGTTGCTTCTTTCCTTCTCTGTTCTCGTGGCTACGGTGGCCGTTTTGGTCCAGTTGTTCCGCTCCGAGGACGGATCGTATTCAGACTGAGGAACCTCAGAGAGAACCGAAAATCAGTCTGATTGGAAAACGAACCGACACCCCCTCCAAAGACGGGTCAGAGAGCGGTTCCTGGTTCTGGACCGGGGTCCACTTGGGTGCATTCAGACTGGAGGAAACGAGCTCTGGATCACTTTAGGGAACCCAATGTTTCCAGTCTGAATCCGGCCTAAGTTTCATTTTTAGAGAGAAACGGGTTTCTCTCGGCTCCTTACCTCATGTCTGAAACCTTTATATAAAAATTAGATATTTAACCCCAAATCTGTTTTTGTTAAATTCTTCTTCAGGTTTTTTTGCTTGTTTTTGATCAGGCACAAACACAAGTTCTTAATTTGGTTTTTAATAAGATTTTTTTTCTATCAATTTACTTCTTTTGGCAAAAATAAAAGTGTGAAGTTGGCGTCTGATTATTTAGCTTCCACTTTGACAGTTAAGGTGAAATCTTTATCCCATTTTAATAGTTCTGATCAATTTACCCTCAAAAGTTAAACTGGAAAAAACAAAAAAATCCCTCTGGCTTAAATGAGCAGTTTTTGCATTTTTTTCATGACTGATCCTTTTTTTATTTTTTATTTTATCAGTTTTTAGTCAGATGCTGAAGTGTCATCTGATCCGTCAGCAGAGGAAGATCCAATCTGTCAGCTTTCAGCATTCATGAGTGTTGTTCTTTTTTCACAGGAAACACAGGTTTTTTTTTGATGGCATCTGTTACCCTCCATCACTGTGATCCACGCCACAACCATGGCCGTGACTGCGAGGAAAGCACACGCTCAGATAAGAACAAGCAGGCAGACAGAGAATGAAGCTTCAGAAAATGAGGATGTGCAGAGAAATGACCTTAAAGATAAAGAGACGGGAGAGTCGGGCGAGGAGAAAGACCAACAGAAACAACCAGGAGGAGGATAAGCGGGCGGTTGGAGGCGGGTGTGACATCAGGGAATCACGCAGCGACTCGATTGGGCTCAGACGCGATTCACTGGGAGGCAGCGACTCACCCTCTCCGGCGTTATAGGCCAGGATGGAGCGGGTTCTCATCTGCTTCCCCTCGATGGTCTTGCTGGAGCACGTCTGGGAGCAGGTGGACCACGACGTCCAGTCACTGAGCACGCAGTCTCTTGAGCAAGGCACATCGCAAGCGACAGGCTCTGGAGGCGGGAAAGCTGAGCAGAGGGTTCTGTCCACCGACTCACCTGACGAGGAAACACACGACGTCAAACCTGCACGACTTCATACGAAAACAAAAGTGGAGGTCTTTGCGTCCTCATCCCCTCACTAGTGCCCCCATAGGGGGCGGTTGGCATTTTGTCGGAGTCCACCGCTTTTCTGAATTCCTTCACTACTCCATTACCCCTAAAGGATTACCTAGTACTCTGGATTTTATTGAAATTCAGAGACATGTTCACTATTTATAAGTCAATTATGATGTTAATTTCTCACCAAAAACAACCCCAAATAGTATTTTGATCCATTCAGACATTTCTGAGTATTTCTCTAAAAATATGCCCTCTGAGCCCCAGCCCCTCCCAATCCCCAAAAACGAGTGGGTTCTAACATTGTGACATCACAAAGGGAGGAACCGGCCCTTCCAGGGAGAGTCTGCGGTGCCAGCCCCGCCCCCAGGCTAACAGACACGCCCACTTTCTCAGTGGAGCTAGAGGTGATCAGCTACATGCTTTCATTTTATATAGACAATGTTGCTAAAGTTCAGATGTTTGTTTTCGTGGAAGGAATGCAGACACGCCGCTGAGGCAGACCGTAAGATGATGTCATGCAATGGGCGGCACCAACAAGGAGCAAGAGGCGGAGCCTCAGAGATCGCCTTACTTCTTGTGATACATGCAAGCGTTCCTAATTCGCCGATGTGCACAGATGAGTGACAGGTCGACGGGCTTGACGTGAATTTGGTTTAGAGCTGCTCAAAATTTTTGGTTGAGAATTACAGTTACAAAGCATTTTATGTAGTTTGACTCAGAACTGGCGTGGACGAGAATCCGACTGTTTAATGAAAAGAAGGGGGGACCGCGGCGGCGCTGACCATGGTGCTGATGCCATGTGATTTCTGCTCAGTGCTCTGAAATTCAACAAAGCATGTTCACGTGTTCTTGACGTGGTTTTTTCATACTTTTTTTGTGGTTTTAACATCTTCATTCGTGATTATCTGTGAAAATTCCACGTAAGGAACCACAACTAAAAGACTTTGCTAGTTTTTTAATCCACTGTGTCCTGATGATGAAAATTTGGATAATTTATAAAAGATACATATTTTCAAATGCAGTTTTAGTGGATGTTGTAGGATGTTGTCTCTTGCAATTTTTTCTGTCATTTAAAGTAAAAAGTTGCTTTTATTTAAAACCTGATGAAAGCTCTAAAGCTCTCTTGAGTTCAGTCTCCATGTTTTTACGCTCCTGCAGTATTTTCACACATAAACCCCCCCACACACACAGATAAATCCCTGTTTAACTCTTGTAAAGCAGACTTTCATATCAGACACGGAGCAGTTCAAGCGCCCCTGGAGGGGTCGTAACTGTGCTGCTCGTTCAGACAGAAAGCTGCTGCAGAAACGGACCAGTCTGTCTGAAGGCAGGAAGGTTGTAAATATCAATGAAACGACACAAATATTTGCTAAAGAAATCAACAAAATGATCCTAAACGTCTTTCTCCGTCTCTGCAGCTGAAAACTTTATGAATAGGGGAAAATATTTTAGCAACAAAATAAAAAACTAGGAAAAAACCTTCAAGAAATTAAGGAAAAATAGGTTTTGGATCATTTATTTTTTATCCACCTTAACAGATATTTATTTACAGCACCTCCTTTCATCTAGAGAAAGAGAATTTATCATTTTGATTGGATATTTTCACAGAGATTTTTCCCCTGCAGACGTGGGAGTCTTCTGTTCGGACCGTGGATGAAGCGGTGGTTTGTTTGAATGATCCCATTTAAAGTAAAAGGTGTTTTCCTCAAACGTCTATTAAAAATGGATGTTTCTGAAAGCCCGGTTCTGTAATAACGGCGCGGATTCACAGGAAACTCCCGCGCTGGAACGCCGGGATTCATGTTTAATAGATGAGCCCCAGCAGAAGCAGTGAGTGAATGACATTAACCCACATCCTCCTGCATGCTGCAGAATTTCAGCTAAAGAGGACTTTTGCAAACTCTGGCGATACAACACGGGAGCTGACAGAGCCCCCGCCCGATCGGGGAGCTGCAGGAATAGGAGGAGCTGGTTCCAAAAAGGTTTGCATCGACCTTCTAACATCTGCGTGGCCTTTATGGTCGAAAACCCAAACAGAACAGATCCATCTTCATCAGACGCAGAGTGAAAGAGAGGTGGATCAATCTGACAAAGTCAGGAGGAGGTTCTGCAAGAACTCTGCTGTGGCAGTTCCCTAAAGGACTGCTGGGCTGTTTCCAGTCTCCACAGAGTCGACCGTCGGGCTTCAGAAGATCGATTTGATTTACTGCAGGAGGGTTAATTGTCCGTGAGGACATGAGGACTGCGGGGAGCGGCGGCAAACCGAACCACACATGGCGTTAAAGCTGAGGAGCTTTCACAGGGATGGAAGCGGAGGGGAGGGTTCCTCACCAAAAAGTCTCACGTAACGGAGCAGAGCTGGGGGGTGAGCAGACGGCTGACCTTGAAAAGATGTTTCAGCAACATCTAACCTGCTCTTCCCTCCTGCTCACAGCTGGGGGTTAAAATGCAGGGGGGGGGGGCTACTTAATGTTGGCTAACTACCTCTGAGGTGGAACAGATGAATCTATTGAATTCTATGACTTTAGGAATCATGTTTCTCACACAATTACTGGTCTGAATCCCATTGAGACGACTGTTGTTTTAGATCTTGGCTATAGAAATAACATTGAATTGAATCGCCTATTGAGGAACACGTGAGGCCTGCTGCACTGCTGCCGCCGCCTGCGACTGATGATGACATCACACTGTTTGACTGGCTGTACGCTGGTCCGATGGCGCGTCAGATACGTTTGCTCAGACCGCCGCCTCCGTCTCCGCTCACCGCTGCTGTTGATGCACCGGACCTGCGGCTGCCGGGCGCCAGAGCCGCACTGCTGCCCGTCGGCGGGTAAACATTTATCCAGACTGAGCAGCTGCCAGCCGTAACAGGCGGGCTCGTCACACGGCACCGCCTCCACCAGGTGGGGGCAGCTGCCCGGGCCCCCCGTGGGCTCGTTGCTGATCTGGCGTCTCCTCAGTTTGAACCCTGCAGTTCAGGAAAAACACATCAGTGAAGACAAATCCCAGGAAGACTTTCCGGTTTGACTTTTGTCCCTGATTTTCCAACAGATTTCAGCCTCTTTGCCTTTGATTCAGTAAATTACTTCACATCTAAATACATACCAGATAAATATCAAAACACTTTTGATAAAATGATTTCACCAGCTCAGATTTTGCTATATTTGTATTTCTGGCTACTTTGGAGTCGAGTCTTCATGAAGGTAACAAAATAAATAACAGTAAAAAATGTCTTTGTCATTTTATTCATTTAATATGGAAGCTGAAAATGACCTACCCTACTTACGCTATGAACCTGATCTCATCTCTGTATTAACTGTAGGCCGGTGCCAGCATCGTAAAGTTTACACCAACACTCCCCAAAGGTTGTCAAGTTAGATTTTTTGGTGGAGCTGCGCTCCTCAAACTCCTTCATTCCTTCTCATCAACTTTATTCAGCAAATAAAGTGTCATTATCACGAGAACAAAAGAAAAGAGAGAGAACAGGGTAGGCCGTTTTTCAGCTTCCGCAATTTAATAATGAAATAATTATTTTCAGAATTTCTTCTTTTTTTTTTCAAATTTACCATTTTTTAAAAACATTTTGAATATTTCTTTTTATGTGTAGAAGATCTGTTTTTACATGTAAAACAATTGTCGCATTTTTTTCTTTAAATTCAGTTTTGATTCCCTTTTAACCTGATCGGCTCTGCAGAAACCTTCAGTGTGAACTTTCTGCTCTCTGACGTGCGTCACCTTTCTTTCCGGTCTGGTCATCGCAGTTTTCGAAGGTGCAGGGTCCCCAGGCCCCCCACGGCGACACCTGGCAGTCGACGGGACAGGGGATCTGGCACAGCTGGGATCTGTTGGGGATCGGGCCCTGGCACAGCCTGTTCTCCACCGGGGGGGAGGCTGGGACGACCAGCAAGAGAGGCAGAATTTCAGTGGCAGATAAACTCCACACGGAACCACAAAGAGGCGTGTTCGGGTGAAAAGATGCAGCGGCGGTGAAGGTGAGCGGGAAAGGAGAGGGCGCGTTAGCGTGCGTCCCCTCCACATCGTCTCATTGGCCGACTACGGCGCCGTCACACCTGTTTGTACTCCCACAGAGGAACATCTATCTCTAAAGCGATCAGCACGCTGCAGCACAGCTATAAAAGCCACCAATGTGTGGATTCCCTGACGATGCAGATTTACTGCCTTCCAGCAGACGGATGCTCTGGAAATCCGTGTCCATGCAGCTTCGTCCCACAGGAAGTCCTACTCCTGAGTCTTCAATGACATCAGGAGGGTTTTTAAATAGGAGAGAAATGGGTAGATTCAATAAATAAATGATAGAAAAGTCCTTTTTGTTTAAAAAAAAGAAGGGAACTGCTTCAAAAGCAACCTCATTTATGAAAACGACAACTTTCCTTAAGTCTTAATTTATTGGAGTAGTGGATTTTTTATTTTTTAAAGTCCTAGTCGTCAAATCACAAGTTAGCCAATAAAGTTCATTTCTGCATCACTTTTCCCGCAGAGAATCCTAAAATGCTGTAAAATGATGATCAAAAGGACAAACTAGAAGTAAAACACATAAAAAAAAGCATTAAATTACAATCATGTCGACATATAAACCCATCGTTAGCTAAAAGCTAAAGTAAAAAAGTCTTCAGGTGTGTTTAGTAGCTGATGTTAGGTCAACGGAGCGTCGAGACCGAGGCGCAGCGTTCCAGAGTTGGGGGGCCATCGTTTAAGTCCATGACACACAGCCGCCACTACGTGGACTAGAGCATTTTCCACGATTAAAATGTCAGTCTTTGGCGCACATATCACGTTCAAATTACGTAACTGACGCAGGAATCACATATGAATTGCACATAAACAGCGCAATAATAACACACAGTTCATGTTCTACGTTGGTTTACGTGTTCTTTGCGTGGTTTATTGGTACTTATACCATGCTCCATTTAAATGCTGGATCCTGATTGGCTGCTGGGTGTGTTTAAAAAAATGATAACGCACAGTGATAACCGCACGCCTAAAAAAGTAGTTCCGGTCACATAGCTTAAATGTTCTGCATCACTGCTCTGGCTTCATTCAAACAAACTTTAGCTCCATCATCTGAACAAAAATAAGCGAAAAGGTGAACTTTCTCTCTGAACTGATGCTTTATTTAACACATCATGATCATCAGCATAGATATCGCTTCTCTTTGGCGCTGCAGTCGAGGTCCGTGCGCCGCACAAGGTAACAAATAGTCTGCTTTTTGTGAAAAAAAACGATCTAAACCAAACAAATAATGAGGAGAAAGGACTAAAAACTAGTTGAATATTTAATTCTTTTATAAGCAGGTTAATGGCCTTCGAAGTGTGCGTTCTTAGAATGAACCCGCTTCGCAGAAGCCTCCTCTTCGCGTCGGACGGTTCAGGCTTCCACGGTGTGCGTTAATTTCTGATAATGCCGTTAACCCTTACTCCTTCAATGGTTTTTGACGTGGAACATTTGTGTATGTACATAGCGGCTGTGTGACACGGCCTTTAGGCTGTTTGATCCCCTAAATTTGAGAAAAAACTGCAGGAAATCTGGAAGAAACCAAACGCGTCACGTCTGCCGTAAATGTCAGTTCATGTGCACGGTGAACTCATGTTGGTTTAGCAGCACTGTGAAGGCTTGTTGACCATCCAACGACCAAAGAGTGGAAGACTAACAAGCAGTGTTTTAGGCATCATGGAAAGAGGAAGAAAAAAAACCAGACTGAACCAGAAAATCCCAGAAAGATGAATGGCGATATGGCAAGAGAAGACTTTATTTAGAAATAAAAACGTAGATTTAAGCTTGAAAATACATTTAAAGGTTTTTAAAACCGTCTGAGCGATTTCTTTCCCTGGAAACGATTCGTTTCGTCCAGAACCTGAACTTCTCACTGTTTTCTATCAAAGCTTTGTGGTCAGACGGGTTTGTTTGAATCAGAGGGAAACCGAGGAGGAGACAGCAGAACGCCTGAGGGATGAAGATGGAATGATGGCGAGGAGGGAAGAAGAAGGGTTCATCATCATCAAGGCTCACACACCTACCTGAGATCTGGAAGGTGACGGAGATGAGGGGGGGGACACTAGGCTTCTGCGGTCTTTGGGTTTGACCTGCTGCAATTACAGGGAGATAGAGCTATTAGCTACGCACACAGCGAGCAGACGGGACCGCCGCCAAACACACAAGGCGCCGAGCAGCCGGCCTCGCCTCCCACAGAGCAGATCAAACCCCCGCCAATCACACTCCTTTTGATGTGAAACCGCAGGTCCGATCTGACGGGAAAACAGACGCCGTGTTTGTCGCTCTGCGCTGTTTCAGGCTTTAAAAATTGCTCAGCGTTTTGGGAAGCGTGTTCATCTGAGGTCTTTGAAGCGTCTGTGTGGCGTCTTCGCCTGCAGCTCAAACGCAGAAACACCGAGCCGAACATCCGAGGCGTTTGTGATAAAACAAAAACAGTTTGAGGGGTTTTGGGAGAATCAGCTGCGGCTTGGCTTCCTGGGGTTTTGGTCACAGAAGAGCCGTCAGATTTTGAGGAAGCAGACCTCCCTCTGATGCAGACGCCACAGGGTGCAGACCACACCTGCCAACCGTTTACCTGGAGGAAAATGGGCGCAGGACTGAGACGACGCCCTTCCTTCTCTGAGCTCAGAGTCACCTGTAAGGGATGACGCCCGGCGTCCACTATCAGAAATGAGGCCTGAACCGTCCCACGGAAAGTCATGTGATTATGATTATGCTTCTGGAAGAATATGATTATTATAATCTGGGCTAGATTGCAGAAGTGAGGAGCACTGGCGGTGGCTCAGAACTGGTTTCATGTTAGCACATGCAGCTTGACGACGTAAATAAAATAAAATGGCTCAAAGAAAGTGAATACCCGCACGTCATTTTCCAAATACGTGCGCCCAGTGCTGAACTTTTATTTTGGCCGCATGGATCCAGAGGGAGGGTTACGTTTAGGATTTGCGCTGCAGTGGCGGCCAGTTTCAATGTTACATCAATGGCAGAGGTGAGGCGCGATTTGAGCGGCGTGCCATGGCGGGCCAGAGTTAAAAAAATCTGGACTCTGGCAATCAGCGACTCAACTTTGGGCATTTGACGTTTTCTCTTCTTTATTTTTTGTCCTGTCCAGTAAATGAACTCACAGATTGCAGCTGAGAGCCTCCTGTGATGGACATGTTTCAGTAGTTTGTTACTTTTGGAGTTTGTTCATATAAACCCCTTTTGTAACAGATGTGAACTTTATTGAGTTTTAGCCGCTCTGACAGGACGGTGGGTGGGGTGGGGGGGGGATATACAAGGTCATGGGAGGGGTGTCATATGTAACTTAGATGCGTTGTTGGTCATACAAACACATACACACACCGTCACGCGGCTTCCACACAACCGTTTACGAGTCTTACGAGCGTATCTATAGAAGACTTCCTGCCACACGTGCTCCTCGTGCACGCAGACATGAACACGTTGGGATTACGCGCCCAACAAGTAAACATCTAAAACATCCACCAGACTTTTATCTTATTATTTTTAATGCTTAAATTGTTTATAAATGAGGCAGACTTTTTGATACACCGTGTTGTCGTGGTAACGGCTGGAGAACATGCTTTTAAATAATTTTATGTTCAATTATGAACAGACATTGTTTGTTGATCTAAAATAAATGATCAGGGTTAATGGTGGGTATTTCTTCAATCAAAGCGATCTTGGAAACTACTGATGGACTTTGTTTCTTTAAAACAAACTTTTCCTTCATCATGTGGACAAAAACAAGCAGGAAGAGGAAAACTTTCCTTCTGACACGATGCTTTGGGTCACTGAACGTGACGTGCAGGACAGCATATACGATACACCCCTTTCCTCCGTTACCATGACAACGTGCGCACTGCGTATCAGATAGTCCACTTGTTGTGTCTGCATTATCAGAATTAACGCTACACGGTTCAGGCTTCCACGGCGTGCGTTATCTTCTGATAATTAGTCAGCCAATAACCCTTCCTTATATGCCCCCCCCTTGGTTTTTCTTCTGGTGTGTTTCTGTCACTCGGTCTGGTTAGTTGATTAAGTTCGAGCGAAGTTTGTTGCCTGAATCGGATTCTGTTGATCTCTTTTCACTGCCTAGTTTGTAGATTTTCTACTTTTGAGAAAAAAAATAAACTTTGTTTTTTTCCAAATTCCTTCTAAAGATTTATCTTTGTGCACCACTATTAGACTGACTTCAAAGACTATTCAGGACCAGGAGGTCAAACAAATGACGTGAAGCGGAGGAGCTGCGGCGTGCAGGACTGACGATGGGTTGGGTTTTTTTGGGAGGTCAGTTCGGAGCTGCAAACAGATTAAGGTTTAGGATTGAGGAGACTGTAAGCTGATTTCCACCCACTGGCCTGAGGGAACCTTGCATCTTTCTGCACCAAGGGGGGCTCATGCTGCTAACAGATAAGAACTGTGTTCATGGGCCACGCTCCACAGCGGAGGACGGCGTGGAGAATCTCGCCGCTAAAAAAGCACGATTATAGTAACATGATGATCATTTATGTAACTGGAGACGTGAAACTGATTTTTTTTCACGACTAAAACTGTCTACTAGCATCACCTGAAACATAAACATGAACACTTTCCATAACATCAGTACTAATATTAGCGACATAAGAGATTCAGTAGAAAAATAGCAAAGTACAGTAAAAATACACTTCAGGCATTTTAGTACCGGTTTGCATTTTTACCTCCGTATTTTAATTCCCTTTGTCACACAAGTCTCAAATATTTCTTTCATAATCTAAACTGATATGCTTGGCGAGGAAGAAAGCAACGTTTCAAGATATTTGGAAGGATTCCTTCAGCGGCAGATAAAACCTTTTCTCTTCTCTTTGTCTCGCCACATTTGACCCATGATGCATCACCTCAGTTAAGGACATCACCTCCCGCTCACATGACCAGCATCTTCGCCGTGCCTGAGCTTAGCCTCAGCTAACTTCTTTAGCTGCCGTACTAAAGACGGCCTTAAGAGGCCTTTGATGCGTCACTGATGAGTCACATGAGGACACAGAAGAACGACTTCTGATGCCGCTTCTTTATTATGCAGATGACACCATGATGTCTTTAAAGGTGGTATTATTACCATGGTAACATAAAAATTAAGTAAAAAACAATATTATTGGATCTAAACTCTGAACAAATTTATTCTGTTACTTCGAAATTTTTGTTTGTTTGTTCATTTTTGGGTAACAGCGGCCCCAAAAATAAATGAATAAAAATATATAAACGTAAAAAATGTAGAACAGTGTCCAAATTTGATACCGTGGATTCTTTAATATTAAGAAACCTTTATGCCTTTTTTTTTTTTTACCTTTTTTTTGTAGTCAGAAAAATGGCAAAAGTAACAGAAATGCAGATTTTTTATTAGATTTTTGTTTTGGTTTTATATCATTATTATTTAACATCACCTTAAACCCATAGTCTACATACATCTTAAAGCATTTGGTGATCTTTCAGTTAATGTACAGTAAAATTATTTTCATTGCAAATGTCAAACTATGAGCTGCAGTGGAAAATCGTTATTTTATCTAGTGAAGTTTGGATCTGCTGCAACATAAAAGACGGTTTTTCTATCTACACAGTTCCTCCAAACCCAACTTTACACCTGACGGCACATTCCTCAACCTAAAACATCAACATGATTTTATATTAATTTTTCACATGTTTACAGTAATTTCTTTAACACATTTTTATTGGAACTTCACAAAATTATTGCTGAAAATGACAAACTAAATGTTGCTAAAAATCTTATTTTATCTTTCAACAATTTCACGAAAAAGTCTTTCAGTTGACGAGTCAAACGGAGTTCTGATCAAACTGGCTAAGACGACTTTTACAGCAGAAAAAAACAAAATATTTTAGATAATTCATTTTCAGAGGCTTCAATAGTTTGTTGACTGAAACAGAAAGAAACATTTGAAGCTCTAGAGAACAGACCCCAAATAAATCAAGTTTCAAAATAGATCCATTTGCCACCCTTCTTCTTTTTATATGATTAACGTTTGATTATTTTTCTGTAAGGAAAAAAGTTGTCTGTTCTCAATCTTTTCAACCACACAGACTAAACGTCTTCATTTCAGATCGGTCCTCTCCTCTAACTTACTCAGAGTTCTGATGCAAATATGAAGTTGTCTTTTTATGGAATTCCTTTTTTTAGATTCCTACTGAAAGGCCTGATCCTAACATCTTTACGTTTCCTGTGCAGCCGCAGAAAGAGGAACAGAAAGAAGCAGGAAAACAAAGCTGCACTTCAGCTCTGATTTATTTCTGTCAAAGAGCAAAATCTGTCTCTGTTTGTTTCTCTGGAGCAAATAAGAAGGAGAAGCAGTTAAAGAACAACAGTCAGTCGATCATCAGAGACGGAAACTCAGCAGCAGAACAAACGATGGACTTTGGTTCATCTCTCTGCTTAACATCATCTCCATCATTTTATTGTCATTGCAAAAACCATCTAAACAACATTTGAAAGAGCAACATTGATCATGTATGACTTTAATAAAGTGGGAGCATCTTTTCACCTTAGGTTGGTGCTTCTACAGGCAGGTCAGGGGTCCTGTTCATCACAGATTTATTTATTTTTTTAAAATATCAAGTATATTTCAGGTAAAAGTGTTCTTTTTCACTTTGTAGATCTCAATAATGGAACAGGTTTGATTGATTAACTGTGCAGTTGCCGTAGCAACATGTTTGCAGGAGTTTCTACTGACTCGTTTTTCTCCACCAGTTCTTGTGAGTTTCTGTCCTGACATCCATCAAATCCAGTTTGCATGACATGATATCTGCCAAACGTTTGGTGTAAAGGTTTGAGGCTTTCCCTCAGAATAAGACATCTGAGGTAAAAGAAGAGTGCATGATGGGAACTTTACCTTTCTCTTTCTCACGCAGGTCGTTGAGGTATTTCAGCACCTCGGCGTTGGCCTGGACACAGTACACCTCCCTCGTCTGCAGCCCTCCTCCACAAAGCCCCGTCATGTTGCCCCGCCTCCGGTCCTGCTGGCTCAGCAGCACGTCGACCCGGCAGTCGGTCCACTCGGTGGTTCTCCATGTGTAACTGCACAGAGGAACCACAGGAGAGTTCTGATCTGCAACCTCAGAGAGAACTTAGGAGGACATAATCCTAAAAGCGTTCTGGTAGAAACCATTACACTGCTAAGTGAAGCGATCAATACAAAAAAGAACGCGGTTAAAAATGACCTGGAAACTCTAACGGGGAAGGAAAGATGAAAGAAGTGACTTGAAGTGGGTTAGACTGTGCAGGAAAATGCTGAACTGCAGGGATGTTCATTTATATTCCAAAAGGAGACGCTCATTCGGTGAGAGGCAAAACTTTTGAAGCTAATCATCCCTCTATCCAGAACTTTCTCCAAATGCCTGATTCCAATCTGTGTGGGGGCAGCTGCCCCTCCCTCCTGAAAATGATCCTGTTTTCATTTTAAACATTTTTGTCTTTACAAAGACCATTTTGCACACTTAATGCAACAACATTGGTCAAGTCCCATCAGTTGTCACCTTCTGGGTGTGAGAAAATCTATTCCTTTCGCGCCCCCATGTTGTGGTTCAACACCCCCCACCCCAACTATGGAGTGATTTTATCCAAAGCTTTCTGGCCAGCATCAACCTTCATGTCCATGTGTGTGATTGGCTGGCTTCTGTGGCACATCTGTAACACGGTGCCCCGGTCTGTTTCGAGTGCAGAAGAGTGAAAATGTGTTTTCTTTGCACGAATGTTCCAGTTTCTCTTGATGTTTCTCAATTTCAAGCACAAAATAATTATTTGAGCACACAAAATCCTAACGTGAGTGTTGCGCTTGGAATAACGGCACAAAAATCACTTCATACCAAACCTCCCAACGTAACACCTACAGACACCAGGATGGTTATGTTTCTAACATGCTGTGAATTCCATGTTTCAGATGCAAAGATGAAACACTTAATTTCTTTAATAAGATTTCTGTAAAAGATGACAGATTTGGTTCTTGTTCCTGACGTTTATCTGTAGCACTGGATGCAGTTTATTTTTCCAGACGGAGAGATGTATCCTAATGTATCCTAAAGTCATGAGGAATCCGGCCATGTCAAAAATGCACTGCTTAAATCAGCATTTGATCCGGCCAGTAGTCTGCTGAAAAAACGATGTGTTTGAGTGTTGAACTTTGCAGCTTCACCAGCGATGAATTTGGAGGTAAACAGATCTTGCCAGCAGACATATCATAAACCAAACAACTCCTTAAAAAGCTGAGGGTTACGTGAGAACTTTACATCTTCAAACCTGCGCCTCATCGTAGTGACAGGCCAAAATGACATCAACTAATGATGCATACAACATTTTAAATTTGAAAGCATACAAATAAAATCAAGAGTCTGGGTTTAACATTGGACCCATAAATATGTGCATAGTAAAAAATACAGTGCACCAATTCATTACTTAATGATGATTTTACTTCAGACCAAAGACACGCGTCTCGCCTTTAGGCTTACTGCAAACTTCTTCAAGTCCTGTTTATGGTTCATTTGATTCAATATTCAGATTTGATCTTTCACTGCAGGAACAGCTGCTTTTGTGTATTTTATGACCGATGTTCTAGGAAGAAGACATTTACCTGAAGCTACAGAAAAATTCAAACTAAATCCAAGCTGTTACACGTTGCACAGATGTTCCTAATGAAGGCTTTCTCGTATGGTGTGCACTTGTTCCCGTGCCGACAGTACAGGAGGAGCATAGATTCACCAAAAGGAGGGCTAAAAAACGTGACCAATTTGGCTCAAAGAAACTGAACTGATTATTACCTCATCTACAAAGTACTTGCTGCAGGGTACTGAATGAAACTTTTGTGCGTCGTCATAAACTAGCCGGGTACTGGCTACTTTTGAGGCCCCTTGGTAGGTTTTAGAGACAGTAACGATAAGAGGCGAGACGTCAGAGGTTCTGTTGGCCTTCTAGCTAAAACTGGTGAGTTTTCGGCAGGGAAAACGTCTATGTGTACAGAAAGTGGATCAATGTGTCCCAGACTTCACAGTACAGAGCAGTTTGACAGGAAAGCAAAGTCTCTGCTGGACACAGGAACTCATCATGAGAAACCACTGTGAAAACTGAGCTTCAAGGTGACAAACTTCTCCTGACAATCGCTCAACCTTTGACTTTTATTGCAACATTTTAGCTACTTTTTTTTTTTATTTCTGCACAACTGTGAGGAAAAACTTTGAGGACATGAACGTTTCATTCGTGTAACGTTTCCCTGCGATCCATGAGTAACTCACGTGGTGCAGGGAGGGACGCCGCCTCCCTGAGGCTCACAGGGTTGGATCTCCTCCAGCGGCGGGCATGGCGCCTCCTCGCCCACGGAGAACTGGAGCAGCTGCCTCCTGCGGGTGCGGTTCCCTCTGGGAGACTCCGGGTCCACGCAGGTCTTTGAGCAGGAGCTCCACTCGGCCCACTCCGTCACCCGGCAGTCTTTTGGAAGGACGCAGGACTGGATGAGCAGAGGCTGGTCTCTGGGCCCGCACAGGCTGTGGGGGGGGGGGCAAAGGCAACCGTCACTTTTTTATTTAGCAAGCTACTACATGAAGTTTCCGTATGTAGCCTTAACAGTTTTTATAGAACAACAGAAAAGTTGGTTTTTGGATAAATTTTCCCCTTTAGTTTGTTGTTCTCTGGTGTTTTATTTCTTCAAATAAACCGGTGTTTACTCACAGGCGGAACCAAATCCCATTCAGAAAGTTCTTTAAACCATCTCTATGAACCTAAAACCCCCCCTGTTATCTGGCATCCAGTAGATGGTCCTGTCCAAACTCCTAACCTGTGAGCAGTGATGGTATTTTCTCATGTAACAAAAGCTTTCATTCCATATGTGTACCCCCACAAGCAGTTATCTTGAATCAAACCAGACTTTCTTATCAAACTTCTCGGACAAACAGAATAATCTGCTGTTTGCTGCTCTGTCAGATTTCAGAAATGAAAGGCTAGCGATCCTCTGAGACTCAAACCAAACGGAGACAAAAGCAACAAGTTAAAGCTGGATTGAAGAGTCTTTGGTAGCTTGACAGAAAACACAGAGATCAGAGATCAGGCCGCTCATGGCGGCGAGGGGATACAAGCCGGTGCCCTGAACTGAACCCCGCTGTTCTGAGATTACCTCCAGATTATCCCCGGCCGGCAGCAGCATATGTTGCAGCACCGAGCCCTGAACTGTCACCGACTTGTTCCTGAACAGAATCCCTTTCATGAGGAAAAAGACCGGCTGGGTTCCTTTGAGGGACGAACTGATGCCGGGGAGTGACATGATTGCATTGTCAGCAGATTTAAACATCAGCTATAGACGCTATTCAGCTCAAAGGTTTGATAAAATGATAAGAAGACCAACATCTGTTGACAATTTATCTGTTTCCTTTTGTTCTTTGATGATTACCCAGAGTTTCTTGGTAAGACGAAAAAAAAAGATCATAACTTATTGCATTTCTTAATTATTTTTACGTTTCATAACCTACAATCTGTCGTGTTGGTACAAAATACCAAAAAAGGAAAGCCTGTCCCAAAGGTGACGTGAAAGCCCCACACCAGTCGAAGCTGCAGAATGAGAGGAAAGACTCCAGACAGCAGCAACGGAAGCACTAAACACCAAACCAGTTCAGTCAGACTCGGGTTAATCTTTACTTTGTCAAAAAACGAATTCTCTTCAGGCAAAAGGACAAAACCGTGTTTTATAGTGGATGAACGGATGAGCAGGAAAAACAAAGGTTCAGCGGATCAGAAACAGGAGAAAGGAACCATCAGGATGTGAAGATGCTGCAGCGGCTTTTCCGTTTCCTCCCTCCTGAGCGCCAGAGGCTGATCGTTCCTGTCCAGCAGTTCAGGAAAACAAAGTCCAGAAATGCTGCGAGAGATGCTGAGTGTTTTCTGCTACTTATATTGACCGTCTGTGGAAACTGGACTGAGTGACCCCGCCCCCCTGGCGTTCCAAACAGGTAGAATCCGCTGGCTCCAAGAAGCCAAAATCCCAAAGACGTCTATGGAGAAAAAAGTCAGTCATTCTATTGGTCAGAAGAACCGTTCTGGATCTGATACCTTTTTTTTTTTAACATCTTCTTGATATTCCTCATTTTTTCCTCATATTTTTTTCTGTAGTTCAAGTTACTTGAGATATAAACTGACTGATCTAACTGACTAATCAGATGCTGCAATAATAGAAGGTGGAGCCCGCTGGACCCCACGTCCAACGTCTAAAACATTTGACACATTTTGTGTAGGCCGCTATCAAGTTATATAGGGGTGTGGCCGTCCAAGAAGCGAGAGCGGCTGCCATAGAAACGATGACTCAGACAGACTCGGACCAATCACTGCTTACTGACGTCTGGCTCCAACATGGCAGCATCCGTATAGCGAATAAATGGCAAATGAGTTGACTTCATTTCATTGGAACCAGAAGGAAGCCATTTTCTTTGGGTGACGTCACACAGTCCAGGTCTCTGATACAGTCAATGTTTACTTAAGTATTAAAGACTTTTAAGCAAATTTTTGTTCACGTGATCAACGTAATTATTGTTGATCAACAGGGATTGTGGCGTGGAAAAAAATGGTTTGTTTATAGCGGCTTTGCATCGATATTCAACACATAACGTGAAAGCCGTGTCACACAACCGCTATGCACATCTTTGGTGATTCAGGAGAGGTAAACATAATTCACACGCATTCCTTGCGTTCATCATTCGTCAATGTGGGCCGAAGTTCGTCCAGGGTTTTCGCCAACGTGAATTCGGTTTTAAGCTGTTCAAAATTTTTGGTCGGTTGAGAATTTTATTTCACCCCCCCCCCCATATTTTATTAGGTAAATCTTACGCCATTGTGAGTGATTATAGCAGGATGCATACGAATTTGTGGCTTTTCACAGCCGTTTGCATTGACCACCGATGTATAACTTTTACGTCTCACACACGGCGCACATGTACCGTTTAAATTACATAACTGACACACACATTTTGGGCCAGATTTGGCTGTTGCGTTACGTGTTCATTGCGTTGGTTTACGTGTTTGTACTTCCTTCGTGGTTTTAACATGGTTCCTTTGTGATACATCTGTGAAAATTTCACACAAAGACCACACATTTTTTCACTTTTTCCACAGACATTCACGTATGACCACTGTTCGTCCAGGCAATATGCATAAAATGTACACAGTGGCTGTGTGACACGGCCTTAATGTGATGCTTTTCTTCTTAGCAGAATCGGCTGGAATTACGTTAATCATGAAACAGTTGAAGAGTTTTGGGGGTCAAAAAATGTCAACACTGGAGCCAAAGGTTGGTGGTTAAATGTTGATTTATTTCTGGATCAGGAAGTTATCATTTTCTTTTTCTGTGTGAGTTCACGTGTTCTCCTGGTGCCTGTGTGGGTTTTTTCCTCCAACACTCCAAAAACATGCTTCATAGGTTAATTGATGGGTAGAAATTTGTCCCTGGGTATGAATGCAGATGTCCGTCTTTATAGACCACCTGATGACCTTCAGGCTGTCCAGGGTGGTCCCGCCTCCCGTGTCCATCAGCGGCTGGTCAGGTTCCAGCATCCTCATGACCCCGACTGAGATTAAGCGGTTTATAAAATGGATGTGATAATTATCCTTAATGTTCCCGTCAGCTTGAGCCGTGATGCAGCATGAGCATTTTGAGTCTGGTCGTCCTCCTCTGGTCCTGCAGTGTCGTCGTCTTTCCTCATTAGCAGACGTGACGTTTAATTGGTTCCACATTAGGAGTGAAACAGGAGTCTGAGGATCGATAAGTCTCATGTAGCAAGACAAGCGGAACAAGCTCCAATCTATTGTTTGCACATGTTTTGATGATCCGTACAGCAGCGGGAAGTAATGAGTTGCCTCGCCCTGTTCGGAGCGCATTTGTTCCACCCAAAGCCAGTCGCTTCCTGTAACTCTTTCTGGACGTCTTCCGCCCCTGGAGGCAGAGCAGCTGACGAGCCATTAGTGCTAATTACAGCTCTGCTTCATTTAGAAACCTCTCATTTAGAGGCTGCCACCGCTCTTCACCTCCAGCGCTGCGACTGCTGGTGCACATCAGACGCGTGCGAACTGCGTCTTCCTCTCGCTGCTCCATCTTTGCAGATTAAAACACCTCTGCAAGGCTTTGAAGTGGAACTGAGGCTTTGTTTTTCCTGCCAAGCGCACACGGAGCGCCGCCTCATTCTGCTGTGCGGGAAAACAATGAGAAATTTAAACAGTGAGCGCCAGGCGCTGAGGGCGACGACGCCGTTTCCTGTCTCTCACACAACTTCTTGTGTTTTTAAAAAAGCCTCCTACTGCAGCCAGTGACCCATTTTCTCAGCACTTTCTGGATCCTTTGAGCGTCTTCCTCTTTGTGGAGTGCATGCCCGAGCATTTTGGAGAACATTTCAAAGATACAGTTAGAAATCATTATTTTATTCATCCCAGTCATGCAGACAGAATGAGGACAAAGTCATTTTTATTTAAATAACGAAGATGCTATAGCGGGAAAATGCTAATTCTGCAAAGCATAAAATGCTAAAGGTGTTTTTAACATGTTTTTCTGGCATTTTTGTAATGATGGAGGACACGTAGAAAGAAAAATAAGCTTAAAATATGTTTCTGAGTATTTATTTATTCAAATTGTTGTGAATCAGGAGGAGACGAAAAAATGCCATTGGAAAAAGATTGTATTTGTGACATAGAAAATACATTGAGTGAACCAAAGGCTTCCTGCTCAGCTCCATTCTGATGCATCCACCTGTAGACCAACAGATCCATCAACGTCTTTGTTTTCCTCATCTCAGCTGGAATCTGGATCAGAACTGGACGTCTGGATGGATCTGGGTATTGCTGGACATTTTTGTTCCAGGGCTTAATGCTAAACTAAGGTTTTGTTCGAATTCCTTCCCTACTAACTGTATAGTGGGTTCACCATTTTGTAGTTCTGTCCGAATCCACAATTCCTAAATACAGTGTCTGAAATATTTCCCAGAAGTCTCTGCAAAAAAACATTTTGCATCCATGCTCACAAGATCGGCGAATATAGACCAGAATGCATTGCGTTGGAACAATTTTTGTCAAAAAAACGTATTTAGATGTATATTTTTTAATAAACCATCAACGTTTTTATCTTCAGAAGACAGTGGACTTGTAAATAATCGTCACAAACGCTTATATCTATTAGATTTTAACTTAGTGACATCGATGACGTTATATACATCGTTTAAAAAAATAAATAAAATAATAGTGAGTGTGGTGTCCGAATTGCTTTTAAAATTCAGGGCACTAGATAGTCCTGCACTCTAGTTTTTTTTAGTAGTTAGGAGTTAGGCTGGGAATTCGGACGTAGCCAAGTTCACAGCACCCTTGACAAAGCGGCCACTCCAAATTCACAAAGTCCAAACGCACCTTAATGCGCGTTTCAGGCTTTGGCGTTCAAAACCCTAAGGTTCAGGCGTGCCTAAACACATTTTCGTGAACATCTACGTACAAAAAACATTGAAAGTTGAACCAGGTTGAATTTTAGCCAATCAGGGACTCAAATTTGATAGTAGTATATCGATGGGGTCACCTTTAATTTAGCACCAACCGTTTGTTAATTGATAATTCCGGTTTGTGCCCGGCCGGAATGAAATGACAACAAAACCAAATTCATTCCCTTCCCCTCCGACTTCTCCTCTTACCCCTACAATTAGCCATCCAAGCAGAGAGATACGGAGAAATAGTGTCTTCTAATTCGGGCGGGGATTGCTCTGTGGCCACAGTCCCGCCCACAACTCCTAGGAGAATCTCTGATGAACTGCTGCTGCTTTGCAGAGACTAGGTCCTAGAAGACGACAGATGTTGAGGGTTTGGATAACAATGGCATCGTCGTAGCTAAAGGACCACTGGGAAGTGTTTGAAAATAGATCAGAGTGATCAGAGTGGGACCTGAAAGCTGCACACAATTGAAGCTCCTACAAAGGTTGGTGTTTTAACACTCACAGTCATCATAACAGTGGACATTAGAAATGATCATAAAGCAGGAGTCTGTCTGGGTCAAAGTGGCTCAAAAACAGCTTTTTTAGTCTTGCAGATAAAAGTGAACAAACGGCCCTAAATGATTAAAATTCCCCCATATTATGTAGAATATTGTGGCAGAAAAAATCCCCGCTGTGGCAAATCCTAAGTTTCAGTTTGAGGGAAGCGGCGCGGTTGGGGGCAGGCGGGCGCTCCGGAACGGCGACCCGATGACAGATGTTCATCAAACAAAATAGGAAATGAAGACGCTCGGAGGCCGTCTGGCTGTGAAGTTTGCTCCACTTCTCAGCCAAGTGGCAAAAACAATTATGAATATTTCAAGAGGAGAAATAAACAAGTCAAGGATTAATATATTTATGGTCCTGAGGGCGCGGCAGTTGTTTTCACGCTGTCTTTGAATGATTTGATCCCGTTTAATGGTGAGAGCGCTGTGCTAACAAAGCATTAATGGAGAGTTTAGCTCTGAATGTTTGGAGGCTGAAATGGTCCGATTCTTTCCGCCAAAAGACGTTTGAAACATTTTCATGTTTGTGGGAAAAACGTCAAGAGACATAAAAAGGCCATGAGGGAAAACATTTTAACAGAAAAAAAACGCATATATGAAAGGATTCTATCGTCTAGTTTACAGTAAGAATCAAAGGATGCAAGACTTAATTGTGCAGGTCCAATTCAATGCCAGCAGGGGGCGTTTCTGAGGGAAAGGGACACCATGTATAGCACAATTATAAACACCATCCATCCACCCATCCATTTATCCCACCATCCATCCATCCATCCATCCATTCACCCATCCACCCATTTATCCAACCATCCATCCATCCATTTATCCAACCATCCATCCATCCATTTATCCAACCATCCATCCACCCATCCATTCACCATTCATCCAACCATCCATCCACCATCATCCACCCATCCATCCATCCTATCCCACCATCCATCATCCATCCATCCTCCATTATATCCAACCATCCACCCATCATTCAGCCGTCCGTCCGTCCGTCCATCCACCCATCCATCCACTCATCCACCCATCCATTCTACCATCCGTCCATCCACCCATCCATCCATCCATCCATCCACACATCCATCCATCCATCCATCCACCCATCCATCCATCCATCCATCCATCCATCCATCCATCCACTCATCCATCCATCCATCCATCCACCCATCCATCCACTCATCCATCCATCCATCCATCCACCCATCCATCCATCCATCCATCCACACATCCATCCATCCACCCACCCATCCATCCATCCACTCATCCATCCACCCATCCATCCACTCATCCATCCATCCATCCACTCTTCCATCCATCCACCCATTCATCCACTCATCCATCCATCCATTCATCCATCCATTCATCCACTCATTCATCCACCCATCCATCCATCCACTCATCCATCCATCCATCCATCCATCCATTCATTCATCCACTCATCCATCCACCCATCCATCCATCCACTCATCCATCCATCCATCCATCCATCCATCCATCCATCCATCCATTATCCGCATCATAGGATGGATGGATGAGTGGATTAATGGATGGATGGATGGATGGATGGATGGATGGATGGACAGATGGATGGATGGATGAATTCATGGTCTCTGGGTTACAAAGGTCTATTGATGAGTATCAAATATCCACACACTCCTCCAACCGTCTGTCCAGCTTCTGCATGCTTTTATTCTGAAATCTCCACCATAGATGAACAGTGAAGCTAACCACTTTCTAATGACGGCCTCAGGAAACATCAGGGTCAAATATTACAGTTTGAATCCACTTACAGGTAGACCAAGTGTAGACTTGCAAAACCCAAAATGATCAGCTTCACCAAAACAAAACCCAATCCAAGACAATCCCCACAAACATTCAAAGACCTCCTGCTGCAACGAGAAGATACAAACGACAGCCTGACTCACAGAACGATGCCTTTCTGCCTGATTTCAGCCGTCAGGATGACCTCTCTCTGTTCAACCCTCAACGTGCCTGCAGTAAAAATAAAAACTGCAGACTTCAGGTCTTTATCGTGGTTCTTCCAGAACTGACTAAGAATGAGAAATCTGTACCAACAAGAACTGGAATTCAGGACAAAAGCTCCACTTTGTTGCCATAAAGGAGAAATTGATCCATCTGAGACGCAGAGATCCTCGTTCCCCAGGATCTGTAGATCATGGGTGAAATAACAAGGGATCTGCTGGGATTCTAGAAAAAAAATGGAAATTCTAGAATTGGTCGGATAGAAATGGTTTTTTGCGTTTCTTATTCTCTTCTCCCGCCTTAACTCCATGTACCAGCTGTGGTACAGAGTAAAGACTGGGACATGCTGTGGTGTTCCCCTTTATTTTGGCTCGTCACTCTCAGAAGTGCTAAGACGGCGTTAAGCTGCTGTTAGAACGGAGAACAGAACATCGGAGCGTGTGGTTTTTCACCATCAGGTGGAGGCTTCTGCCTCCATCAGGTGTTCAGAGTATTTTTAGCCTGATCGGGACACATGAGGGATTATTTAAATGAACCCGTCAGGAAAAACTGTCTGCTGTGTTCGTTTCCTGTCAAACATCTGCATTTGATTGTGGGGAGGAGGGGTTTGTTGGGTAAAGGCGAGCTGATGGCGTTGAAACCGGCAGCTTTTTAATCTCCGTCGCTTCCAGTCAGACGGCGGCGTTTCTTTGTGACTTTCAGCATCGACCATGACAGGTCAAAGAGGTCAGATCCAGCAGGGAGGCGCTCCCACTTACAGCGAGCGGAGAACTCGCTGACAGCTGATCATTTCTCCCAGTTATATCTTCTGTTTCTGCAGCACTAAAGTACTGATTTGTTTTATTCTGAGTTCAGGAATGACACTTCTCTTTTTTTTTCTCCTCAAAGAACTACCCCACTAAAGACTGTTTTACAGCTTAGGAAGTAAGAATATAGACTAACTCTTGATTTTGCTGAAAAACAAGTGACTATTTTTCTGTTTTCGGTTCGTATTTGAAGCATCACAGCAGACCCTTATGCGATAAAAGCAGCTTGTCTTTGCTACTCCCACCCTCAAAAGCTGACATCAGGCGCCGTGTATCAGCGCCGTCACGGATCTGAAAGATCGGCGGGACAAAGCCACGGCTGATAAACGTGGAAACGTCGCCTCCTGACAGGCAGGAGCAGAAATGTGAGCTGAGTCAGAGACGGCGACTGCAGGAGGAAAAAGCTCGCATGAGGCTGGAACTGAGAAATGTGAAATCCTCCATGAGAGATGACCGACTGAAACACTCAACCATCCACACAGCTGGAACAAAAGCACGCAGTCAAACACGTTTTACCCCCCAATACTGGACGGAACAGCGTATAGCCCACGCTCTTACAATCAGCGATTGTAACGTGTTGCATTCCTGCACAAAGCTTCTTTTCTCCGCCTCACAAGCAGCTGGAATTACATTAATTGCATAAATGGTTGAAGAGTTAGGGCAAGTTCATACAATCGCACCAATCGTATTGCATCTGGTTCTTTAGACAGTTTAGCATGTGATGGTCTGCAGTAACCGCAATGACCTTCAGAGTGGTGTTTATTCTTTAAGGCTGATGATGATGAGATTATCTGCTGTGTGTCAGTGGTTTGGTATTTTATAAATATATATATATACAAAATTTGCTTTTATATATACAAGACTTTTTTTTCATGTAAGAAGTTTTTCTGAAGATGTTCACATCTATATAAATAGGTTTGTGGTTAATTAATGGAGGTAGGTGGTACATCAGGGTTTTATTCTGTATTTTAAAAGCCTCAATGAACCACATCACTGAAAAGGTTCAATGTAAACTGAATTTCCATCGGCTCTGTATCTTAAATGATTATTGATGTAGTTATAGATTCATTAGGAAGTAAATATGCAGTTAAATGTTTTTTTCTTTGGAACGGAACCAGAATGAAATCATGTCTAACCCCTGTACTAGTTAGAATGCATGAATAGAAATCCTGGCATGTGGAAACGACAGTTTTCTGGATGGAGTTTGCTCCACCATCGCGTCTTCTCGCCGCTCGAAGTAAGTTCCAGTTAAATGGCGTGATTGACATGTGATTACACTATGAGTGTGAGATGAGGTCATCATCTTGTGTCACGCTTGGGGCGTTTCCTTTCAAATGGCCTTGCGCCCGCTGCGACCAGAGCGATTACAAATGGCTGTGCAGTATAAACTGGGCCTGACCGTAGTTCAAAGGTCAACGCTGGAGCTGAAGCTCTGGTGTCGAAGGGTCAAATATTTCTACTCACTTGCGTGCGACTGTGCTCCCGTTCCGATGAATGCAGGTCACCTCCCGGGTCTGGTAGCCCACCTGAATGTCCCAGAAGGGACTGTCTTGTCGATTAAGGCGGTTCCTGGTCCGTTTCTTCTGGATTAGCTCCCTGGTCTCTGGGTCTTTTACCCCTCCTCGCTCTCGCAGCCCCTGACCCTTGCCCTTTCTGCGTTTGACCTGCCGCGTAGTCCGGGACCCCGGGAGGGCACAGGGGCTCCAGGGCCCCACCCTGTGGCTGTACAGGCCCTCCGGGCCCTTGCAAGGTCCGGGTTTACAGGACAGGAATTCAGTGAGGTTGGGACACAAACCGCCTCCAAAAAGCGGAGGAACCAGAACACTGCGTACCCTGTTCCTGAGGCCCGTCCCGCACGTTTTGGAGCAGGACGTCCATGGCGAGTACTCCGAAACCACGCAGTCCTGAGGGCAAGGGATCAGGCAGGCCTGCTCCAGGCGGGGCTTGGGCTCAAAGTACTCACAGATGGCATCCTCTGCTGGCAAGCCATCAGCCTTCAGGATACAGCCCACCTCCCGTGTCTGTATGCCCTCCTCCCCCCCGCTGCAGGGGAGCTGCCTTGCGGCTCCAAACGTCCGGGCCGACACCGGCACGCACGCGTTCCAGGCGCCCAGCTTCCAGTCGTACAGATCCTTGTGCCAGTCGCACACCCGGAAGCAGTTCCTCTGGTTGGACGGCCGCAGGTTCTGGTCGCAGTTGGTGTGGAGCGTGGTCCAGCCGTCCACGTGGGCGCACCACACGGCCCGGCTTTGGCTGCCCCCGGGGCCACAGTCGCTGCCCATGCACCGCCCCCACGGACCTGGGAAACCAGTAAGACAAAGCTCATTAAAACCAGGTCTCTATCAGCTCCTCATCTAACAAGAATCCTTGTTTTCCTTAACCTGGAGGAGGCGTTTGTTTGTATCCTTTAATATTGATCGCTGGTGTGAAATTAAAGACACATTTAGCTAATTTAGCTTTGAGAATTGGAGATCAATGCAGCAATCACTCGCTACAGCAAAAGCATCAGAACATTAAGAATACAAGGAGATTTTCACAGTAAAAAACTCTGAATCCTCCAAAACACTTCGGACTCCGAGCCTCATTCAGTGGCTTCGACTTTCAGCAAAGATAATGAGATCATTAGGAAATGCAAATACAAAGTACAACAGGGGAGATTAGGAGTGATTACAGGGAAGAGTCGAACAGCCAAACTGCAAGTATTGTGAATTATCGGAGGCATTCATCAAACCCCGGAACCTGCAGAGGTCATAACTCCTCGTTTTGTGGAGAAGCCTCTGGCAAAGATCGCCTTTACTCTCACCTAAAGAGAGCAAAGAAAAATCAAACGGACATTTATTTGCTACAGGTCCCCCAAGAAAGTGTGTTTTGTTTCACAGTTACACACATCCTTCAGGAAAAGTAAAGTTTATACCAAAACCTGTCTCCAAGAATGACCGGATGCATCATTTTCGTTAGTCAGTAGGGTCTAATACCTTTTCTTCTCTGTATCTGCATCTTTTTTTGCATTAAACATCTATAACTGATGCTGGTTTCAATCAATTTGTTCCTGTAGTTCCACGCAAAAAAGACATAATTCATCAGAACATTTTTAGCACAGTCTCAAAATAAGCCACAGTAGAGCCTCAATACATATAAAAAACAAAACAAAGACATCTCTTCGGTTACCCGCATCTTCATTTTTAAATCCTTTTTTGTTGTTGTTTGTAAATGGAGACCCATAATCGAGCCACCTGAAGGAGTGGGACTGTTCCTCCCATCCGGACTAACCAGGACCAGCATCTGATCGCTTCTACAGCTGCAGGTTTGTAAAATCATGCAGACTGCTTCAACAACTCCAACTGACGTCATCTCCGTGACGTCAGCCGTAACTGGATGCAAACTGCAGCAAGTCCATGAAATGTCTGTACGACTTAGTCTTTCCACAGAAGTGTGAGAGCACAGATGCTGATGATGGCACGGAGTCAGAACAGATCAACAACAGCAGACTCGTCATAACCACACATCCTGGAGTGCAGTGTCGGATGCAAAGCTGTAACACACGCCGTCACTGGATTCTGGAGGGAAGACAGTTTCTCGTCTCTGAGCTTCATGGTTTTGTTCTCTTGTTCCACGGTCTGACACCGGATTCTGTGGAAAGCTACACCACTAAAGACGAGCTTTAGCTGGTATTTCTGTTGAAACTGAGCAACTTTGTGAGCTACATCGGAACAAGGAAGTGAAGACTTTAACCACTTCTGATTGGTCAGACTGATGACATGTGATTAAGCCTCCAAGAATGATTGGTGGAGACAGTTAAAGGGGCGGGACTTTTCCAAAAACAGAGCTGTGAAGCTACAGCTAAATCGCGGTACCGTCATTCTTATCAAAATGTCTTTAATAGAATCAAATAAACACAAAGAAAAAAGTCTTTTATGATCTTTCATATTCCTAACTACTCAGTGTTTTATCAGGCCCTGTTTGGATGAACACAGAGCTGAAATCCTGGAGATGGGAAATGTTTTTAGATCAGTGAAAATGGGTCATTTCCCACGACACACCTGACCATCTCTGGTTGAAAAACCCTGCTCTAGATGACATTTTTGGGCAGTTGCTGTGGTGTGACCATTTTTTTTTTCTCAGGTGCACCAGCACAAAAATGTGATGCTCCCACCTTGTCAACCACATTTCATTTAACTCAGCAGTTTCATGGTCCCTTCGCTTTTTTAACGCTGCCAATAAATGCATGAATGACTTAAAAACGGTTAACTTAAAAACTGGTAAACAAAATGTCCTTTATCTGGAACACAATTCTACAATAATAAGTTGGTGTTTAAAGACCTTCACTGAGCTGAAATGTAAATCTAAAAATAGCGTATAATGGTTTCGTGATAAGCACAGAGTATATCCAGTATCAGGGGTGGGCATTGAAACCAATACCTAGCTGGTATTGGCACTACCAGTACGTTATGAAAAAGTGGATGTCAGTGCTTGGTTTCAGACATGTCATTCACTTTTATTCAGTTTTGCTATTCATTGCTAGCCAAGCTTCACTTTTCCTACAATTGTGGGCGGGGTCATGTAAGAATGGGAGGAGTTTCAGTCAAAATGCCAAAGGCGAAGAGAGTGAAAAGTTGGTATTTCACAGTAAAAGATTCTAAATCAGTGCCCTGATGGATCACGGGGACGTGAAAAACACTAACACTAACAGAAAAAGACTGTCGCCATGGCAATGAGCGCAGAAATCTGTGTTTGCTTCCACGTGCGTGAAAACAGGGATGCAGCGCTGCCGTGTAGACTGTCAAAGAATGAAATAAAACATCATAGGAACGTTAAAGTGCTCTGCTTCACTCTGTGATGCTGCTTCATCACACTTCAATGCTTTTGGTAAACACTGGCGTGTTTTTTTCTAGCACCGTTTAGGCACTGGAGCTGTTTCAAAATGACCAGCAACAGATAAAATCCAAACTGCACCCTTCCTTACCCACAGGAGCATAAAGAAGGTCCATTAAGACATGGATGAGAGAGTTTGGTGAGAAAGAATGGGACCAGCCTGCTCAGAGTCCAGACCTGAACCTTAAAGAAAACCTTTGGGTTAAGTTGGGGCAAAACTGTGAGCCGAACCTTCTGTCAAACAACAGAGAAGCTGCAAAGCCAGGCCTATTGTCATATTTAACACAATGGCTCACAGACAGAACGAAGAATGAGCCGATACTGTCAGAACTATTCGGAGAACTCCAGAAGCTCCACAGGTACTATAAGGGTCTGCATGTTCGTCTCTCTATGAACTTAGCTGACACATGGAAACATTCTCGACTCGGTTTGTGCTGGGAGCTGGCTAAAAAAGCTCTAATTAACAAGTGTAGCTGCGCTCCGTCTGTGTTTCCCAAAGGCTGTTGATACTGCGGGGGAGAAGGAGTCGCTTTAATTAGGAAGCTTCGCATTTCAACTCACTTTAACCTCTTTGCTAACTGATTACGTTAGCATGTAGCCTCGGGTTGACTGCAGCTCAACAACAACATCCATGACCGCCTCACCACTACGACACACATGCAACTGTAACCCGTAAATCCTCCGGCTCATCACAGATGAAGCATCTCACTTACAGGGACTCCGCCTGACGGACCAGTTTCTCCTCTAGTGTGAGAAGGTTCTCGTTGCAACTTTGGGATCAAAAGATGAACACAAATAAATCCACTCTGCTGCTTTTCCCTGCAGAAAAACATCGCAAAGCACGAAGGAGACATCTGTGAACATTTCCTGAACTTGACTCGACATAAAGCTGTGTTTCAAACTCCTGAAGCAGAACTTTGGTACATAAATACAAGGAACATGTGGCCAATCTTCTGCTGGACAAGTGTCCATAACCACATCCATCCGTCCATAACCACTGCACCGCAAAGACAGAGGAGCTCCAAAGGTTAGAGGTAGAGAACTGTTGAATGAATATTCTTTATTTATTTGATTTGATTTTAAAATTGTTTCTTTCAAGCAATCAAATTAAGAATAATGCATAAAACAAAGGAATCAGCATTCATACAGTCAACCATCCATAAAAATGCTTCATAGGTTAATTGGTGACTCTAAATTGTCCCTTGGTGTGCATGTGAGTGTGCATGTGAGTGTGATTGTGGCCCTGTGACAGACTGACGACCTGTCCAGGATGTCTCCTGCCTTCGTCCACACAGACTGCAGCAAGGAGCGCGCACGTATCACGTGAACAGCGCTAGCGGACTCCTTGTACAGTCCACAGCATTTGTGGAGGTTAAAAACAATGAAACCAGTACAGGTCTGACCATTCCCCCCCCCCCGCAGACAGCCGTATCCACCCATAAGGACAGGTGGGACTTGAGGTTCTTGTCTGAAGGATCTTGGCTCTGAGAGCAACATTCTCGCTGTCATGGAGAGTCTGAGTGTGTTTAATTAGCGTCTCTGTTCCTGCGGGTCGGCCTCTAACGAATGGGTCGCCGTGTACGTCTCTGCCTGTGTTTGTTTGTCAGTCCTCAGTTCTACCTGGCAGTGCCACTTGACGACGGTCCCGCATGTCAAGCGGGTTCATCTGAGGACCATCTCTGCTCTCCGGCTGGGATGTTGTCACATCCAGACGTGTTTAGACTTCAAATCTCTGTGTCTCTGTGTCATTTTAAACAAAATGAGGGGTTGAATCAAAACAGAGCTGCATGGCAGAAGTGTGGAGGGTTTTTTTTCTGCTAAAATCCTTCCAGGTTGTGAGGAAAGAGCTCTGCAGCTTATCTCCGACACTGCGATGTCGGGGTGGATCATCAGGTGCTGCTCTGTAATGAGGAGCTGAGGTGATATAGGCAAACTTTACACCGACTCCATCACCATTCCTCTGAGGTTTGCTAATGACACCCGCATCCTAGGCCACATCACCAACAATGACGAGAGCGCCTACAGAGACGAGGTGACATCACTTATCCGCTGGTGTCAGGAAAACAAAGGAGATGATTGTGGATTTTAAGAGAGCAGCTTCAAAATTCCCCGATGTACATTTCTAAGGATTTGTCCTGGACTCAACAAACAAACATTGTGGTGAAGACAGCCTGTCAAGGACTCTACTTCCTGAGAAAGCTGAAGAAGTTAGGTTTGAACGTCAACATTCTCAGGAACTTCTACAGAAGCCCTCTGGCGGGCTGCATCACGGTGTGGAATGGAAGCTGGACTTCAAAGAGCCGACGATAGGTGGTGGGAGCAGCAGAGGAGCAGCAGCCTTCCCTCCGTCCAGGACATTTACTGAAGCAGGAGCCGTCACAAGGCACCCAGCATCACAAAGGACCACAGTCATCCAGCACAAGGACTTTTCTGACAGATACCCTCTGGCTGTTGATACAGGGGTCTGTCGGCACGTACGGATATGTGGAATAATATCCTCCCAAATGTAGCATTTATTTTCCCCTGCACCCTGTTACTATACCTGTGTACTTCTACAGATTTGGTTTTGTACTTGATTTAAGATGCACCTTCAAAACCTGTACTCCACTAGATTATATTTTATTATAATAAGTCAATCGGCTCTTCCCATCACAAGCATTTCATTGCATTGTTGACCTGTGTTGATACTGGATATGAGAAAGCTTCATTCATTCGTTCAATCATTCATTTATTCATTAATTTATTTATTCATTCACTCATTCATGCATTTGTTTATTCATTCATTATTTTATTCATCAATTTATTTATTCATTTATTTATTCACTCATTCATGAATGCATTAAATCATTCATGCATTCATTCATTCATGCATTCATTTATTCATTCATGCATTCATTCCAGGAAAACAGAGGTCAGGCTTTTAGACAAGCCCACATCAAGCGATGGAGTATCTAAAAGTAGGAGGTTGTGGGTTTGAATCCCCTGTCTGGACTCAAGACCACTTTCTCCTTGTTTGGCTGGAACAGAAAACAAACACTTGAAGCGATGGAAGAAGTTGGTTCTGAAACTGAAGAACTGCATCGTCCTCTGACGTAACCATGAGGTTAGTTCACCTAAGGTCCTTCAAGGTCGTGTCCCACAGCCACTACACACATTTTGTGCATATTGCACAGATGAAAATTGGTCATACATGAATATACCCAGAAAAAGTGAGAAAAGTTGTGGTCTTTACGTGAAATGTTTACAGGTGTATCACATATAAACCACATTAAAACCCCTGAAAGAAATACAAATAAACCAAGCAAAGAACACGTGAACCAACACAGAACATGAACCGTGCCTGATTATTGCACTGTTTATATGCAATTCCTTAGTGATTTGTGCTCCAATTACGTAATTTTAACATAATATTTCTGAAATATACATGATATAAAAGTTATACATCAGTGGTACATTAAAGTCCATTAGACATACATGGAAAAGTCGTGGAAAGCTGCAAATTTGTGTATGCATCTCGCAAAAATCTCACACAGTTTACATTTACATAATATTTACGTATAAACTATGAAAAATACGTGTAAACTGCATAACTCTCAACCTGCCAGAAAATTTGAACTGCTCAAAACCGAATTTAAGTGAAGACTCGTCGGCTGAAACCCTCTGCGGACATCTGCGCACACCGACGAACGGCAGAAACACATAAGAATGAAGTGTGTCACGGATGAATCACAACAAACCAAAATTTCCTACGTGGAAAACGAGCTTCATGTACGTAGTGGCTGTGGGACACGGCCATAAGAAGGGGGCCACTGGACTTCAGCTCGACTAAACTCTGCATAATAGAGTTCAGTGACCAAGCTCAGCCTTCCTGGTGCTACTGAACAAATGGAGGAAAAACATCCCATCTTAAGGAGACAGAAAGGCAACCAGAGGCCAACGCTTCTGAGGGAATAATCTGAGCAGCTTAGTATTCATGGGAGATTGTTAACCCCGGCCTGTATTCAGAGCGATCGGCGCCCGGGGCAGCGCAGCACTGACTAAAGCTCTGGATCTAAATTTCATTAACTGTAATACTTTGGTGGTGCTTGCGAGGGTGAGAGTCTCCTTGATGACTTCTTATTCTACCTGCAAGGGCAGACATTTCAACGAGTCACAAAAAGTTAAACAGGCCTCTCCATCACAGTTCTGCACACCTCCATGCATGGTGGATCTTTACCACATTATATCGGTTCTGTTTTGCTTATCTAAGCTCAGAAATTTATTTTTTTCCCTGAATTTTTTGAATCCTTTGATACACATTTGATGGTCCATCCATAAATACATGGTGTGTTGCCAGATCGGTCATGTTCCCGCCCATTTGCGTGGTTTTGATTCTGACCTTGCTGGTAAACATTGCTTTGGGTGGGTGGACATAGTTGGGGCAGATCTGGGGTCAGTTTGGCGGTTTTTTGTTTCTTATTGAAAGATGTTTCGATTATTTCTTATCTTATTTAGCTCCTAATGCTTTAATAATATTTGTAAAATTGTATATTCACAACAACAGTCATCTTAGTGGGCTTTTTGTACCGGTAAATGTAAAGTGAACAAGCCCCCACAAATTAATTTTTTTTTTTTTTTAACCTTACTTAAATTCACGAGAAGTAAAAATCCAAGAAACACTTTCCACTTTCGCTCAAAGTAGGTTATACCAAAACTTCTAGCATTTGATTATTGTTTTTTTTTCAAATTCCTTCTTATTTTTAAAAATTGTTCTTGATGCCCAAAAAAAGAGGTGTCTTGTAAGTTTATGTTTGTCAGTCAGAGCAAAACATAAAATAATGAACTCCTTCTGAACTTTATAATAAAGCAGAATATAAACTGATAAACTGATAGACTGTAAAAATGGCAGATGTAATATCAACAAAAATGTCTCAGAGGTGTGAGACTCGTGACCTACCCAGGTTGTATCCCACCTTCACCCAACTGTAGCCAGGTTAGGCTCTGACAGCCTAGGATGGATGGATGGATGGATGGATGGATGGATGGATGGATGGATGGATGGATGGATGGATGGATGGATGGATGGATGGATGGATGGCCCAGAGTTGGACTTTTAATAAAACGTAAAGTAATAAATTATGGCTGATTAATTACAGCTAATTAATCACGGAGTCATACCAAAGACTCTAAGCATCTAAACTAAACATCAAAGGTTGGATTGATTGGTTGATTGGTGGTTTAAACCACCAAACGGTTGTCTGCAGCTCACTGCTCCCCCAGCTGATGGGTAGAATGCAGAGGACAAATAGTGATCAATCCCCTTCATGGTCAGAGGGTTGCTGGAGCCTATCCCATCGGCTGTTTGGTAAAGGTCTTAGCATAAAAAAGGGTTTCGACCATTTGCAAACTTGATTGTATTTGTAACTTTTGAAAACAACGTATTAAAAAATGTACCTTCTCAAATCCTGATGTTTTGTTTTTTTTCTGAGAGCGCCCTGCAGACAGCAGGTCAGCTGAAGAAGACCACGGGGGATAACACTTTTTGTTTGACACTTTGATGATACCATGCTGCAATATTTTTTAAGTAATGGATCAAGACTCCTGAGAGGAAAAAGCAGGACGCTGGTCCTAGAGGACAAACTCCTGGTGTCCTGCTCGCTTCTGAGGACCTCAATCAAGACAACAAACATCCAGTGCTTCATCCTTTCAGTCGTTGGCCAATCTGTCTGTGATTTGGCACAAAAGGGTCAAACGTCATGCCTCTTCATTCTCCTTTGGTGTGAAATTTACCTCCATGTGATTTGAAGCAGCATAATTACATTTGTGAGCATGTTATTTCGCAGCAGTTACAGGCGGGGAGCCAGAACAGATAAGCAGAAGTGGAAGACAAGGTGGCGGTGCTGTTGTTTACAGATAGGTGCGGTGTTTGTTTGTTAGCCCCAGAGGATGGATGAGTGACAAGATAAATGAAAGAAAACATGCTCCGCTCTTAATAACACCCACACGCTCCCCGCTGTCGATAATGGCTGCTGGCAACATCAAGGAAATTCTCGAAATTCTTTGAGCCAAAGGGTCGGGATGAGGCACCTACAGCTTAGACAACTGTGTTTGCTGTTTATCGCCACGACAACAGTGACAAAAAAAATAATGTCCAGCTTCAAATGACCGCCTGTTGCTTCTCAACGCGAGTGGGATTCCAACCCAGAGAGATCCTGACTGTCAGGAAAATGCCAGTGCTGTCAGCGCCGTGAACACCATAATTATCCATTCATAACTTACTCTGTCATACATGACAAACACATGACAGATAAATCTACGATTCAGGGCTGGTTGACAATCAGAAAGGATGGTGGTGTTGTCAGAAAAGCAGAAAACCCCTCGTCCTCTTCCACCGTGTGTTTTCTGAGCTTTGAAGTGGTATTTCATAGAAAACAGCCTCCAGCTGCACATTGGTTAACTGGGACGGATTCACTGATTTGAAGAACAGACCATCATCACTTCCCTTCACGCCGCAGGGAGGGATTTACTTCCAGGTGAACACAGGCTTTGGTTGGACACATGCAGCACTTTGCAGCCGCTGAAGGTTGAGCGTGACGTCTCCTCCGCCCATTCTGGGATGTAAATGATTAGAAAGTAAGGAGAAAAGCCTGCTTCTCTGAAATCAGGGGCCACACACGTCACAGAATGCAACCACGCAGAGAGCTTTTGCTGCAGATGAACCGTCATTCATGAAAAATGACCGCTGTAAACGTGCACACCGTAAATTCTGCCCATGTCGTCCAATCAGAACGGCAAAAGGAAAAAACTAAACTAAAGAATAGTTGGGTTGATGCTTAAAACCTGCTAATCTAGTCATTAAACTAAACAAAGGTTTTATTAATTCTTCTGGAGTGTTTTACTTTGAAACATCAAAATAAAAAAAGAAAGAAAAAGGAAAAATAAACCTGAAAATGAATAAAACCAACAAAATTGTTGTCTACTTACAATACTCAACTTTTACCTGTTCCACTTCCAGATTGAAGCATAGCAGTGTTGGTAAAAATGCATCATACACTCATAAAGCACGTTTACTAATATATTCATCGATAGTACTACCATATTTACAATACAGAGTAGGAGTTTGGGGAAATACGTATAAAACAAATCTACAGTGTTCATATATCTTACCACAAATAGTTGTTGGAGAAAAGCGACACTTATCCATCACACACCTCAGTAAGTCCCTAATTCCCCTCCAAACTAATTACAAACTTCTCCTTCACACCGTTCACTGCAGTGTGACGTCCAGCCTCTCCAAACCGATCCATCACAACGCTTCAGGAATCTGCTCAAGCCAAACCTCCAGAGAGCTGACAGACCCTTGGTTTGGTCCTTTATCTTAACTTTTGCGTTCATCTTCCAGTTTTATCGAGTCACATTCAAATAGACGACTGTGACTGTCAGAGTCTGTCATTTTAATGTCGGTTTTTCAAAAGTATTCTTCTTAGTTCGTCATCTTTCTGAGTGCAACACCAGCAAGTCTGCTCAACTATTGAACCTTTCAAGAGCCACAAACTGTGTTTATGAACCCTCCATACATCGCCTTTCCTTCGTCTGAAAGCTCTGTGCTCTTCCATTCAAAAATCAAAACCCATGTTAACAAGGTCGTCCAGTTCTCCTCCAATTCCCCCGCAACACTCTGAGCGTCACATACGCTTTCGTCTCCTGTGGGCTGCATCACTCTCACCTCTCACAGATTGAGAGGCTTTTCAGAAAAGCACCAAATGCAGCAGAAATCCACTTTGAAACCTCAGCAAATATCCATTTCATGTCTTTCTCCTTCCAGTTTCTTTCCTCTGGCTGCCTGTCGGTTGATTTCATCATCCTCCTCATCAGGTTTAGGCCTCTTCATCCCTGATTACATTTCAGACTTCCTCTGCTTATCAAATTTCCCAAAGCTGAATCACGTACTCCTGGTTGGGTTAGAATGATACGAGTAACACAGCGACCCTAAAGCAGATATTAAAGTAAAACAGAAACTTAAGCAGTGGATTCCACACGAAAAAAAAAAGCTATTATAGTAAATGTAATATTTTAATCTGGGAAAATGTTTGTTTTTAAACATAGGATTTAATATAATCTATGGTTTAAGGTCTTCTACATACAACTGATCAGACTGTGCTCTTTACCAAAGGTTGTTGGAACAATCCTGGATCCAAACCTCACATACAAACACATTTGCCTTCAACGATTCTATCAGAAGACAGTTTACCAAATGATATTATTCTGAATCTTCAGGAGGATTTTTGTTTAAAGGCCGTGGCTCAAAGCCACTATGAACATTTTGCGCATATTTCACGGATGAAAATTGGTCATACGTGAATATACTTGGAAAAATTGTGAAACGTTGTGGTCTTTATGTGAAATTTTCCTCTCAAAGAGCTCCTAGTTCTATATTTTCAAACAAAGTACATTGGTCTCAGTCTGCAAGATTACCTGTTGTTTCTAGAATGTTCTAGAATGGAGGCCAGAACCTTCAGTTATTAGGCTTCTCTTTGGTGGAATCCATGCTTTGGTTTGAAAGGCAGTGTCTACCTGTTCTTCTCGCTTCCATAGTTAAGGATGACTTGGTGACCCTTAGTTTTGCTACTACAGGGCAAGCCTGCCGAAGGTTGTTTCTGGATGAAAATGGACAACTTTGACCACTCCTCCCCCCAGGTGTGGGGCAAAAGGAAAGTCTAAACCAGAAATGAACCAGTCTGGTTCATTGAGTTCATTGAGTCTGGTTGCGGTTGGAAGTGTGTAAAGCGGTTCTACGCTATATTTTGGTTCCCTTTCCATGGTTTTGCTGTTGATTTTTGAAGCACAATTTTAGATGCTTCAGGTTGTAACTAACTGACATAACTCTTATGTCTTTTAGCAGATTGTTCACTATTTCTATTTCTATTTTTCCTGACCGTTCAGATTCCAACAGGTGATAGCCTCTGGTTTCCTATTGAGTGTGATTCTTGTTGAAACTGGTTCATTTTGAGTCTCTTTCTTTCTACTGAGTCTGGCTCCTGTTAATACTGGTTACTATTGAGTTGGGATTCTGTTGGGTCTGGTTTCTACTGAGTCAGTTTCCTGTTAAATGTGGTTCCTAATGAGTCTGGTTCTTATTTAATCAGGTTCCTATCGAGTCAATCCTCTATTATTTCTGGTTTCTACAGAGTCTGGTTCCTGGTGAATGTGGTTCCTCTTGAGTCTGGTTCTTTTTTAGTTTGAATCTAATTGAATATTGTTTCTTTTAAGTACATTTTAGTCAGCAAGATATGTTTTCTCAAACTAAGATTATTTGGTATTGAAAAATATTATTAATAAGATTTTCTTAAAACAAGAGTCTTTTTTATTTCCTAAGACTCAGATTCTCTATTGAGTCTAGTGCAGTCTGGTTCTTGTTGAGTCTGGTATCTATTCAGCCTGGTTCTGCTAAACGTTCCTTATTGATTTTGGATGTCATATAGTGTAGTTTTTATCTCCACAATCATCCTTTTCTTGCTCAGGATGAAAACTTGGATGTAATCTGTTGGTCTCTTATAAAGACCTTCCGCAAACAAATCTCATAATCTGGTTTTATTGGAGGGATCAGAAGTGAAGTGGATTAAACATAATGACGTTTTATGTAAAGAACATTGATGTTTCCTGCCTTTTGCACAGTATAACCTCCATTGGTGCACAAACTAAATCCAAAGAACATTTGGCTGAAGGGTTTTTTCTTCTTTTTTTGTTCTCATCAGTTCAATAGTTAGAAAGGAAGCTGGTTAGCAACCTGAGAGGAATCTATAAGTGTACTTACTCCTACTCCTGTTATATACGGTTCACAATTACAAATAATATGTTAGAAATGCTCCTGTAGAGAGTAGAACTGCACTCATTAAGTCTAAAATGCTCATAATGTGCAGACACTGTACCCCCCCCCCACCGGACTCATGTTTGTTATGATGTAAATACGGGAAAACCTCACAGTAATTCGTTGTGTAACAGCATGAATTTTTAATAAAGCAGCTCCACTGCGTGTCAGGATTGGATGACAGGAACTGTTTTCATGTTTTGTTATAAAATGCCTCCATCATCATTAGCTTCTTTGATGCCGAAACACAAGAGAATAAATAATTGATTAACCTGAAACTTACTGAAAGTCTGTTAAAGCAGAGAAGACTGGAAAAGCCAAAACACATGAGATAGCAGGGCCTCCAGAACACACTGCAGGGAAAAGTAGCCTCAGAAAGAGGAGGAGAAAATAATATCTGCACAGAGGCTGTCACTGTCAAGGTAAGAATAATACATGGGGGTGCACGCACGGCTTGCTTTTTATTTCCTGAGATAATAATATATATATCTAGTGAGAGGTGGTCCTAACAGAAGCATATTTTTCCCAAGGAACTGATGAAGACGACACGAGTCGCCCGGTAGGAGCCCATGAGCGGCTTTGCCGTTCTGGCTTTGTTTACGCGTTGACTCAAATGCGAGTTGACAGGTCCATGGATGTCCTCCCTAACTGAGTGTGATAGTTTGGCAAAGGCAGTGGGGGGATGGAAGACGACGGCGAAGGAAGTTTCGCCGCCACACACAGAGAGTCACAGTCTCAATCTGGCCTGTGGATTAAAGCCTCTGGTTTGAGGCGTCTGCAGAGCACAAAGTGCTGGTGGGATTTTACCCGGGGCCAGGATGAAAGGTTGATGCCATCCCTCTTCCAGTTTGGATGTGGCTGTTTACTGCTTTTGGTGGTTGGACGCAGAAATAAAACAAGACCAAACCCAAGGCGGCGAGATGCCATCTCAACCCCCCGTTTAAGTACATATGAAACCGAATCTCTGAGAAAAGCAGAAATATTACCCCGTGATGCAAGTCATCTCTGAAGCCAGCCCTTTTTAAAGTAGGCCTAGATCCAATTACACTGATAGGCTTTTGCAATGACCTCTAATCCTGGTATTGTGGAGTAAAGTTGGGTCTCAAAGGCTGTTTTCCTAGAAGACGGTTTTAACTACGTCAAGCTGCATGAACCAATTAAGACGGGATGCGGTGTTTGCACGTAATCCCCCTTTCGAGGTTGCAATGGTGTGAGCAGATTTTATGCCCCCCCCCATAAAGTATTTGGTTTAAGCTTACACTTCTAAACATCCAGTTATATCAGCTCCGCCGTTAGACGTGTCTTCTTCATGAACCTGAGAAATAAAGGTTATAGAGGACAGAATCCATTAAATGAAGCTTTCCTGAAAACCGTCCGGTCTTTAGGAGGATGTTTGTGATTCCTGCTCTGTTCCGAAGGCCGCCTTGAGTCTTAATGAGCCGTGAGCTGAAACGTGAGGTCTTTCCCTTTAGCTTAAGGCATTCCACAGACAAAGGTCTAGTAACTCTGAAGACAGGAAGCACATCCTGACTGGAGGGTAATGGTTAAAGTGTGGAACCAAAGAACTACACCCTTTAATTTCAAGATGTTATTCTTTAGAAATAACAGAAACCAGAAATAATGTGCTGCAACAACTCACGGCGTGAGCGTACGACCTGCTAAAGCCAGGAAACACGGAGGTCAGTGTTTAGTGGCAGGTGTATGCCCTACGATGGACTGGAGACTCATCCAGAGGAGGTAATCCTCCTCTAATGCCAGCTGGGAGAGAATGCGACTGAGTGCTGCATTATACATCGCAGATGACATTACATCATGTTATCATGATTAATCCTGCAACTACAGGAAGCTGCAGGGGGAAAACAGAAAGCCCGGAATATGAATGAAGCCCAAAAAAGGACATTTTTCACGCAGAGTTTAGGACATTTGTCCATACTCAGAGGAAAAAGGACAGTTCGTAATTGGTGTGATGAAGAATTCTGCTCCTCGTTAAAAACCTTCACCAAAAAATGTGATGCAGAAACTAAGTTCCCAACTGCCTTTAGGGATGGATATGGACTGTCTGCAGGTGTCAAATGGTCAAACCTGTCCAGGGCACGCAGGTGACCCGTGCAAAATATCAAGGTCATTAACCGCCCAGTGAACCCGGAGAGAGGAAAAGTTCATGCAGGTTGTAGTGAACACTTAGACAAAATGTTACCGCGGTGTTTGCCGGTGCCAACAGCTGCAAACAACACAACACAATAAACACAAACATCTCCCGCGACAAGTCATGCAGAACCACGGATGTGACCAATACTTTGATTGACAGCAGATACTGTACATTCACATTTCTGCCGCGGCTCTAGCGCTCATCATCATCGATCAAAGGAGACGTCAGCGTCTTCTCCAGGCCGTGGGGCCGTCGAGCTCCTCACACATGGGAGGGGTTACGGATGAATCCACTTTGGGAAATGTTGGTCGGTGATTTTAGAGCTGTGGATCCAACAATTCCACACGACACACTCAACTTTTGATGGTCTGTGTGTCCCGGTGGGACCTCTGGTGGCGCCCGCTGTGCAGCGCCCAAGGCCGCCAGTTCCTACCAAGAAGCGCATCGCCAACCGCTTGTTGGTCACGTCACTCATGTAATTTAAAAGAATTGTTTCCATTGCACTTTTGGAAAATATGTCAATTTCTTTATGCCTCAAAGACCATCTCCTCCAAGCGCAAACCCTTTTTCTAAAGAATAAAAGTTTGTTTTTTTTTTTTTTAAAATTGTCGTGTTTTCATTAAGCGAGTTTAGTATCGCAAATCCAACTTGTGCAGTTTCATAGTCAATCGAAATGCGGCTAGTAATGACGGCGTCTCAGTTAGAGCTGGAAGCACTGATGCTGCAGCAGATCCACCGACAAGGACTCCCTGAAGAATCCTAGAAAATGAGATGCTATTACTTCTAATTTCCCCTCGAGGATACATAAAGTCTTTCTGAATCTCTACTTGACTCACATTTAGAAGCAGACACATACATCTTCGTTTAAAAGACCACAACCTGCTTTTTTTTTTTTTACATAGAGGCAGCAGTAAAATCCTGTTGCATCGCTCAGAAATGTGGAATTAAAATAACAAAAAAACAACCCTAGTTTTTTTAAATAAAGTAGTTTTTAGGTCTTTTTCTGTACTGGTTTACATAAATGCGGCCAAAGAAAATGACCACAATGCTTCGTGAGGATGAGTATCTGAGTGTTTTGATGAGAGCATGTAGAGCAGGATTACAGAATTATACTCTGCAAGTGTAGATGTCACCATGTCAATCCTCTGTATTTAAGACTACGCTGACATACATCCACTTTTTCTGAATCGCTGGCAGAAATCCGCTGTAATATCTGGCGCGGCGCAGGTAGCGGCTGGATAATCTTAGTGTCTTTTGTGGATTAAAGTCCTACTTTGTGGATTTTCTTAACGCCAGTGAGGAAGGTGGAGGCGGCGTGGAACAGAAGCTCGCCGGGTCTAATAATAGTGGTGCAGCTGCTGAGCTGTTGGGGGGGGTCAGCCACGTGACGATGTTGGGTGTCGTGTTATTAAGATAAATTGTACAATCACATGACCAGATCTACCACCCTGAGGAGTGCCGGCAGCCAGGATTGGATTACCAACTCCCACAATGCATCAGGGTTTACACAATCCAATAGGAAGGGCAACACTCGGATGGGGATTCTCAACAGTCTTGAACTAGAGGCAGAAAATTAGCTGTGGGCATCTGCACTGAACCACTACAAGCAGAGTTCATGGTAACTCTGTTAGGCAGCAGATAATTGAAGAAAAAAAACCCAGAATGAAAGCTGCCGACCTGCTGTGCGTCCCTGTAGCATGAGAGCTTAAAGCTGGTGAAGAACTGTGCATCCAGAGGACCCACAAGCTCTCTACCGGCCCTGATTTGTTCTAACTTTAACCCAAAACGGGTCAAATGTTTTAGCTCGAAATAATTAAAAAAAGAAATGAACCAGAGAAGCACAAACATGTTAGAATATTAACCAAAAGAAAACACCAACAGCACTGAGGAGTCCTTACTCAGGACGAGATGTTCTTCAAACCATCTGCAACTTTAGTGGTTTAGAGAACATTTGGTTACCATGGAGATGAGGGATAAGGTGATGAAAACCACAAGCTATGGACCGCACCATTGTGGTGCTTGTGGTGTATTGTATTGTGGCGTACGGCGTCCTTACTCCACAGTCTGGTCATTAGTAAAGTTTGAGTATCAACCCTTACTGAACCGCACACCAATGCTGCAAGCACGGGGTGTGCACGTGATACACAAGAGCCTGTAGGACGTCCACACAAACTACACGCCCTATGTCTAATTTCCTTATTCCCAACAGGCAGGCTGTGGCGAAGAGCGTGCACGTATCATCTGAAAACTCTGTTGGACACGCCAGCATCTCACCTTACGTGTTCACCATGACGACCTGTCGCCCGCGGTTTGCCCATAGAAAAATATGCATAAACATTTTCTCTCTACGGGTTCAGTTATTTTAACTACGACTTTGATATTTGATATGCCGTATCCACCCATAAGGGCAATGGGGACTAAGACTTTCTATCTAAATGGCTGCTAACGTTAGATCTGTAAAGAGAGGACGGAAGACGTTGCTCTAATGAACAGGTTAAGTTGATGATTAGATAATTTGATCTACGCTCAGGTTCTTTGTTTCTATCTACATATTTTAGGATATTTGTGAAACAGTTGCTAGAAAAACTTCTTGAACAGCAAACTGACTTTCAAGGGCCTACAGGGATTCCTTTTTGGACTCATTTACGGCAGCAGTCTGGAGGTGGGAGGTGTTGGAAAGGCAGGACAGACGCCGAGCCAAGCCCGAGTCAAAACCAGCGCACGCGTGCCAACTCTGGGACAGCCGGACGCCGGCGAGCGCGCGGCCGCGCTCTCAGCAGGCCGGAGCAGACAGGCCGCCACGACCGCCACCTTCTGCTGACTCTTTTCATGCCCGCCTCCTTTTAAGCGAAGCTTCAGTAAATCGGAACTCAGCTTTTATTTGACGGCATCACACCAAACCAACATTTCTCCTCTCAACCCTCAGCTCTACATTTCCAAAAGTCTCTTCATATACCAACATGGGGGACGGACGCCTTCGCGTGCAGAATGGCGAGACAGAACTAGATGACCTTCCTCACCTGAGCTTTCTGCAAAAACACTCTATCATTTATTTATTCTGCAGACTAAGGTCAGACGGAGGTAGCAGCTGCTCCTTCGGATGCTGCCTTCGTTAGGACATTTTCTTTCTGGGTGGGAGGGACTCTGCTTCAGTCATTTCTGCGAGTAATGAGACGTCTCTAACCGTCTCTGCACTCAAACCGACAGCGTCACTGACTGCTGGTCTTGTTAAGATATAGAGCTATGAAATAGGATGTTTGATTGTGGCAGGGGGGTGGGAGGGGGGGGTTCATGGAGTTCAGCATCAAACGTCCAGGGTTTGCTTTTTCTACATAATCAGATTGGTTCTCATCTTTTATTCGTCCTCACTCGGGCCAAACTGTGAAAAAGACGAAGAATAAAATATAGATTTTCATAACCCCCCACTCCCCCATCTTTGCTTACAGACTCCCGCAGCCCAGAATAGATCAGGAGATTGACAGGTGCTTCCTTCTCCCGCCGGACCCCCGCCTCCCGGTTAGTGAAAATGTGTGGCAGGACCTACAAATGTGGCAGAGATGTTGGGGCTGCCTGGATCCGTCACTCCTGACGGAAAGGAGAAGCTTCTCTGTGCTGTCAAACCCTGAAGATGCCGCCTGTGAAGGTTCACGGCTGGAGGCGGAGACTCAGCGCTGTGGGGGCTTTCTCCACGAGGGGGGGGGGGGGGGTCCTGGAGATGAAGAACTGCTACAACCAGCTCAATGTCAACTCTGCGAGTGAACGCACCAACCTTTTTTAATAATTCATAGGAGCTGCTCCGTGCAGCTTAAGTGCCCAAGGGCAATACTGCCACCAAACTGCCACCCCCCCATAAAAGAAGCCCAGGGTGCTGAGCGGTGAGACGGACTGTCAGGACCGGATCATCATGTGACCCAAGACACACAAACCACAGCAGGAGCAAATCGCTGTACCCCTCAGAGGGTCTTCATCCACAGGCATCAAAGGAACTTGGTGGCGGCGGTGTGATGGTGTGGGACCACAAGAAATAATTCTCCCCTGACTCCCATCATCATGCTGCATCCAAGTCGCTGCTGGACACTTGTCCAAAAATGTGCTGATGAACCTGCTGCTCATGCCACATGTGGGAGGAGCTAAAGCCAGAAGTTTCTAGCCTTATTGCTACATGGAAGATACGGATGATGTTGAGAAATCACTTTTACCTTGAAGAGCTTTACAAAAGCATTGGGAATCACATCTCCATGTCTGGGTTCATGAGATCATCAACACGGGCTAAAGCTGAGATTCTGATTGGTGGACGCTATGTGAATTCTTCGCCAAAGTTCAGGTGTTTGAACCGTGGAGGCATCACGCCATAGGACCTCTGATTACATCTGTACATTGACTTTACATAGAAACTGGACGTCCCGATGCGCTAATCGCGTATAACGTGAACGTAGCTCAAAAAGTCAGATTTTACACCAAAAAACAGGTATGTGCCGTCAGATTTAATGAGTTCTACAGTGACATCATCCGTCCAGAGTTCATAATCAATAGAAAAAGTATCCTACTTCAAGGCCGCGTCACGCAGCCACTACCAACATTCTGCGCATCTTACTCCGATGTAATTTGGTCATACGTGAAAATACGAAGACAAAGAGAGGTTGAGTTCTTTACATGAAATGTTCACATATGTATCGAGAACCACGGAAAAAGTACGAATAAACCATGCAAAGCACACGTAAACTAAAGGAAAACATGAACCGTGCGTGATTGTTGCGTTGTTTATATGCAATTTATTGGTGATTCATGAGTCAATTTTGTCATTTGAACGTAAAATGTGCGCAATATTAGAGTTATACATGTGTGGTACACGCGTAAAAAGTCTGTTAGCCACAAATGGAGCGGTCGTGGAAAGCTAAACATTTGCGTATAAACGACATAAAATACACATAAATTGTGTAATTCTCAACCAACTAAATAATTTGAACGGCTCAAAACCGAATTCACGTAAAGACCAGTTGGCCGACACCGTTGACAGGCATCTGCGCACATCAACATACGATCCATTCATACGTGGAAAATGCACGAAACGTACGTAGTGGCTGTGTGACACGGCCTTAAGGTCACGTGGAAAATGCACGCAAAGAACGATAGAAAAACATCAAAACGTTCAAATCTGCCCAGAAGAATAAAACAAATCTAAATACAAACAAAGACTGTAGAAAAGACTAATTCACAACATTTTCTTATAAATCTGTATTTAAAAATGTGTACTGGACTGTAAGTAAAGCGTGATAAATTTGTAATAAACGTGGGTTTCTGTGTTTGTTTCAGCCTGAGACGATCACCATGCTGACAGATCACCAGAGCTCCACTGTCAGGTGGCGCTGCACCTAACGAAATCAGAAAACCTGCAACGAACACGCAGACAAACACCACCTGGTTGGAAGTGAAATATCTGTGGTGTCAAGTGGAAGTGATGAAGCCGTGAGCTCACGTCTCTGCCAGCGGAGCCTGAATGTCAGTCCCTGCTCCTCTAACCTCCCCGTCTCACTCTGTTCACTTGTTAATTGGCTGGATTGGGGAGATTATGGCGCTCCTGGGAGACTGTTGCTAGGATATTGATAGCAGCCACAGGACGGACGCGGCTCTGGACTTTTCGTCCCTCTTTGGTGTAAAGGTCTGCCGCTTCGATTTTTCCCAGACATAAAAGGCTCTTTTTTTTTTTTTTTTTTTTGTAGTCACTGCCCATCTGCGGCTTTGAACTTTTTTCACAAACATCTTGGCTGTTTTGGTTAAAAAAGATGTCCAGATTTCTAAATATACGTCTGTCTCTGTTAAAAACGCACCAAGCTAATTAAGAAGTCGTTCGGATAAGCGGAAGCGCTCAGAAGTTTAAAGGAATTCCTCCCGCGGGAGATCATTTACTCGAGTTAACGGATTGACCGGCGGGCAAATCAATAACACCGATTGGCTGTTTGTCCACTTCAGCAGAAGCATAAATTTCCCTGCAACAACACAAAGAGGCAAATCGCTGCTCCACAGAGTGATGGGGAGGCTGCCATCACTCCCATATGGCTGCCAGCTCAGGCACATATGCTTTCTGCAACGGATGGACAGCCTGCAGATAAGTTCAGACCTTCGCCGCTTCCAGCAGAAATGGGACAGAACCACGGAGGAACCACGGAAATGCTCCGAAGCATTTAGGGAATTCCTCGCTTTTACTGGTTCACTTGAAGATGAAATTTATCCTAAAGCTTCAACCAGCATTAAAAGATGATCAGTTTTAGTCCTAAAGACTCGCTCTGGTGAAAATGTAAGCTATAGTGGGAGAAACATGTAAACAGATGGATGATGGGAAATGAGGAGGGGGTTGCTCCACACTACCAGTCCACAGTTCTGATGAACTCCTGCCGCTCTGCAAGAGAGCTCCAACCAAATTAAGTCAATTCAGTCGCCTTTATTTATATATATATATATATATATATTTTGTAATACGGACATGACGATATTTAAGCTGGACGACGTCTGCTCAATGTTTCTATGGTAACCGCTCTCACCAATCAGGAGTGAGCTTGTTGGAAGGCCACTTCTCTACCAGTTGAAAGGGGCTACAAAAAAAAAAAAACAGCAAACAAATGCTTTGAACGTTGGACATGAGGGCCTGCAGGCTCCACCCACTTTTATTGAGGCTGCTGATTGGTCAGTTTATAACTAGAGCAACAGAAAAAAATATCCTGAAAAAAATTAGTATTATCAGAAAGATGTAAAAAAAAAAAAAAAAGGTTTCAGGGCTAGAATAATTATTCTGATCAACAGAATGAGTAACAGCTGTTTAATTCTTAGTCAATAGGATTTTGGCTTCATGGAGTCAACAGTTACTTCCTGTTTGGAACGCCAACTCAATCCATTTGTCCTATAGATTCAGAGTTCCCAATTATAACTGGGAACTGAACTGGTGTTACAGGAATTAATGATATTGTTGCTTTAGCTGAGGACTGTAGGTTCAGTTACACAGAAACAGGCTTAATGAAAAAAACCTGTCAGACACGCAGCTAAAACGCCAGAAGTTTATTTAAGAACATAAGTATTACTAAACAAAATCCCAAACTGTCTCTTGAGTTCCAACCAAATGACAGTAAAATAATGCAGATTTCCTAAATAGCAAGAGTCCAAACTGCAAAAAACAGAGTTTTTGAATTCATATCAAATTCTCAAAGTGCAGCTTTTGGAAAACCTCGGCAGTCCAGATGTTTGATTCCGTTCAGCACATATTTGTGATATCAGCATCCTTCCAGAGATCTAAAACAAGAACAAACGGCGCTAAAAACGTGGAGAAACTTTCCACCTCAAATCGAAATTTGAAAATAAATATCTGCAGAGCGTGGAAACATAATGCTCCCAAAACGATCACTCCACTGAGGCTGCAAAGCTGCTGCCCTTATATAAATCCAAAATAGTGTTGTTGGATGGATGGATTCTTGTTGGCTGCCACATTATTTTTGAGATTCACCCTGGGACATACTTACTTCGCTTGGGTGCCACACTTTGGACGTGCCTGCTGAAATCAATGAGGGCTTCTTGAGAATTACAAGAACATTTTGAAAGAGAAAATGCATCACAGAGAAGCGCATTATGAATAAATGAGACCCCCCCGAATTGGATTCTGCCATAAATTACATAGCAAAAAAAAGAAAAGAACAAGAACAAGGCCCCGAAGGACCGGCTAGATGATATTAAAACCTCTGCATCTTGCAGCAGTGAGACAGCAGCTAATGGATGAGTCACTGAGCTGCACACGGGATGTGATCAGGTGGAGCAGGAGGTCCGAGGTGAAGGAAAACACTCACACCTATCAGGAGATGGAACCACCGCCACCTTCCAATCTCAAAACACAGTTTTTGCCCTTTGATTCTCACTCCGCCGCCGCCGCAGCTCCAGGTAAACCCTACCATAGCGCACAGGCGTACGCAGAAATAGCTCAAAAAGCCTAAAGAAGACCTTTTGCTTTTTACTTTCTTTGGGCAGAAGAGGGGAAGTGCTCCGGATTGCATCTCTGACTTCTCCGACTCTCACCGAGTCCAGTCATAACATCTGGACGCAGACGCGGCGGAGCTTTAATCGGCAGCAGGCATTCAGGACGGGAGGAGGGACTGAGCCGAGTCCATTAAATATGGATTACAGTGGTAATCGCCAGAGAGTGGGGCAGGGGGGGTGGGAGGGCTGCCAGGTGAGCAAGCTGCTGCAACATCCACCACCACAGGAGAACGAGGACAACCCCCCCCACACACACACACCCCCACCATCATGATCCCTCCGTTGGCTCCGCCCTCACAAACGGATGCTTCCAGATCGTGGAATGACGGAGGAAATGAGTCGCTGGCGTTTGGTTCACATCGACTGCATGGCGCCGGCTGCAGCTGCGCAGAGGTCTGCGCAGGTCAATGTGGGTTAATGATGCACATGCCAGATGTGGCTCACACACGTGTTGGACACTGCAGATGCTCATGAAAGTGAGCGGCGGCACATTTCCTTTCACTTGTAGCTCATTGTGCCGTTTATATCCTCATGATCGCACGACGCTGCAGCTTTGGATTCATCCTAGATGCAGATTTAAAGAAGTGTTTTACCTGTAGACGCAGCTATTGAAGCCATAAAAATGCAGAAAAACCTTTGGTAAATATTTTTGGATATTTATATAATTTCTCCATTTCTTCTCGGGAATTTCCAAAAGTCATTTTCTCCAATCATGATAATAAATCTATTAAAAGATGATGCCTCGTGAACACAACAATCACCACTAAAGATGTGGAGTAACGCAAGTAAAGAATAAACAATATTTTCAATAAACACAAACCTGACCTGAAAACTAAAATAACAGAAATCTTAAGCGTGCCTGAGATTAATAACTGTATACCTGTTTTGGCTGCAGAGTAATCCTGTCATCTTTTTTTGGATCTTGAAGATTAAAATGAATGAAATCTTTTTTATTTACCTTCAGTGGATTGTAATAAGATATAAAGGATTACCTTTTTACAAATTAAGGCTTCAAACTGTTTGTATCTCTACATTTTGCAGAGTTTATATCTATATTTAATCAAGAAATTAAAATATGTAAATGTTTTTTGTTTTAAACATTTTTCTGCTTGATGGTCTTTAAATTATTTTCCAAAAATGTAAGAAAACAGAGAGCTGTAGTCCTAACTGTCCCTAGGGGTGGAAAAATGGTCTGACCCGTACAGCACAGACAGGTGAACCACAGGTGATAGTAAGGTCATTGATCGCTCAATGAAAACGTAGAGAGAAAATGTACGTTTTTCTACGGGCGACAGGTCATATTCAACACGTGATGGAGGGGGAAGTAGGTGAGACTCATGCGTGACGTAAAGATTTTTCATCCGTGTGCACTCCTTGCTGCAGCCGGACTGTTAGAAATGAGGAAATTAGACAGAGTGTAGTTTGTGTGGGCGTCCAACGGGCACTTACCTATCACGTGCACGGCCCACGCATGCAGGTTTCAGGCACAATCATTAAGGGTCCAGTACTCTGACCTCACCGTACGGAAGCCTCACTCCACTATACACTCACCACACGTACAAAAATGGTGCGTTCCGTTTTCATGACGTCCCTTGAGGGGGTTGTAAAACAGCCTGATGGGAACTACAAAAGGTAAGATGCAGCCACTCCTCTCTACGACCCCAGGGGTCAACCCTGTACTGGTGCATGTGACCAAGGCTGTAGCGGTTTCATTGGTTCTGGAAGAATTGCTACAGCCTCACTGACTGACGTTGTGCTGCTTTCAAGGGCCAAGAGTTTTTTCCAGTGTTAAGCAGCCCTTGAATTAGAACTGACTGCAGCTCATTGGGCGATTAAAGGCATCCCCCCGCGGAGTCCTCCTCATGTGAGCAGGTACAGTCTGGCTGTGAATTCGGCTGGATTTGGATGTGGGTTTGGCCCCCGCTGCAGGCATAGTCCTCCGCATGCAGATGAGACCCTCGGAGGGGCACTTTCTCCCCTAAAGAGTCACTTTCAGAGGCTTCCCAGTAGGTGGAGGATCAAAGCTGCTTTAATAGCCCCGTGCACCACATTTGAAGAGAATCAAACGGCTCTGCAGCAGTTTGCAGAGATGATCAGGGTGGGTCTGTTCTCACACAGAAACCCCCCCGTAAAGCCCCTTTGGTCCTTTGAAGTTCTGGTCTTTCCACAAATGTTATTGACTTTATCTGTGATGGAGGCAAAGCTCTAGATTAGAGCTGACAGTGAAGCGATCGAATGATGAACGGGTGTTGTTTCAGAGGCCAAAATGCCATCTTTGAAGGGTGTTTGATGGCGGCAGCTTTCCTTTGTCTGCTCTGACAGGAATACGACAGTATGGGGGATGAAGTGAAGCCGACAGACGGGAACACAGTTCAGAAGAAGAAAAGGAGGAGCGCTCTTCTGTGCAGAAAAACTCGACTAGCGATATGTGATCAACGCTAATAAAGAGTGCAGCTCTGACTTGATCAGTCAGAACATTTGGCAGCAGAGAACACCACAGGGAGGCTTGTTAGTTCTCTTCTTAGAGGGTGCAGCTTCATCCCCAGAGTCTGCATTCATTCTCACAGTGGGGCTTTTTTGTTTCTGCCATGCTCTCTTTTCACACCATCAACTCTCTTCTTTTGAGGTTTAAATCTTTTGTCTGACATTTTCTTCTCCTGTTCCCCGTGCCAACATTACGGCGGTCCATGCCGGAGCCACAAGACGTCTTTTTTGACGGGAGAGCTCCATCAGCGGTAAAGATTTCCATCCATCATCGCGTACTCGGTGGTATCAGCCTCTTTTGGGTCTGACCCCATGGTTGGGAGGAGCAAACAGACTCACCATAGAGACAAATTTTTGACAACTGATGATGTCGAGATGCAATTTCTGGAAAATTACCGCATTTTTTGACCACAACTCGCATTGGATTATGGGACACATTAACCCGTTAACACCAAAATAACTGTGAGATGCTTCTTGGCTGTTGACGCGATCCACGTCTATCAGCTGATTCTGAAGCGGGGGAAAAGTGTCTGGCAAAGACGATATGCCATTTCCCTCCCTCTTCAGGATCTGCCGAAATTACCGGAACAGCGTCAGCAGATAAATAGTTACGGTAGTGGAAAGAATGTAAAAGTCAGACAAAATGGGTCAAACAAAACAGTCAGATAATGTGGTATGACTACACTACCCATAATCCCTTGAGGGACCAATTGGTAAGCGGTGGGTGAAAGGTGATGGGAAGTTTTTCTTGTGAACTGTGTTGTTCTCCACCTCTTCTATCTACCATCTACCATATTCAGCCTTTGCAGGAAGAGCAACACCATGTTCTCACTCCACTTCTTAGTCTGGTCTTCTGCATCAAAGATTTGAGAAACCTTGAAGTAATTTATTTTCTTTAGTATTTATTTTAATGTAGTATTTTGTTATGCATGTTTATATGAAAATGTGATTTTGTGGTTTTCGTTGGGTGAATTCGTCTCTCAATAGGGTTCTGCCCGCTGGAGAAAAACGTATAACTAAATTGATCCTGACTCCATCCCCCTCAGTGCTCCAACGGCCTCGTAGTTTCCCAAAATCACGTCCAAACATTTGGACAGATTCTTGAGCCTCTCATACCATAGAGCAGTGTTTTTCAACCAGTGTGCCGTGGGAGATGGTCAAGTGTACCATGGGAAATTGCCCTCATTAACTGATCTAAAAACATTTTCCATCTCCAGGATTTCAGCTCTGTGTTCATCCAAACAGGCCCTGATAAAACAGAGTAGTTAGGAATATGAAAGATCATAAAATACTTTTTTCTTTGTGTTTATTTGATTCTATTAAAGACATTTTGATAAGAATGACGGTACCACGATTTAGCTGCAGCTATACCTGTTTTTTGAAAGGTCCCGCCCCTTTTACTGTCTCCACCAATCATTCTTGAAGGCTTAATCACATATCATCAGTCTGACCAATCAGAAGTGGTTAAAGTCTTCACTTCCTTGTTCTGATTCTGCTCATAAAGTCTCTCAGTTCTAACAGAAATACCAGCTAAAGCTCGTCTTTAGCGGTGTAGCTTTCCACAGAATCCGGTGTCAGACCGTGGAACAAGAGAACAAAACCATGAAGCTCAGAGACGCTGGTCTTTCTGCGGTCGGCGGATTTTCGGCACTACATCTCCCATGATGCATTGGGTTAGAATGACTGTCTTAGCGCACAATGAGCCTCTCCTCTTAACGTCCTTAAACAAGGAACACACATCAAACACACATCAAACATCAAATACATCTTTTAGAAAAAAACAACTGCAGCTTCCAGCTTTTTCTGCCACAATTATCACAAAAATGCATGTGAGATCATGGAGGAGCTGTAGATCAATACAGACTATGAGCTTTTCCTTTTTATTTTTTATTTTTTTGGATGATGGTGTGCCGCGGGATTTTTGTCAAGGTTAAAGTGTGCCGTGGCTCAAAAAAGGTTGAAAAACACTGCCATAGAGTTCTGTTCCAGGTCAGGAAGTACAATCAGAATAGCTCCTTTAGATTATAACACATAGTTGAATTTGGACAAAAGCTGCGCTTACGGCTAAAGGAATGCTGTCTGTCAATAATGCTGAACTTATTGACATTTCTCCTTTCATACGTCCCGTTTAAATGTTTAGATCTGTGGTAATAAAATCAGATCTGAGAATACTGGAGGAACCTTTTCCCTCCAAAGTTGGACAGTTGTTTTGTTTGCAAAAGCATAAACCAGCAAAACCTGTTGATCTTTATCTGTACTTGAGCTCTGCATTACATTAGATCTTTTCTATTTTGTGAGGCTTTCTAACTTGAAACATGTTCTTTCATAATCCCAAATCCTTTAGTTGTTAATGTAATAAAAATGCACAAAATCCCTATAGTAAATGTTTTGTATGTATTTATCCATTCATCCATCAATCCATTTTCTTAATCTGTTTGATCCCTGTCGAGGTCACGGAGTTGCCAGACACTTCCCTGGCTACTGTTGGGCAAGTTGCCAGTCTGATGCTGGGCCACACAATCACACACCCATACACACTCACAGTAACACCTAGCGACAATTTTAAAGTAATCAATCAACCTGTGAAGCATATCTTTGGACTGTGGGAGGAAGCCAGAGTACCTGGAGAAAACCTACGTATTTACGGGGAGAAGATGCAAACTCCACGCAGAAAGTGGAGTCTAGTTAGCATGTAGCCTACTAGCCTTCGAATGTAAAGCGACTGCTAACGAGTATGTTAATAAAAAAGTCCTGAATATTATTATTTCTATTCGACCCTAAACTACAATATCAGCTGGCTGTCTGTCTACCGGCCAGCCAGCTGCCCGAATGCCGGCATGACAAGCAAAAGAACTCCGCGGCGGAGCTAGTAGGAGCTATGTCCAGTGAATCGTATGGCTCAGCCTAGGCATCATAAATCTTGATATTTTTCTTCTATTCATTGAGACAATAATAAATTGATCATTCTTGTTTTTCCTTTTCCTTTCTTAAACGAATGTGGGTCACAAAGACACAGAAGTTACCGCTGAAAGCGGCTTTTGCGGCCCGACGGAGAGCATATCGATGTTCATGAAGGACTTATGACGTGAATAATTATTCCGTTCGCACGAATTAATCATTTCGTGGGAACAGAATATTAATTTGTGGGAACGAGATATATTTTATTTTTTTAATGTCAGGACACGGGCTCCGTAGTTTTCTAAATAAATGATCCAGCTTAATTTAGCAACAACCAGCCTGATCAAATTTAAGGGGGTCTACAGGGGATAAATTCAGATTCTGTGAGGTGTGCTTCATAGGCAGCTTGGTGTTGCACTAATAAGGTTTGTGTCAGTTTGAAACTTTTTTTGCCAGACTATAATAGCAAAGGTTTTATTTCCAAAACGTGGATTTTAGTCTTTAAATTCTAAGACGTTTCGCCCCCTTTTCTTCAGATGAACCCATGAATGAGAGCCTTCACAAAAGAAGTACTGAGGTGTTTTGTAGAGTTTTTTTGGTTTCGTTTATGATGGAGAAAAACGAATGTCTCAAGCCGTCTGCCGTCTCAGGAAATGGGAAGAGTTGCCTTCTGACCGGAAGAATTGGCAGTTTGAGTCCATGTATTCTCAGGCGAGAAACTCCACGCTGACCCCAAAGTCTCCATCAGGTCATGAATGTGTGTGAGCGCCACAAATAAGCACTTTGTAGGCTGATAGAAAAGACTGGTATGAAAATATGCTTTAAGGATCTCTGTGGAGCCAGGGGGGAAATGAGGTTTGAAAAAAAACTATTTTGAAGCCACAAATGCGGACCCATAGAGAAATCGTTTCTTGAGTCAGGTTTAGTAAATATTTGGATATAAAGATGTGTTGATGCACTGAATCATGTATGAGTAAAACAGTCATAGGATGAACCTTTCAGTGTAACCCAACTCCAATAATTAGAACAACAAAAGTGTTGCAGGTACTAAGACAAAAAAACAATTCCATTTTTGAAATGTTACCTTGTAGATTTAACCACATTAATTGTTGAGCTACTTCAATTTTTTTTTTAACAAACATTAGTGAGTTAGCTGATAAAAAATGATTTCTGATCAGTTTACAACCTTTAAAAAGCACATTTTGGAAAGTCTTCTTTGGTGTCAGAGAAGAAACTATCAGACTTCACAGATCCAGAGGGAAAGCGTTGGGACACAAAAGTGTTTTACATCGATCAACGCGAATGAAAAGTAGGACAAACATTTAGCAAAGTGCTGTAAAGTGGTGCCTCGCACAACAAATGTGATTTGTTCCGGCGTTTGTTTGTTATGCGTCACACAAGTTCTGTTCCACTCCAACTATTACCCTCTGGCAGACGATACAGGAGCCCACCGGCTCATACGAAAAGACTCAGAGACAGCTATTACCCATAGGGACTCCAAATAGCACCTTCAATAATCAAGACTGAACAGCACTATGCGCAAAAACATCCCAAGCTCACCATTTGTGTTTAATTTCACATGGACCCTGTATCTATCCCTCTGTATTTCTACATAGTTTATTTGTTTTTGTACCTATTTTTTACATGCACCTTCTACCTACAACTTGTATTCTCTTCCATTGTTATTTCTTTTTTCATTTTTTGCATTTTACTCTTCACAAGGTACTACTGTTGTGTGCAAAGGTACTGACCGACCTATTTTGGCGAGTCAATCGGCTCTCGTCTTCATTGCAATGTTGACCTGTGTTGATACTGTATATGACAAAGCTTCCTTCCTTCCTTCCTTCCTTCCTTCATTCATTCATTCAAAGTCTTGTAAAGTGGTAACTCACACCACAAATGTGATTTGATCCGGCGTTTGTTTGTCATGTGATACGTCACCAGGAAAAATCCTGAAAGTTCAGATAAAGTGAAGATAGATGGAGAAGTGAGGGCCTGCTTCCTTCTCTGAGACCAGGAGCCTCAACTTCTGTCACATAATTCTGACAGAACAGACTCAACATGAAGTCTGGAATATTTTCAGTTCAGGTTTGGTTTTTCAGGTTGAATAAGAGGAAACCTTTTAAGTCTCACTGAAACTCAGAAGACACTTCTTTAAAGAATCCTTATCAGGAAATTATGAGCCGACTTACGTATGGTACTTATTTATTTTTCTAGTTATAGCTGTGCTTCAAATCTACCAAAGAAAGTCAGAGCAAAGTTCGCCCTTTAAGGAAATGTTTGAAAGTTTCACTTCCAGAGCTAATAAAAGAAGACATCCAGAAATCTATCTTCAGCCTCTGGTCTAACTATGCTGAAGAGTTTCATGATTGTGATGAACACGGTGAGCATGCTGCAGCGTATGCCAGCCAGCTGTCATAAATGAAGCAGAAAATAGTCCCTGAAAATGCGCTGCTTTCTTGTTTACCATCGTTTTAATTATTTCCGAACAAGCTAGTGAGCCTCAAGCGTCAAGATAAGGCTTATCTATCCGTCGCTCCACACACGCTATCCAGGAACTGAGCAGTAATTTAACACATTTCTCTCCTGCTTGTTTGAGAGCTAATTGTATCTGATGTTTACTGGTAAAGTATGTCATTGATCACAAAAACAAATTAAATGCTTCGAAACACAGAATCATCCAGTACATCCAAGACTTAGCGTAAAAAATAAAGAATAAACAACGTTGATGTTTCTAACCCTAGTAACATATTTCACTTTCTATTATATGCAGATGTGGTATGATTGAAAGTGAATCTTCAGACAAAGCGGTGAAAATGGCCAAACTAGCTCATTTTCTGGTCGTTCTTCAGCAGATAACAGTCCTGACTGAAAGGGTTTGGTGTGTTTCTCCAACATGGAAAACATTTGGGTGGGATTATATAAGTTTGTTTCCTTCCACTCCCTTTCAAGCAGTCTATGACTTGACGACTAATTATCCTATGTTTGATGCATCTTTGTATGGATGTAAAACGGTGTGGATTATGAATTATTCTTGCTTTGATTGCTTGAAATAAACCATTTTCAATCCAATTTGGAGGAATTTCAGTTTTCTACATTTATGACTTTGCTTCAATGCTTTGCTTTCTTCACAGAACAGTTCTGTCCTTAAAGCCCTATAAGTCCCACCTGTCCTTACAGGTTGATACGGGCTGTCTGGGGGTCAAAAACTGATCAGACCTGTATTGTTTACAAGGGTGGCTTGCACAAAACATCCAACCCCCCCAAACCCTGCAGATAGTGCAAGAAACCCGTCAGTGCTGATCATGTAACAAGTGTGCGGTCCTGGGTGCAGATGCAGAACGATGGCACGTTTTCCTTTTCAGGTGGCTGTACGAGCCTAAAGGGAACTGCTAGACACTCGTGCGCTCACTCTTGAGTCCCACTCCGATCATCTTCTGATCTATTTTCAAAGCGTTCCCAGTGGTCTTTTAATTAGGATTATGCTGTTTTTAGCAAAAACCTGTACCGTTTTCTAGGAGATAGTTTCTGACTGAATTTAGAAATGAGTCTCAGAGTTGTGGGCGGTACCGTTTATGTCTTCTAGGTCAGTGTTTTTCAACCTTTTTTGAGCCACGGCACACTTTAGCCTTGACAAAAATCCCGCGGCACACCAGCATCCAATAAATAAATAAATAAATAAAGGAGAAACTCATAGTCTGTATTGATGATCCACAATCCCTCCATAATCTCACCTGCATTCTCGTGATAATTGTGGCAGAAAAAGCTGGAAGCTGCAGTTGTTTTTTCTAAAATATGTAATAAAAGTTAAGTTAAAAGATTTAAAAACTGTTTGATGTGTGTTCGTTGTTGTTTTAAGGCATTAAGAAGAGAGACTCATTGTGTGTGTCTGTCACTTTAACCCAATGCATCATGGGAGATGTAGTGGAAAAATCCGCCGAACACAGAAAGACCAGCGTCTCTGAGCTTCATGGTTTTGTTCACTTGTTCCACAGTCTGATACCGGATTCTGTGGAAAGCTACACCGCTAAAGACGAGCTTTAGCTGGTATTTTTGTTAGAACTGAGAGACTTTAGGAGCTAAATCAAAACAAGGAAGTGAAGACTTTAACCACTTCTGATTGGTCAGACTGATGACATGTGATTAAGACTCCAAGAATGATTGGTGGAGACAGTTAAAGGGGCGGGACTTTTCCTAAAACGGAGATTAAGCTGCAGCTAAATCGTGGTACCGTCATTCTTATCAAAATGTCTTTAGTAGAATCAAATAAGCACAAAGAAAAAAGTATTTTATGATCTTTTATATTCCTAACTACTCAGTTTTATATCAGGACCTGTTTGGATGAATAAAGAGCTGATATCCTGTAGATGGGAAATGTTTTTAGATCAGTTAATGAGGGCATTTTCTCACGGCACACTTGACCATCTCCTGCGGCACACTGGTTGAAAAACACTGTTCTAGGTCACACTCCAACCTAACATTAGCAGTGCAACAAAAATGGCAGCAGTATCGGAGCTATCCAGTTTAGACGTAGTTTACGTTCGTGGATGTCATGACTGCCGCTGCCCCTCCCTCTCAGCGGCTGCTCATCAGGTCTGATTCTCCTCACCTGTACGCCTCAGTATTTAAGCCTGCCACGTAGTCTCAGTTATTGCCGGAACGTCTAGCCTTTCTGCCTGACTACCAGCCTAGTTGTTGATATTTGAGCTGAAGTTCAAGTTATTAACCTCATGCCTGTCTATGTCAACGCTCCAGGTCCTCAAGCCAAGCATCTACTTACCTGTCACGCTTCAGGAAACCAAGCATTCAGCCTGCTCGTCAGCCGACGCTCTCACTCCGGGTTTTTCTCCACAAGACTGCTACTCCAAGTTGGATCCATCCCAAGAATCTCTCATTCCCGGCTCTAGCCTCTAGAGGACTTCCTCATTCAAGGTCTCCACGCTCCCCCCTCTCGTTTCTCTCTAAGTGACTGTATATCGACCCCTTCCTCTCAGCCTGCTGGCGGCTCCCACTTCTTGCAACGCCCTCTGGTGTCTATTCCGAGTACTGCAAGCTCCAGCTCCCCAGTCTCCTCAGCCCAATAAATATTAAGTTGCATTCCTGGGTCTGTCGTTTTTGGTTGGTCCTCAAGAGCTCTCCTGACAGAACGTTCCGGCCAAGATGGACCCAAAGACAGCTCAGGAGTTCCAATCCCAGGTTGAGGGTGCCTTCAGGAACTATGATCTGCGGATGGCTGAGTTTTCTTCAGGTTTACGTGACATTACTGAGAAACTCGCTTCTATGAGTATTTCGCAAGGATTAGCACCCTCTGTCACTGTGCAACCCATCACCGAACCCAAGATGAATCCACCAGAAAGATATGACGGACATCCTGCTTCATGTCGGACTTTTCTCTGTCAATGCGAACTGATTTTTTCTCTGCAGGAATCTTCTTTTCCATCAGAAAAATCTAAGGTTGCCTATGTAATTTCTCTGCTGACTGGTCGGGCGGCTCAGTGGGCAACAGCTGAATGGACTCGTGACTCGATCATCTGTTCCTCATACAGGAGATTTTCAGAAGAGCTCAGAGAAATTTTCGACCCAGTGAAACCCCATAGAGAAGCTGCTCGACAGTTGACCAGGATACGCCAAGGGAAAGAGACAGTCGATGATTATGTCATTCGTTTCCGGACCATTGCAAGTAACAGTGAGTGGAATGAAGAGGCCCTCTACGACATGTTCTATGAAGGTCTGTCTGACAACGTTAAAGATGAACTGGCAGCACGTGAACTCCCAAGTCGCATCAATGACTTGATGTCCCTAGCAGCTCGCATTGACAGACGCATCCAGGAGAGAGGGAGAGAGAGACCACAAAGATCACGCCCCGTTTCTCATGAACAGCAATCCTGTTTTTTCCCCAAGACGTCAGCCTCTTCAGGCTCAAGCACGGAGGAGCCCATGCAGTTGGGTCGCACCCGACTCTCCAAAGAGGAGAAAGATCGTCGTTTCCAGCAGAACCTGTGTTTTTACTGTGGCTCTCCTGGTCATCATGTCAATGACTGCCCAGTAAAAGACCAGGCTCAACACGAAAGGAGGAGACGTGTATGAGCCTTTCTGTGTCCTCCTCCTCTCATCCCAACCCAAGAACCAGAGCCTCCTTTCAAGTCAAGAATCAGGTACTCACAGAAACTGTTTTTATTGATTCGGGGGCTGATGGCAATTTTATGGCAGAAGAGATTGCACATAAGTGGGGAGTTAACGTTTCTTTGTCTCAGCACCCTTTGAGTGTCAAAGCCATTGATGGACATGTGATCACTAACAGTCTTCTTGTTACAGAATCGGTTAAGATGCAGATCGACAATCACACTGAAACTGTCAGATTCCACATCCTCAAGAATATTGACCTACCCGTTATACTAGGACTGCCTTGGTTGCAACGTCATAACCCTCAGGTTGATTGGCTTACAGGACGAATCCTGACCTGGAGTACTGACTGCCACAGAAACTGCCTTGGTGGGATGGAACCCCCATCAACCCCTAGCCAGAAAATTGTCTCTATTGAAAAATACCCTGACCTCTCTAAAATACCCACCTCTTATCACGACCTTAAGGAAGTGTTTAATAAGGTAAAAGCTACCAACCTACCTCCACATCGCCCTTACGATTGTCCCATTGACCTCTTGCCAGGTACTTCTCCCCCCCGAGGTCATTTATACTCTTTGTCGGTCCCTGAGAGAGTGGCCATGGAGACATATATTAAGGAGTCTCTAGCTGCTGGACTCATTAGACCCTCCTCCTCCCCAGCTGGGGCAGGATTTTTCTTTGTAAAGAAGAAGGATGGGGGTTTAAGACCTTGTATTGACTACCGAGGACTCAATGAAATCACAGTACGCAACCGTTATCCTCTGCCACTCATGTCCTCTGCCTTTGAACTCCTTCAGGGGGCCAGGATCTTTACAAAGTTGGATCTTCGTAATGCCTACCATTTGGTGCGGATCAGGGAAGGAGATGAGTGGAAGACGGCATTCAACACACCTTCAGGTCATTATGAATACCAAGTCATGCCATTTGGCTTAACCAATGCTCCCGCAGTCTTTCAAAACCTGGTTAATGATGTGTTAGGGGACATGATCAACCGCTTCGTTTTTGTTTATCTGGACGATATTCTGATATTTTCTCGTTCAGAGGCTGAGCATATCCAACATGTGCGCAAGGTTCTCCTACGCCTACTCCAAAACCAGCTATATGTCAAGGCTGAGAAGTGTGAATTCCATGCCACCACCACTTCTTTTTTGGGTCTGGTCATCACTGAGGGCAGAGTTAAGATGGATCCTAAGAAAGTCCAGGCAGTGTTGGAATGGCCCAAACCCGAAAACCGTAAGCAATTGCAACGTTTTCTAGGATTTGCCAATTTCTATCGTCGCTTCATCAAGAACTACAGTAAGATCGCTTCACCTCTACATGCCTTAACGTCATCCAAACAGAGCTTTTCTTGGAACCAAAAAGCAGAATCTGCCTTCAAAGATCTAAAGAACCGCTTCACGTCGGCTCCTGTGCTGGTGGTTCCTGACCCCAGTAAACAGTTCATTGTGGAAGTAGATGCTTCCGACACTGGGATCGGAGCAGTTCTATCCCAAAGCAGTTTGGATAACAAGGTGCACCCTTGTGCTTTCTATTCCCGCCGTCTGTCCAACGCTGAAATAAACTACCATGTCGGGGATAAGGAGTTATTGGCTATAAAAGAAGCATTAGAAGAATGGCGGCACTGGTTGAAGGGGGCCGAGGTTCCTTTTGTTGTGTTTACTGACCACAAGAACCTGGAGTATTTAAGAACTGCCAAAAGGATGAACTCGCGCCAGGCTCGCTGGGCCCTTTTCTTTAACCGGTTTACCTTCTCTTTGTCCTATAGACCAGGGTCTCAAAACGTGAAGGCTGATGCACTGTCCCGGAGGGATGAATGCCCCCTGAAGAAGGTCTTTCCTGAGTTTATCCTGCCTACCTCTGCTCGACTCGCGGTTCTCAGTACCGACATAGAAGAGGAGGTAAGGTCGGCTAACCAGGACTCTCAATCTCCTTCTGCCTGCCCCGTAGGACGTCTCTACGTTCCTGTAGATCTCAGAGCCAGAGTTATTCAATGGTTTCACACCTCACGTATGTTTTGCCATCCTGGACAGAGAAGAACACTCTCCATCATTGGACAGCGCTTTTGGTGGCCCAACATGAGGAAGGACATCAATGAATATGTCTCTGCTTGTCCAGAATGTGCCCAGGTCAAAGTAACTACATCCCCCCCTGCTGGATTGCTGCAGCCTCTGTCCGTTCCTAGAAGGCCCTGGTCCCACATCTCCCTGGACTTCGTCACAGGACTTCCACCGTCTGAGGGCAAGACAGTGATCCTTACGGTAGTAGACCGTTTTTCTAAAATGGTTCATTTTGTTGCTCTATCCAAGCTCCCCACGGCCAAGGAGACTGCTGAGGTCCTACTCAACCATGTCATTCGTCTCCATGGTCTTCCCAGAGATATTGTCTCGGACCGGGGACCCCAATTCACTGCTAAGTTCTGGGCGGAGTTCTGCCGGTTGCTTGGTGTCTCTGTGAGTCTGTCCTCTGGTTTTCACCCACAATCCAATGGCCAATCAGAACGGCTCAACCAACAGTTGGAAACCGGCCTCCGTCTTCTCTGTGGCCGTGAGCCTGCATCTTGGTCCCGCAATCTGGTCTGGGTTGAGTATGCACATAATACGCTTCCCTCGTCTGCCACAGGGTTGTCTCCCTTCCAGGTGGTGTTTGGCTACCAGCCCCCTCTCTTTGCTTCCCAGGAGGGGGAGGTTTCTGTGCCATCTGCCCATGCATCCGTTCGGAGATGTCAGCAGGCCTGGCGCAGGGCCCGGCAGACTCTCCTACGGACCGTGGAGACCTACCGCACCACCGCAAACCGACGGAGGATTCCTGCTCCCTCCTATCAAGTGGGTCAAAGGGTTTGGCTTTCTACCACTAATCTGCCTCTTCGTGTTGAGAACAGAAAACTGGCTCCACGGTTTGTTGGTCCCTTTCCCATCTCCAAAGTGGTCAATCCAGTGGCAGTTCGCCTGCGTCTACCCAGGACTCTCCGTATACACCCCACCTTCCACACTTCCATGGTGAAGCCTGTCAAGACCAGCCCTCTTGTCCCTCCTGCTGAGGCTCCACCACCGGCTCGATTCATTGATGGGGGTCCTGCTTATACAGTGAGACGCCTGCTCCGTTCTCGCCGCCGTGGACGTGGCCTACAGTACCTAGTAGATTGGGAGGGTTATGGTCCTGAGGAACGTTCCTGGGTTCCTGCTCGGTTCATCCTTGACCCTGATCTTATTGCCCAGTTTCATAGTGAGCATCCCGACCAGCCCGCACGACCTTCGGGTGCCGGTCGTTGAGGGAGGGGTACTGTCATGACTGCCGCTGCCCCTCCCTCTCAGCGGCTGCTCATCAGGTCTGATTCTCCTCACCTGTACGCCTCAGTATTTAAGCCTGCCACGTAGTCTCAGTTATTGCCGGAACGTCTAGCCTTTCTGCCTGACTACCAGCCTAGTTGTTGATATTTGAGCTGAAGTTCAAGTTATTAACCTCATGCCTGTCTATGTCAACGCTCCAGGTCCTCAAGCCAAGCATCTACTTACCTGTCACGCTTCAGGAAACCAAGCATTCAGCCTGCTCGTCAGCCGACGCTCTCACTCCGGGTTTTTCTCCACAAGACTGCTACTCCAAGTTGGATCCATCCCAAGAATCTCTCATTCCCGGCTCTAGCCTCTAGAGGACTTCCTCATTCAAGGTCTCCACGCTCCCCCCTCTCGTTTCTCTCTAAGTGACTGTATATCGACCCCTTCCTCTCAGCCTGCTGGCGGCTCCCACTTCTTGCAACGCCCTCTGGTGTCTATTCCGAGTACTGCAAGCTCCAGCTCCCCAGTCTCCTCAGCCCAATAAATATTAAGTTGCATTCCTGGGTCTGTCGTTTTTGGTTGGTCCTCAAGAGCTCTCCTGACAGTGGATCCATTTGTCTGACAGTGGATGCATCAGAATGGAGTAGAGCAGGGAGCTTGTAGCCCCGCCCAGCATATTTTCGACATCACAAACGCGATCTTTTTCAAACTGCATATTTTTCTTCTGCTCCTGATTCAAAACCATTTAAATAAAGAAATAAGCTTGATTGTCTTTATAAATGTCCTCAATCATCAGAAAAATGCAGCAAAAACATGTTTAAAACACCAAAAACACATTTTTAATCAGGATGGGTCCACAAGATCCTCTCTATAATTGACAACCCAACAACCAGAGACGGCCACACGAGTCAAGTCCCGTATGGCTGAACGTGACTCAGACCTTTAGGAGATCCTTCTTCTTTTCCTTTTTCTTACAATGCAGAACATCAAGTTTTTATCTCAAAATGTCCATTCAAAACTTCAGAATAAAAATAAACCTCTCCAATTTTACCCTTGCAAAAAATAACGTCTGAAGTGAATAATCTAAAAAACTAAGATGGAGACTCAAAGGGCGCCTTCTTTTTCCAACAATTTAGTTCAATTGAATGGATCTGCACATCACGCCCACTCAGCCGCTCCGTGCACTCCTCCATCATTTCTGCTGCTTCTGCAGCCTTCAAACAGCAAAGTGCTGCAGGCTTTTCCAGATCCAGTCAGAACCACCAGAGACCCGACACACTATGGAGAGGAGGAGCATGGACGGCCCTGCTTTAATGATCCTCATCCTCTGCAAATCAGAGTGCGTTTTGATCCGGAGTGAGCCTCTCTGAAGTATTATTCATCGGACACGAAGAGCTGCCCCCCCCTGCTGTTGTTGCTAGTTACACCGCACCCATGCTGACTTATCCGGCTGAGATTTAAACATATTCACAACCATTGTAGTACTTTCCTTTGATAGTGGGTCTACTAAAAAATACAAAAAAGAAGATCAATGAAACCCTGGTGTCAAAAAAAGTCACGTGCTAATTTACACGAGTCCTCGTGCCAGTTGGTATTTTCCAGACTGAGTGGTGGGTTCACTGCTGGGCTACAACAGCAGGACTGACCTACATTTCCCTCCCATATTCAGACAGGCTCGGGGGGCTCACAGCCACACAACCACCAGTGTTTCCTCCGTCTTACGCTGGCCGGGGCGATGAAGCCTCTCAAACAGCATATGGATCAACACCAGTCACTGGATGGCCTGAAGAAAGCTGGAGTGCACGGATTTTTGTCAGCACTTCAAGTAACCAGACTGTCATGAATGCTGCAGTCAAGTTCAGACCGAGAGCTGACAAAGAACAATCCGTTCAACCTTTGTTTGCTTCCGGGAACAAATCCCAGTTCCTGGATAATTCTTTTCCAATTTTCTCTGTTTTTACTAAAGCAGAAAAGCAACTTAAAAAGCACGAAACATGAAATTATTTTAGTGAAGAGAAAACACAAACGGGTCTCTGAACAGGCTGCTTTCAGCCTGAACTCCATCCTTCTCACGCTTCACGTTTCTGCTCCATCAGGATCTACTCAGTTTCATTCCCTGCTTTCACTCCGTAAAGATCTTCATTTATTCTTTTAAATACATTTTGTTTTGTAGTGGTTCCAACGTTTTTTGTTTTTTCCTAAGACCCTCCCACTTCTTTACAAAAGCTTCCTGAGTCGTTGTGACAAACTCCGGCGACTCAGACAGAGATCGCCCTGGGATCGTCTCTGCCACATCATTGGCTCAGAAGAAGCGCTGAGGGCGGACTGACACACTTGCAGATGAGTGCTGAAGACATCCTCAGCTAAAACAGGAGCCTGTTACACAGTAATGACACAATGACTTCTCCTGTCCACCAGCTGATCAAACAGATCAGAGCTGAACGCCTCTTGTGTTGAACAGATTTTACTGTTACAATAGGCGGTTATGAATCTTCTGACACACCAGATATATATTTGAATATACCCCTTTTGTATTTGAGGCTAAATTTTATTTATATTTAATATGTTTGTAAGCATTTTTTGTTCAACCAGATGAAAAAAAAGAAGAAAAGGAGAGAGTAGTCAAATCATTTTAAATGATTCATTCTCAACTCTCATTGAGAGGAGACATGGTGTTAAAGGAGAACAATGGTCTATTGAACAACACATCCTTGTGTATTGGCATAGAGGACATCTGCAATAATCAACTCTCAAGCGTCCCTCTTAGGAGAAGTCCAGGAGGTGAAGGAAGGAACTGTACTTTTAGAAACATTTCCTGGTCTGTGTTTCCAACTTTACATCCTCCAGGTCCAAAAACTGCCCCTACAGCCTGATATGAACTTAGGAAAACGTTAACATTTCCTGTCTTTTTGACCTGATAGTAGTCATGTTAGCCAAAAGGTTTCATCTGGTTTATTATACGAGTATAGGTAAGTATTATCAGTACATTACCTCATAGAAGCATGTATGCAGCTAAAAAGCATGGGACAGCGTTTAGTGCCCTGATGCACCTCATGACTGACTTCTGACGATACAACCATTTTAATGCAGATTTCCCAAAAGCCAAAAAATAAAAATGTTGACACAGACCAATTCTTTGTTTGGTGCCGGATCAAAACAATGTTGATTCGATTGGATGTTGTGCTGACACAGATGCACACAAACCAATCCAATCGTAGGTCAACCAATTAAGACCATCCGTCAAACAAAGCAATAGGTTCTGTTTTCAAAAATAATTCCCGAGTTTATGACATTTGGGTAAAAAAAACTATGAGGTTGTCAACAAAATGGTTTGCTGTTTGCAGAACATGAAGGTAACAGACGGAGACTTAACATCGTCCAACACTTGAGGTTGCATAAAGAAGAATACGTTTCTGAATGAAAGCTGAGGCTAGCTTGTCAACTAAGTAATGGCTAGCGGCACCTTAAATCAATAAAACTGTAAACTCGACGTCAATGTTACATTATGGTCGCGGTAAACTGGGTTTTTATTATAGAGAGATCATTTGGAATTTTGGGGTGAGAGTTCAGAGGAAAACTAATAGCTAATAGTAGTTAAAATTAGCTAATAGTTAGCTAATGTTCTAGCAAAGGTTTGAGAAATAAATACCGTTCCTAAAACTGTATATGGACTGTATAAATATTATTAATCTGTTGTTGAAGGACTAGAAAGAACTTAAAATACTTAACGGCCGGACCTGGACCTGACTTGAGGCTTGTTTATCTTGACTTGAGTAAAAAATGTGAGACTTATGACAATGACTTGGTTCCACCTTTGTAGTATAGAACCCATTTTTCAGTCTCTGTAGTATTAATAACTGAATTAAATTAAATACAGAACTCACCTTAAAAAGGCAAGAACAGACATTCATTCAACACTGGCTTCAGTCACTTTGAGCATCTTCAGATTTATTTTATTAGGGTTGACTTTTGGTTCAGTTATAAGTGCTATAAAGTAATCTAGAACATGTGCTATCTGCTTATAGAAATAAAGTTTTTTTTGGCGTTGCAGCAGGGGAACTATGCAAAGCTTACAGCTTCTTGCAACATTTACAGTGAAGAATTTCCCAGATAATAAATGGGGGCTTTTTGCACACGCAGGCTGCAGATGCACAGGAAGTCCCATCAAAACAGGCTGCAGAGCCGCCACATAATTAACTGCGACACGGTTAAACAGCAGTTCCCATTAAAAACACGTCAAACCGGGGTGACAGGTACGGCCACAGGTAGCAGGGCGAGGCTCCGGCGTACACAGCCCCCATATCCTCTTTGTTGCTATGGCAACAGCCGGCGATGGGCGCACAGATGGGCGAGTGGAGGTGTTGGTGGTGGGGCAGGGTTGGATGTGTGTAGATGGAGGGGGGGCCATGACTGACAGCTGTGACAGCTATATAATCCTGTCCTCTAAGGAACATGCATTCAGAAAGGCAGGTGTGCACAACAGCGGCAGCGGGAAGCAGCTCAGAGGCTGCTCCTCATTTTTTCATTCGGATGTTACACATTCCTGATAAAGCCAGGATGTGCAGGATAATAAATCCTGGGGGAGCCAGCGTAGTATACCTCGAGATGGAGCAGAGTACACAGATAATATGGAAAACATTAATTAATCAATCTATCCATCTATCTATTTATCTATCAGTTCTTATTGCTCAATCACTTCTCATTTATTTTCCTTTTTATACAGTTTAAATGTAAAAATTGCATCAGTACGTTAAGCACTCCAGTTAAACATTTATAGCGAATTTCCAAGATGTTTTGAGTCAAATCGACAGGTGAGCTAAGAAAATGCAAAGCGTCATTCAAATAAAGTCGGCTTTGCACGGCTGTCGCAGAAATGCAGAAGAAATCCATCCCAGCATCCTCTGCTTCCTCCTGTTCGGGCCAGCGTTTCCCAGCTGCCACTGGGGGGAACGGAGGCTGCACCAAACTCGAAAGAATATGAATAAAATCAAAATCCACTCGCTTCATTTTTCTTCCTCTTTGCACCTTTTTTGTAGGAAACAGCAAAAGACAACCATGCATGCTGAGCAGAAAGCAAGAAAAATGCATTACAATGGCCTGTCACAACAACTGGAGTAAAAGCTCCAGAATGAGGACACATAAAAGCCTGAGGTCAACGGAGGTTTAGTTTCTCATTTCAAAGAAAGGAGGTTTGGAGGATGGCTTCCAAAAAACTTTTGGCAAGGCAGCGGTTACTCTCAGCTCTGAACCAGAGAGCAGAAGCGAGCCAAAAAAACTTCCCACAAAGCAGTCAGCATCCTCGGTCTTCAGCTTTCCTCTCCATTTGCACTGTGTTTACCAAGGCGACTAAGCTAATATAAATGTTGAATGCTGCCAGGAATCATTTAAAATACTGCAAATATCAGAAATGACCTAAAATAAAGAACAATTTAGAAAAGTCAGAGGAGCAAACACTGTAAAAACAACATTTTATGTCCTGAATGTTAACCTTGTACTGGCATGTGATGTGCTTTTATTGTGGTCTAATGTCCTATCCTAGGTCTTCCTATGTTCTGGTGTTAGTCTGTAAGGACTACATGTAAATTAGCATTATTGCTATAATCTAATCTAATCTAATATTTACATCCATCACGGTTTGAACAAATGTTCATCAATGTACATATCTTAAAAACAAATAAATAAACAAATGACAGCAAGGGGAATTTTATATTATGTTAAAAAGTGTTCCAGAAGCTCAAACAGATTCAAAAGCTCCAATAGATTCAAAAGATCCAGAAGCTCCAACAGATTCACTAGCTTCAAAAGCTCCAGAAGCTTCAAAAGCTCAAACAGTTTCAAAAACTCCTGAAAATTCAAAAGCTCCAGAAGATTCAAAAGCTCCAGAAGCTTCTAAAGCTCCAGAAGCTTCAAAAGCTCCAGAAGATTCAAAAGCTCCAGAAGCTTCAAAAGCTCCAGAAGATTCAAAAGCTCCAACAGTTTCAAAAGCTCCAGAAGATTCAAAAGCTCAAACAGTTTCAAAAGCTCCAGAAGATTCAAAAGCTCCAGAAGATTCAAAAGCTCCAGAAGATTCAAAAGCTCCAGAAGATTCAAAAGCTCCAGAAGATTCAAAAGCTCCAGAAGATTCAAAAGCTCAAACAGTTTCAAAAGCTTCAACAGCTTCAAAAGCTCCAGAAGATTCAAAAGCTCCAACAGCTTCAAAAACTCCTGAAAATTCAAAAGCTCCAGAAGCTTCAAAAGCTCCAGAAGCTTTAAAAGCTCAAACAGCTTCAAAAGCTCCAGAAGATTCAAAAGCTCCAGAAGATTCAAAAGCTCCAGAAGATTCAAAATCTCCAGAAGATTCAAAAGCCTCCCCTCGTGGCAGGTCACTTAATGCTCTCTCTCTCTGTCTCTTTTGGCTTATCCCATCAGGGGTCGCCACAGCGAACAAGTCGCATTGTAAGCTTGGCATTGTTTTACGCCGGATGCCCTTCCTGACGCAACCCTCTCAAGGCAACCGGGCTTGGGACCAGCACAGAGGTAGAGAAGGGAACAGGCAGCAGCCCGGATTTGTACCCTGGTTTCACAGACGGGAGGCGCCGCAAACCAGCACGAGCTAAACCGGCTCCCCCGTGGCAGGTCACTTAATGCAGTGTTTTTCAACCAGTGTGCCGCGGCACACTAGTGTGCCGTGGGAGATGGTCAAGTGTGCCGTGGGAAATTGCCCTCATTAATTAACTGATGTAAAAACATTTTCCATCTCCAGGAAATCAGCTCTTTGTTCATCCAAACAGGCCCTGATTAAACACATAGCCTCAATAGCTTTATGTTTGATAAAACATACAATTATTTTTTCTTTGTGTTTACTTGATTCTATTAAAGACATTTTGATAAGAATGACGGTACCCGATTTAGCTGCAGCTATAACTGTTAGCGGAAAAATCCCGCACCTTTAACTGTCTCCACCAATCATTCTTGAAGGCTTGATCACATGTCATCAGTCTGACCAATCAGAAGTGGTTAAAGTATTTACTTCCTTGTTTAGATTTAGCTCAAAACGTCGCTCAGTTCTAACAAAAGTACCAGCTAAAGCTCGTCTTTAGCGGTGTAGCTTTCCACAGAAACCGGTGTCAGACCGTGGAACAAGAGAACAAAACCATGAAGCTTAGAGACGCTGGTCTTTCTGCAGTCGCGGATTTTCGGCACTACATCTCCCATGATGCATTGGGTGAAAGCGTCTGTCTTAGCGCACAATGAGCCTCTCCTCTTAACATCTTTAAACAACGAACACACATCAAACAGTTTTTGAATCTTTTAACTTAACTTTTAATACATCTTTCGAAAAAAACAACTGCAGCTTCCAGCTTTTTCTGCCACAATTATCACAAAAATGCACGTGAGATTGAAGAGGGGCTGTAGATCAATACAGACTGAGTTTTTACTTTTCTTTTTTTCTTTTTTGGATGCTGGTGTGCCGCGGGATTTTTATCAAGGTTAAAGTGTGCCGTGGCTCAAAAAAGGTTGAAAAACACTGACTTAATGCAATAACTTAAAATGTAAAAAATGTAAGCCTTTAGTTTTATTAATCATCCTAAACTTTACCATGTTTGCTCTCGGGGTGTCAAATAATTATTAATTAATTACAGACATTTTAGCGCCTTTTTTTTAAATCACGTGAATCTAGTTTTTGCGTGGGACGATTGCCTCTGTGCAGTCTGTTGATGTGCGATAACGAGCACCCTGAAGAGCCTTATTACGCTCCTACCAGGGTCATTTACAAAAAAACAATAATAGATTAATAGATCAATTATTAGAACTTCAACCCTTTTCCATTTTCAAGAATAAATCGGATCTTTACAAAAAGCGGAAGATTCAAAACATGGTGCGTCGCGTTGTCGTGGTAACAGCTACAGCGCCACGCGCCGCTCTGCTCTCGCTCTTCCCTCCCTGAGAAACGTCATCGTCATGAGAATTTAAACAAGGCATCATTGCAGAGGGAAAGCTCACCTCTTACCACTTATTCAGATAATTGTACAGATAAGGAAGCAAAAGTTGATTTCATTCATTCTCTTTTCTTTCTCTTCTGCTGCATCCCAGTCTTCAAAATAATCAAATTCCCCAAACACACAAAAGGAAACTCGAAAATTCTGGCGTCTTTTCTACTGTCTTGCTGTTGTGATTAACTGTAGAATAATGCAGCCGATGTCAACATATGTATTATGGTAATAATACAAAGTTCAATACATTTTTGGATTGCTCAGAAAAGTGTTGCTATTGTTTTTTTCAATTTTGTAAACTAGAGCACTCTGGACCCGTTGGGTCCTTTGTGTTTGTTTGCTTAATTTTTCAAGATTTAAAAAATCCCCTTAAGTGGTATAAAAGTAAAGGTTGGATGCATATTATAATAAAAGAAAATTCACTGAAGACTCTTTTTTAGTTGTATTTTTACTGCGCCACAATGACACAAATCCAAATAAAAATATCTCAAAATGAGGCTTTTCACAGCAATTATGCACTATTAAAATACTTTAATTATATTAATAAACTAAGGGTTACAATTCATTAACCGCACAGAAAAACGAATCACATGACAACATCAGTTTGGTGTAAGCGTAGAAATACTTTTTCGGTGTTTGGCTCAAAGATTTATGTGGCAAAATGTGTGTTCCTCATAAAAAACAAAACAGTAACTTAATGCAGATAAAGAGTCATAAAGTCTGTTTGTGTCGTTCATTGACCCCTTAAATACCGGAGATGTCGCTGCTTTTAACTACTATAACTCACTAATTATTAATGACATCATTCTAACACGGCAGAATCTGCATTGGTTTACATTAACTGTGGTGAAATGATGCATATTAGTGTAAAGATGCTGAAATTATATTAACTATAAACGGCTGAGTGATGGTAATTGACAGCTCAGGTGTTTAAGGGTTAAATAACAAACACTTCAACAATCACACACTCAGTTTCTCTTTCTGTTCTTCAAAAGTCTTTTAATTTTGTTTTTCCAGCACATCATCTAAAATCCTCCCCTGAACCCATTTATTTCAATGGATTTCCCCGCTTAATGAAGTATCCTGATTACCTCGTCTCCAGTTTTTAATGTCCCACAGAAGATCGTTAAGGTTTGTCCACCCGCGGATTCGCCAAGTGGAATGGAGGGAAATGCGGATGAACGCGAAGGTTGTGACATGAGGAGAACGCAGCAGGAGGCGGCAGGTCCTGCAGCGTCTGCGGTGCAACCAGAGGACAGGATGCACATGTGCCACCTTTGATCATACAACTCTCCTCAGACATGCATGTCATCATCATCATCATCATCATCATCATTGCACTTATGACGCTCAGGCCTTCGGTCAGACGAACGAGCAGCTGCAGAGGTCGACTTCACCGTTCAGGAGACGGCCTTTCCTTTCGATTTTGAGGGGTTTACGGGAGCGAAGGCGACAGGAGGAAGACGTGTTCCTGCGTCTGCGGGGGATGAAGAGTAACGCACCTGCCGTGATGAATTACAGCGGCCCGGCTTGTCTGAGCTGCTTGTTCGACTCCTCTTCTTAGTGGAACAACACGAAAGGTCACAGCGACACTGGTCCCTCAACCCTGACTCCGCCCTCTCAGAGTCGATTACAGCTCGCCTCGCCTTCACTGACTGAAGCTAATCATCCTCTCTGCTGGCTGGACTTTAATTTCACCGCAGAACTTCTGACAGGACGACGCAGAAGCAGCTGTTCTCAAAACCAAATTAGAGTCAGCTTCTTCTTGATCGCAGTACTTGATGACATGCTGATGGTTCATGACGACTCGTGTGAGTCCAAGCCTTCACTCCAGGAGGTCGTTGACGAGGAATCTCGCAGTTTTTTCTCATTGCATGCAGCTGTGAAGTCGTGCAGTAACTGCCCAAACTCTACACTTGGAGATATTGATCCTTAAGAAATCCTTTGTGTTATTTTTGCTTGTGCGTTACTGTGGCAACGGTTCTTTCAGTTTCACCTTTTCACTGGGCCTCTTCTGTTTGGTTTTTACCTGAAATATCAGGATCTCAGAAACCAAAGTCTCCATATATTCCTTTTTACTGCAGTACCATCAAGACAACATAAGACAAAGGTGACGGCAGTCCTTTGGGGCTTTCTTTAAAGAGGAAAAGTGCATAAGAGAAGATTAAATTATTAATAAAAGTAGAACAGAAACCATAATGACGAAACTATAAGACCATGTTTCTATTTTAAAATTTGAGATCCTCCCACATTCAGAGTCTGTTGAGGGCAAATAAAACAGTCCAAATGACTGTTTGCTCCAGCACAGGGCAGAGAGGAGAATGAAATAACTGCCCTTTCAAATCTGTTAAAATCCCATTATAACCAATTTCAAATAAAACAACAAAGACATTTTTTATGTCACTATGAAATAATTTTCTATTCAGATTTCAAGGTTTGTTCTAGGCCTGCACAATATACCGCAAATTTATCGTTATCGCAATATCAAGCAGTGCAATATCCATATCGCAAAAGTCAGCAAAAATCGCAATAAATGGTTACCTTAAATGTGCTAAAACAATCTTATGGCAGCTTGAAGTATTTAACGAATCAAATAAATCCATTTATGCATTTGACCAATTGGATGGACCCTTTCACGTTGTTGACCAATCAGATGGAGGTATTATGTTAGATGTTTGCCTCCTACGTCAACGAGGGTCATTTGGAGTATAATTTTTAAATTGTTGCAGTGAAATGGTAATGATGTTTTTGGTGGTTTACTATTTGTGTATATACCGCAAATTATATCGTTATCGCAACATTGATCACTCATATCGCGTATCGCAAGTTTTGCTCATATCGTGCAGCCCTAATTTGTTCGTTTTTTTTTACAGAATTTTGACCAAAACAGAGAAGAGTCTAATAACTAAACTCATGATGGGAGAGATGCCAGATCTGAGCCACTTCAGGACTTGACACGTTTTCCACTCAGGAGTTTTCTTGGAATATTCACAAACTGTTGCCAAAAAATCGAGTATAATTATTTGTGACGTTGGCGATCGCTGAATCTTCCTAAACATACCGTAGTGTAGTATAGTAACATTTTCAGGATTTGTTGTTGAGTGATCCGAAACAACAGAGATGTTTGTGTTTTGTTTCCTGCTGGAGTCAACCAGGAAGTTGACAGATAAACTTCATAGTGTGACGTTGTTTAAATTGATAAATAACCTTTCTTTCTTTGTAAAAAATATTTCCTGTTCTAAACAAATGATGGTGATAAAATACATCTCGCTTTATTTGTTATACCTGCAGTAAAAAGGCAATCATATAGCAACCATTCAAACATTATATATTTAATTGTAAGAATTGTGGTTCGATCTGTAAATTGTTGATCTGTGAATCGGGTCGCCACCAAAGTACTGATCCATAGCTCTAATCTCTGTGTCTACTAGACCAAAAACGAGACAAAAACATTTGCCGGGGTTTCCGTTTTCAAAGGATCAACATGTTAAGCACACAGAAGAATTCAAATCCATCCTGGACGCCGCAGATCAACCTGTTTAAATCTCCCCGGATGATTGTAGAGTACATGTTGTGATAAATATTTGATGTAATTATGCAAAAGAGTTCTTCAAATATGTGCGACAACCCCCAACAAGCAACTATAGAGGGATAATAAATACAGAGGAGTAGAGTGGGACTGGTCCAACAAACTAAAGCCCTGCAGCTGCTTGATGCTGCGCAAACATACAACAAAACGGCCTTCTTTAAAAAGCAGCAGGACTTTGTAGTTTCTGAGGACATCAGCTGTTTGGGCTGTGATTGTTAGTTTTGTCATTTGGAGAGCTTTCCTAGCCATTAAAGGGATGTGTAGCTGTGTGATTTTTAAGGTAAAAGGCCAAACGGACAACTGTTAGGTAATACTTTCAGCTTTGTTAAACAACCTGAAGCTGCAGAAGCAGATAAAGAGTGAAAGGAGGTGATCTTAATTGGAAAGAGGTTTCAAAAAGCACAGAAGACCCTCGTGATCCGGTTTTTCTTTAGGTCAAAACTGCAGAAAAGGCTTCTGATGAGTGCAGAGGCCATGACAGGTTTTATGCTGAGAGGCATGATGGGAAATAAGTTGGTTCTTTATCTTGGAGGGAATAAACGGCTCATAGTTTTTTACAACACTCTGTCGTAAAAGCAGGAACAACATGTGTGGACGTTCTGAATTTGTTATACAACAGTCTAACACACATTAAGAAAGACAAATGTCTGCCACAAACGTTGTTTACGCTATAACTACATTTCATTGTTCAGTTTTTTTAATGTATCTGCCGCTCACTGATAGAATAAGTAAAGCACCCCCACCCCCCCCTCCCATTCCAAACATCTACAGTAAAAACCTTCGGTTAAAAGCAGATTTAGGAAAACAAAAGTGCAAGTGGAACAACGTTGACATGCTGAAAATGTAACCTTAAAAATTGAATCAAAAATGACAAAAGTATGAGTTTTCAAATGCTGCATTAGTTTTAACCAGAGGTTCCTAACCTCTGGTTCAACCCCATTTGGAGCTTCAGTCACTGTTGTTCTGTCCATCAGCAGCAGGTGAGAGATGATTAGCTTAAAAACATTTAAAAAAAAAGCCCTTAAAACAAGTAGACCAAAGGATTAACTGAATATGATTTTTGGCAGAAGCTAAATGTTTTAAAGCGTTTTTGAGTCTTTAGCATGAACTATTTAGCTACAAGAAGACATTTTGGCAGACGAATCTCTAAATTATTTTACTGAGAAATGAACAAAGAACAAAACACATGCTAGTTATAAATCATTCATTTTCAATGTGTGTGTGTCCTCCTGTTTGAAGGCATTTGTCTTTGTATTAAATGTAGATTAGTATGAAAACAGCACATTTATGCCCCACAATTTCCCACAAAACGCATCCGTTTTTCAGCAGATTCCTGGCCTGTTAAAACGAACATAGATCTAGAAAACAGCTTTGTGACAAAACCAAATCTAAAAAATGGTTTGGTCCAAAAGAAAAACATCCCCTGTGATGTTTAAAGTCCCACTTCATGCTGTTTTTAGGCAAAATACAAAAAAAAAAGAACACGGTCATTTTCTAGGAAATAGTTTCTGCAGAGTGGCAGGAGTTCATTATAATTTACCTCTGCTTGTGGGCGCCTCCATTTCCCATCATCTCTTTGTTTACACTCTCTCCCAATAGCTTACAGCTAACCACAACCTGAACATTAATGATGTAACAAAAATGGCAGCAGTATCGTAGTTTTCCAGCCGTCCAGTTCTGATCCAGATTCCAGCTCAGACCAGGAAAACAAAGACGTTCATGGATCTGTTGGTCTGCAGGTGGATGATCAGAATGGAGCAGAGCAGGGAGCTTGAGGCTTGATGTAGTAGCTTCTACGTCACGACTACAAGCTTTTTTAAAGTTGCTATTTCTCATCTGCTCCTGATTCACAATGGTTTCAATAAATAAATACTGAGAAAAGGGAATTTTAGGCTTAGGGTGTAATCATACTGCAAATATCCATTGGTTCTGACCCAGTCTGCTTAATTTGGCCCGGATCGAGTCGTGAACCTTGTGTTTGGTCTGTATTCAGACTGCTGTTCTAAAGCTTGTAAACAAAAACATGTGACTAAAGATCTCTTCACTCATTGGTCAGGAATTACGAGGGGCGGAACAAAGGAACTAGATGCAGAAATTATTTATATTTTGGTCACCAACGCCTGTATCAGCCTCAGGTCCGACACTTTTTACTTGCCTTTTTGGTGGAGACGTGCTGCAAGGCCGTTACTGGCAAGAAGACGGCTAAGAAGGTTCACTGATAAGTTTATGACTTATAGATTGTCGGGAAAACAGTGAGGAGCAATTTGTGTCATGTTAAAAGCTGTTCATCCAACCCCATTTCAATGAGTTGCTGTGCCTCATCGTTGTGGTGTTATGGCGTTGTTTTAAGACAACTCTGTTCAGGAACTACAAGGTAACTGTTATGGTGACCTCACAGCAGCGCCTGTTGGGCGCGCGCCGCACAACGACACACAGAAAAGCGTGTAATAAGCATTTTCAGATGTGTTAAAATAAACATTCTGACAAATAAACAGTTGGAGCCATTTTCCTCTTTGAAAACACGACAATCGTCGCAGTCTGTTTTCATGTCTGAATAAGAAGGAGCCGTCTCGCCTGCAGCTGATCCAGAACTCTGCTGCGAGGATCTTGACCCGCACCAAGAGAAGAGATCACATCTCCCCGATCCTCAAAGCTCTTCATTGGCTCCCGGTTGCTTACCGCTATCAATACAAAATTCTAGTTTTGACTTTTAGGGCCCTTCATTCTCAAGCTCCTCCATATGTTTGTGATCTGATCGCCCCCTACAGACCATCTCGTGCACTGAGGTCTGCGGATCAGAACCTGTTGATGGTCCCTCGCACACGGTTCCGAACTAGAGGCGACAGATCCTTCCAGGCTGTTCCTCCCAAACTCTGGAATGAACTTCCATTGTCCCTACGTTCCCTGGACTCTGTGAATTCTTTTAAAAGTCCACCAAAAACTTTTTATTTGTGCAAAGCATTTTAACTGAAACTGCTTTTATTGGGCTTGAGATGATTGTTTTACGTGGTTTATACTTTTTATCTTGTATGTTTTTATGTTTTTATATGTGTATGTATACATATTTTAACCTGTGAAGCACCTTGTGACTTTTGTCTGTGAAAGGTGCTATACTAATAAAATGTACTTACTATTTACTTACTTACTTTACATTTGTCCGCGGCTCATCTGTTGCTACGTTCTGACTGTGTTTAGATCACGTGATCATCAGCTACGGAGGCCGTTTTGGTTCAGTTGTTCCACTCAGAGGAAGGATTATATTTGGACTGTGGAATCTCAGAGCAAACCAAAGCTCAGTCCAATTGGAAAACGAGCCAAGACCACCTCCAAAGACGGGTCTGAGAGCGGTTCCTGGTCCAGGACCTGGGTCCACTTGGACTAACCTGCCCTGAAAATATCTCTTGAGCATCTTAATGAATGAAGTCATGGTTTTTCTCATTCTAAGTGAAGCAGACAGAGTGAATGCTGGGAAAATTAATACAAATGAATGAATACTCTATAGCTTCTGATTGACTTTTCCTGAAACGAGGGGCTTGTAATCACCCTCGAAAGAAAGATCAAACCCAAGAAATGAAACAGAAAAATATATTATTATATTTGTTTATCTAAAATGTTAACAACAGGTCTCCTTTAAACGTATCCTTAAAACAAGAGATTAATATAGTGTGTTTTAGCCTCATCACATGATTTCATTTACATTCTTTCAGTTCAATTTGATTATTTCCAGTGCCTTCTCCAAAACTCACCTAAACAGAAATGCCAACAAAAGTGATGGTGGCCGTGTCCCAGTCTGTCACTGAGCCCTAAATAAGCAGAGGTGTGAGCGCTCTTCCCTGACTGGAGCTGCTAAGACAAGTGGAAAGCTGCACACTGTTAACTGGAGATGCCAACATTGTCTCAGAGGATTACAAGTGTCGTGTTATTGGGATTTATGGAGTGCACTCGGGCTGCGCGACTGCCAAAGACCAAGTGTGAAGTGACGCCCACGCGTACGCCCACCGCACACTGGGCAGTGAGAGGAAGAGCCAATGGGAGAGCAGAGGAACGAACGGCGGAACTGGTGGAGGGATGAGGGCGGCGTTCTTGTTAAATAAATCCAAAGGAAAAAAAAAAACATTTGAACAGTCAAAGTGATTCAAATAATTCAATAAATGGGGCTGAAAATAATAAAACACATATTTCTGAGCATTGAGCTCACAGTCCTGTTTGATCTACTATTAATAAAAACTTAGGCTGATTAATTACCAGGTTCCTGAGGTGAGGCTGGAGATTTGGAAATCGTATGCTGTACCAACTAGAGGAGCACAAAAGAAAAAGCCTTTTTGTTGTTTCTGCGTCTTGACGACGTGACGTTACTCGAGGCGCTGCTTTTAAAGCGCTACTCCCAAAGAGCTGCGAGAAAGAGGTCATTCTTCTCAACAACATATCAGGCTCTTGGAGTCCTAAAACTCCTCTGAAAAAGGGTTTGGGTCCTTCTCTGAATTCGGTGCACATTGGGTTCTCCGGTGATTGAAAATTTTACCCCCCAAAAAAATGGTGTTTCTTAACATTGCACTAGATTAAGAACTATTTAAACCTCTGAGAAAATACATTTTCCCACCTTAGACATGAAATCCCCAAAATTATTGGTAAAACTGTCATGGTAACCGTAGTGTGTTTTGTTACGGGGGTTGAATACTTTAGCTAAAAGTTGTCACATGTCCACATTAGCTAGTATAAGGAGCTACATATGGGATGAGGATCACAAGAAATTCATATATTTTCAGAACAATTGTTTATTTTTCCCAAATAATACTAAGTATCATTTATGGATGTAACCGAAAGGTTGAGCTTGACAATAGAGACTATGAAATATGGGTAAGAAAGTAGACTAATACTTCTGTGTCTTCAGAGTATTAGCGGGAAAATATTCAGTGATGTCACTTCCTGGTTGCTGAACTATTTTTTTTTTTTTAATTAAGATTTATAGGCTGTTTACTGGGTTGAACAAAACTGAGGGACATGATTAAATGGTGAAATTTGATAAAGATTCATGTTATTTATTTTTCTCACATTTTTTTTATTTAAGTAAAACTAAAAAGGCAAATGATCATGTTAGCAGAGAAACCGCGTGTTTATTGGCCATTTTTATCAGGTTTGCTTTCAGTGAAAAAGTTACTTTGGTTGGTGGGGACATCCTCATTTGGCTGACCTCTACACCTCAACAACCCATGACATTTTTCAAAACATAACTTTCAAACAATTTTTGCATTTTATGGCATAATTCATAGAAAAATCTTTGAGGTAAACCAGTGAGACACAAAGTGAACTGATTTCAAAGAATCACCCGTTCATACTTTTCCGTTGAAGCTTCTGTGTTCATTAAAATGCCTTGTTCTTGTTCCCTAATGCTGTTTAACAGTCAGTTTGAAACAACACTACTCTAAAAATACAAATACGGTAATAATGCTTCTGTTTAGCACTAAGAGCATAAAGATGAACTTCTTTAACACTAGAGTAAAAGCGCCGCCCAACATTTTTCGGCCGGTAAGAACGGCTGAACACCAAAACTAATAAATTAGACCAGAACCTGACAGGAACATGAGAAAGTGGGACAAGAAAACACCTAAAAGCATCTCACTGATAACAGTCTGGGACCACGAAGGGTTAGATTCCCCGCCAAGCTAAAAGCATGGCGACAGTCCAGCCTGGGATTTGAGCCCTCGACCAACCAACAGGGGGAAAGACTGCAGAACAGAAGAGCCAAAACGTAGGTACCCGCGCCGAATCTCTGAGACTTCAAGACCCTGGAGCTCTGCTAATGTTTGGAAAAGCCTTAGTCCCAAATTTATGGAGAGAAAAAAAGTCTCATCCAATTTGTGTGCATTCTTGATTTGTCACTTATACAATACATTTTGTGTGTATTCACATGTACCCTCGAACAACAAAAACATACAAAATACAACAACAACAAATACAAAATATAATTTACGCATGCACAACTGGACATTACAGCAGCTTAAGACCAACTACGGATTCAAACCGCTCCTGCGCAGACAAACGTGGACGCAACAATTGCCTGATACACACACACACAAAACCGCATTTACACACAGATCAGATTCTTGATTTGTGTCTCATCTCCAGATTCATTTGGAAATGATGCATTTAAATGCTGCTAGGATGCTGGGTCATCAGAGTTTTCTGATCAGCGGCTTTGAACTTAGATTGTGAATAATATTTAGTCAAAATGTGGCATTTTTTTTCCACTTTCTTAAACAGATATGCCCCAATAATTAAGGGTTTAAAAAGAAAAAAGTCTAAAAATGCGTTTTGAGACAGGTTTCCCAGAAGGAATCTCTCCCTGGCGGCACATCTTCTCAGTCACGATAGGCGATAGGCGCCGGCGGCGTCCGGTCTTTCTGCACAGAGCGGAGCGGGGCTTAGGGCCGATCAACACCAACCTGCGCTCCCCGCAAGATAAAGCCGGTCCTCTCTACCACGCTTTGCAGACCCGGACAACCCCAAAAACCCACAGCACTTGTACAGGTCAACCCCCACACAGGTGACAAATGTTTGTCCCAGCAGAGGGCTCTTCCTCAAACAGGCTGATCTCTGTTATTTCTGCTCGTTTCTTCATTTTTTTTCCTCACGTAAATGTTGTTTTTTCATATTTAAACAGCAGTTTTTCATGAAACTGAAGCAGAAAGCTCAGAATACAGGCAGCAGTGATGCAGATCTCCTGTGTTAGTATGCCTATGTGTGGTTAGGGGGGGTTACATGTGAAACGTAAACAAACGTCCTCCACAGACCCCGTTTGTCAGCTGTGGGCACGGGGGGGCCGGCCCTGTTCTGCTCGGGGCCATCTGCTGGCCTCCCTCTGATGCAGGGGCTTGTCTCTGGTCATTAGCCGGCCGCTCTGTCACTCTCTCCTCTGCTATTATATACTTCTGCCTTATTATGCCCATACCGTTATTAGAGCGTGCCGTGGCGTGCTCGCTTCAACTGCATTCATCTGAATGGATATTGGATGCTCTTAAAGCTCCGCCTCCGTTTACATGTCACCTCCGTGATGCCGTCTTCCTCACATTGTTCTTCTCTGGGTTTTTTAACAGCTTTTGCTGCTTTTTCCTCGCCATGTGCATCTTTATGAGTCTTCCTGGACATAAAACGTAAAAAGCTTGCCTCCATGTTTAATCTGTTTCTAGGCTGAGTTGTGACTACAGGAGCAGGAAGACAAAGTGGCGCCATGAAAGGCTTTTCTGAGGTAAAAGCTGCCTGAAGACCCGCTCCAATGAAAATGCTGCAACGTGTTCTTTTTATGATTATGGAGGACATTTATACAGAAAATTAAGATTAAAATTGCATTTCTTTATTACTTTGTTCAAATTGTTGTGAGTCAGTACCGGATGAACAAACACAGTTTGAGAAAGATCGCTTTTGTGACGACGAAAATAAGCCAGTTCCATGCTATCCACAGTGGGGTGGGGAAGGGGGGGTGGGGTTGCAACAGTCCCGCCTACAACTCGGAGGTGAATTTCTAATGAACTCCTGCCGCTCTGCAGAAACGATGTCCTGGAAACCCGAGCAGGCGTTTAGATTTTGGCTAAAAAGCGTCTCATGACAGTTAAAGGAGCAGCGGGACCGCCGTGAAGACAGATCAGAAGATGATCAGAGGTGGGTTTTCACGAACCCAAAGAAAATCTCTGAAAAAAAACCCAGTTTGTGTTTTCAGTCTTAACATTTAACGCTTCCCCCACACACATCCAGTGGATTAGAGGCATGATGTTTTTTCAAATTTTAGAAAAAAGTAGGTATACCCGGCAGGGACGGGAAGAGACATTTTTCAATGTCTGGTCCACCTTTATTAATGAGTTTGCAAAAACCTGTGACTTTTTTAAAATTATTTTTTAATAATTTGTTTTCTTTTTCTCTTTTGCTTTTCACAAATTGTTCTTGTAATCTGTTATTGTTGTCTTTTTTGAAAATATGTTAAAAACTCAATAAAAATATAAAAATTAAAGAACATTTAATGGTTGGTTCAGTTTTTGTAAAATGAGTTTTCCTGAACACATTAAATTCATTTCCTAAACTACTACCCAACTACTACTACACAGTGCGGCTCTATGTAGTGCACTGGATTTTAAAAGCAATTCGGACACCATGCTCACTACTTTTTTTTTTTTTTTTTTAAACAGCAGATATAACGTCATCAATTTCACAAAGTTAAAATCTAATTGATAAGAACGTTTTAGATGATTATTTATAAGTCCACCATCTTCTGAAGATCAAAACATTAATAGTTTGTTTAAAACGTACATTTAAATACATTTTTTTGGCAAATAAATTTCCAACGCAATGCATTGTGGTCTATATTCGCTAAACTAGTGAGCATCGATACACACTGGTTTTTTGCAGAGACTTCTGGGAAATTTATAGGGCTCTGGATTTTGAAATTGGTGATTCGGACAGCAATAGAAAATGACTAAATGCTCACTATATCCGGGAATATAGACCACAATGCAATGCATTTGAACCATTTTTGCGGAATTTTTTTATTTTTTATTAAACTGTGAACATTTTCATCATCAGAACACAGTGGATTCATAAATAGTCTTGGTAGAACACTCATATTTATTAGGTTTTTCCTTCTTTTTAAATTGGTTACGTCATATTTGCTCTTTAAAAATAAAAAGCAGAGAGCATAGATATTTTTTTAGTACCCAATAAAAGTGTTTTGCCGTCAAAAAGGTTTAAATCCACCAATAACCATCACTGAAAAGCCCTAAATGTCCTCTGTAGATACCAAATTCAGTATTGTGGTTTTATGCAGTGGTTTGGAGATAATCAGGTTTAGAAATGTCCTAAACAGAGGAAAAAGTTTGGATTTTTAAAAGTGACGATCCAATTAAAGCCTCAGATTTACCTTCTGAAGGGGGAGGGAAACATTTCACTTAAAACACCAATATAAATTCAGATTGTACTCTCTCCTTTCTTAGTATTCGTTTCAGCCGTTTGTGGCGTTTCCTCTTCTTTGCTGCTTTGTATGCGAGACGTTAAGTTGGCCCACTAAGGAGGCAGAAGTCAGATTATCACATTCTGGATTACAGCCGTCTGTGTTTAAGGTTCATCACATGATCTAATGATGAATTAATCTCTGTGTCTGCTTTCCAGAGCTTCTCCAGAGGCGGTCGAGCACGAGGGGAAGGGTTTATGTTCTGAAAAAGACTGCATGAAGTGAAGTACCATGGGTAACCCACAGCTGATAGCCAGTGGGAGATGAGGGATTAGCAGCTGGGCCGCTGGATGGACAGGCGGATATTTACTTCCAGGCCTCCTTCATCTCGTCAGCTTTATTAGAACAGCTCCGGAGGAGGCAGCAGGGGCTCTTTTCAGCTAAATGTCACTGCTTTATTTGATTATTCTGCTTTTTCCTCCCGGCACAGTGGAGCTGCTTGTTGCCCCTTGGGGAGTCGAGGGCCCTTTTTTAAAAAATAAATAAACAGACGACACCTCCTGATTGTGCTAGTCAAGAGTTATCGCTTCAGCTTCCGATTCAATGTCGTTGTTTGTGAGGCGACACAGAAGGGAAGCGTTTTTTTTATTTAAGACAAAACCAGCAGATGTTTGTGAGATTTCATTTAGGGCGCTCGCCAAGAGCGCCATGCCCTCCAGCAGGTACGCTGACGCACAAAATGAAAGCTTTCCGAGCAAAAACTTGAAGCACTTTCCTCTCAAAGTAATCCTTTTACAGCAACATGTGTCATTCTGATTTACCCGTCTGAAGCTGGCAATCAGGAAGAAAAACCTCCCGCATAAATCCACCACTGATCTGCTTACTCACTACTAAAACAAGAAAGAAAAACCAGCTCAGAGACACAGCACTCCATAAAATATTATTATGAGCCATTTGAGTGCTGTGGAGCAGTGGAAATCCTCTTATATCTCCCTAAATAAACTTTTTTGGATGAAGTGTGATCTCTAATCCCGCCATCGTGCATCTGTAATAACCAGGTTTTACCGTAAGCTCCGCCCTTTAGATTAAACAAAGTCTGGCATCTCTCTGGCATCTTTTCCCGCCGAATGGATGGGCGGTTCTGGAAGAAAAGCAGCAGTCCGCTGTGCAGACCGGTCCGGTAGCACGGCTTCCAAACCACAAATCAGATCAGCTTGGGTCAAATATGACGCATCCTGCTGCAAAAGGCTTTTAAAAGTAAGCGCATGGCGGCTTTGTTGGTCCATCATTTCTGTCGCAGGGACATCAGACCTCAGGCCGCTGCAGCACAGCTCATTCATTATATATTAGGGGAGAGAAAGGGGACTTTGAAAATTATATCTTTTTTTTTTCAGGAACAGAGAATTTAAGGGTACCTTAACATGAAAAGGAAGGCAAAGAATTAAATTAGTAAAAAAGGCATTGGCACACCGTAACGAGAAAGAAATTCCCAAGAAAATCCATTTGTGTGATTCCAGCTGCTGAGGCAAAGCCAGACTGGGTTCTGGTTCAGGTGCCATCTAAACCCGGGTCAGTTGGCTGCTGTAACCAGACGAGGAAGTCCGAGAGTTTGTTCCAGCGACTGCTTATTCAGGCGTGTGTTTGGAAAAGTGCCGGCCGTAATGCAGATAAGCAGGTATTAGCACACGGCTATTTCAGGAAAAGGGTTTTAGAAGCTGCTGTTCAGGTCATGTGGGGACTCCAAGTCAAAAATCTCAGGAGGAGAACTTTTTTGATTTGATTTGTTCCCAGTGGTCTTTTAGCTATGATGATGCCGTTTTTAGCCGAAAGAGCGACAGGGGATGATTTGAGAAAGACCAGCGGAGAAACGCTTATCGTTACAGACCCGCTCCGAGGAAAAATGGTGTTTTTGGTGCTTTTAACATGTTCTTGTGGTATTTTTCTGATGATGGAGGACAAATATTAAGAAAATTAAGCTTAAAATTGCATTTCTGAGTATTTCTTGATTCAGACAAGTGAGGAGCGGATGAAAAAACGCAGTTGGGGAAAAAACCGTCCTCAGCTCTCCTCCATTGTGATCATCCACCTCCAGACAAACAGATCCACGGAAATCTTTGCTTTGCTGGCTTGAGCTGGAATCTGGATCAAAACCGGACGATATTGCTGCCATTATTGTTGCCTAAAAGCATGTAAACAGAGAGCTCTCACATATGGGGTGGGCTTGCTCCGCACCAAAAGTCCCGTGGCTCAGGTGGTTGAGCGGGTCGTCCAATGATCGGAGGGTCGGCGGTTCGATCCCCGCTCCCACCAGCCAAATGTCGTTGTGTCCTTGGGCAAGACACTTCACCCTCCCTTCACCCTCACTCCACTGGTGTGTGAATGTGCATGAATGATCCCGGTGATGGTTAGAGTAAGTAAGTAAGTGCGAAATGGCAGCAAAGCCTCTGTCAGTCTGCCCCAGGGCAGCTGTGGCTACATCAGTAGCTACCATCACCAAGTATGAATGAATGAATAATGGACACAATGTAAGAACTTTGAGCGTCTGGAAAAGCGCAGAAAAATCCAATCCATTATTATTAATGATCCCCTGTCGCTCTGCAGAAACTATGTCCTAAAAACGGACAGGTTTTGTTTTCTTTTGGCTAAAAACGGCATCATCAT